>OZ038388.1:50388367-50988367 GCA_964036045.1 Eutreptiella sp. 'Long Island Sound 2002' | reverse complement strand
CAACAATGCTCGTCACCTTCTAGAATCACTCTGGCATTTTAACAGTACTTCAGGCGTCTCCTGGCGATAAAGCGACAATGCTCGTCACCTTCCAGATTCACTCTGGCATTCTCAACAGTACAACAAGAATCAACGCGGCGGCGTCTCCGGGAGAAGGAGGGGGGGCGGGGTATGAAACAGATCGTTTGTACGATCCTTTCGGGCATTGTCTAGGCAAAGCTTGCAATCGCCACCTGAAGAGTAAACCCCAACAATGTGGCAGACCTCTCCCTGCCCGAGGTACAGGAGGTATCTGGACCGCACTGATGTGAAGCCCCTTTTTCGTGCGGCATCGATTGTAGTCACGCATCGAGAAGCAACCGCCGCATCGGTCAGGCGTGACACACATCTGCGCTGTGTTCTGGATCGTTGTCCCCCGCTGTCGATTCTGAAGACCCCGCTGCCCGATGCCTCACCCGAAGTCGCTGCCGCAGAGGATTCTGCACTTCGCCGTCTCTGCCCCGCCAATGGCACCTCCTCCAGGCACAACGACCTTCGTACCTCCTCCGCCCACTGTACCTTGGCCAAAGGCGTCTCCACGGGAGCACACCAAGCGTCGTGTTCGCCTGCTCTTGGCATCCCTCTGCTCTTCGTCGACCCTGTTCTCCCCCGTTCACCTCTAACCCTCACTCATCCTCGCCCGTCCTCCACGCGCTCCCACGCCCTCCACCCTCTCCTGTGCAAACACAGCCCCACACAGAGACTGCACGCACACGCACACGTACACGCACACGCACACGCACACGCACACGCACGAACCAAACAACGCGATGCAAAACAAAAGATGGAAGACACAACAACTCAACGGAAGCTGCTCGGAGCAGCAAGTGCAGCCTGTCGTCCTGCGCAAACATCCATCGTGAGAGGTCGGCCTCTCTGCAGCGCGGGGCTTGGTCCTGCAGTCCGCAATGCAGACTCGGTGGCCCTTGGCAGTGTCGGGAGCGACAGCAGCACCGCCACCATGAACCGCACCTGCAGCGGGGGCCTGATGTGTTGTCTGCAGCGCAGCACTCCCACTGAGGCCGCATGCCCCCCCCCGCCAACTTGCGCCTTTGCTGCCCTTGGCATGCGTTCTCCCCCAACACTCCCCCTCCCGATTGGGCAACGGTGCAGAGGACAAACATTCCACTACAGTACTGCGCCCGGCCCCCCCACACAAATGACCTCAATACAAAAGGACTTCACACCGCCGGACGCTGATTGAACACCACGGTACCCAACCAGCCTTTAGGGACCCCCCCCCCCCCCGTGGGGGCACACCCTGCCAAGGGAAGGGAAGGGAGTGCAGGGAGGGAAGCGTGGCTACCAGGCCTTTGCTTAGTGGTGGCGGCGGCTGGGGGTGACCCCCTGCCCCGGTGAGGCGATCTCAGTAGGATCCAGCCCCACATGCCAGTCAGCTCAGTAGGAAGGAGCCCCCGCCCTACGGGCAACTGAGTAGGACCCAGCGCCATCCACAAGGCTCCTCACTAGGAACCCGCCCTGCCCCCCCCCCCCCCCCGACTAAGCAAAGGCCTGGTGGCTATGACCGGTAGAACAAGGGCACTGGGTGGTGAGAGGCCGATGGGCACCGCCGCCTGCGGAGGGAAAGGGTTCGAGGAAGGGACAACGGTGAGCGGCAACAGGCGGACGGGCACCGCCGGCTTCAGACAGCAATCCACTCATGCGTCGTGCCAAACCTCCCCCCCCCCCCAAAATAGGGCAATGCTTGGCTGGGGGGCTGGTGGCAGCCGTTGTAAACCCCCGATGGAGAGCACCCTCTCCCCGGATGGACGCCATGACGGCCGCAGAGCTGGTCAATGCACTGGGCTGATCGGAAAAAGGTTCAAAACAGACTCCCCAGACGCTCCACTGCCCCCACTGCCCCCAGTGCGTCTCACCGAGATCCTGTGACCCAACGGCTCCAGGACTCACGCTTAAGACGCGCCTACCCCCCCCCCCTTTATAATAGCCACGCCCTTGTCCAAGCTGCAGTAGGCGTAGGGACGGTATTAATTTGGTACCTAATTTTAATTTGGTACCAAACATAGTGCAGCCGCATAAGACATGGGTTTGGTGACGGATTTGCTAGTCACATAGAGTCATGGACACATTTGTTGTGAGTGTTTGCCCACTTGAATCCACATAGCTCTGAAAAAACTGCAAAAAAACTGCAAAAAAAACATTACTCCCCCCCCCCTTGTATAAGCTACGCCCTTGTCCAAGCTGCAGTAGGCGTAGGGACCGTATTACTTTGGTACCTAATGTTAAACTAGAATGGAGGGGAGGCCTGCCAACTGGACGTTGCAGGGCCGCGTGGGCGTTCATTCCCCCTGCCCTGCCACCTCCCCATGGGGCAGTACTTGGCTGGGGATCCAGTGCCCCACGCCTTACCCCCACGGAGGGCGACGACACCGTGGCACCCCCAGAGCCGGTCGCATCTCGGGGCCTTGGTCCCCCAGGCGCCGGGTCCCGGGTTCTGGGCACGCGCATCGTTCCTGCCGTCGGCAGAGCACACAAAGTGGCGTCCACACTTGGGGCAGGGCAGGGCAGGGCGGTCCGGAAGAGCCAACAAGAATGGCTGGCGTCCGTCAAGGGGGTTTGGTAAGACTGAGTAAGAGATGAAGTAAAACTTAGGGAAAAGCGGCAAATGAGTACTGATGAAGTAAAACTTACGGAGGCAATTTTCTTTAAAACACAATTTTTAAAAAAGATGTACTTCAGTTTTTTCGAAAGGAAGTGTTTCCCAAGTTTTACCACAACCCCGTCCGTCAAACCGCTGGATGAAGCACAACGCTGTGATGGGCAGAAGCAAATGCATGCCCCAGCCCGTCGCTCTCTGTCCTCCCACACAATCCGGGCTCGCATCCCTGTGTTCAGGGGGTGGGTCCAGGAACAGCGAGTCCATCCGAATTTGGCACTTTCGACACAGACTGACCTGGTCTCGTGCCAGCGGTGTGTGTGGGGGGCGGGGGGGGGAGGGGTGGATCTGGACCCTCGCCCCCGCGGCGTGAGATGAAGAGGGTCGGGCAGAGGCCCAAACGACGTCCCGATGATTCGTGCCGCGCGGTACTACGAAGCCGAGGTGGTCCAGAGTGTAAAGTCAACGAAGAAGCTTTGTGCTCCACTGACATGTCCATGACCATGAAGGCGAGCGGGTGCTTGATCGGGGGTCCAACCGGGAGATGGCAAGCCAATCATAGCACGACTGCGAAGGTGGGACGGAAGTGCACCAAACCGACAATAACGGCTCCCCTGCGCCCCCTGCGAGGTGCGACGGAAGTGCACCAAACCGACAATGACGGCTCCCCTGCGCCCCCTGCGAGGTGCGATGGAAGTGCACCAAACCGACAATAACGGCTCCCCTGTGCCCCCTGCGAGGTGCGACGGAAGTGCACCAAACCGACAATAACGGCTCCCCTGTGCCCCCTGTGAGCAATGCTGCATTGCAATCATATCGCGTCCTCGACACCAAGGCCCGGATCCCGTGTCCGCCCTGACGGGTCAGCCCTGGATGGTACCACCTGGTCAGCAGTGCCAGTCATGGAGTCGGAGCGGGGCGGGGCGGGGGTTGCCATAGAGACGAAGTCAGAGGGTATGGGGGAGGGTTGAATCAACAGACAGGTACTTCTGGTTCAACACACAGCGTTGTGCTGCGTGGAGGTGTGCCGCGCCGCCAGCCTCCCCGCCCCCAAAGGGATGCGTTAGACGGGAAGGGGCCTCAGAGGGGGCCCCAGAGGCGGTTGGACAGGCGGTTGGAGGAGGTTGCCGAAGCGGTTGGGGGCGGTTACTGTCGGTTACGAATGCCATTGAGGCTGGCACTTGCCGCCAGGGGGACAGTGGCTGCAGGCGGCCAATGCCTTGGTGCGGTGCTTCCCCGGCTCAACTTTCGTTGGGCCCCATTCTGTTTCGGTGCTGACCGGACTTGCGCGCACGTTGGGGCGTGGCGTGTGCCGCTGGCGTCGGACATCAGCTTGGAGAAGGGGACACGGGGGTCAAGAAAAAGTCGCACGCGCAGTCGGGCCAGATAGGGGCATGCGGTTGCAGAGTCCAACCCCGAAAGCAACGTACAACAGAACGTACACTCAATGGTCTTGTCGGCCCTACCCACGGCATTAGTGAGAGGGCTTCAACGACTTGGCCCCCAGGAGCAGCGGGACAAACAACTGCAACAAATTTCAGTGCCTCTGGACCTCAACAGTGCACTGGCCGCGGCCGCTGCCGCTGCCGCTGCCGGTTCCCGGCCAACCAGCGGCAGCTGATATTATGGCTCCAAAAACTGTGGAGCCATTGCACACAACAAGTCATCACGCCACCGCCTTGAGTGTTACCGTAAAATGAAGTGTGGCGTTCGGTGGGATGTCCGGCGCGCAGCCCTTGGCCCCGTAGCCCAGCTTCGGGGGGCAGGCCAACTTCCGTGTGCCGCCCACCCGCATGCCACGGATGCCGCGGTCCCAGCCCTTGATGACTTCCCCAGCGCCCAGAACGAACGAGAACGACTTTGCGGCATCAAACTGGTGGCCGCTCACCAGAGTGCCCCGGTACGACACCGTGACCCGGCTCCCGTCCTGTCGTCCCCGGCCGTGTGTTCCGGTCCGGACAAAGGCACCCGGCGGGTGCATGCCAACGCCATGACCATCCACAGCCGCCCGCATTGCAAGGGCGACGCCTGTCGCAGGGGGTTGGGGGGGGAGGTCTCCGCTCGGTTGAGGTGGTGCCCGTTCCCGACCACCCGAGCCCAAGGGAAACGCGCCCGCCTGCCACATGGGGAGCACCCCGGCTCGCCCGAAACGCCAAGAACGCAGGTCCAGCCCACGCACCCCGGCCTTCATCTACCCACTCCCCCCACCTACCAATCCCCCCCCACCCGCCCACCCTCCCCGGCCCCTTTGTCCAAAGTGCACGCCGCGCATGGGGTGCTTGGGGGCCAAAGGGGGTTGTTCCTGACAAATTCGGAGGCTCAATGCCGGGCACTGCAGGTGCCCCCCCCCCCCCCAAAAAATAAAAGTGGTGGGTGCGGGAGGGCTAGAGGCATCGCATCCCCCCCCCGGCGTGTGACATTCCGTCGGGTTGTTGTTTCTTTACGGGGCCCTGGACGGTCACCCGTTCTTCCCTTCGCATGTTGCGTCGGGTCGCTGCGTTCTGTCGGCCGCTGCGGCCGGTGCTCCTGCTGGTGTCGTTTCCGCGTTCGCGGAGCGCAGTAGTTGGTGTGTTGGGGCTGTGCTGGAGGTGGCAGGATGTGCCGTTTGCGTGTCAGTGTCGCCCAATAATTGGCGTATTGGGGATGTGCTGGTTGTTGCCGGGGTCGTTTGACTGGTTTTGTTGTCCACACGCCTCTGTCCACAGGCCTTTCCATAGCCTGCCTCGCTGTGTTTCTGTGTGCGTGAGGCCCAGGCCCCCCCAAAGACGGTTGGGGTAGAGGTCGAGGTAGAGTGCCCAGGCGATCTTTGGACGGCAGCGACTCGTTTCCTGCATCGAGGCGAACCCCTTCCCAGGGCCACGTTTGGCACCCGAGCGCTGAGGACAGCCTCCCATTCGGTTGTGTCCATCTGGAGATTGGGCCCCTTGGTCAGCACACCAGACCACATACCCACTGATCAAGGCGCCTCCCTGAAAGTCAGGTCGCGGGGGGCAGGGGGGGGGGGGGGCTGACCCACGAAGGTCGCGAGGAATGGACCGGTTTGATACTTCTGGAGCATTCCGTGCGGTCAAGTGGTATGGAGGGGGCCCTGCGGCGCGTGGGCTCGGGTGGGGGGTCGAGCACCGCTGTCACTCGCCTCGGAAGCCTCCGCGACCGTCCGGTGTGCAGCGGGCAACCGCCTCCAGCCAACCGCCCACCCAAGCGGCCTCAGTGGGGTCCCCGCATGAAGAAAGGCGAAGAAGATCATCTCAGACCCTGCGACCGCGGGAGGGGGCGGGACGTCCCGGGTGGGGTCACGTCAGCGGGCGAGTCCCACAACCATTTGCGGGGGGCGGGGGATGGGACGGCTCGCAAGATCACCCCCGTCCGCCGCCGTCCAGTCAAGAAAGAACAAAGCCCCAGCGACGGGTCCCGGCGAGGCGTCTTCACGTGGGGCCGCTGCGAGGCAGTTTTTGCGGACTCGGTCGCCGGCGGTCCGAGTAGCCCTGCCGGCTCGCATGCGACGGTGTGCCGGGGGGCTCCCGCCGGGGGGCGCCATTGGGCGGCGTGCCGGGGCTCCCGGGGCGGTCGCGGCCCTTCAGCGGCGACTTTACCGGGCTCTTGCCCACGCTGTTGGGCCGGGGGAGCGGCGCTCCGGAGCTGCGCCGGGAAGGGCCGGGGTCCGGGAATGATCCGGTGGTGCCGCGCCGGGCTGCCGTCGCTGCCGGCCCGGCCTTGGGGCCGGGGCTGGGCTGCCGGGAGGAGGTGGGCCGTTCGGCCGGCTGCTGCCGGGACTTGGCGGCCTCCTGAGGACCGGAGGCGGGGACGGAGGTCGCGGTCGCGCGCCGCGGCTTGCGCCCGACCGCGGCGCGGAATGCGAAGGCGGCCAGAATCAGGAGCCGCAGCACGCGCCAGCGCCGCAGGGCCATGCCGCGGCCGCGCTTCACCTCGACGATGTCGCGGAGGGTGTCCTGGAGGGCGACGTTCAGCTTCAGACTCCCGTCCAGGTCCGTCTGGCGGCGGCACTCCGGACACATGATCGCGTCGTCATCGCTCTGCAGCGTGCCATGAAGCATTGCGGGAACACCGCCTCTTGTCACGCGACACACGGGCACGAAAGTTTCTGAGGTGGACCGTCACACAAAAGCCACGTCCAAATACCACTAGGGCACCATTCTGTGGTGCAGGGCAGCACAAGATGGTGAGCAGGCACAGGGCAGTGACTGACGAAATACGCATTGTCTTTGGATGATGTGTGGGCAGGAAAATCCAAAGCATGAAAGACAGAATAAACACATACACACATACAGACACACGCACGCGCGCGCGCGCACACACACACACACACACACATACACACACTATGCGAACACGCCAACGCCCACACGTAAACCCCTGCGGATGGCGGGCAGCAGGCGGGCAGTGGACGTGAAGACTCCTCGTCAGGCCAACATTGAAGTGATGAAGAACATGCAAGTCATGGAGGCTAGGCGCCTTTCTGCAAGTCACAGGAGCAGAGAGCTGCGAGGGTAAGCAATGCCGAAGCCGATGGGGCGGTCCAGAGCTCTGCAGCATCTGTCCACCCCTGAGGACAAAGACAAATCACCCCTGGTTACCCCACCCTGTGCCTTGCCACAAAAGGAGGGGGGAGGAGTCAGAAGTACTCAACCCGTCAGACGAATACTACTACTCTCGGCCCAGGCTGTATTTGGGGGGGGGGGGGCGGCAGGCTTGGGGTAGGAGGATCAGGACGGTTACGGTTACGTCCTGCCACACACACACAGGGCTGCCGGCACTGAGTGAGTGCGCACTACGTGATACACTTCTCGTAGTGTTGGTAGGTCGTGGCACCACGCTCCTGTAATGCCGTTGGGGGAGGCGTTCTCTGGGATACTCCATGTGGAATAGGCTGCCCCCTTCCAGACTGCGTGCTTTTCGATGTAGCGAGTGACCCTGTCTATGTGACAACAGCGTGGCATAGGCAGCAGTGGCATGGTGTGGTGGACGTATGCCGCTGTGAGGGTACTGTCGTGGACTGTGTCCCTGTAGGCCCGTTGGACTGCGCTATGCATGCTGCGGGCAGACGGGGATGTTTTCTTTGAGGTCAAAGGTAACCAGATTTACCAGATCTTCATGAGCGAGGTACCAGAACTTTCCAGAGGCCCCTTTCCCTGCCCTGTCCAAGCGCCGATGCTCTTTATGTACACTCCAGATCAACTCATCTGCGCGCCAGCGGCGGCGGTGGGTGAGCCATTGCGAAGCTTGTTTCAGGTGCTGGACCACTTGAGTGGGCTGGATTTTGTTAAATTGATCCTTGCAATCGATTTCTGTGATGTAGCGCGCTCCTATCGAGTCCAAAAATGTAAACCATGCGCTGACGTCTGTCACTCTGTGAACCAGGAAGTTACCAGCCACTTCCTCTGTGATGTATCGCAAAAACCGTGTCATCGCGCGCGCAGCGATTCGGAGGGACTTCTTGTTGATTAAGGGTCGTGGAATTGCACAGATGCCTCGCCACAGCCATTGGGCTTTAGTGAGGCTTTTGGCCTTACCCAGGAGGTACATGGTGCACAACATGCCTTGCGGGTTTCCGTCCCAACCATTCTGTTCCACTAACTTCAGGATTTTACTCTTGACGTCGGAGGGGGAGGCGGACGACGTAACATACCCCTCTGCCCGAACGAATGACTCCAAGACTCCCCAGACCCACCACTTGCAAAATCCCCAGACCTGCCCGACCCCTTTGTCAACGATGCGAATATACAGGGACTGCGAGAGGGTCAGGACTTGTTCCCGGACAAACTGGAGGTCCCTGCCCGGCTCCGCAAAGTGATGGGCGGGTATTAGCTGGGGTACGTCAGCCACAGTGGACTGGACCTGTTTACCAAAGGCCTGCAGACATTTAATGGCCGCGGCTCGCGCCTCATGCCCTGGGATGGGAAGGGGGTCTTTGGGACGAACAGGCGTGCCGCTTGGTAGTGAAAACTGCACTGGAATGACGGCACAGTGGCCGTCAAGCATATGAGTGGCAAGGTGTGCAATCCTGTGGCATGTGCATTTAGGCCTTGAAGGGGAGGCATCAAACTGCTTGGCTGGCTTCTGAATTAACCGCTGGACCGTGTATGGGGTGGACCGGACTACGCGGACCGATTTGTGGAGGGCTTGTTTTTCCCAGGCTGTCAAGGGGGAGGAGGAGATCATGCGACGAATCACTGAGTGGAGGAGTGTTTTCTGGTCATCGGTGCAATTTGGTACTACAATCTGGCCCAATGTGTGGAGGGGGATGGACAGCTCACAGGCCAGTTCTCTGAGCTGTCCCTGCAAAAATTTGACCCGGCCGAAGTCGTCAATGGCACACATACACACACACACACAGGCACGCACAGACACTCTGTCTGTCTTTGCGCGTGCGTGCGTGCGTGTGTCTTTGTGTGTGCCTGCGCGCGCGCGTCTAACTTCAGGTGGAACAACCAAGTGGTGGTGCTGACATTGCTTTGGGAAGGAGGGCTGGGGTCTAGTTACATACACAGTGCTGCCCAGATCACTTCACTGGTGGCTGGTACTGCGGCGGTCACAAGGCGGGGATCGTATTCCGCAAGTAGGTTCGGTTTCCAATCACTTTGTCCGGCGACACCAACACGCTCTTAGTTGTGGCCTTGCCCACGTACACTGCACAAGCGACACACCGATGGCCCCCCCGAAGGAGAAGTGGCCTGCTTTTCGTGATCCACATCTTTTGCTGTACTCTCGAAAAGCGCCTATGCCACATGTTCTGTCGACTTTGTGTTGAGGGACGGTGGTATTGATGAGAGTAACAGACGCTCATTCCTGCTGCACGCGTCCAGTGTCGTGCCGGGATTTGACGTTGTTGCATTCGTGTGCATGTGCGGGTGCGCGCGCGCACACACACGCACACACACGCACGCGATGAACGGGAGAAACAGGGCCTTAGAAAGCGCCGAGTGCAAAGATAGGCACGTGTCAAAAACAGGCAGAAAAGGCAGTTCATTACACGCGCTGGGCACCTTTCTGTCCGGAGAAGATGAACGAGGCGTTCAGCCGCCGCTCCGTGCCACACACGATTGCGAACAAACAGAAGAGGCACACCGCAAGACAAGAGCAAAGCAAGAAAAGGGGTGGAAAGAAAATTCCTCAGGAGCCGCAGAACTGTCGTAGACGTCTCGGTCTGTCGAAGTAGGAGGCACACGCACACACACACACACACACACACACACACACCAGGGGGGGGGGAAAAATGCGGTCGCCGGGATTGGAAAAAAATGCGGAAAAATGCGGAAAAAATGCGGAAAATGCGAGAAAAAATGCGGCATAAAATGCGGTTTTGCTAAAATGCTATAGGACTCCCAAAACCCCTATGTTTATCAAGACGCATGTTGATCTGTTGACACCATCGCTCCATCAATGTGAAGACTACGGCCCCGGCTCAACATGCAAAGCGTGGTAGGGAAGTCTCACCCTTCTACTGTGGTTTAGGAGGAGGGGCGTTACACCCTCGGCAAGAAGCAGCAGAGCCCCGATACTGCCTCCGCCCCATACCCCATTGAAGCAACCGGCTATTCGCCCCTCAATGGATAGCTTAACCGCCCGTAAGAATACAATGGCGGCTGCCGGAAGCCTTCCCAAGCCCACAGGGTGCCCAGTCCAGTGAGCTTGGCGTATCGATGCGTTTCGCGGTTCGTTGCCCCCGACTATTCGCCCCTAGTGGGATAGCTTAACCGCCCGTACAAATACGTTGGCGGCTGTCGGAAGCCTTCCCAAGCCCACAGGGTGCCCAGTCCAGTGAGCTTGGCGTATCGATGCGTTTCGCGGTTCGTTGCCCCCGACTATTCGCCCCTAGTTGGATAGCTTAACCGCCCGTACAAATACGTTGGCGGCTGTCGGAAGCCTTCCCAAGCCCACAGGGTGCCCAATCCGGTGAGCCTGGCGTATCGATGTGTTTCGCGGTGCGTTGCCTCCGACTATTCGCCCCGAGTTGGATAGCTTAACCGCCCGTAGGTATACGTTGGCGGCTGTCGGAAGCTACACTATACAAGGCGCCCTTCGACATCCAAGTTGAAGCGCGCCATAAAAGCCAATCGCCTCATCTGATTCAACAACTTGTTTTGCTTCTTGGAGACGTTGCCAGCTTGCGAGAAGAACCTCTCCACTGCCCCACTGCTGGTAGGGATGGTGATCAAGAACAACACCGCCTCCTTGAAAAGGGAGTCTGGCCGACTCTCCCACCATGCAAGAAGTTCATCACCGTTGTTGATGTTCCGGAACTCCGTTCTGCGGTACAAATTCCACTCCTCTTGGACGCCAGGAACTTCATCCAGCTTCAGCGACTTGTAGGAGGACAAGTTTGTATCCATGTCACTGAGGTTGCGTGGGTTGAGCACACGCAGCTGCTGGAAGAACTCAAGTTGTTCAGCCTCCTTCTCGAAGCGATTCTTCAACGCATTGAGCATCTCCTCCATCACATCAAACAATTTCCGGCGGATACTATCTGCGGACCTGGGCAACTTCTTCAACGCCTCCTCAATCCGCGGATGCAATATCTTCCGCTGCAGAGTATCCTCCCAATGGAACTGGACGTCCTTCATCTTGTCGTACACGAAGCAGGCCACTGGTCCATCGGATTGCGCCAAGTTGATGGCAGCCATGAGCACGGAAGTGTGATCCGTGATGAAAGCCAACCGTACGACACAATTCACTCCTTGCTTCGTGATGCAATCGTGAATCTCATGCATAAGGGACAAATTCTCCTCGTTGCGCTTCGTCTTTCCAGCATCCAGAACCACAAAGTCCTTCCACGCCTCCCAATTTTCACAATACCAATCAGCACCATCTCGCCACGATGTCCATCTCGTATCTCCAATATTGGGAGGGACCGTCTCCAAGCCAGAGCGCTCTCGCCAGCGGCGTCGGCGGGCAGAATGCATTGGTACTTTAACCAGAGAAGATGAGCGATAAAGAAGATTGATCATGGAGAACACGTCGTGCTTCCGGAGGATGTCACCAATGCCAGCTAGCTTGTGACTCCAACACAAAAACCACCGGGCGTTCCTCCAAACATGCTGCAACACGTGCTTGTCCAACGGGATGCCGGCACCGGCGAAGGCAAAGACCGTATCATCAGCGGCCTTGTTCTTGTCGTTGCATGACGCCACAACGGATTGTAGGCTGGGCTGCCTCATTGCGGCTTTATGAGGTAGAGCATCTGCCTCTGCCTCTAGGCGGCGCTCGACCCGTGCCTTCTCCCTCTTCTGCATAGTCTCAACGGCCACCTGGTGCTTTTTGGAGTCCAAATGACATTGGACTGTGCTCTTCGTTGTGTGGCTCACGGGGCATCCACACGCATCGCACCATAGTACTTCAATACCAAGATCATTGGTGCGGAGACTCAGGGGATGGCCAGGGAATTGTTCCTTCCGCTTCCCAGGGCCCATGGTGCAATACTTTGCGCCGGCACCACCTCTCCCCTTACCACGTACTTTGCGGCGGGGTGGGCTATTTCCATCATCAGATGTGGGCTCAGAAGGAGGGCAATGGGAGGGCATAGCATGTGACATGTCTAAGGGAAAAGGAGCCATGTAACAAACAAAAGTGGCGGTGTTGGGAAGGTATGCAAACACTGACTTGACTACAAAACTACCCTTTAGTTGAACTACACAATGCCACTTGAATGTATCCTCTTGAACATTACACTAAGGGACCTGCCCAGAAAATGCGAAAAAAAATGCGGAAAATGCGAAAAAATGCGAATCGCATTTTTCCCCCCCCCCTGCACACACACACACACAATGGACGTGGCAAACGGGGCACAGAGAAAGCTGGCACACAGAAATCTCGTCAGGTGCAAAGCAGAACAAAAACAGGAGCATGTCCCACCTGCACTAGGCGCCTTTCTGTGGGAGGAGAGGCAGGGCCAGCAGCTCGCATGCAGTCCTTGGGCCAGCCCTCGGTCATGCCTGCACAGCAAACAGAGCGTAAGGCTCTGCACAATGACCTCCGGGTGGGTTCAGCCCCGTCCCTGCCCTCTGCTACCCCTCACCAGGAACCCGGACGATAGACCAACAGCGTTCCGCTTCTGGTCAGTTCACAGTGACCGTCATCAAGCAAGCTACCAACTGTGTCACACCCCGTAGTCTCAGTCTGTTGGCCGGCTTCGTGATTGGCAGCACTGCAATGAAAAAGGCTGGAAGCCCCGTAACCGGGACTCCCCACACACACACATACGATCAGCAACAGAAACATACAAGGTGGACCTCACGTATCCCCTGCCCCCAAAAGTTCCAGACACGCTATATCAGAGCACCAGCAGCCCATCGCGCCTTGGAGAGCCACACACACACACACACACACACACACACACACACACACTCTTGTAGTATACAATACAGTACAATACAAGCAGTGGGTGCACACACACACTCTGTTCGACCAAAACAGAAGTGCAAAAGAGAATTTCTCTCACTCACACACACATACACACACACGATGTAACCGCAAACAGGAACAAAGCAAGAAAAGCGGTGGAAAGAAAACTCCTCAGGGACAGCAGCGCTGTCCTAGACGTCTTTCGGCTGTACGAAGATACGGAGACAGTGCAGTGTGACGGAGCAGTCTGCAATCCAACAGGTCGGCCCGCGGCCCTGTGGAGCAAAGCAAATTATTCTGGCCCCCACCCCACACACACACTATTGCGAGACAAACGGGCACACGCACACACACACACACAACAGACACACCGACACACGTGCGCCCACACACTCGTTCTTCCCCTGTCACACAGATTCTCCTGCACCATTGCAGAAGCCAACAGCACAGAGGGAGGAGGCCGGGTGAGGCAAGCCTCGTGTCATGCTCTGCATTGCTGCTGCCCCGGAGGGTCTGGCACCGCATGAGACCACCTTCAGCGCGCTCGGCCTCAAGGCACCAGGCACACCTGGAGCGCGATGCGGAACACGCACTCGGAGCAAAGCGTGTGGCCACAGCGCAGGACCAGCGGGGGCTTGTGGGCGAAATTGTCCAGGCACACGGGGCACGTGCCCCCGGCGTCGTCCAGCAGCTCCGTCGTGTCCTTCCGCAGGATCTCCGAGTCGTTCAAGTGCAGGTCCAGAAGCGCGTAGTTCTTCGGGAGGTTTTCGACGCCTTTGGAGAGGCCGACGGTGTGCATCGCGCACTCGGGGCAGATCGCGGTGTCGCCGCGCTGCAGGTCCTCCACGCACGACTGGCAGAGCGTGTGGTGGCAGTCCAGCACCAGCGGCGTGCGGGTCCAGGCATCGTATGGAAACCTGCAGCACGGCAAACGAGGGTCACAAGGCATGGCACGTCACGCCTGACTACGAAGTGCCATATCATCAGATCACCCGATTGGTACGCAAGGCAGGGATTGTCACTGTTTCGTACTTTTGAAAAAAAATGTCATTCGTACATATTCGTACATTTTCGTACATATTCGTACATTTTCGTGCATTTCGTACTGAAAAAAAAGCCAAGTCCAGGTGACCTGCCGAGCCCAAAATCGTTCCGTGGCTGTGGATGATGTACTGGGATGTCATGTGCCTGCCGCGTTGCTGTGGTCTCCGCGATGCTTTTGTTGGTTCCGTTCCTTGCTCCAAATCCTCGGAAGGGAATTCATTAGTGGTACTAGTCATGAGTGTTACACAACGACTGCACAATACACAGGGGGCTGAAGAGGTTCTCTACATCAGCCTGCTTCGCACGCCGGAGACCTACAAAGAACACAGTGTCAATTGACACCGTGCTCACTGACTCTTCATGGCTAAGGTCATGGTGTTGGTTGAAACATACAACAGGGTATAGTCAAACGCAACCCCAGCCCCTTCTCATCAGGTGTCCCAGAATCCCAAAAACCAAGAAACCAGAGGGCACTGAAAACCCAAATGAACACCCCGCAAAACCCCAGTGAGTGGGTAGTTCAAATGGGCAAAAACGTCATATCCATCATTCCCACTATTCGTACATTTTCGTACATTTTCGTACCTATTCGTAATTCCCGGTTCTCCTCTGATTCGCACTTTTTCGTACTTTTTCGTACCTTTTCATGTACGAATGGGCGACAATCCCTGCGCAAGGGTGGGTGGGGCACCTGCAGTGCGGGCACGTGGGGTCCAGGCCCCCGTTCTCAGCCGCCAGCCTCCCGCGTTCCTCCGACGGGCACGGGAGGCAGCCGCTGTCGGTCCCGCCGGATTCAACCACGGAGTCGATCAGCGCGCGCATCCGATCCTTCTTCTCCTCCTGCAGCTCCGCGGTCGTGGGCGTCATCCGGCGGCGCCCGGCCCCGTCGGACCTCCTCCGGTCCGGGGTCCGGTCCCGGTGCCGGTCGCGGCCATGGTCGGGGTAGGGCTGTGCGACGAAATCGTCTTCGCGAGGGCTCCGGGGACTGACACCTCGAGGGCTCCGAGCGGGGCTGACCCCGTTTGCATCGCCGTGGTCACGGGATCTCCGGGGCCGGCGGTTGCGGGCGTGCAGCTCTGCATAGCCGTAGCGGCTGGCGTGGTTGAAGGCCCGGCACCACTCCTCGGAGCTCTGCTGGGTCCTGCCGCGCAGCAGCCAGGGATCCGCGAGGGAACCGCCGCTGACGCAGATCTTGCGGCCGTCTCGCCCGAGGTACACCCGAGTGTTTGACACGTCGTACACCTGCGTCGAGGATGCAATGGTCCGATCTTGCCAAAAAAAAAACAACCAATTCAAAGGACTTTGCTCTCCGGTCGAACCGCCAGCGGTTGCCGGCCGGCCGCTGGCGGTTTTTAGTTGGCTACCCAGTCGGTCGGTCGGTTAAATGTTGCCAACCGCCTTTTGGGTCGACCACCGACCGACGGTTCGCACCAACAGCCATCGCGGTCAAAAAACAGATAAATGTTAACCAGAGGCAATGCACTCCACAATCGAGTGGTGTGTGTGGGGGGAGGGGGGGGGGGGGCAAGAAAATGCACTTCTGTCGTCGAGGGTGAACCGCATGTCCCACCGCTGCCCTTCCGCCGTCCCCTGGCGCCCGGCAGATGGCCCCGCGTCGGAAGGGGGTGAGGATGGGGTGGGGGGGCAGCAAGGCCTCTCCCGGCCAGCCCCACGTGAACTCCGGTCCGCCTCCCCCCAAGTCAGGGGCGATTGGTGGCGCCAAGAGCTTGCAATTGGGTTTGCATGGCCCACACCTGCATTAGGGTCTGGCTCTCAGCGTCGAACTCGGCGACAAAGTTGCCGCGAACCCCCAAAGTGACCGTGTGGAAACGGATGTGGCGCAGCTTTTGGAGGGGGCCGAATTTGGTGTACACTGCGGAGTCGAACGGGAACACTGGCGCACTGCTGCGCTGGCTCTGGCTCTGGCGGGGGGTTCGGGCGCGGGATGGCCCCTCGGATCTGTCAGGCGATGGGCCGCGGAGGTGGCCCATGACAAAGCCCAGGATCGAAGACCCAGCCGCGAGGGCCATGGGTCCAGTTGAGTAAAAACCCCAATTCTCCACAAAGCTATGGAAGAGTGCGGCAACGAGAGGGCAGCCACAGCCTGAGGCTGAAGACATACCCCCCGCCCTTTTTTGAGTGGTTCGAGCGCCGGACTTCTAGATTCAAGATGGCGGGATTCAACTCAAGGCAGCCACTACTCAGTTGGCGCCAAGAATCAAGCAGAATGTCCGGAACATTGCCCGCAAACCTACGTAATTTGGTTTCGGCTTTGTGACACTCTGGTGGTGCAATACCACAACCATATACTGTGTACGTATAGTTTCAGTTCCTCGCAGCTGCACACATTGTCGAAAGTCAAGGGCTTCAAGGGCAGCCGCAGGTATGGGACCCTCAAAATGCCGTCCCCCTGTTGGGTGCAAAGCACTGCCAAAAGAGGCACCATTGGCCAAAGAGAGGCAAAACAAGGGCATGCAAGGTCTGAACTGGACCATCCTGATGTAGGTGGCAGCTCAGATTCTTAGACTGGTGCACCCTTGGGGGTTGGGCATTGAAAAACAGAGCATCGGAGGTAAAGTTTGGGAAAAAGGGAGAGACACATACAAAAAAGAATCTTAGGTGATTAACCAAGGTATTCAGCTGATGTGGGCAGGTTTCCTAGAAAAAAAAAGGGACAACACCAAATGTGTGGAAAATGAGGATAGACACATGCACAAGGTAGATCCAAGGGATCACCCGGGTTGAGCGACATTAGAAAACACAATTGTGAACTTTTCCGCACTTTGACCGGTGCTTGGTCACAATGACTAGTTTCCATGGGCACAAGAGGGGCATGCACAGGAAACCGAGAATCAGAATAACTCTCAGCCATTGGCCTTTCAAAAACAAAATAGACACAAAGAAAGTGTCACTCCGAAAGGTGAAATGGGCTAGGCCCTCGGTGTGCCCTTAGTCAAGGATCTCTCCTAACGTATTTTCTAAAGTGCGTGGAGAAATGTGATCTCGTTTGCACAGAACCCGGTCAAACGTGTGGCACAATTGGTTGCAAGATATTTGACATTCATGTTGAAAGAACGAACAGCATTGTAACCGTTTATGTCTTTACCCTCCCTAATGGGAGTGTGCAACCTGTTTTTTGCAATTCTAAGGAGCTTACCCATGTCACGGCACGTGCCGTGGCACACTTTCCGATGCCCCCCCCCCCCCTCCATGTCATGGTGGCACGGCCGGCACAGGTGACACAAGTGACGCAAGTGCCAATCACCCTCGTACACGAACCATTGCATTGCGTACCGTGCCATCCCCCCCCCCCCCTCATGTCATGGTGGCAAAAGGGACATAGGTGACACAAGACAGGTGCACAGGCACAATAAAGCACAAGCACGCCTCCACAAAACACAAAACAAATTCATGCAAATTGCAACACGCTAGCCAGCATCATTGTTCTGTAGCCCAAGACAACGGGCCTCAACCGAATCGTCCCATATGTAGTGCATCAATATATATGCCTACACGCAGACTCCCTGCACAACTGGAGGCAGAATAGCCGTCTGCTTGTTCACCAACAGAACCTATAATGGATCAAAACCACACGAAACCAAGAAATGCATGCGGCGGGCCGTGGCCAACACCGTATCATACACATCCTTCTCCATGATAAAAAAACCACGGACAATACGGTGCGACACACCGGCCTCATGCACCTTATTGTACGGCAGCATGGTGGGCTCCAATGCCTACTCCAAGGCCACCCGCCCCTCCTCTTGAAAATCGCCAAAAACTCGAATCATGAATGTGGGACATAACCCTAAAAGTAAGTAGGTAAACAAAACAAGGTAATTGTGGGGAACATGCACAATCCTGGACCTCTTTAGCGTGCGGCATGCCCTACTCATTAAACGGAACACCTAATTCAACAAACGCCTAATTATGCACCAACCTTGAAAAAATGTTTTGGCCTCTGTATACCATACCATCATCATCATATCATATACAGTGCCAGTAGGGCTCGTTTGCGAGTGGTGGCGTGTCCCATCTTTAAACTCCAACGCGCAACGTATGGCTATATATGTCACTTGAGCGGTTCGTACATACCATGTGGCCACCACCATCCACACCTCTCTACTCCGGGATTGCCGGCTTTCACCGCACGAGTCACTGCGTCTGCGCAGCTACCGGGATGAAGTCCACTCGAGGGCTCCATGCGCGCTCCACTCACCCGAAAACGGGGCCCAAGACTTAGCGGAGTGGAACGAGAGGAGTAGACAGTAAGATGGCCACCTGGCTAGCCATAAATGCTATCAACCCGGGCGACATGGTCCGAATTCCCGCGAGCAAATATCCCAAAACCACATCCCGATGCATAATGTGACTAATTAAACGAATTACCTAATTAACCAATTACCTCATTTACCTAATTATAGAAAGACAACAACTCCAATAGGCAAACAAGCAACAACTCCTCAGCCCTGAACATGGTACAAAAAGATGACAACCATATGTGCATGGTGAGAAATCATCATCATCGTCATCATCATGTGATCTAGAGAGCAAAAGTCAAAGAGGCAAAATCCAATGCCGGACAACACAACACAACACAACACATCATAGCACAACACAACACAACACAACACGACACAGCGGCGGCCCCGTGTGACACGACACACCCTATGTGGCGGCACCGTGGCACGGCACAGCCCAAGCCCCCCCCACCCTCCCCCTCCGTGGCTGGGGAAGCTCCTAAGCACCCGTTGCGACACGACACGTGGTTGGACATCTATCACAAGAAGCAGCGAAATAGGAACTATTTCATAGAGCCATGATGCACCAACTTAATCTAGCACAAGCAACACAGCTCCTCAGACACACAAGTACATGGGGCGCAATTGTGTTTTGTTGTGTGATGCGCCATTGTTCCGCTGGTAGCATATATGTAGACACATGTATTGTGCCCCCCCCCCCCCCGACTTGTAGACCCGAGTCTTGCAACTTTTTCTCCCAACTTTTTTGATCCGGAGTACACTATGACCTGTTTTCTTAACCACCAAACGCTATAGGCTATAGAGTCAAAACCCGCAAAGCCCACTGCTGAAGCTAGTTTCGAGAAGCCGGTTTCCGTGACACAACTTTTTTTTCAATAACTTTGTTGTGAATCATCGGTCTTGATGCTTTGATTAGCTGACCAAGGAAAGCAATTGTGCAAGAACAAAACAAACACAAAGGGGGTAGTGAGTGTGCACGTCATATATCATGCACAACCATACAGTTCCATCGTTGCACTAGAGTCTAGCCACATACTTCAGCTCGCCTTTCGTCTTACCTACCGACTTCCAAATTAGGTGTGGTCTAGAATTCAACGCTTGCACAAAGCAGGCACGAAACAACTCCTCAGTGGCCGGCCATAGGCTGAAACACAACAAGGATAGGGACTGAGCGCTAGTCTAGGTCCTTAGGCTGACAAGAGCAAAGGTTGATATGATTGATGCTGATGATAGACGAGTCCTGGACGGCTAAAAAATACCTCCCATTTTCAGTAACTATCTGTAACTATTTTTGCAAAGAGTGTTCAATACCTGTACAGTACTTTGCAGGGTAGGAAGGACCCCTTTTCCATGAATAAGGGCCTCATATTTTGAAGCTTGTTACACCCCAGTGGGTTGTGCATGCTTGGATGGGTAAGTAGCACGGCTAGCTTGTTTCCCAAACACACACCCATTAGTCTACTTGGCCGTTTTATCCGGCCACACGAGGTGCTAAGACCGATAAAAAGCATTGCTGCTCTTGCCCCCACTTGCTCTCATCAACTATGTAGTAGCCCATCCCCAAAACTATGACCCACTTGTTGTGCGCCACGAAAATAGTTGGGCGAAAAGAGTTAACACTTTGCGAAAACTATCAGGTCTCGAATTGTTCGAAACACTAAAAACAAGTAGCAAATGGCTGGGATGGAGTTTGCATCCTCCCATGTTGGACAATTGGAAATTCCAATGAAATTGTGAGATAATGGTTCAAGGGGCAACCCATTGTTTGAAATACGGAGGCACCGTCGCGCGCACTATGTCTGGGGATTCGAAGAAATTTCAAAAATGAAATTCCGGTGGCGTCTTCCTTGATTTTGGCTCCGCTGATAAGATTTGGGGTGATTTCTGATTTCTGTTCCTGCAGAACACCGTCCCGTTCACGAGCTGCAAAATTCGCCAATCTGTGGCAAAAACCACTACTGTGATCACCATGGACGCCGAAATATTATTTGCCATCTTCAACGTCGCCGCTAAATCCACTGATTGCCCTCATCAATCCCTCTAGTAATTCCAAAGCCGCTGTTGGTTTAAACATGCTCCGACTCCCTACATTCACCAACCATATGCCTGCGACTACTCTAACGCAAAACGACTTTCACCTGCTGAATCCTGCACTCAGCCTTCTTACCTGCCTGAGAGTTCAGCGACGGAAAGCCATTTCACTCAAGCCAAAACCCAAGCATTTGAAGATGAAGTGGTGCGTCCAAGTTGTCGCCGCAACGATAACACAGCGGCCAGCACCGCCAAAAGACACCCATGCTCCCTTTTTGCAGAGAAGAATCCAATTTTGTCCTTGTGCTGCACGTCTGGAGAACATTTTGAAGATGTTTCATATAGCTTGATGTCTCCGGCAACGACAAATCAATTCACCCAAGGGAAAACACAAGCACATGAAGATGTCTCGGTGCGTCCACGCCATCAGGCCAACGATTACACAACTGTCAACATGGCCATCACACACCAACGCCCCCTCTTTGCAGACAAGAACTCGATTTCGTCCTAGCGCACTTCGTCCGAGGAGCAGTTCGCAAGAATTCCACAAAGCCCGAGGTCTCCGCAGGTCTCGTCTAGCTCATTGTGACGGGTTATGCCCATCCTTGGGTCACCCGCAGCCGCAGGTAGATTTAGGCTTAGGTCGCGATCGCGCGCGGTGCTGAATTTCAGGATTTTTAATCAAGAGAAACTGAGATTGTATAGTGCAATTGCTGTGTATTATCGCAGGGTATTCTGATATGAGAGACGGATGAACAATTTCGAAACTCTGGGAATTATTCAAGATCATTGGTGCAGTGCTGTCCGTGTCGAGGGATATTGGAGATAGAGAACTCGGTGTGATTTCGTGGTCCTGAATACAAGAGTTTCGCTGTTCATCTAGGACAGCATTGCGAGAGTTCATCCAGGACGGTACCAATGGAAGAGGAGGTCCTGGAGTGCTGTGACAGTGAGAGTCCGACGGAGATGCCTGCTACAGTGTATGCTCGTGGTCTCGCTACGGAGTTGGAGAAGTGTGAAGTTCGACGAATCGTAAACCATGAAGAGAGAAAACAAGCTCGCCAAAAACTTCGCAACGAGAGGTACGCAAGGGCGTGTGCAAATCTCCTGCCGCCACATTACAAAAGTGTTCACGTTCATGGTCTGAGTGTGGAAGAACAATGGGAATGCGGTTACGGAGGTGTTCAACAGGCGTAGGCCATTCAGGCTGATGAAGAGAGCGAGGAGGCCGCCATTCGTGCGGCCAACAGTGAAAAGGAGTCTGCTTGCTGTGCGGCAGCAGGGCACGAAGCCCAACTGAAGAAGAAGATCCGTCGCGGCGGCTACGGAGCCCGCCGGTGTCAGAGAACCGAAAATCACCCAAGCAAAAATTCTGCCCTGAACTTCTTCAGAGAACAAAGTCTCAGAGTGCACCCTGAGAGTGCCCAAGCGTGCACCTCGTGAGTGCCCGGGCGTGCACCTCAAGAGTGCCCAAGAGGATCAGTTCACTCAAGCGCGCTGGCGAAGGCGCTAAAGGTGTGCACGAAGGCGAGAAAGGCGGCGCGGCATTGCTGTTCGCTGGCGCCGCTGCAGGAGAGCGCTGACAGTGAGCGCTGATGCGCAGTGCAGCGCTGCAGGTAAGCGCTTTTGGACAGCGCTGCGTGCAAGCGCTGAATGACAGCGCACACAACGAGCGCTGCAGGAGAGCGCTGCTGAAGTCAAAGCAGTGAAGGAGAGAGGGGCCGGGTTGTGGCAAGGAAGATAAACATAAAGGTTGTGTAGTGTCTTGCGTGTGTTCGTGCACGCTTGCGCAGTGGAAAGCCATAGAGGTGGCAGTTTTCACTGCATAACCGGGTTTCAGGCTCGGCTCATTCTCAGTTCGTGTCAGATTCATTACCACAATCACTGCTAGGACCAGCGTAGCACTGGACAGCTCTCTGGGTTGACGCGCGCCTCCCCTGAGCCTCGTGCTTGGGCTGGAAGGCTGTCAGCGCGTTTGCCTTTGTGTGTTTTTTTTTAGTGTTCGTCAAGTTTTATTTTTTGTGGCTGAATCTAGCTCAAATGAGCTTGATGGGAAAAACGGGTTTGACACCAAGCGCCTTAGGCGCTTAAAAAGCACTGTTTTTGTGCTCAGTGGCTCACACTGATGTGCAGCCTTGCTTCAGTTTTTTGAATCTGAGGCCTCAGGCCCAGTTTTACACTGGCCTGATTTTGAGCATTTTGCTCAGGAGATGTCAACCCAATTTTGGCTTGTTTTGCTGACAAGAGGAATTTTTTTCAAAAGACTTCTGAAATTTTTTCAGAGTCACAGTGTGGCTCTTCTCTTTTTTTTTGTTAACTCTTTGTTCCTGTTTGGGAGCTGGGGCACATCTGTGCATTTGCCGGTGCTCCACTCCCACATTTAATCTATGGGTAAACTTATTATATTTTTTTGTACCCTCCCCACCTACTGTCCCAGTTTGGGGCTCTTATGCTCTGCCACTGCAGAGTTACATTGCAGAGCCACTGCTCCTGCAGTGCCTCCAGCCCCCCCCACAGAGGAGTTGGTGCCTCAGTGGGTACATACACTCTAGGCCAGAGTGTATGGGAAAATTCTTCTTTGTTATTTTTTTTACAAGAGAATTTTGGGGTGCAGGTTTTGCCTGAGGGCAGCACCCCACGGTGGGAGGGGGGAGAGGCCACAGCACCATATGTGCTGCAGGCCCGTGTACTTTTTACTTGCATTTTTTTCAGGGGACGCTCAGGAATTTTTTTTACTAATGTATGCACGTGTGCACACTTGCGCATCTGTTTGTTGCATTGTATCTACGCAAGTTCGGTTGCTCTAACCTTCTGATTTTCTTACCCTTTCTCCTTTGCTTCCCTGTTTCCAGGTCAGTGAGATACGATGGGGATCAATTTTCAGATGTCGACATATCAAAAATACTTTTGGATGAGTCCAGCCAATTCAGGTCTGTGTTCTTGTTTCTGCACCAGCCCCCCCCCATACGTCAGCGCTCCTATTTTGTTTCTCTGTCCTCTGCCTCAGAGTGATGGAGACAGTGCTGCTCAAGATGCTCAGAAGTAATTTAATTTATTTATACTCAAGGCCGCAGCAGAAGTTTTTTGTATATTAGCAATAAGGGTCTCTATACCCTGTGGGGCAGCACAGTGTGTATTCACTGTCTTTTTTTGTGCCCTGTTGTGGCTGCTTTTGTGCCTGTTTGTCAATTTTTCTTTTCAACACTTCTGAGCAGGGTTTTTTTGGTGCAGGAAATTTTTTTGAATCAGACTGGTGGCATGGACGATGAGTAGAGTCAAGTAGAACTGTTTTGGATTTCAGTTTTTTGGAGAACAGCCCCCCTGAGTTTTAGGCCAGGAGTTTAGAGCAGGATTTTGCTTAGGTGAATTTCTGTTTGCAAACTTTTAGTGCTTTCTCAGGAAATTTTTCCCATAGTCAGCTGGGTTTTTAGGTGGCAGTGAAACCCCCCCACTCAGAATGGTGTGTAGAGATACCCGAAAAAAGGTAGAGAGGCCTTAGTTCAGGACTTCGGGCCTTGGGAGGGATATTGTACCTTATCTTGAATCAGTTTTGCATTTCTGTCGCGATTGGTAATCAATTTTTGGAAATTTTTTTGCATAAGGCTGTGCATACCCCTGGGTATCTGTCAGCCCTTGCTAGTGGCGTGGTGGCTGCGGCAAGGGCTTGGCGGGGGGTGTGACGGGTTATGCCCATCCTTGGGTCACCCGCAGCCGCAGGCAGATTTAGGCTTAGGTCGCGATCGCGCGCGGTGCTGAATTTCAGGATTTTTCATCAAGAGAAACTGAGATTGTATAGTGCAATTACTGTGTATTATCGCAGGGTATTCTGATATGAGAGACGGATGAACAATTTCGAAACTCTGGGAATTATTCAAGATCATTGGTGCAGTGCTGTCCGTGTCGAGGGATATTGGAGATAGAGAACTCGGTGTGATTTCGTGGTCCTGAATACAAGAGTTTCGCTGTTCATCTAGGACAGCATTGCGAGAGTTCATCTAGGACGGTACCAATGGAAGAGGAGGTCCTGGAGTGCTGTGACAGTGAGAGTCCGACGGAGATGCCTGCTACAGTGTATGCTCGTGGTCTCGCTACGGAGTTGGAGAAGTGTGAAGTTCGACGAATCGTAAACCATGAAGAGAGAAAACAAGCTCGCAAAAAACTTCGCAACGAGAGGTACGCAAGGGCGTGTGCAAATCTCCTGCCGCCACATTACAAAAGTGTTCACGTTCATGGTCTGAGTGTGGAAGAACAATGGGAATGCGGTTACGGAGGTGTTCAACAGGCGTAGGCCATTCAGGCTGATGAAGAGAGCGAGGAGGCCGCCATTCGTGCGGCCAACAGTGAAAAGGAGTCTGCTTGCTGTGCGGCAGCAGGGCACGAAGCCCAACTGAAGAAGAAGATCCGTCGCGGCGGCTACGGAGCCCGCCGGTGTCAGAGAACCGAAAATCACCCAAGCAAAAATTCTGCCCTGAACTTCTTCAGAGAACAAAGTCTCAGAGTGCACCCTGAGAGTGCCCAAGCGTGCACCTCGTGAGTGCCCGGGCGTGCACCTCAGGAGTGCCCAAGAGGATCAGTTCACTCAAGCGCGCTGGCGAAGGCGCTAAAGGTGTGCACGAAGGCGAGAAAGGCGGCGCGGCATTGCTGATCGCTGGCGCCGCTGCAGGAGAGCGCTGACAGTGAGCGCTGATGCGCAGTGCAGCGCTGCAGGTAAGCGCTTTTGGACAGCGCTGCGTGCAAGCGCTGAATGACAGCGCACACAACGAGCGCTGCAGGAGAGCGCTGCTGAAGTCAAAGCAGTGAAGGAGAGAGGGGCCGGGTTGTGGCAAGGAAGATAAACATAAAGGTTGTGTAGTGTCTTGCGTGTGTTCGTGCACGCTTGCGCAGTGGAAAGCCACAGAGGTGGCAGTTTTCACTGCATAACCGGGTTTCAGGCTCGGCTCATTCTCAGTTCGTGTCAGATTCATTACCACAATCACTGCTAGGACCAGCGTAGCACTGGACAGCTCTCTGGGTTGACGCGCGCCTCCCCTGAGCCTCGTGCTTGGGCTGGAAGGCTGTCAGCGCGTTTGCCTTTGTGTGTTTTTTTTTAGTGTTCGTCAAGTTTTATTTTTTGTGGCTGAATCTAGCTCAAATGAGCTTGATGGGAAAAACGGGTTTGACACCAAGCGCCTTAGGCGCTTAAAAAGCACTGTTTTTGTGCTCAGTGGCTCACACTGATGTGCAGCCTTGCTTCAGTTTTTTGAATCTGAGGCCTCAGGCCCAGTTTTACACTGGCCTGATTTTGAGCATTTTGCTCAGGAGATGTCAACCCAATTTTGGCTTGTTTTGCTGACAAGAGGAATTTTTTTCAAAAGACTTCTGAAATTTTTTCAGAGTCACAGTGTGGCTCTTCTCTTTTTTTTTGTTAACTCTTTGTTCCTGTTTGGGAGCTGGGGCACATCTGTGCATTTGCCGGTGCTCCACTCCCACATTTAATCTATGGGTAAACTTATTATATTTTTTTGTACCCTCCCCACCTACTGTCCCAGTTTGGGGCTCTTATGCTCTGCCACTGCAGAGTTACATTGCAGAGCCACTGCTCCTGCAGTGCCTCCAGCCCCCCCCACAGAGGAGTTGGTGCCTCAGTGGGTACATACACTCTAGGCCAGAGTGTATGGGAAAATTCTTCTTTGTTATTTTTTTTACAAGAGAATTTTGGGGTGCAGGTTTTGCCTGAGGGCAGCACCCCACGGTGGGAGGGGGGAGAGGCCACAGCACCATATGTGCTGCAGGCCCGTGTACTTTTTACTTGCATTTTTTTCAGGGGACGCTCAGGAATTTTTTTTACTAATGTATGCACGTGTGCACACTTGCGCATCTGTTTGTTGCATTGTATCTACGCAAGTTCGGTTGCTCTAACCTTCTGATTTTCTTACCCTTTCTCCTTTGCTTCCCTGTTTCCAGGTCAGTGAGATACGATGGGGATCAATTTTCAGATGTCGACATATCAAAAATACTTTTGGATGAGTCCAGCCAATTCAGGTCTGTGTTCTTGTTTCTGCACCAGCCCCCCCCCATACGTCAGCGCTCCTATTTTGTTTCTCTGTCCTCTGCCTCAGAGTGATGGAGACAGTGCTGCTCAAGATGCTCAGAAGTAATTTAATTTATTTATACTCAAGGCCGCAGCAGAAGTTTTTTGTATATTAGCAATAAGGGTCTCTATACCCTGTGGGGCAGCACAGTGTGTATTCACTGTCTTTTTTTGTGCCCTGTTGTTGCTGCTTTTGTGCCTGTTTGTCAATTTTTCTTTTCAACACTTCTGAGCAGGGTTTTTTTGGTGCAGGAAATTTTTTTGAAGCAGACTGGTGGCATGGACGATGAGTAGAGTCAAGTAGAACTGTTTTGGATTTCAGTTTTTTTGAGAACTGCCCTGTAAGTTCACCCTTTGTGGTGCGCTCGGTTCATATGGCCATTGTCTGGCGGTAGCTCCGTGTTCTGGACCTTTGGGTAGTCCGAGCGGCAGTGAAGGGGAACCTTGGGGTGCTTCCTGGCCCTGGTGCTTGGGGCCCGGCGACTCTGCGGCGCTTGCCCATGTAGGTGG
Organism: Eutreptiella sp. 'Long Island Sound 2002'; assembly: GCA_964036045.1. Taxonomy (NCBI): domain Eukaryota; phylum Euglenozoa; class Euglenophyceae; order Eutreptiales; family Eutreptiaceae; genus Eutreptiella; species Eutreptiella sp. 'Long Island Sound 2002'. The sequence continues at coordinate 50,961,435 of OZ038388.1, read as the reverse complement.
CAACAGGCGTGGAGTGGACCTATTTTGAGGTGCTTGCTTCTGCCGTAGTTTGCTGCCCCACTTATTGTTTGAAGACCATATCATGATTCTCCTGCTGGGTCTCCGGCTGAGAAAAAATCACAGTTTGAGAAAATAGTTGTGAGGAACAAGGGAAGCGACGGCAAAGACCAAAGCTGCAGTACTTGTACTGATTTGTGATTCCGGTTGTCACGTAGGTCCACAACGCCAGAGACAATACATGGGCTTACAACACCCCTGAGCAACACAAACAGGATAGTATGTACATCTCTGTCAGATACAAACTTTGCAATAAAATCCCCACAAGCAGAAACATTGCGTAGCACTCTTGGTGTGCTGTCCTGGCTATCCAGCCAAGCATTCTCATCATTTCATGATACTGTACATGCGTCGGAATAGCACGTGTGCGCGTCTGTCAAAGGCATCGCGCTACAGTATCATGAAATGATGAGAATGCTTGGCTGGATAGCCAGGACAGCACACCAAGAGTGCTACGCAATGTTTCTGCTTGTGGGGATTTTATTGCAAAGTTTGTATCTGACAGAGATGTACATACTATCCTGTTTGTGTTGCTCAGGGGTGTTGTAAGCCCATGTATTGTCTCTGGCGTTGTGGACCTACGTGACAACCGGAATAACAAATCAGTACAAGAACTGCAGCTTTGGTCTTTGCCGTCGCTTCCCTTGTTCCTCCCAACTATTTTCTCAAACTGTGATTTTGTCTCAGCCGGAGACCCAGCAGGAGAATCATGATATGGTCTTCAAACAATAAGTGGGGCAGCAAACTACGGCAGAAGCAAGCACCTCAAACTAGGTCCACTCCACGCCTGTTGCCACCTACATGGGCAAGCGCCGCAGAGTCGCCGGGCCCCAAGCACCAGGGCCAGGAAGCACCCCAAGGTTCCCCTTCACCGCCGCTCGGACTACCCAAGGGTCCAGAACACGGAGCTACCGCCAGACAATGGCCATGTGAACCGAGCGCACCACAAAGGGCGAACTTACATGCCCCCCTCAGTTTTAGGCCAGGAGTTTAGAGCAGGATTTTGCTTAGGTGAATATCTGTTTGCAAACTTTTAGTGCTTTCTCAGGAAATTTTTCCCATAGTCAGCTGGGTTTTTAGGTGGCAGTGAAACCCCCCCACTCAGAATGGTGTGTAGAGGTACCCGAAAAAAGGTAGAGAGGCCTTAGTTCAGGACTTCGGGCCTTGGGAGGGATATTGTACCTTATCTTGAATCAGTTTTGCATTTCTGTCGCGATTGGTAATCAATTTTTGGAAATTTTTTTGCATAAGGCTGTGCATACCCCTGGGTATCTGTCAGCCCTTGCTAGTGGCCTGGTGGCTGCGGCAAGGGCTTGGCGGGGGGTGTGACGGGTTATGCCCATCCTTGGGTCACCCGCAGCCGCAGGCAGATTTAGGCTTAGGTCGCGATCGCGCGCGGTGCTGAATTTCAGGATTTTTCATCAAGAGAAACTGAGATTGTATAGTGCAATTACTGTGTATTATCGCAGGGTATTCTGATATGAGAGACGGATGAACAATTTCGAAACTCTGGGAATTATTCAAGATCATTGGTGCAGTGCTGTCCCTGCTGAGGGATATTGGAGATAGAGAACTCGGTGTGATTTCGTGGTCCTGAATACACTCCTCCACTGCCACGCGTACAACAACAAGTCAAGAGGAACTTTCCGTTATCACCGAGAGACCCATGCCTCAGGGTCCGGGAGCCCGACAGCCGAACTACCGGAGAAAAATTGGAGGTCAATTCAAAATTCGTGTCGTCAAATTCTTGGAACAGATTGCAAAAGAAACACACAAACAAATCGCCCATCTCTATGTCGTCTACAGCATCAACACCACCCACGAATGGAGAATGGATCAAGGTTCAAAAGCGAAGACGACCTACGAGCAAGGCGCCGGAAGGTCAAGATCAAAGTTCACGTTACCATATCACTTGTAAGGATTGCTCGCTTTGCTTTGTAATGCTACACTCCACTGCTACTTGATTTCGCACCTGCGGCCTCCACGTTCCACTACGTTGCGAGCTTTGCAAAGAAGGCCCGAAATCACTAGCCAACAAACCCAATGACCACTCCACACCACCAGGTTGGCCTACTAATCCTTCAAGAATTGTATATCACTCACTGCCGCAGCAAACAACGAAGGTCACAAATCTTTGGAGCCCTCCTGCAAACGCCACCATTCCTTGCTCACTCGCTAAGCCTTCACACCTTGCGTCCAGTCACCCGAACACCCACAACGATCCATTTCTCTCGTGCTCAGAAGAGTCGAGCCAAGCCAAGTCCAGCTCTTCTCAAGCCCCATCTCCAAAGAGCGACGAGTCAGAAGCAGCCTGCAGTGGGAATGGCACCTCGGTTACTAAGCCGTCACGTTACGACACTGTCAGTGAACACTCTGTAAATTTTGCTTTCTCTGGTGCTTCTTCTGCAACGTCCTCTACAGTGTCGGGAGCAACTAAAGTCAGCGAAATGGACGATGTCACTTTTGAAAACTCTTCAAAAACAGATGATTTACAGTCTACAGACACATACAAGTCGTTTTTGAGTCGCTTGCAATAAACAGTATTGTCTCTGAATTTTAGAAAGGCTCCTGCAAATCCTATATACCAATAACACGATCTCCAAGGAACAGGTTATGTGTATCACTGTCACATTTCAAAAACGCACAAAAGAAGCAAACATTTCAGCAAACATGGAATAGAATCAGACGGAAACACTCACTACCACACTCGGATCCGCACCTGAACTCTCTGAAAACAATTGAAACCGCCTTATGTACACCCAGACCCTGACACTATACTATAGTCCACAAGTTTTCTTGTTGGTACATACTCTGATTTTACTTATGACTATTGTATGACACATGAACACACATGAAATATTGTCCGTCGCGCGCGATCACAGTAGAGAAAAAAAAACCAAGAAAAAGACGCACAGCCACCAAAAATAACAGAAAAAATCGTTTTTTCCGACCTCAGAACCCCCCCAAAAATTTTTACGCCGCTGTTTGGCGAGGTCGAAAATCGTACGACACTCACAGAAAACCACGAACACAAGAGCCGCCGAGACGGAAAAGCTGAACGTTGCGTGCCCCAAAACACCTAGCAAAGTGCATGCAGTAGGAGCTACGGACTTGTGCGCGCCCCAACACCAAAGAGAAAAGCAAAACAACAACACAGCATAGGTGAACGCCACGAGAACATGCCGGCCGCCGAACCAAGTATGTTACACGTTACGCCACGCTGCCGCACGAAGCAGAAAGTTTTTATGAGTCTTTCAGCTCTTTTTCTGCCTCTCCTGCTGATTGCTGCTGGTGTAGGGTTCCTGCTGCTTGTTTTTGATGGAGAAAATGTTTTGTTTGTGAAATACAACCAATACAGGATAACCCAAGCCAGAGATGAGCAAGTAGTAAGAAAAAGTAACTGCCATGTCTTTCTTGGAGGGCTTGATCCAGGCCAAGCCCCCCTTAAAACCCTTTTGTTGATGCTAAGACTTACTTAAGTATTTTTATCCCTCTTTTGAAGCTCTAAGTACACTTTCTTAAAGTAACTAGGGTTATAACCCTAGCCCTCCATGAAGTTCACCCCTACCACTCAACTGAGCGGAGGTACCTTCCTTCATGGAGGATATACCGAAATAAAATAGGCATTTCATGCCTTAGGCCTTGGAGGTTAAGCCTAGTGGTCTCCCACCCCAAGACCCTTATACTCAATTGTTTCTACCACTTATTGTGGTTCTACTTTTTAACTGTTTCTGAATTCAGTTGCTTGGCCAAGTCATAATATGTGTCTGGCCTAACTCCTTTGCCCCATATTCCTAACCAACTCCATTTCATCCAAAAGAGTGCACATGAAGTGCTTGAGGCAAATTGGGAGGCAAGAGTCATGCCACTTTTCATATAAAAATCATTTGTTTTATTCTTTTGTGATTGAATCTTTTTTGATGCATGGGGGTTTCCCCCCGGCGAGCATTACTCCAAGCGGCCTAACCACGGGCAAGAGCGTTCATGGCGAGCCGAAGTCTAAAGCCAGAGAAAGTATGTACACAAATAGTATAAGTACCTGTTCTTGCTGAGACCTGGGCACAGACCACGTTCATCTGAGTGCACTGCACTGCCCTGAATGGCACCAGTGGCCAGAAAATAACCTAAGCTCTGCTGCGGAGGACCAGAGTAATGTGCTGAAAAAAGAAAAAATTAAGAATAAGTGCAAGGAACCCTAAGCACTGACACCGTGGGGGGCGCCGCAGCTTACTCGCCACTGGCAGCCCGGCCAAAAAGGCATCCGGCAAAGAGAATCATGCAAAAAGAGAAGCAAAAGGAGGACAGAGACTGGCTGCATGGGGCGCGGGTACCCAGGGCAGGGCCATAGGCCGAGCTCTGGACTCATTCACGCACTGCACCAGGGCGTGGGTGCGCCGAGGTGTGTGTGTGTGTCCCATGCGAGGCACAGGGGGGGGTGGGGGGGGGGGTCATGGTTGCCGAAAACTACAGTGGGGGGGGGGGCTGCAGTTGACAGAGAAGAGGTGAATGACGGAGAGAAGCAAAAGGAGGACAGAGACTGGCTGCATGAGGCGCGGGTACCTAGGGCAGGGCCTTAGGCCGAGCTCTGGACTCATTCACGCACTGCTCCAGGGCGTGGGTACGCCGAGGTGTGTGTGTGTGTCCCATGCGAGGCACAGGGGGAGGGGGCGCATGGTTGCCGAAAACTGCAGTGGGGGGGGGGGGGGGCTGCAGTTGACAGAGAAGAGGTGGATGACGGAGAGCGGGTAAAAAAGGAAAAGAAAAAAAAAACTGGGGGAGGAGGACACCTTTCCCAGAAATTCAGTGCGGGGCGGAGACCCCCCGGTCGCTAATGGAGCTTAATCTCCTTTCACACTGAAGTGTTGGGGAACTGTGACCCGTGGAGTGAAGGTGAAGTGAGGTGGAGAGTGTCTGTCTCAGTGACTGTGCGGCAGGTAGCACCAGAGCGTTTTTTGTTTGGATGTTTGTTGATGGGGGCGGGTGATTTAATTTTTGGGAAAGAGAGTTGAGTGGGGTGGTGGGCTGATGTGCTGTAGATGGATACTGAGTTTTTCTCGGGGTTGTCAGTGGTGTCTGGCTGCAGAGTGTGCAGGTCTGGTATGCGGTTATTTCTGAGCCACTGTTGGACGTCTTGCAGTGTTGTTTTGAGGCTGTAAACGCAAAACTCAGACCAGGTGGTCCGTGCTTTGCGTTTACGTTAACGTTAAGATCTACTCTCAAAACAAATCCTTGTTTTGATTTTCGTATGCTTGTTGATGTCGAAATTGAGTTGGTGTTCGCCCAAATATTTCACCAATGTCAAGATCAACAATAAAATCAAAATACAAATCCAAGAAAGTGCACAAATCCCAAATAAGCAAAATGAGTAATAAGAGAAACACACGAACAAATGTTGTAAGTGTCCTCAAATCTCAGTAATGCTACAAGGAATTGTCATACTGAGATCTTAACGATCCCTTTGCACACTAACAAAATGCAATATATGTACAAAGCACAAATTGTGAAGCATGCTAACATGCAAAACCCCTCGAATCGTGTCGGCGCCAAAGAGAGCCATCAACCGGCGACCGGCACAAACAATACACGCCAATGCGGAACCCTCGTCGTCGGCTACACATAGAATCAAACCGCTTGAAAAACGCGTCCAATGGCACAAAGATATGACATTAACATGCACACAAGCAGTTGACCTAAAATTAAGTGTAGAACGAGCACCAACCGTCAAATACTCGAAAAAAGCGTATCAATGCACCTGGATGGTCAGCCGGCATCAAGAACAACTCGACGATGACGGTCGACGCCTCTCAAACCCTCGGATCAGAAAAACTCGACCTTTCTGACCACCAACAGTTCAGTACTAATAATTAAGTTCTGAAACTTATTTCTACTGCACTGGCACCGTCAAAAGGAACGTCAACAAAATCGTCTGAAACACTATTCCAAACATCGCGATATGTCGCCTGTGATAGCGACAGCGATCGGCGGCGACCGGCAGCTCATGCCAAGGCAATTTACCCTCAGTTTCCCGAATCCCTGCAGTCCTGTCAAGAAAGAAATCAAATTTGGCAACTTTCTAAACTCCTGAACTGAGATTCTGAAGCACTGTCCACCCTGGATCCCAGTACAGCCTGAAATGCATACCTATGCACAACCCTGCCCTGTTCTATGCTTTTACAGAGGCGTTGGCGTCGTTTTTTCATGGCAGAGTAGAGGTGATTTCTGTGTTGAGTGTAGGTGAGTGCAGGTGGGGGTGAACGGAGAAGGTTACTAAGAGAGTTAGGAATCAGTGTACGGATGAAGCTGCGGCGGTCACCTAGTGTTGCGGTGGTCCACCAATCAGAAATGAGGTCGTTGAAAGGGGAAGGCCAGGCGTTGATGATGGCTTGGCGTAGGTGTGCAGTGGCTGTGCATTCAGCTACCACTGTTATTGGGTCCAGAGGGTGTTTCTGGAGACATTTGGGGCAGGGGTATTTATTAAGGATGTAGTGTGGTTGGTAACTAGTGCAACTGTACAGACCATGAACCCATTTGAAGGGGAAACGGGAAAACCAGGAGGTATGAGAATAAAAATCTCTGCTCATGGAGAGGTGTATGTTATTGTGAGAGTGTGCAGGGAGTAAGTGTTTGACAGATTTAAGGGATACCTTACCTGGGAGTGGTGTGCACTGGTGATAAATGAAGTAAGTGGAACTTGGTTGGTGTGATCCTGGGGGGTAGTTGATGTTATTGGAGGCCCATTTAGAAATGGCATCAGAGTAGTCATTGCCTGGAAAGTCAGCGTGACCTTTAATCCAAGTAAAAATGATATGAAGAGGTGATGAGTGGAGAAAGGTCCAGATGTGGGAGTACCAGAGGCAGAAAGGGTTGCTACTGGCAGTGAAGGGGTTAAATTTTGTCTGCTGGATGAGTTGTAGAGTGCTGCACACACTCAAATTGTCTATGGCGAAAATTATGGGTTGGGGTAATGTGGGGGGAGAGCGCAGGAGTGTGGTGAGGATGATGGCAAATGTCTCTGCTGGGTATGAGCCTTTGATCGCAGATGTGTTGCAGATGGTAATGGGAGGTGCGGTATTGAATGTGGCCGCAGAATGTGAAGGTTTCTCATTTTTTTGGTCGTCAGAACCGTCCGTGTAGCATACAGTGGCTGTAGGATAGGTGAGAAGAGCCTGTCTGAGGTCGTGGCAACCCAAGAAGTGGAGGTTGTCCAGTTTTGGTGGGGGTATGTTGTGCACCAAAGTGAATTGGAGAAATGAAGGGCTAAAATGAGAACTGCTGAAGGCATAGGGAACGAAGGTAGTGTCCGGAGGATTTGGAGGATTGGTAGGGATAGCTATGGCTTTGGGATTGTTAGTGGTGTTGGTGGGGAGGCAGAATCTGTTGTTGTTAGTGATCTGGACAGTCATGTCGGGGAAAGTCGCTGTGGTTTTGTTTGAGTTGGGGTGATTCAGAGTGCCTAAGTGCCAGATTGTGGTCCTTTTGGGATGCTAAGTGTTCTGAGTGGTAGAGTAGGTGGGTGGATCAGTGGCAGATTGGTAGTAGGTGAAGGCTATTTCTGTTGGGGTGTGAGCAGGGAGTTGGTTAAGCAGGCAAGGGTTAATGTTTGGGATGTTGTGACAGTGGTAGCCTAGAAATTTGGCGGAGGAGGCAGTCATGTGTTGAAGCAGGTTGGGTTCGTAGGAGTCAGTGAGCAGGGTGTTGATGACTGTTTCATTGGCGGTTTGGGGGCCATGGCGAAAAGAGTAACGTAGGGTGTGGTTGATGGTTTGTAAGTGTGTTGTGATAGAGACTTTGGTAATATTGAGGCCAAAGGAAGCATTAGAGGAGTATTTAGGTTTGTTAGGGGTGCAATAAGAGAGTTTGCCAGACTTGGAGATGTGAATCCATATGAGAGCATCTAGTTTGTCGAGTTTATCTTGAGGAAGGGAGTTGTAGATAAGGCGGTAGGTGAGCGTAGGAATGAGTTGAATGTTGGAGAGTTTGATGATTTCGTTGTGAGTGAGGGGGAGAGTGGAGAGGTTGGTAAAGAAGGAATTGATGGTGTTCACCAGGAGTTGATACATTTGGGTATTTTGTCTTTGGTTGAAGAAGTAAGTGCCAAGGTATTTGTAAAAACTTCGGGGCATACCACTGTTATCGAAAGTGCTGAAGTGAGTAGAAGAGGAGATGCGGATGGTTACGTGGGGAGCGTTGTTGAGTGCGGGAAGTTCGGATTTGGTGGCGTTGAAAGAGAGGCCGTATAGGGGCCCTTCGGTGAACAAGAAGTGAAGGATTTTGTGGAGGGTGTGTGGTGATTTAGTTTGGAGAGCGATGTCATCAATGAAGGAGAATAGGGCGTGAAATTCTTATGCGGGGAGAAGAGTTTTAATGTGGAGCAAGATGGGATCGACAAAGAGGTTGAAGAGAATGGGTGACATGGGGCATCCTTTGTATTGATACCTGCTTTGTCTATCTGCAGCCCTTCTGTGTTACACTGGATTTCAAACTATTCATTGATTCGATCCACATCCTGTTCTTGCTCTACTTACTGCCTTGGTTTGGGTTTTCAACATCACAACCTGCAGGATTTCACCAAAATATCTAGGGCACTAAACAAGGACATCTTTGCGGTAGCAGAGGCAAACCCTGAGTACCTTTTGAACCGACTCTGAGCCGAAGCACACGAAAAGCACACTGAAAAGCACATTGAACATGTCCACTCAACTGTCCTCCCGAACCTGGCCGATCAGAAGTGTACAAGTCCAACTTGGCAGTGTAGCCCACCCAAAGAGTCAACCGCCACTCAGAGTAGCATCTGGGTCTCAAGAAGATCCAGAGCACAGAAGGGCCAATCAAAATCCGCCCAGAACAACCCCTTTAACCATGGAGACCTTAGCGGCCCATGGTGAGGACAGCCTGCAAAGGCTCCGCAGGCGAGTCGAAGCCTCCATCGCCCGGTCGGCCTGTCCGGCCTCTTCTTCTACTGTTCTTGGAGGTCCTAAAGAACAAGAGGACCTACGAAGGAGGATGGACGAGTTTATGCTCCACGAGGAGTACCACAAGTCCACCGTAGGGGAAGATGGGGAAGTACCTCTTGATGCCCTCGGGTCCCCGCCTCAAACTGAGATGGGTTCCTTCCTTTATTCGGGACCATTTACAGACATAGCGGACACAGTATCACTACCGAGACGACCAAGAGTACACGAGCACCCAAGAGCATGGCATCCAGACCTGCCGACAACTTCAAGGGCTCGTGAAAAGAGTCTGGATCCACTTCACCCAGAGCCCACCTATGGGGCTCTGGATCGCACGGCCGAACTTTTGGCCAAACTTCTATCCGGATCTGAAGACCCGGATGTGACAGCTCTGTCAGAGGCTGTCAAGGCAAAATTGGGTATCACCGAACCCTTACCCAAGCCAGCACAACTCTCACCTTCACCCGGATTGAGCACGTTAGCTGATGATCTCAAAAGATCAAGGGTGTCCAGGTTGCTACCCAAGGTCACTTGCCCCAGCCCTTTTCATCCTCGCGCCAGGACAGTCCCAATTGCTGATTTACAGGACATACCTGTGACTGAGACTGAGAAAAGAGGGCTGTCAGCCCTGGCACCCCTTGCCGGCGTATCTCCTCCCCCTTCAGGCCTAACCCCAGGGGGTGGGAAGATTGGCAGACCGATTGCCCAGGCGAACATCCAGCTAGAATTGCCGGAGTTCGACCCGAAAAATCTGCCCGAATGGGCAGAAGAATTTGCTGAGTTTCTTTTGCTAACTGGCCAATCCCATGTGAATGTGGCCACCAAATGCTCACTGCTGAAACGCTCATGCAAAAAGAAATTTTTGCAAAAAGAGGTGAAACAGATTGTGAAAACCTGTTCCACCTGGGCAGAGGTACTCCAAAGACTGGAGAAAACATTCCCAGTCTATGAGACTGACCTCAGTGTGCGCACACAGATAGAGGAGCTACCTATGCTCCCTGAGTTTCCTTCCGCTGCGCGAGTCTCTGAATACGTGTGCGACCTAGAGTATCTGTTTTCACGGATGAACGTGGGCTCCTATGGAGCCACTGAGCCCCACCTGTGGCTCATGAGTAAGATCCCCCAACGTACGTGGGATGACTGCCGCGCTACCTCTGAGAGGAAAAGCCGGACCCACTCGTACGACGACCTGGTGGACCTGCTGATCGAGCTAGCTCTTGAGAGGGAGAATGACTCCCATATGGAGAAATTCCTCAAGAAGCACTTGGGTCGAGGTGGTACCCCTACCCCCGAACGTGGCGAAGGGAAAGGGCCTAAAAATCCCACTAACGCCAACCAGAGAGGAGGTAAAGGAAGGGGTAACCTACGTGCCATGAATGAGGTTAAACCTGATGCAGGCACACCCCCTCTGTTCTACTGTAAACCTGTCAATGACAAAGGGGGACCTTGTCATGCCCCTGACTGCGACCACCGCAGTAGTTGTATGCTGCAGATAAAACGACAGCAGCACTCCAAAGATGGGAAAACTGTGACCCATCAAGATCATTTCAGGTGTACCATCACCTGTGGTTTTCTGCCTGTGGTGAGGATTGTGCTTATGGTAGGGATCAGTAGAATCCGTTAGGACACAGTTTTGTGACACAACAGTGGAGTGACTACCTTTGCGTTTTATCAAAGATGCCAATGCCAAGGCCCCGGCGGGCCGGAAAGTAGAGCTAAAGACTAGTTCTAGCAAAGCAGCGAGGGTCGCCATACAAGATCTGCTCAAGATTGGTCTCCATGGGTTTCCCTATAGAGGTCTAGGCCAACGGCATCCGCCACTCACTCAGGCCCCACTGTGCCTTTATTTTTTTTCCTTCGGCCAATCCAAGGTACGGCCCCATTCCGGGAGCGCAATCATGGCTATGCCACAGTCCGTAACTTGCCGGTCGATTTAAGGTACTGACAAACACCCCTCAAATTTGCGGTATTGGTACATTCAACCATCAGGGTATGTCTCTAGGCCACGCGTCGTCTCTCGACATTGTTTTTTTTTTTACCACAGGCTCAACAGTTCTTCAGAGTACAGTATGAGCTCTCAGGCAACAACCTAGGTCAAGACGTCGGGCATATAGTACAAACGAGGGTTCCACATGCATCAGGTGTCCCAGCTTTACCTCGGTACCGACGACGCAATAACCCCATACGCACCGCACCGCGTGTGCACTGCGTCTGATACCCGCCCGACGTGAGGGCATTTCAAGCGGAGGGAGGTGGGTATTTGGTAGAATTTAGTACCAGACAAGGCAAAACTTAGTAAAGTTTGGTGAAACTTAGTAGAAACAAGGTAAAACTTAGTAAAAAAAATCTAAAACAATTTTTCATTAGGTTTTACCATGGACCCGAAGGAGGTTCCCCGCACACTTCAGGGCGTACAATTCAGATGAGAGGGGGGGGGTCTGGCCCAGTTTCACTGCAACCACCCACCAAGCATCGGTGAAAGAATGGAAAGGGGGGGGGGGGGGGCTGGGGGATGTTCGCAACATTTCATCCCTCAAAATGATCCCCACGTCGCCCTGGCGGGGGGGGGGATCCCCAATTTTTTTGGGGGGGCCCTCGGTGCCCTCCTGGTGTGGACGTTCTTGGTTGCCACTTGGCACGCGGGGCTCGCTTGCACGCAGGTCTCGCCCCCCGCCCCCCCCTACACGCATGCACCCAGGTGCAATCTTCAAGAAGCCCAGCCCCTTGTCAGTAGCCTTCCAAACTGCAATGAACGCAGAGAAAGGTCTCCCGCAATGTTGCTCCTCCCCGTGATGAGGGTGGAAGGCAATGACTGTGCCAGGCTTCCGTGTTAGCCGCAGCCGACTGAGCCGCCCGGCCGCAGGGGCTTGGACAAACGGGGGCAAATGACAAAAAAGGGGGGAATTATGAGAAATTACCAAAAACTAGATTTTGGGAAATGTACAAAAAATGTGTGAAATTGATAGGAAATCGGAGAGAAATTGGAGAAAAATGGGACAATTTTGGACAATCTCCTCATTTTCTCCAATCCCATGTTTCCCATTTTCCCACTGCCTCGCCACCTTTCCTTCAGGTTCCTTTGATCAATTTTGCTGAGCCGAACTGGAAAAGTGGAAAACTTTTGCCAAGGCGACACTCGGACGCGGAACCTTGCTGTGCGCACCCACCGACCGCATGGCACTAACCCAAAAACCGACCGGCAGACACAACGCCGCAGACGTTGCACAATGGCTCGTGGGGTCGACTGCAGGTTGGCGAGCGTGTGGAGGATGAGCCACGACTGTCTGGGCAGGGCACGGCACATGCTGGTCCTGGTCACAGGGAGGCCTCCGCAGACACGTGCAGCGAGGCCCTGCGGGTGCGGGTCAGGCGGTGGGTCAAGGTGGTGCTCGCTGCCATGCCTCGTGGCAGCGTGCGACCTGTCAGAGACGGTGTTCCTCGTGGCCTGCGCCCTTCGGCAAAACCGGAGGCCGCTGGGGCCTGAATCGTCCGATGGGCAGGACACATCCACCGGAACGGCTCAGCGGCGCTGTCCAATGGAGAGCGCACTGGCTCAAGTGGCTGGTCTGCGACGGCCCCAGTGGCTCGACGGCCGGGGCGCATGAGGGGCACGCAGGGAACGAGGGCACCCGCCAGCGCCGACAGCGCAGCCGTACCCCAGCATCAGAACCCGGCAACCGGCCTCGGAGTGCAGGCGGTTGTACCCCAACCGTCGTCGGTTGTACCCCAACCGTCGTCGGTTGCATCCCAACCGTCGTCGGTTGCATCCCAACCGTCGTCGGTTGTACCCCAACCTTCGTCGGTTGCATCCCAACCGTCGTCGGTTGTACCCCAACCGTCGTCGGTTGTACCCCAACCGTCGTCGGTTGACCCGTCGCGAGCCGCCATCCGTGTCCACACTCTGCCCGGCCTTTAGGGCTGGCCACATCCGCCGGCCGTCCGCTAGCGAGCCCGGCTCTGCACGGCGGGCGGCCGGGGCCGTGGGGCATGGCCTGCGCACGCGACCTCCCGGGCAGAGTGGGTCGGTCCGCCCGGGCGGCACACCCCACGCACCTGCACTGGCCCACCGACAACACAACGGCGGGAGGGTCCATCGACCTTCACGTGATCCGGGCAAACCCTCAACACGGGGGTCACCCGCAGGGATGTATTAGAAGGGGGGGAGGGGGGGTCTGAAGGGGGGGAACGGGGGAAGGGGGGTTTGGCTGGGACCCCCCCTCCTCCGAGGGTCCCCCTATGGTCCCCGCCGAAGGCAGGCCAAAACATTTTGAAGCGTAAATCCTCTTGGCACCGAAGGCGCCGAAGCAAAACTTTGGCAGTCAGCCTCAAACATTGGAAGGGGAGGAGGGGGGGGTGGGGGGTCTGGGGGGGGGGGGGTCCAGGGGGGGGTACCCTCTCCTCCTCCGGCGGTGTACGGCCGTTCTAATACAGTGTTGGCCACGCGGTCGCGGGGTCAGTGCCGAGCGCTGATGACGTTGTACGTCCAGTGCATTGGCGCTGCTGCGTGGGGCACGGGGTCACTGCGGCTCGTTGCCATCCCCCGACGACCGCAGGCCCCGGTACTGCGCCGATACTCCGACAGTTTATCAAGTGAAACCACCAAAACACCGGCCGGTGAAGCGGGGGAACAGGGGTGGCACGGCGGCAGGTCAACGACGGCGGTTAGCACGTCGACGCTTGTGGCCGGCAAACGGGGGGTGGGTGGGGGGAGGTCGAGCCCCCTCCCCCCCCCCCCCCGTGTGACATTCCGTCGGGTTGTTGTTTCTTTACGGGGCCCTGGACAGTCCCCCGTTCCCTCTTTGCCGCACGATGCAGTATTGATCTCCTCCCGAAGGTCCGCCCCGCCACTGTCTTGACCCCCCCATTTCGGTTTCTCCATCGGCGGCGGGTTGGGCTGGTCAAGACATTGTGGGTCCATACGGTCATCCAACACAGTTCAGTCCCTTCCACAAGGCCCGGACCACTGCGTACCCCCCGAAACGGCAACCGGCACCCCCACGCAACTACCCCCCCCCCCCCCCGGCGGTTCCTGCCGCGGGGGGGTCAGGGCCCAGAACCGGAAGCGGACCGCACACCATGTGCCCCCCCCCCCCCGTGGGCACAGGGGCGGGCGCCAGGGACAAGTTCATTTGCCGGGGGGTGTGGGGGGGGGGGGTGGCGTCCGAGCCCCGACCGAATGGGGCTGGGGTGTTGTAATACGGGGCTGCCGTGTCCAAAGGCGTGTATCGACTCAGACAAGGCCTTGCACACCCTTTTCTCGGGGGGGGGGGGGTGCTGAGCGAAGGTTAATGCTGGTCCCCTGCCACCGGGGGACAGGGGTTTGCGCTTGGGGAGAGGGGGGGGCGGTATTGCCGCCACCGGGCGTCCAGCCCACGCCGCTGCCGGCGATGCTTCACACAAAATCTCGTCCAAAACCGTGAAGTGTGGAGGGCGCTCGCCAGCGTCTGATGTGTGTGTGGGGGGGGGGGGGTTGCGGGGGGGGAGTTTGGGGGGGGGGGGTGATTCCGCTGAGGGCACCCAGAATTTCAAAAAAAGCAGGCACCCCCCCCCTCTGGGGGAGGGTATCCGAGCCACTAAAACAAGGCTTGACTGCGCCGAAGGCACAGAAAAATGGGCCCCCACATTTTTTTAGCGGGGTGGCGGGGGGGGGGGTGGCACCCCCTCCTCCCCAGGGATGCATTGGAAGGGGGGGGGTCCCCCCCCCCCCTCTCCAGGGCGCCCAGCCTATGCCCAGCCACTGTCCCCCTGACGCCAATTGAGCGCTTTTCCCGAACCCCCCCCCCAAGTTTTTGGGGGGCTCTATTGCCCCCCCCCCCCCCCCGGAAGTGAAAACCCGACATGCCCCGGATGGTCAGTGCTATTTCCGGGTGGGCTCTGGATGGGGGCTGATAGTGCCTTGGCACATGGCATAGCTAAAGTTGAAGGGAATGTTCGGTGAAGAGGAGGGGCTGCCACAATGTGATCTCCCAATCCAAATGTGTCCCGGCGGGACAGGGGCCCACCACAACGACCGCTCCCCATGGGCGTAGCTCTGGGGGTCTCGGGGGGGGGCGCACGTGCCCGTCCGCTGCGCACCACCACAGCCCCCCACGTCCCATGCGCTGCGGGGGGTCGCTTGCAGGAGGTTGATGGTCCTCCGTCTGTGGGGGCGTGTGGGGCAGGGGGTCCCCGCCTCCGGTGAGCCCCCCCCCCCCCCCGAACCCTTCCGCACTGTCTTTGCCCCCCCCCCCCCCCACCGACCGGGGGGGGTATGAGTAGGGGTATGGAGAGCGCGGGCCGTTCCCTTCGCGACGTGCGGGCGCTGGCTGCCTCTGCAGACTCATGAGGCCAACGGAGCCGGGGGGGGGGGGGGGGTCACAGCCTTTGGGTGGAGGGAGCCGGGGGTCCCGCTGTGCACCTGCGACCCACCCTCTTCCCGCCGCACGGGCGGCGGACGTGGAGGCGGTGGAGGCGGTTGGGGTCGCCTGCGCTGGCGAGGGCGACCCTTCCGCCGCCGCCGCCCCGTTTCCCGTGCCAGTCCCTCGATCCCGGACGTCCCCGTGCCGCTCCGCTTCCGTCGCTGGCGGTGCGCACGGCCCTGCGCCGCCGCGCCGGCGGAGCGGGCCCGCCCCGGGGCTCTGGGGCCGAGGCGGGTCCGATGGGGACAAGTCGATGGGCCGCGGGGGCGTCCGGCGCGACGACCTCCGGCGCGCGCGGCGCCCACGGCACTTAGTACTCCTGCGGGCACGGGGTGTGGGAGGGCGGCGGCTGCGGACGCGGGCGGCGGGTGTGGCATACGGTGACCGACGCCACCCCCCAAACAGCCAAGCGGACACACCCCAAGACACCGGGTTCACGGGCGTTGCGAGCGCAGACCGAAAAAAAAATGGAGCAGCGCCCCCCCCCCCCTCGGGGGGAGCCCAGAAACAAGACAACCGACAAGCGGAGGAGGCTGGCGTCAGCTGTGCCGCAGTTCTGTGGCTGCAGTCTGGGGGGCAGCCGGGGGGCCCGGATCTGGAGCAGGGCGGGGGGGTATGTGTGGATGCCTGAGGGCTGGTCTCATGCATGTCAGGAAGAAGGGCGTCCCAAGAAGAAGGCATGGGGCGTTCCGCACGGTACCGCGTGGGGGGGGGTTGGCACAAGGCCTCGGTATCTATTTGTTTGTCTTTGGCGGCGCCTATTGGCCTCTCGCCACCGCTCATCCCGACGCTCTGTGGGTGCGAACGTGTTTTGGTTGTGTCAACGGAGCCCCCGGATGACTTGTCCTGTTTGACTACTCCGGGGGTCGGCCGTCCCGGAGACGGGGCTGTTGGAGGTGGGGGGGGGGGGGGGGGGGTTGGCATGTCGCCTTGTCCTCGTCTGCACCGGGCGGCGCCTATTGGCTGATCGCCATTCACTGCCCTTCCCTTGGACCGTCTCCCTCCATCGGCGGTGGTGCCCATTGGCCTCTCACTGCCCATCGGGCTCTCACCGCCCTGTGCCCTCCCTCTCCCTCTTTGGCCTTATCTTTCCCTCTCCACTTCGCTTTTTTTTCCCTCGGTTTCCCCCTCCATAGGCCGTGGTGCCCATCGGCCTCTCATTGGGGGGCGGGGGGTTGCACCACACAATGGCAGCACTACAACTGCAGCAGTTCCAACACAACCCAAAGAAATATTTTTCTTCCGCGCCTTCAGCGCCTTTCATTTCCTATGCTTTTGTGTCAACGTGATGGTCCCCCCCATGAGGGGGGGGGGGGATTGCAAAGTGGGGAGGGGGGTTGGCACAAGGCCTCGGTATTCGTTTGTTTGCCTTTGGCGGCGCCTATTGGCCTCTTGCCACCGCTCATTCTGACCCTCTGTGGGCCCGAACGTGTTTTGGTTGTGTCAACGGAGCCCCCGGATGACTTGTCCTGTTTGACTACTCCGGGGGTCGGCTGTGCCGGAGACGGGGCTGTTACCCGTGCCGTTGACCAGCGGCATCCAGACGCACCCTCCGAGTCCATGTGGGGGTTTGCCGACCCCAGCACTGACTTGTGCGCGCTGGGGTGTGCATCTGCAGGATAATTTTTCTGACAGGGGCTTCTAACAACCACAATGGGGAGGGGGGGGGGTACCAGGGTTTAACAATGCCGGACAACTGTGAACGAAACTCCGGATTGTGGCACGAACAGACATAGAAAGCGTAGGACAAGGGCCACGGGGCTTCAGACACCGCGGCAGGTCTTGTGGTGCCAGGCCTTTGCCGTCCCAGACCGTGCCCTCTCAAGCCCCCCCCCCCACCCCCTTCCCCCATACAAAGGGGCCGGCAGGCACCGCTGCGGCTCCCGTGGGCGTCTAGACCACCCCCGCGGACAACTGCGGGGGTTGTGGTGGGCGGTCTGCGGGACTCACATCCAGAGTTTTGCTGAAGGGGGGGGGGGGTCCTGGAACCCAAAAAGTCCAAAAGCTTGTGCACCAAAAACAGCCAAATCAATACTTCCTTTTGTAAAATTTCCTTTTTTCCCACCATTAAATCCGGGTCTGAGGGGGGGGGGGGTAGCCCCCGTATGGTGACGTGTGAACGTGTTAGCCCCCCCCCCCCCCCCCGGCACAGGAGACCCTCAATTTTTCTGACTGGCATTCCCCGGTGCCAGTGCAACAACCAATGCCATACACACGGCGCTGTGCGTACGGGGGGGGGGGGGGCAGGACAGAGGCAGACAGGGAACTAAGGCCTGAACCCACTCCCATGTCCCATCTCCACCCGCCATTCTTATCGCCATCCCTGACCGTCACTGTCACCCGACGGCCCCATCACTTGAGGGGGGGGGGGGGGGCTCCTCCTGCGGGTGTCTCCTTTGTTAGGGCGGGTTCACACGGGTTTGCAGTGGATGGGGCGCACACCACGAGCCCCAGACCCCCCGAGGGCTTCGGTTTGCCCGTCTTCGGGCGCTTCGCCGGCTTGTCCCCCGAGTTCTCGGCCTTTTTCTTCTTCTTGACCAACTTGACGTTGGAGGGCAGGACGTCGGCGCCTGCGGGAACGCGCATGGGCGTGTGGGCGTGTGGGCGGGGGATGGGGATGGGGAGGTTGGTATGCCGCCCTGGATTTGTTGTTCTCGTCTGCAGCGGGCGGCGCCTATTGGCCGATCGCCATTCGCTGCCCTTCCCTCGGGCCCTCTCCCTCCATCGGCGGTGGTGCCCATCAGCCTCTCACTGCCCATCGGCCTCTCACTGCCCTGTGCCCTCCCTCTCCCTCTTTGGCCTTATCTTTCCCTCTCCACTTCCCTTCCCTTTCCCTCGGTCGGTCGGGCCACCGGAGCCCCGGGGGGGGGGAGGGGGGGCGGCGCTGTGCGGGCGACCGACGGGCGCATCCGCACCCACGGCCAAATCATTAGACACCGGGAACCGGCTGCACCGACTCTGCGCACGCGTTTGGTCCGGCGGAGCACACCGCCACCGCCGCCCGTAAAGCGCGTGGCCAAGGGACGGGGGTGAAGAGGGGGTGACCGCCGAAGACGCACACCTCCGGGGGTCGCCTTGACGACGTCGTCGGCAAACAGTTCGGCGTCCGCTTTGCCCGGCTTCGCCTTCTCGCCCTCGATGGCCTGCTGCACGGCCTCCGCGTACTGCTCCTTCTCGCGCTGCACCGGGAGCGAGAGTGGGGGGCCACCGCAAATGCGCACAACTCAAACCATCAACGCACACGTGTGGGGGGGGGGGGGGGGGGCAGGGATGCATCAGAAGGGAAGGGGCCTCAGAGGTGGCCCCAGAGGCAGTTAGACAGGCGGTTGGAGGAGGTTGCCAAAGCGGTTGGAGGCGGTTACTGTCGGTTACAAATGCCTCTGAGGCTGGCACTTGGCGTCGGGGGGGGCAGTGCCTGGGCATAGGCTGGGCGCCCTCGAGGGGGGGGGGGGTACCTCCCGCCCTTCCAATGCATCCCGGGGGGGGGGCACTTAACGCCCCCCCCCCCCCCCGAAGGAACTCTGGGCTATGTCACGTGTGCACTGGCGGCAGTCAGCACAAAGCGCAGAATGGGCTCGTCAGCGGCCTACAAGACCAGAGGTACCGTTCTGTCGCAGAGAGTGAGACACGAAGATGCCCGTGGGCAGGCCCCCCGACATGTGCCCATCCCGTGGCCGTGCAGCAGCACGTCGCTGACCACCGCCACCCGCTTGTCAACTGACGACTGAGCCCACATGTCGCAGGAAAAAACGGGTACCCCCGTCGGGTTGTTGTTTCTTTACGGGGCCCTGGACAGTCACCCGTTCTTCCCTTCGCATGTTGCGTCGGGTCGCTGCGTTCTGTCGGCCGCTGCGGCCGGTGCTCCTGCTGGTGTCGTTTCCGCGTTCGCGGAGCCCAGTCGTTGGTGTGCCGGGGCTGTGCTGGATGTGGCGGGATGTGCCGTTTGCGCGTCAGCGGCGCCCAATAATTGGCGTATTGGGGGTTGTGTTGGTTGTTGCCGGGGTCGTTTGACTGTTTTTGCCGTCCACGCGCCTCTGTCCACAGGCTGTCCATAGCCTGCCCCGCTGCCCCCCCCCCCCCCCCACGTTGGGCACAGGGGCGGGCGCCAGGGACAAGTTCATTTGCCGGAGGGGGGGGGGGTGGGGGGGGGCGTCCGAGCCCCGACCGAATGGGGCTGGGGTGTTGTAAGACGGGGCTGCCGTGTCCAAAGGCGTGTATCGACTCAGACAAGGCCTTGCACAGACCCTTTTCTCGGGGGGGGGGGGGGGGGGGGCGGAAAGTGGGCTCGACCCCCCCCCCCGCGGCCAAGCACCACACAACAGATGCCCAGGGGCATAAAGTGGACACAACGCTCTCGGTCTTGACGGCAAACAGGCCCTCCTCTGCACGAACTTCTCTGCCGAGGCATCAACCCGCGTTCCATCATTCAACACTGGGCACGAAGTGCGTCAGAGAGGCCCTCTTCAATGAGGCGCGCCTCCACAACGCGAGGCGCACGCGGCGGAGGCGGAGGCCACGCACTGCGGTCCTTTCATCGGAAAGCCGCGCCGCAAGCGTTGCGCACGCGGCGCACGGTCCGCGCGCACCGACGCACCTGCACTTGCAGTCGGTGCAGCCGCTCGCGCTCCGCGGGCGTGTCCTTGTCCTGCCACTTCCCCATGAACATTTGCTCCGCTTCTTCGAGGGTCTCCGGCGCGGCTGCAACGAAACGCGGGTTCGGTGCACGGGGCCAGAGAAGTGCAACGTCGGGCCTGCGAGTCGTGACGGAGGCCAGTCGCATGCGCTGATGCCGCGCAGCGACAAGCCCCGTGTCGTCACCGGGTGGCATCGGGGGCGGATGATGCTGCCGAATGGCGTCGTGGACAGGCCATGGCTTAGCGCAGGGGTGTCCTTAACGGAAAAAAAAAAAAAGTGTTCCGGTTTCCCAAAAAAGCCCGCGGGCACTCCATGTGCTCAACCATGGTTGGTGGCAGTTGGCGGTTGGCGGTCGGCGGCGGTTGGCGGTTGGCAGTTGGCAACTGGCGGTTGGTGGCGGTTGGTGATGGTTGGCGGCGGTTGGTGGCTGGCGGTTGGTGGTTGGAGGCAGTTGGCAGTGGTTGGCAGTTGGCGGTTGGTCGCCGCTGGCGGTTGGCGGCGGTTGGCGGCGGTTGCTGGCTGGCGGTTGGTGGCGGTTGGTGGTTGGCGCTTGGTGGCGGTTGGCAGTTGATGGGACTTGGCGGTTGGCGGTTGGTGGTCCCTTGGGGCGGTCCTTAAGGGCGGTCCTTAAGGGCTGTCCTTAGCAAAAAAAAAAAAACTCGTCCCTTAAGGACGCCCCTGGCTTAGCGTTACTGGGGGCGGGGGTGGGGGGCAGGGATTGGTAGCCTGGGCTCCTCCGCCAGACCCACCCCCCGGCCCCACATCAGCAAATCGTTCCGCAGGAAAAAGAATGAAACTTATCAAAGGGGCCCGAAGTTGGAGGTCCATGTCAGGTACACGCACTTTGTTTTGGCCTCTCAACCCCCGGTACAGGTCGCGCTCGCCGCTAAGCCGTGGCCGGGCCGTGCAGCGGCCGAGATGGGGTCTGTTCATCGACCGAGCGCTGAGGCTCCCCGTCGCCCCACAACAACTGCGGCCGTAGACAAGACAGCACTCGCCTTGTTCCCGGGCTCGATCCCCCCGGTGCGCCCCCCGTCCGCGGCATCGGCGGCGGCCCCCCCTCCGGCCCAGGCGCGCGCGGCACGCACCTTGATTCCCGAAATCGATGTTCGTGAACGTGTTCTCCTCCTGCGAAGGACATGGGTCGGTCGCGGTGCGTCGCAGCGCAGTGCCAATGCCTCACGGGCGACGGTGCACGCGCGGCCGCAGGGGCAAAGGGCACCGGGCCCGGGGGGGGGGGGGGCGCATACGAATTTCTTCTCCGAGGCTTTGTAGTCCAGCTGCTGGATGACCTCCAGACTGTTGAGCATCGGGCCCCGCTCCTTGGCCTTGACCTTGGGGAACGAGTCCTCTGGCAACGCCTTCAGCTCGGCATCGTCAAATCTGCAGAGGGGCCCCCCGGGGGGATGGTGCAGGAACATCCGGTGGGACGTTTCCATGTGCGTGAGGCCCAGGTGCCCCCCTCCTCCACGCGTTGTACCGGCCATCCACCCCCTGCGCTCCACCATTCCGTGGGTCGTGCATGACGCGTTCTTTGATGGTCGCGGGTGGCGTGCGCTTCGCGGGTCGCATGCGCTCCGTCATGGTTGACGCGGGTGGCGCGTGCGCTCCGTCATGGTTGACGCGGGTGGCGCGTGCGCTCCGTCATGGTTGACGCAGGTGGCGCGTGCGCTCCGTCATGGTTGACGCGGATGGCGCGTGCGCTCCGTCATGGTTGACGCGGGTGGCGCGTGCGCCTGCGCGGTGTCCCGGGTGATTTACACTGCACGGTGGCCGCGCCGTCGTCCTTGGTTCTGCCCACCCCGGTTTTGTCGGGGGTTCCTCCCCTTGCCTGGCCCACCATTGCTTTCCACAGGGCGCCTCAGGGGCCCCAGCGGTGGCCCACTGGGTGCCGGATCCCCCTGGGCGCAGGCAAACAATGATGTTGCGCTGCAGGAGCCCCAGGGTTGGCCTTCTGGGTGCCCGATCCCCTGCCCCCTCCACCGTCACTAACTTTGCAGTCGACCCGGCACCCGCCGCTCCGAATGGACCCGTCGCCAGAAACACAAAAAAGACCGCTCTTCCGCGGCTGCCACGGCCGTTGGGGTGTTTTGGGGGCGGCGGCACTTGGCACCTTCCGACGTGTTCCGGGTCGAGGGGCACGGCAGGCCCCAGCGACACCGGGCGGTTTGGCGGGTGGACGGGTCCGGCCGCCCTCCGCACGGGTCCTCCGTCTGAGGGCCACTGGCCGGCGCGGGCGGGGGCGTGCGTTGAACCGCCGGACGTCGCGTTCCAACGCACAACACCCGGCGTTCGACGGGCCCCCGGAACGCGCGGCCGCACCCGCGACGGCGGAGGAGCTGGGCCCTGTCAGGATTCGATCCTCGGCTCTGAGCTGTGCTTTGCTTTGCTGTCGGGCCCTGCCACCGCCCGACGGGGCGGTGTCCCTCGGCGGTCGCAGGGCACCCGAGGGCAGTTCCTCGGGAGCGGAGGGGGGGGGAGGCAGACGGCGGGTCAGAGGGTCTGTGGACAGGGGCCGTTCTCTCAACAAAACGAAGCAGCAAAGAGACCGCGCCCTCATCAACCCCCCCCCCTGTCCCCCTGACGCCAAGTGCCAGCCTCAGAGGCATTTGTAACAGACAGTAACCGCCCCCAACCGCTTCGGCAACCTCCTCCAACCGCCTGTGTAACCGCTTCTGAGACCACCTCTGAGGTGCCTTCCCTTCTAATGCATCTGCCCCCCCCCCGCCCCCCCCCGCTGCGGGATATGAGGGTTGAATGCTACACTGCTAAAGCAAGAAGACGATTGCAATACAACAAAGTCAGAACAAAAAGCCACGCCACGCACGGCCACAGGGGCGGGCGCATACTTCGTGAGCATCGTGCTCTCGACCTTGCGGCAGGTGGCGTCCGTGTCTTTGACCGTGGCCCTCGTCGGATCCAACCGGATGGACTGCAGGACAGCGTCGATTGGGCCGCCCCCCTCACATCGGCCGCACGTGCAGGAGCGCTGTTCAGGGCAGCGCCGGCCGCGGGGGACGAGCAGCGCTGCCTGTCCTTGGCCTGTCCGTGCCGCCCCCCCCAGACCTTCGGCACAGGGGACCGGGCGATCCGGGGGGGGGGGGGGGCTGGGGGGTGCCCATGCCCCACGAGTGGTCTTCCCACTCCCACCCACGCATGCACCCATCCCCCCCCCCCCCTGTGTGACATGCCGTCGGGTTGTTGCTCCTTTACGGGGCCCTGGACAGTCACCCGGGGCTGTGCTGGATGTGGCAGGATGTGCCGTGTGCGTGTCAGCGGCGCCCAATAATTGGCGTATTGGGGGTTGTGCTGGTTGTTGCCGGGGTCGTTTGACTGTTTTTGCTGTCCACACACCTCTGTCCACAGGCCGTCCATAGCCTGCCTCGCTGTGTTTCTGTGTGCGTGAGGCCCAGATGCCCTGCTCCCCCACGCGTTGTCCCGGCCGTCCACCACATGTCCCTTTCCCCCTCACGGCTGGTCTGCCCCTGGTGCCCCCCCCCCGGGTCGCCTGCCTTGCCTGTGACCCCTCCCCCCCTCCCCCACCGTCCCCTTCTCTGCCTCCCGCTCTCCAAGTCAAACGCTGGGGTGTGTCCTGATTGCCAACCACAAAAAGCTCTGCCGGACTGCGGCCTCCGGCAGGAGTGCGCACCAGCCGACCAGAGACCGACGTCAGCCGCGAGACCGGCATCACGGACCCCCACGGAATCACGGGCATACGGCGGAGGCAGCACACGACGAGATCCGCGGCATCCGGAACGAAAGCAGTCGCTTTGGAGGCACAACGCGTCCGCAAACACAGTCCACAGCAGGCACGCCACTAGCGTCTGGCAGGGAAACTTGTTCTCAGTAGGAATCGGCATCGTATCAAAAGCCACTCAGTAATACCCGCCCCCCCCGCACCACCAGAACTCAGTAGGAACGTGCTGCGTCCAGCGTGTGGCTCAGTAGGACCCTGCTCCATCTGATCATGTCTGAGCCGGCAGACGCTAGTGGCAAGTCTGGTCCACAGAGGACGCAGGCGCCGCTGGTGGCCCTTACCGCCTCCCCGCCCCAACGCACACCTTGTCACCGCTCGTCAACGCCTCCAGCCTCTTCCTGAAGCCCTCATTCGTCTCCACGTCCGGGATGAAGGGCTTCTCCGGCTCCGCGGGGAGTGCGTCCTGGTCCTCAAACATTGCGCAGCCTGAGGCGTGCGAACGGGCACTCAGAGGGCAGGGCGAAGGGCCGCACCCACTCCGCTCCGGGCGAATCTCCGGGGGGGGACCTCCGAGATACATCTCCATTGCCGTTGCCGAGATGTGCAGGACAGAGGTCTGCAGACCGGGGGGTGCCCGTTCTGACACCGGACCTCGATAGACGATGCGCTGGCACGTAACCCAACCCCCGCCCCCTTGCGAGACCAACTTGAGAGAAAGGCACGGGAAATGACAGAAACTGCACTGACAAGGGGGGGAGTTCACGCCCTGCGGTCTGCCAGGGGAGGAGTTCTGGATGGTTCCTGGTGGGCTCTGTATCGCTACTGGTTTTTCCTGGTGCACTTTGCATGGCTGCTGTTGTTTCGGTTCTAGATGGTCATTGTCATTTCCGGATGGGCTCTAGATGGGGGATGTTTGTTCGTGGTGGGCTCTGCATGGTACCCCCCCCCCCCCCCGCAATCTCCCCCCCTGCCGCGCGACAGTCTCCCAGGTCGGGGGGGGAGGGGGGGGAGACGGTCACCAAGTGACGGTCTGCCCCCCCCCCCCCCGCGAATTCTAGTATAACCCAAAGAAAATTTCTTCGGCGCCTTTGGCGCCTAGTGTTTCCTAAGCTTTTTGGGCCAAGTGATGGTCTCCCGGGTGGGAGGGGGGGGAGATTGCAAGGGCCATAAAGCAACGGATACAAAGCTCACATATGCCCCCGTGTCACAGGCATATGGTCATCGCCACAAACCTCAGTTCATTGTTTGACCTGCTGCTCTGCAGCACACCTCAAACGAGGGCCGAATGTTGCCTTGAGCTCACCGCCGTCGGCGGCTATCGAATGTTTCTTGGCCCCTTTGGATAAAGCCTACAAGCCTACACCCCCCGTTAGGCCGGTTAGACTTTGGTGGGGGGGGGTGTTGTGTTTGCCTGGGGGGCTCTGTATCGGTACTGTTGCTTCCCGGCCGAAAGGGTCTACGGAACGACCCCATGTACACACACCGCGGGCGCACCGCATGCGATCCTCCCCCAAGGGGGCGGTGTTGGCGTGCACGTCGAGAAGACCCCAGCAGTGATGGCATGAGGGTCCACACGGCCGTGTCGGTGGAGGTGTAGGGGAGGGGCAGAACGTGGCATGACAATCATGGGCATCCCCAAAATATCATCCCGGGCGCCAAAATCATAGAAAAAAAAACGCCATCTTGAAGGACAATGCGAAATGGAACCCCCCATTTCCACGGTTCCTCAAAATTGTGGAAACAGGTCAGCCTATTTAGGTCCTGCACGCGACCAAAAAGTTGTGGAAACAGCACCTCGTGTTGCTCGCACAAGGGGCGTTGTCCTCGCGCGTGTGCGGGGAGGGGGGGGGGGTACTGGGCTTGCGCAACGTGATCAAGGCACCCTCCAGCCCGCAGAGGGCGGTGTTGACGCTGCATACATCATCACCCGCAGCCTCAAATTGATTGGTTCTCGGACGGCTGCCTGCTTCCCCCAGGCCCTGATCCCGTGGCCTGTGCCCACCGATGATCCAAACCACAGCATGGCACAAGGCAAACCTGTCAAACGCTGGGCCCTGTGGAGGTTCAACACATTGCAAAAAGGTCTGCTGTGGGGGCAAAGAGCAGCGGGTAGGGGCAAGTGGAGGGGCATGCCACGGTCCGCATCGGCGATCGCCAGCCGCCTCCCTCCGTTCCACCCACCACCTTGGGCACGAAGGGATATCACGACAGTTTGCACCAGGCACTCCCCGTCCTCCTTTACCCGAAGGAAGGAAGCAGTGTGCTCCCGTAAGTTGTGGAGTGGATTGCATACCATTTTGTTGGCAGTCCGTAAGCTGCATCCCCCCCCCCCCCCTTGTCCTTCCCCACCCCAGGGAAGACGGTGCCCCACCACCCCCCTGGGGGACGGTCACCAAGTGACGCCCCCCCCCCCCCCCGGGGGACCGTAGTACCGCCGTACACGCTCACTGTGGGGCACAGAAATTGCGCAAGAAGACGAAATAACACGGCATAAGAAACGTTGGTGTGCAGAGCTTGTCACAGTGACAAATGAAAGCAAGTAATGCAACAATATGAAAATCATATGCGCGCGCTCAAAGGGCTGCCAATGTAATGAAATTTACTCCTTGACTCGCTGGGTGTAGAATTTCTTTGTCCTGCTCCATTTGACCCTGAATTCTTGAACATGCTCACCACTTTCCACAGGAATGCTTTGGACAGCACCCTTGGGCGGTGGCTTGGCCCTTTTGGGGTTCACCAAGTGACGGTCCCCCACCCCCCCCCCCCTGGGGAAGGACAAGGGGCGGGGAACGACAAAGGGGGGGTGAGGGTACATCGCCGCAAAATGCAGGCAAATCCAGGCAATACCTCATCCTAATGTCACAGAAAACTTACCACGACTAAAGAATCCACCCATGCCCCAAAACCCCCAAGAATCCACCCATGCCCCAAAACCCCCAAGAATCCACCCATGCCCAAAAACCCCCAAGAATCCACCCATGCCCAAAAACCCACAAAAATCCACCTATGCCCATGCCACTCTTGCAGCCAATCAAGGGAACATGCGAATCAAACACCCCTCGTATGCACCATCATGCACCCTCTACTTCGCATTCCACAAAAACCCCTTTGATCTGCCGTGGCCCATATCTGTCCTGAATTTTCACATCACAACTCGGCTTCATCACCGCGACTGCGCCACGGACTCCAAAGTGAACATGAGTCGTGTGGCCACATACACGTTGCCATATTGTGTTCCAAAAAGGGGGGAATGTGTGACATGGCTCCATAATCCTTGCCGTATTCGGGTCTTGGGATTAGGGGAAGAAGAAAGCATGGGGCAAACCATCCCACAAACACCCCAAGAAACATACTGCCATGTAGCAAGATGTTCCCATAAAACAAGGGTGCGATCAATATGCCAAGACACATTTCCGGTGGCTTATGCTCACATCAGTGTTGGCTTTGCATAGCACCCTTGCTCTTACCTCTTAAGATGTAAGAAGTGCGAAAAAACATACTCTTCCCGCACTCCACCCAAAGTGTTGGAATGGCGGGGCTAGAATGACATTGAAAGAACAAATGAAATTCTATTGCCTTTGGCAGTGCACCTCGAAGAGAGGCTGACAGTCAGCCAATCAGTTAGTTAGGCAGGCCAGCAGTCAGTCACACAGAAGCACACAGTTTGGGTTTTTTGTCAGTGGCAGACTTGGCTCCAAGAAGTGGGGAGGAGAACCGTCCTCAGGGCAAGCAGTGGCCGAATGGCAATGCACCCGACTGCAGACTTTGTGGTCAGCCGTTCGAACCCCGGTCGGGTGAACATGGCGGCGGCGGCGCCGACGACAGTCGACCGTCCAGGTTTCGAATTGCCAACCTAAAATTCTACAGTCGGCCGCGTTACCATTCGACCAGGGTTTGTTGTGACAGGAATCTGCCTCCCCACTGCTTGGAGCCTTCTGAGCACAAACTTTTGACCCCCCCCCCACCCCTCAAAAACGTGACATCCAGTTTTAGGGGATAGAGGCTTCAGAATCAAGAAATCCATTGGGGGATTGTCTTTTTGCGCAAAATAATGATTTTACAAGGGGTTGGACATCAAATATCATGCCTTGGGGTATGCTACGCAAATGACCCCAAAAAAGAGGGGTATACAACGCCCGCACCTGCGCTTGATCTAACAACCTCTCTTCAAGGTGATTTTGTTTCATGAACGGTCCTGACCTTCGAACCCCTTTCTTGGACCCCCCGCGCAAACCTTTTCTCCCCTTCCCCTGGGGTAACACATGCCCTGGGGCACGACGACACTACATCCCACATCCCAGACATCGATGCTTTTGTTCCAGCCCCAGAAGCGGATTTGGTCCCCTGTGCTGACCGTTTTCTCCACCAGCGCAGTGCGTTGTGTGCAGCAAGCCCTTGTGTTCCGAATGCCTCGCCATTCGCACAGTCCAATGCCATTCAAACCTGTGCTCCTCAACATACTACTGGGGTCATCATTTTGCATCTGTGGCGACGTTTTCGTGCAGCGTCCGTATGGGCGGCCATAATTAAAAACGCCATAATCACAAACGCCATAATCAAAAACGCCATAATTAAAAACACCAGGGACACCGTTTTTAAAGTCGACCACAGCAGTAATATATAAATATATAGCATCGGGTGCACATTACGGTGTTCTGCCCTACGCTATGTCAAGCCCACAGAGTTCCGACAGGTTTGGACGCATGGTCTTAGATCCGTGCCCTGCTGTGGGTGTGGTTGTGTGGCTGTGGATGTGTAGCTTCACTCTGTTGTGCATTGCCGAGTCTCTCTGGAGAGCCCACCTTGACAAGAGTGCGTCGGCATGGGTACCACTGCGTTCCATCGATTCCCCGAAGCAGTCGAAGGCCAAAAGCCATTACGCCTTGCCGTCCGGGTCCTGAACCCCTATCCCTCCCTTCACACCCCCTCCGCACTCAGGCTCCGGAGCTCCCGCAGCGAAAACTCCCAGAGCTCCTGTGCTTTGGCGGGGTCCCTCGCGTCCGGATGCACATCCTCCGACACATCACAGTCGCTGAGGTACTCCCCGCCCTGCAGCCCCTGCGCAACCGCCGCGTACACCGATGTGCTTGCCCCCTGCACCACGGACTTCGTCCAGGGGCGCATCATCCACAGCCACAGCCTCACAAGCCCAGCACTCTCGCCGCCGTTGGTGAGCATCGAGGACCCAGGGTGCAGGCTCACCACCACGATCTCGGGGCCCCAGCGGCGTGCCGCCTCCCGTGCGAAGAGCACATTGCAGAGCTTGCTCAGAGCGTACAGCTGCAAATCCCGCCGCAGGGGTACCGCTACCGGAACTGTTGGCAGGAGCATGTCCGGCGTTGGCAGTAGCGTCCAGGGCTCCGGTGGCAGAGGAGGGCTGTAGGCGGGGGGAGCGTGAGGAGGGGCACATGACGAGGAGGGCAAGGGAAGCAACAAGGCACTGTCCCGGGCTTCCGAGAGAACACAGGGCCACACATGGTGACGCGTTTCACTCCCCTACTGGAAATCTGCATCAAATTCTGAGAGTTTGTAGTCTCTTGAAGTGTCTGGAAGCTTTTTCGTAGTATGATGTGAGGAACAAAATGTCTGCAAAGGGGCGGAAATTGGAGATCGGTTTGGTTGGCCTCTGACTCACCCACCCCCAGGGGGTGGGTTTTTTTTTTGCTACTCAGAAATGCCCCCCCCCCCCCCCACCAAGCCCACACCTGATTATCCAAAATGTTTGTGTGGTCATATTGATGTTTGGTGCCACAGGCTAGTTTTGCCAAATGGGGGTTTTTCGAAGGTCCAAAGAGAATTGTGGATTTTGAAAATTGGCATCCCCCCCCCCTTTCCGCACCACCAAGGTTGGTGCGGATTTTTTCTGCCCTCTAAGGCACCGAAAAATAATTTTTCCCGCTAGCGTACACTTGGGCATAGCAATCAGAAATGTGACCTTCAAAAGCATGTGTGTCAAGCTTGGTCTGTACTTGCCGAGAAAGACGCGGATGGAGGCCCCACAGAAAGTCGGTCCCCTTTATTATTATTTTCATGCTCACTTCCAGTATTTGGTTCATTAGCAGTTGTTTGAGAAGAACTTTTTTGTCCAAACAGCAAAAGGAAAGAACCCCCCCCCCCCCCTGTGTACGCTGAAAATGTTCCAAATGTACTGGATAATTCAGATGACTCTCTTCCACACCTTGCTCAAGATAGATATCTTCACTTCACCGCTACCCCTTGTGTACTCAACATGCTCAGAAAATTTTGGGGACCGCACAAACGCCGCTTCCGAGCAGAGGTTTGGGCCAACCAAGCCCCCGAGGCCCCATCCCTCCGAACCCACCTCCATTTTCGCCCCCCCCCCCCTTGTGACATACAGTCCTTCTGTGGATTCTTTACGGGGCCCTGGACAGTCACCCGTTCTTCCCGGCACTTCTTTGTGTTTGGGTGCGAAGGTCCTCCAAGCCGTAGCTTTGACCCCACCATTTCTGTTTCTCCATCAGCGGCGGATTCTGGTGGTCAAGACATCAAGGATCCATCTGGCACTAACCTTCGTTCGGCCCCCAGCCCAGTGGTGTGGCACCTGCGCCGCAGGGCCCCAGTGGCGGTCGCGGCGATCACCCCTGCTGTGGGGATTGCAAAGAGGGGGGGGGGGATTGCAAAGAGGGGGTGGGGGGGATTGCAAAGAGGGGGGGGGGGATTGCAAAGAGGGGGTGGGGGGGTGCCATAAAGGCCTGATGAATAATGCCGGTTGAGACGGGTGTACGTATGTGTTCATCTTTTGAGGAGGGGATCCTCCACTGGTTGTTGTTTTAAAAGGGGGGGGGGGGCATAAAGGCGGTGTGGGTACGCCGGTGACCCCAAAATATGGGCAAAAGTACTTTTGTTAAGTGAGAGTGGGCCAGTTGTCCCTCCGCTCTCGTGCTGCTTCCGCCCCTTGGCGTCCCTCCCGTGCCAGCGCTGGCAAGGAAGGCTTCACAGTCAGAGGGGAAATGCAGCGCCGCATACGTAGCTACCGCATACCCCCGCGAAACAGGCATCCGGTCATCGCCACCCAGAACAGGCTCAGTTCACAGTCAGAGGGGGGGGGGGGGGCTGAGTGATTTAGGTCAGGCCAAGCCAAGCAGCACGCCTCATGTGGCCCAGACAAGGGCATGGACAAGGCTACAGGCTTAAGGGCGGGCTGCTTGAAGCAGGAAGACACCGGTCTGGACAGGGGGTTTTTTAATTCAAAAAAAAAAAGCTGGTGTGTCCGGTGGTCAGCAAAATCTGCACTGCTCCAACCGATGGCACTGAAGGGGTGACCGACGGCGGTTGGAGTGTAACTGAAGGCGGTTGGAGGGTAACCGACGGCGGTTGGAGGGTAACCGACGGCGGTTGGAGGGTAACCGACGGCGGTTGGAGACAAAGTGCTACTTGGCCAAGACCAGGTTGTTTTACTAAAAAAAAAATATACCGGTCCCCTAAAAAACCCCCTGGCAAGACATCGGTCTGGACAGGGCTCAGACCTGAATTTGTGCGACCGGGAGGCCACTACTACCACCCGACTGGGGCCCGGGCCCAGCGCTGCGCCCCGCCGGAGGACGGGGTGCAGCAGCTGGGCCAAGTAGAAGTGGCCCAAATGGTTGACCATGAACCGGGACTCGCGATGCGTGAGCGCACTTCGGCGGACCTCCAGCCACCCGACGCCCGTGACCCCCGCGTTCAGCACCAGCAGCTGCAGCCCCGTCCCCTGCACAACGCCCTCGACTGCCGCGGCAAACTCACGGATGGACGTCAGGTTTTCCAGATCGAGGGGCGCCGGGACGGCAGCGGCGCCGGGGCGCACGCGCTCCACGGCGTGCCGGGCATCCGCGCAACGGGAGGCGGACCGGCAGCCGAGGATTACAGTGACCCCGGCCAAGGCGAGGCCTTTGGCCGTTTCCAGCCCCACCCCCGTATTGGCGCCGGTCACCACAGTGTAGTGGCCGGCGAGCTCATGTCCTGCCGTAGCGTTGGGGAAGCGCTGCCGGAGGACTTGTTCGGGCAGCGGGTGGTGGTGCCGGATGCAGCAGCTTGCGATGAGTGCAACGAGGGCCGCGCCGACGGCCGAGACAGTGAGGCCAGGGCTGTGCGGCATCATGGCACAGGTGGCAGCGATGGGGGGGGTGCGCCCGTGGGGTCCGGCCTTATGGACTTAGGTGCAGCCACAGATGTGCGGCAGGGGACCCATGCAAACTGAATGACGTGCAGCAGCAGAGCGGCAGAGGGGCATGCCAACCTCCTTACCTCAGGGCAGGTCAAAAGCAGTCGTATTCCCTGGTCAATGCCGCTGACCCACCCATGGCCACTGGGGATGTGCAATGCAAATGGAAAAACGTGCAGTAGGGGCAGGACTGGGGAAAAATTCATTTTCCGGGAGGGGGGGGAGGGTCACTCAAGCCCTTTCCCCCAACTGCCCCCCCCCCCCCTCAAAAGGGGCTCCCGTGACTGACCCTATTTTCTGCCCCCCAAAAGCCCCCCCCCCCCCCCCGAAAAGACCCTCACCCCCTCCTACCCCCCCGCCCTCCCCTCCTACCCCCTCCTATAACCCGTTCAAAAGGGCTGGTTGATGATGACCAATGGCAATTTGGTGCCGGTGGGACTGGTATTGATGTTGAAGGGCACATGGCCCCCAGTCGGTTCTGGCCACAATCCTTGGCGCCCCCACTGTGGCAAATAGCAAAAGCACAAAAA
Organism: Eutreptiella sp. 'Long Island Sound 2002'; assembly: GCA_964036045.1. Lineage (NCBI taxonomy): Eukaryota > Euglenozoa > Euglenophyceae > Eutreptiales > Eutreptiaceae > Eutreptiella > Eutreptiella sp. 'Long Island Sound 2002'. Next base: position 50,929,003 of record OZ038388.1, on the reverse strand, counting down.
TGTCTGGTTTTTGACCAATAGTCCTGCTCAGTCACGGGAGCCCCCTTTCCCCCTATTTTGGGTGGCTTGGGTGCCCCCTTCCCCCCGCAAATGAATTCTATTGCCTTCGGCAAGGCACCTCAAAGAGGGAAGAAGGACGACCGAGGCTGTGGACCTGCATAAGCAGGTTGTGCCCTAGCCCCCTTGGGAGCCCCCCCCCCCCCCCCACACACAAATAAGGTGAAAACCACATAAAGAGGGGCTAAAGCATGCGTTATATAGGACATTTGATCATTTTGGATGGTCAGGGTATCAAACAAATCAGTTTCAGAAATTTCCATTTTTGAGCTTCCGAGGCTGTAAAACTGCATAGGCAGGTTATGTATGCCCTAGACCCCTTCGCAGCCCCCCCCCCACCCCCCCAACATCCAAATAGGGTGGAAGACACACAAAGAGGGTCTAAAACATGCTTTGCATAGCATATTTCATCATTGTAAGTGGTCACAATATCAAATTTTTTTTTGCAAAATTATCCATTTTTGACTTGTAGAGGGTGGAAAACTACATTGGCAGTTCGTGCACACACCAAAGGCCATTCAACCACCTACAAAGAGCAATTCTATTGCCTTCGGCAAGCCCATCTCGCAGAGAATCTACGCCAAGCAACACACACCCAAAATAGGGTAAAAACTACATAAAATACGGCCTGAAACATGCTTTACATACCTTGGATGGTCATTTTAGGTGATCACGGTATCAAAAAAATAAGTTTCGAAAACTTCGATTTTGGAGCTGTATAGGCTGAAAAACTGCATGAGCAGGTTGTGTACCAATCCCTTGGGAGACCCCCACCCCCCCCGCACCCAATACCCAAATAGAGTGAAAAACACATCAATACGGCCTAAAACATGCTTTACAACCTTGGATGGTCTAATGGTGTGGTCACAGTATCAAGAAAATAAGTTTCGGAAACTTCGGTTTTGGGGCTCTACAGGGTGAAAAACTGCAATAGCAGGTTGTGGGCCGGCCGATTCACTCATGTAAATCATTATTGGTGGAAACAGCCATTTCGCGTCTTTGGCACGGGTGGTGACTGGCCCAAAGCAAGGCTAGAGACTGCAAAAAACGTCCGTTTGTATCCTAGTAGGCATATACTGTCACAACATCCCCACTCACACCCCTCAGAGTGGGTACTAAGGGGTCACCGAGGTCGCCAAAACAGCCAACATACCAAAAAGAGCATAAACTGCATGGGCGCTTATCCCACTCCGCCACATACAAACCCCATGAAGTCGGGACCCAGAAACACTTTTTCGGCACAAAATCGAAAAAAAACCAAAAGATTCATGATTTTCGACTCAAAAAAAGGGGGGTCATACTCACTTCCCTCAAAACCCCCCTCTGTTGCTCCTAGGATGGGTTTGGGTGATCATCAGGTGACAATACGGGTACTTGAGCACCCATGGGGACCCACGTCCATCTAGGCCGAGCCATGCCCCCCCCAAAAGCTTCGAAATCACCTCACAGAGGTTGTTAGATCAAAACCAGGCAGGCGTATGTAGGGGAAAACGCCACATACCCCCCCATTTTGGGCCTTTTTGGGCTTATTCGCGTACCCTACCCCAAGGGGTTGAAATGTTAGTTTAACCCCTTGTAAAATCATTATTTTGTCCAATAAACGCATCCCCAAGTGACGGTCCCCCACCCACCCACCCTGGGGAACGACAAGGGAGGGGAACGACAAGGGGGGGGGGGGTAGTTGTGTGTGAGCGTTCCAACCGTCACAACATCCCCACTCACACCCCTCAGAGTGGGTACCACGGGGTCACCGAGCTCACCAAAACTGCCAACACACCAAAAATGGCTGAAAAGAGCATAAACTGCACCAACGCTCGTCCCACTCGCCCCATACAAACCCCATGGAGTTGGGACCCGGAAACACTTTTTCGGCTCAAAATCGAAAAAAACCAAAAGATTCATGATTTTCCACCCAAAAAAAGGGGGGTCATTTTTATGACCCCCCTCCCATCTTCCTCAAAACCTAAAAAAAGTGGGTTTCAAGTGGGGGGGGGTCGGAGGGGGGGTCCGGACCACAAACTCATGGGGGGGTGCGTTTATTGGACAAAATAATGATTTTACAAGGGGTTAAACAAATGATTCAACCCCTTGAGGTAGGGTACGCGAATAGCCCCAAAAAGGCCCAAAAGGGGGGTATGTGGTTTGGCGTTTTCCCCTGTATACGCCTGCCTGGCTTAGATCTGCGAGGTGATTTTCAAGTGTCACTAAACAGCCTACGCAACTGCAATTTTGGGGCTTTTGGAGGGCCCATGGCACGGGCTACATAGGCCTAGAGGGCAGTACGTGGGTCTCCATGGGTGCTCAGGTACCCATATTGTCACCAAATGATCACCCAAACCCATCCCAGGGGCAACAGAAGGGTTTCATGAAAAATCAAATTTCAAAAAAGTTTCACGTGCCACTAAACAGCCTATCCAGTGTGAAAACGGCAAAGTCCTCACTCGCAAGGGGCCATATGGGGGGGGGAGGGGGGGCGACTGGGGGTACCTGGAGTTGGGACCCGGGACCCCCGCCATCGGGTAGGGGTCCATATACAAGAAACAAATTCTTTAGGACCCACGTCCAAATACAAACACAGCGGCCACAATATGCAAAGAAGTTTTGACGCCCTGTCTGTTAAGCATATTTCCTCGGGAGAGATTCTTTCCTCCGACGATGGTATGGTGCATTCCTGGCCCGGAGCATTGGGACAATGCACACGCTGTGGTCGTCTTCGCCGCCAATGTCCCACCGTGGTGGGATAAGGCTGATGTGTCGGCAGTTTTTGTTTTTTTTTTGTACCAAAAAGCAAGTCCCCTCCCCCTTGTTGTTCCCCACCCCTTGTCGTTCCCGGGGGGGGGGGGGGTCACTTGGTCAACCCAAAATTTTTCGTTGCGGCTCCTTGTGTTGTTGTGTGGGTGACTGTGTTGTCTGCTTGCGCTTGCCAAGCCTCCAACCGAGAAGGCAAAACCACCACCCAAGACAGCATGTGCAAGAGTTGACCATCCAAGGTTGTAAAGCATGTTTTAGGCCGTATTTATGTGTTTTTCACTCTATTTGGGTATTGGGTGCGGGGGGGGTGGGGGTCTCCCAAGGGATTGGTACACAACCTGCTCATGCAGTTTTTCAGCCTATACAGCTCAAAAATCGAAACTTATTTTTTTGATACCGTGATCACCTAAAATGACCATCCAAGGTATGTAAAGCATGTTTCAGGCCGTATTTTATGTAGTTTTTACCCTATTTTGGGTGTGTGTTGCTTGGCGTAGATTCTCTGCGAGATGGGCTTGCCAAAGGCAATAGAATTGCTGTTTGTAGGTGGTTGAATGGCCTTTGGTGTGTGCACGAACTGCCAATGTAGTTTTCCACCCTCTACAAGTCAAAAATGGATAATTTTGCAAAAAAAATTTTGATATTGTGACCACTTCAAGGTGAATTGGAGCAGGACCAAGAAATTTTACACCGAGCCGGTCAAGGAGTAGGTCTCCGTACATCGGCAGCCCTTTGAACACATCCTATGCTGAATTCTTTCGTTTTATGGTGCAATTTCTGTGCCTGCAAATGTGCGTGTACGGTGATGGTGCGGTCCCCCAGGGGGGGGATGGGGGACCGTCACTTGGTGACCGTCCCCAAGGGGATGGTGGGGGGCCGTCTTCCCTGGGGTGGGGAACGACAAGGGGGGGGGGGGGTAGGTTATCATGGATAGAGTGCACTTCAGTGTTGGAGAGATCTGCACTGCCACCTGGCGTATTTCTGAGAGTCTACTGCTACCTTGGCTGGCATGGAGTTTCAAGGAGTTCATGGCATGGAGTCGGTTTCCATTCTTTCGGAGGTTGAGCACATCCCCAAGAAAAACTCAGGTTTCTGATGCTATTAAGCCCAAGCCCTCGAGGGATGACGCTCCTCAGCTAATGACCTCCTAGGAAATGGATGATGAAGAGCCTGAATCAGAGGTCTCAACTACTCGTGGTCTCTCGGTATATGTTCTGACATAGAGGATTCACGGGCAAGACTCCATTTCATAGACCGTGAGACTGACCCAGGGCTGTCCTCAAGGGGGGGAAAAGCCTTCATAACGCCAACATGAACGAACGTTCACAGGGACGCTCTGTGCTTCATGGTCATGGGACCATCTGTACTTCAAAGGTTGGCGGTTGGCGGTTGGTGGCGGTTGGCAGCGGTTGGCGGTCTCTGGGGGCTGTCCTTAAGGGCTGTCCTTAACGAAAAAAATTCGGGGCTCCTTGAGGAAAGCCCTGGACCTTCGCCCGTCGTTTGCGTTGATTTTCGAGGTTAGTTTTGGCTTCAACCCCCCATCAACGAGAGCGCAGTGCTTCACTACACCAAACGGAGATGTTGTGGTTCCATTGGCCAAGTTGTTGCACTGCGTGGGCACTGCGTGGGCACTGCACGGGCACTGCGTGCGCACTGCGTGCATGGCATTCCCATTGGGGTACAGACCATCGCAGCACAAGGGGGGTGCGTGAGATGGTGGGTCAAACGGATTGCGAATCCACAGAAGAGGGCCATTCTGTGGCCTCCGTCCGATCACAAGGAACTGTACTGCCATCGTGCCATCACCCCCCCCCCACTTGTAAAAGCTACGCAAAAGTCCCACATTAATACGGCCCCTACGCCCACTGTACCTTGGACAAGGCCGTTGACGCCCGGGTTCAAAAAGAGAAGATTGCATGGTGAGCTGGCGCAAGAGAAGGGGATATAGTGCGCAAATGTCCCCAAAATTAGAGCTATGTGGGTCCAAGTGGGCAAACACTCACAACAAATGTGACCATGACCCTATGTCTTATGTGGCCGCACGACATTTGTACCGAATCAAATTAGGTCCCAAATTAATACGGCCCCTACGCCCGCTGTAGCTGGACAAGGGCGTAGCTATTACAGGGGGGGGGGGGACTGTCGGGGAACCCGACAGGCCGATGGCCCGCAGTGCACATACATCTGCCCGTCTGCCGGATCACTAACGGTGGGGCACATGCCACGCTTAGGCTGCGGTGGGTGGCCGTTTGCCATGGGGGGGGGGGGGGGCTCTGTCACACCACCACAAGGCACCAGCGCAAAGGCAACAAAGGCATTAGTGAAGCGTAAACGTGTGAGCGGTGCGAAACCGGAAACGAGCCGTCGTGGAGTCTCGGGGCATTTATGTACAACCGCCGCCCTCGCGCTCGCGCGAAGAGCACCAACGACACAATCGGGCGGCGGTGCGGCGTGTGAGCGCGTTCCATCGGGAGGCAGTCGCAGATGCGCGTATATAGCATGTCTTTCCCCTGGCGCACTGGGGCACAGTCACGCCACGGTACGGGGCCAAGAGATCAGTGCGTCAGCCTGGCCAGCCGCAGTCGGACCGGCCTCGCATGCCCTGCCCCATGCGCCTCGGCGAGGAGGTGTGGGGTACTGGGAGGGAGTTGGCGCGCCATGCGCGCACCGCATCAGGTACCCCGGGGGGGGGGGGGGTCTGTGTGGGGGAGAATATGAATCTACAAATTCTGGCGCGACAAAATCTGTGCCACTTCTTAAAAATGAGCGAACAAATTATGTACGGTTCCCAATAATTGCTCATGAGAAACAGTGGGCGCCTGCTGTTACTACCCGCACAAATCCTTAAAAACACCGAACAAATTGCGCACACAATTTTTGTACAGAATTTGAAATGCAGGAATTCTAGATTGCACACCCCCCCCCCCCCAGTACTCGAATAACTGCTCCAGGAAATGGTCTCCCCTTGAAGCCCTTGTAAATACTATCCCTTGGTGGAGGTTGCTGGGGGCAGAGGCATGGCCGGGGGTGAGGGCCCCCTCGGGCGAGCTCACATGCAACCGGTGCAGCAACCGGCTGAGAGGTGACAATATACCGCACACCAATCCCGAGTTCGCATGTGGCCACACTGCCCAAGTTCCTTCTGGAGTGTCAGTACAGTGTCAGTACAAATCATCGGCGCCAACGGCACATAGCCCCTCAATTCACCGAAACGGTCCACGCCACAACCCCAGAAAACGCACCGCGCGCGCACCGCGTCTGATATTTTCCCCAGGTACCGGGTCGGGAAAAGCTGCGGCCCGTCCCTCTTCTCTGGCTGGGGCGGACCCCCAATCTGAACAACCAAAACAGAAAGAAAAGGTATTAACCAGTGTCCCAAAACAAATGATGCACATCTTAGAGTGACACTAGAATCCCAGAAACCCCAACAAGTCCGCAGATCGAATCGGCCAATCACAGAAACCCCAACAAATCGGCAGAACAAATCGGCAGAATTCAGAAACCGCTCTCTTCCGGCGGCGGCCGCGGTGGAGGGGGCGCGGCAACAGGGGCGAAGGCCTCGCTACAGCCTGCTGTCCCTGGCCGCGCCCCCCCCGGCGCGCCTTCAGGGCACGGCGGCGATGCAGTCCACCTCGATCAGCACGCCCTTGGGGAGGGACTTGCAGGCGAAGCAGGCGCGGGCGGGTTTGTGGTCCCCAAAGAACTCGGCGTAGACCTCGTTGACCGCCGCGAAGTCGGCGATCTCCGCCAGCATGACCGTCACCTTCAGGACGCGCTGGGGGGAGGACCCCCCGGCCTCCAGGATGGCCCCCATGTTCTTGAGGGCCTGCCGGGCCTGGTCCGCGGCCGTCTCCCCCACGACCGCCATCGTCTCGGGGTGCAGCGGGATCTGCCCGGAGACGTACAGCGTGGGGCCGCTGTAGGAGACGGCCTGGCTGTAGGGGCCGAGGGCTGCGGGGGCGTTGGGCGTGGCGACGGCGGCGATCGCTGGGGCTGACATGCTGTGAATTTGCCTGCAAGCAATTGCACACGGCAGTGGGCAGCAGTGCGGGGGGGGGGGGGGTTGGCCTGTGCTGGCCGAAGGGTAAGCGCGGACTCCCGGCCACATGCAACCGTCCCAGCCCTGGGGAGGTGGCTGCCCAGCGAGCGCCCGGTGCGCATCCAGCGCACTACTTGTGGGCAAGTGTCCTAGCCCTAAGTTTACCCTCCTCTAAAGAAGCCCCAAATCACACCAGAATATTGCCACCCTTCCAGTAAAATCAACCCCAAAACAATCCCTGCAGAGTACACAGCGCAACACCAAATCTGCGAGTGCTTCATAAGCAATTTTTTTGCTGGGCTTTGTGTTGCTAAAGGCTTTTGTGCTGTCAAACGCTTTGTGTTGTCAAAATCACACCACCACATTTGATGGTGAATGTGCAGAAACATAGATCACTTCTTGTAGCCTGTGTGCACATCCGCGTCCGTTTTGACTGACATACTGTATTGCATTCACAAGTTGGCCCCTCACAAGGAGGGCATGGCTGGAAACAAGACAGCTTCCGTGTACTATCGTCAGGAGAAGACGCTGTTCTCTCTTTTTGCGAGGGTCAGGCCTGTCTTAGAGATGCAATATGGCTCTGGTCTTGCACCAAAATGTGACATATCTACGCTGAGAACTCGCAGCCGACGGACTATGTTCACCAAAAACAAAAAAAAAGATGGCGAATGCACAGAAACTTCTGGTGCCAAATGTAGACATCATCCTGCTGCCCAGGATCATGTGGCATAGCAGTGTGGCTACAAAATCCTTTGCTGTATTGGGGCCTTAGGAAACCCGGCAGAAGGAAACGGGAAGCAAACCAACCCCCGAAACAGGCCACGTGTTCCCATGTACCAACATCCTCCCATCCTCCCAAGCGTGTGGTCAATATGCCACAACTCACTTCCGGTGGCCTATGCTCACGTCAGTCTGCATTTACTTCCCATCCCGGGGGGGGGGGGGATCGCCGTGGGCTTTGCACATCACCCTCATTGGCAAGAGGTAATTTTGACGGAAACAACACCGAAGTTTACTCTGACAAAGGGGGCGTATTTATAGAGGGCAAAGTGGGACATGGCTTTAAAAATTGCGGAAACAACACCTGCTGTTGCTCTGACAAGGGCGTTGCTCTCTGAAAGGGGCGGTGGTGTGTGCAATAATGGGCCCTTTTGATTCGTCGGGTCTCCTGATTCCACATTTTTCTGACCCAGCCACACAATTTACCTGTTGAATCAGCTGTCCCCTCCCCCCCCCCAGCCCATGGGCAGTCCCCCCCAGAACGCGCAATGGTCCCCCCAACCCCCATGGTCATCAAATGACGCCCCCGACCCCAACCCCCCCACCCCAGGGGGGGCTGCCCTTTCCGCTCTTTCGGCGCCGTGGGCTTTTGGGGCAGGTACTTGGCACTAACACCTGCCACGGCAGGTGTCGGCAGGCGTCGCAACAATTTTCCGCAGGTGTCCGCAGGTGTCAGCCAGTTTGGTAGAGGCACATGGCAACACACACACACACACACACACACACACAGAGAGAGAGAGAGAGAGAGAGATAGACAACCCACAAACTTACATGTAGGGGAAAACCAGGCCATGCCCTGCAAAATAAAAGAAATATCTTGGACTGATGGAGTACGGACTGCACATGGGAAACGTGATTCAAAGTGCCTGTGACACGATGCAACCAACAAAGTGCAATGAGCTCTGGCCGCGCCTGCCGCACGGCTGCTATGTGGGGGGGCTGGGGAGTGCTGTTGACGACCAACAAAGAGTTACTCTGCCATGCTGGAGGCGTCCACTCCGGTTGGTTTCTGGTGCATCTGCCAGGCCGCCACTGTATGCCTACACCTAAGGGTGCAGGGTGGTTTGGTGCCCATTGGTGGTCTTTCTTGCGTGGTCAACCTCTGCAGCCCTGCGCCGATTGCACATGAGTCCCTCCACCCCTGCGACACGTCATAATATGAAAATGCATCAATGATGCCCACCACCGCCGTCATCATTCCTCTTGGAGCTGTCCTTGATATCGTCCGTGTGGCTGTTGTTGCTACTGCTGCTGTTTTCTGCTGGTTGCTGCTGCGGCTGCTGTTTCTGCTGGCTGCTGCTGCTGGCTGCTGCTGCCATTGGCTGCTGGCTTCTGCTGCTGCTGCTGCTGCTGCTGCTGCCACTGTGGTTTTTGTGGTTGTTATTGTGTTTGTTGTTGTTGTCGCCGTCACTGTTGTTGTTGTTGTCATCACTGTTGTTGCTATTGTTGCTGCTGCTGTTATTGTTGTCATTGCTGCTGCTGCTGCTGCTGCTGTTGTTGTTGTGGTTGTCACTGTCGTTGTTATCGTAGCTGCTGGTGCTGCTGCTGCTTTGTTGTTGTTGCTGTTGCTGCTGCTGCTGCTGCTGCTGATTTCGTTGTAGAAATGGTGGGCTGTGTATACGTAGCCGGTCCCTTCCTGGGCCGCTTAACACACTGGATTGGGTCGCAGGCGCAACATCAAAGCAGCAAAAAAAAATCCGACCATCAAAGTGTGTATAATTGTGAAGGATTGTGACTCCCACTTGGAGTACCATTGGGTTACCCTCAACTACATTGTCCTTGTTCCCCGTCACCGAGTGGCATCAGGCATGCTGCTGCCGGATGACGACGCTCAGGTAAAAGAGGTGGACACTGCTTTTAGCAAATCCGCGAAATAGATCAGGATCCCCCGGCGTGCAATCGTCTCAGGATCTAATGCCACCGCGTCTCAGGGTCAGCACACAAGCACTACACGTCGCGTCAGCAGCGACAGCGGCAGCAGCAGGAGAGGAACGACAGCAACGGCTGCAGCAACCTCAACGGCAACAGCTGCAACACCCAGAACAACAAGAAGAACTGCAACAAAAGCGGCGACAACGACGACGACGACGACGGCAAGAACAGCAACGATGTTGGATCAGGTCAGAAGGTTAACTGCCCCCCCCCAACGCTGCAGTGCGCTCACCGTGACAGCGTTCTTGATACCTTGGAATGCGCACCAGCAACACAGCGCACGGTGCCACGTGCTTTGGGCTGTGGTGGATTTGATGTGAGCACCTGCGCGCCGAAACGAACGTCCGGCCACAAGGCGTTTGGGCGGACATTGCGAAGGCGTGGGCATGAGATTTCACTGCATGTGCCAGGCCGCTCGGCGACAGGAATGGGCAGGGGGCGAACTGACACCTGCTGTGGGCCGAACACAAACTGAACACAAAGTGAACACAAACTGAACACAAACTGAGCACAAACTCCCTGAACACCCGGCCCTTCGAGGCCGAGGAGGGCGGTGCATCCGGCAGCACTGCCTCCAGGCGCAGTGCCCGGGAGGATCATATCTGGAGAGCCCCGTGTGGGTCCCCACAGGACCTTCGCAACCGCCACTGCGGGTCCGACGCTACATGCGCATTTGGGGGAATGTTTGCCCGGTGCGCCCCCGGTGCATGCCCAGCGCGCTACCTTTGTGTTAAGCATCTTATCTCTAGCCCCAAGTTTATCCTCACCTTGGGAAATCCCCCAAGTAGACCACACTAGACTGCAAACCTTCCCTGCAAGGCACCTTGTATAAACCGAAATATGAGAATTCGTCAACACAAAATGTCACACCCACCACTTCCAACCACCGCCCTTGCCATCGTCATGAACTGGGTGCAAAGGATGGGCCAAATTCTTAGACACGGCGAGACAGTGCTCCAAATTGTTTGGTGAGGTGGGGGCAAAAACAGGCACGGGTGGGGAATGGTAAAAAAAAGATGCCCGGCGATCGCCCGGCGCGCTAACACTCCCCCTTTGTGCAAATGAGACACGTCTCACACCCGACTTCCAGCGGCCCTGGGGGGTCCTCATGTTGGCCACTTCACCGGCCCGGCGGCCGGCGGGGCTGGCAGGGACGCTTGGGAGCGGGTGGGGGCAGGGCGGGGGCTGGGGGAGGGCCCAGACCCAAGGGTTTCTGTACCAAGAACACCACCGGGGGAGTGATGTGAGGGGTTTTTGGGGGGGGGAGGGCTAAAATTAGCGGGGGGGGGGGGGCTTTTGGTACCACTCCTTAGAAACGAAGGAAGAAATTGGTATAAAGTCCCTTGCTGTTGTTTCCTCGTGGATGCTGACGTTTCCTGATGGGTTCTGGACTCGAAGCCCATGGCATCCGTAAAACTGAGGGAAATATTTGGGAGGAGGGAGGGCTTCCAAATTCTATTGCCTATCGGCAACACACCTCGAAGAGGGAGGGGAGCACAGTCAGTCCATCAGTTAGGCCGTGATGAAGTCATTCAGACGCCCCCCACCCCCCCCCAAAAAAAATAGGGTGAAAAACGCATAAAGAGGGTCTAGAACATGCTTTACGTGGGATGAATGATCATAGAGAATGGTCATAATATCCAAAAAAAATCGGTTTTGAAACTTTCCATTCTTGAGCCGCCAAGAGTGGAAACTTGCATAAGCAGGTTGTGCCCCAGCCCCTTTACGAGGTTGTTTTTATGGTTGCCAATAAATCCCAGTCTTCCAGTGCCCGCGCCACCGCAACCCGCAGGTGAGACCCCCGCACACCCCCTCACCTCCGGCTGTGTGGAATGGGCAAAGCTCCGCCCCCCCTCCCCCCGTGTCGAGGAAACCAGGGGACAGCCCCCGGCAAGAGCAGCACTTGGTGGTGGCAGTCCCGAAGGCAACTGAACGGGTCGTGTCCGTGGGCGGTCTGGCCCGCATAGAGATAGGGCGAGGGGGGCGGGGCGTCGTGGCAGGCGACCGGGGGGGGGGGGGACACCCGGCAGCAGCAGCAGCAGCGCCCGGTGGGGCCCCATGGCGGAGGCGTGAGGGGCGGAGATCCAGCGGCGCGACGCCCGGATCGCACCGTTCAGCGGCGCTCACGGCGGCGGAGCTGCACCCGCCAGCCAGTCTGCGGCCCCCACAAGGGGGGGGGGGGGGGGCTGACTCACGACGATGGCCCCGTTGCGCTGACCGTCAGGGGCCATCAGTCATGGAGGAGTGCGTGTCGGCGGTGCGGGTCGGGGCGATCCGCTCGGGACACACCCGAAGTGCCGCGTTGGGGGGCAGGGCACGCCACGAGGGACGTGGGCCATCGCGTGTCTGCGACACTGTTCACATTGGGGGGGCTGACCACCGCGCCCGCCGTGCCCCACCACTTCCCTGGCGAAGCCCCCCCCGCCACTTGTGCGACATTCCGTCAGGTTGCGGTTTCGTCACGGGCCCCTGGACAGTCGCCCGTTCTTCCCTTCGCGTGCTGCGTCGGGTCAATGCGTTCTAATGGCCACGGCGGCCGGTGTTCCTGCGGGTGTCGGTTCCGCATTAGCGGGGCCCAGTAGTTGGCGCGCCGGGGGTTGTGCTGGTTGTTGCCCCCTCCCCCTCCCTGCACAGCCCCCGCAGTCTGCAGGCCAGTGGTGCTCAAACCACTGCTGCCACACCCAAAGTGCCACCATGGGTCATGAAGAACACATAAAAGAGGGTCCAAGACACTTTGGTGTGCATGGCTGTGGATGGCCCCAATTCCGCACTAAATGAGCGCTGGGCGATGACCGCCACACCAAGAGCACTTTCTCCCACTGTGCCTGTGGCGAATCTCCTCAAGCCGGACACTTTCTTCGCGCAGCTGGACCAAAGTTAAGAACTAGTTCTTATTTTTGAGGCAGGGGTTTAGCTATCACAAGGGGAGGGGGGTAAACTTTGATGGTGTAGGGGGGCTTCTCTTGCGGTGCACGGCGGTTCTAACACCTCCCTGCGCATCCCCCGGCCGTGGCACCGACAGGGGGGGCGGGGGGTCCGCCAGGCCGGGCCGGGGCCTCAGTTCTTCTTCACGATCTGCACGATGTCCTCGTCCCGCAGCACGTGGTCCTTCCCGACCTTCTGCGGGTTGTGCTTCACGGAGCTGCCCCAGACCCACGCGTGCTTGAAGGTCTTGATCATGTTGCGGTGCAGCTTGTTGCAGAACTGCTCGATCGTGGGGTTGGAGGGCAGGATCACCTGCGCAGAGGCGTGGCATGCACGGCACCCCCCCGCTTTGGCCGGGATCGTCCACAGGGGGGGCACTGCAGGGCAGTGCTTAACGGGTGTGGGGCCGGGGCACCAGACCGCAGGACCTGGTCGGCGGGTCTTGAGACTGGTGAGGCTTGGTAGAGGGCATCTACAGGGGTGCATTAGAAGGGAAGGGACCTCAGAGGCGGCCCCAGAGGCGGTTAGACAGGCGGTTGGGGGAGGTTGCCAAAGCGGTTGGGGGGCGGTTACTGTCGGGTACAAATGCCATATAAGCTGGCACTTGCCGTCAGTGGGACAGTGGCTGGGCATGGGCTGGGCGCCCTGGAGGAGGGGGGGGGGTGGCCTCACCCCCTTCCATTGCATCCCTGGGCATCACACTCACTGCGGCTCCGTTTGCACCGGGAGCGTGGTGCAAAGAGATATGCCACCCACCACAAGCCACACCAGGCCAGTATCGTCTACAGGGGGATACTGAGTGTCCGGAACAGCGACGGCAAAGAAACACGGTACATTACAAACGGCCATGGACGGCATTCAATGCACGGTACAGCGGATCCACCACTTTTGCCGTGTTGAGTGTTGGACTGGCCCTGAACTGCTGCTTGGGATGGCATGTGAACAGGCTACCAGGGGTAACAATACCTCCTGGAGTGACGGGTGACGAGTGACACGAGGAAACCAGCAAACAGCCAGGGGTCCAGAGGCCACAAAGCAACGGATACAGAGCTCACATATGCCCCCGTGTCACAGGCATATGGTCATCGCCACAAACTTCAGTTCATTGTTTGACCTGCCGCTCTGCAGCACACCTCAAACGGGGGCCGAATGTTGCCTTGAACTCACCGCCGTCGGCGGTTATCGAATGTTTCTTGGCCCGTTTGGGTAAAGCCTACACCCCCCATTGGACTGGTTAGGCCACGGGGGGGGCGACCCCTCGGTTCTGGACGCCAGCTACCCCCCCCAACTAACTGTTGGCCGAAGGCCCCTTTGGGGGGGGGCATGGGAGGGGGGCCTCTGGGAGGGTCGGTTGGGGGGGGGGGGGGTAGTTGGCGTCCTAGGAGCCGCGGAGTCGCCCCCCCCGGGGGTTAGACCTGCATCCCAGAAGAACAAAAGCAACGGCTCCATGGCCGGCCAACCGGGACCTGGGCTCGGACCCGTGTTCCATGGCGTGTGTGTGTGTAGTGCAACTCCAGTTTGCTGCTTGGCCGTCACCAATATAACTGTTTACCCAACCGCCCGCTTCCGTTTTCCATTTTGCCTCTCTGGGGCTCGAACTGTCCGGGTGACGAGTGACACGAGGAAACCAGCAGACAGCCAGGGGTCCAGAGGGGGAGGGGGGGCTTGAAATTTTGCATGTTTGATCTCCATGAAATTCTGAGCATTTGAGTTTGCACACGTGGGGTGGGGGTGAAACAATTTGTGAACTCTTTCCATGGGCCCATGGGCGAAGCAACATGCTACTGGCGCCTTCAGCGCCTGAAATTGGGCTCTCACCATCTCTGCCACTGTCTCTGTTACTGTCTATCACTCTGTCAATGGCTCTGGCACTGGCACTTGGCACTGGCACTGTCGCTGAAAAATCCTAGTGCCACTCCCCTAGTGTCCCCGAGTGACATCAAGCTGGACGCCACCCAACCACCAGAACTTTGACCCCAGTCTTATGGCTATCCCCTCACACTACGATGCACGGGTTCAAAGCCGATTGAAAGCCTTGATGCACGAAGCATGAAGTCCCCCTCAATCACAATGGGACGCAAATCCCTACAAAATCCACAAAAAAGACCACATCGCACAACAAAACAGTGCCGGTCCGATTGTCCTAAGAACAGCAGGTGACGGTCCCGGAGCTGTCCCAGGGCCATGATAGACTGCGTGGGTCAACCGGATGGCAGCAAGCAACAAGGTGTGCGCCCCATTCCCTGGGCGGAAACAAATGGTACCGGCTCGTTGTAGTCGGGGATCTGCCCCTTGGGCTTGGTGTAGATGCGGACCAGGTCCAGGTGGTCCCAGATGCAGTCCAGCAGCCCGTCCAGGTTCCACTCGTCCTTGGCGGAGATGGGGCAGTTGTGGGGGATGCGGTTGATGATGTCCAGCTCCTCGATGGTGATCTGGTCGATCTTGTTCATCACGTAGATGCACGCCGTGTACACCCGGTTGCCCTCGATGACGTCGACCAGCTCGTCGACGGTGGCGTCCTGCTTGAAGCAGACGTCCACGCTCAGCATGCGGTACTCCTTCAGCACGTTGCTGACGATGTCCTGGTCCAGGTACCTGGGGCAAGGGTGTACGAGGAGAGGGGGGGGGGGGGCTTGAGCACACGGCGAAGCCCCGTTCCAAAGGGGGCTGCCCTTTGCCGGTGCCCGGGGGGCAAGCCAACCTGCACATTGGATGGGCTGCATAACTTGGCAAACCGTACGGGCTTACAACGTTGAATTCTCAGCCCGTACATTTTCCGAGGTTTGGTGCTTGTGTGTGAGCATTTGATTTGTCTGACCGCAAAACTGTGGCGTAAACATTCTTGCAAATTCGTATGTGGCCCAAATCAATATTTCCTCTCGCAAATTTCATTTTTTCCCACTATCAATTCTCCGGGCGGGAAGCCCCCCCCCCCCCCCACCTCCTGCAGTTGTCAGCCGTTCCCTGACATGTGGGATCAACCGGCGTTGGCCAGGGGAAAGCCCCTTGGGTGCAGCGGACCCACGCCCGTTTGGAGCGGCAATACTTGGGTTGAACAAACATAACGTGGCACAGCACGCGACACGGCACGGCAGGCTCCAGGGTCGATAGAGCCCTCCGGCCGGAAACCCACCCCCACCCCAAAAAGGGCTCAATTGACAGGACCCCAAAATCCTACCGAGACTGACCCCCGGGCCTCGGAGGTGACCCAGACCCAAAAATCGGCAAAAAATGAAAACGGGATTTTTGGAATCAGCGCGTCGAGGGGTTTCAGAAGAGTCATCATTTGCCATTTTTTTGGTGGAAAAAAATGACCAATTTTAATGCTCAGATGCGCCAGAGTTCGTAATAACTGATTAATGGTGCCTGTCAATTGAGCCCTTTTGCCGAACCCCCCCTCCCCAGTTTTGGGGGGCTCTATTTGCCCCCCCCCCCCCCAACCACAAATGAAAACCCGACATGCCCTGCGACACCGAACGACACGACACCATGGCACACAACCCCTGCACAACACGACACGACGTCCTACGACGACCACGGGCACGCCCTCCGCCGCGGCGCACGGCGGCATACGTCAGCTTCACCGTCGTGGACATCGCCATCCCCCCGCGCTCCTTCGCCTTCACCGAGATGTTGGGCGGGGACGTGTTCATGCGGATGCCGTAGCCCTCCAGCTCGCGCTCGATGATCAGCTTGTGCGTGACGGGCTTGAGCACGTCCAGGATCAGGAGGATCAGGTTGCACGTCCGCGCCACGGCAATGACCTGCCGCCCGCGCCCCTTCCCGTCCTTGGCCCCCTCGATGATACCCGGCAGGTCGAGCATCTGCAGCTTCGCCCCCTTGTACCGGACCACCCCGGGGACGCAGGTCAGCGTTGTGAACTCGTACTCGGCCACCTCGGAGAAGGTGTTCGTCAGCTTGTTCAGCAGCGACGACTTGCCCACCGACGGGAAGCCCACGTACCCGATGCGGGCGTCGCCCGTGCGCGCCACGTCGAAGCCCGGGATGCCCCCGCCCCCGCCCCCGCTCTTGGACCCGTCGGTGAGCAGCTCGCGCCGCAGCTTGGCGAGCTTGGCCTTCAGAAGACCGATGTGGCCCATCGTGGCCTTGTTCTTCTGCGTGCGGGCCATCTCGGCCTCGATGTCAGCGATCTTGTTCAGGACTGACATTCTGGGGGGGAAACCACTGGCACCTGCGCAGCAGAGGACCGGCAGAATCGTGTGTTGCTTTGTTCGGTTCGAGCGCATGCACAAAACCAGCGGGACGCTGAACTCAGGACACTGTCACTCAACTCATACATCAGTAGTGTTACCCTTGGCACTCTCTGTGCATGCATCATTTTTTTTTGGACTGTCCAGCACCAGCGATAATTGTTCGAGACTGTTCCAGAGCTCTGTACCCTCCCCCCCCCTTGCAAACTCCCGGGTTAGCGCGCGACGGTCTCCCGGGTGGGGGGGGGGGAGACGGTCGCCAAGTGACGGTCTCCGGGGGGGGGGGGGATTGCAAGGGTATTTCAAGGCAAACTGTGGTACCCTCCACCGATGCAAGCAAAGAGAACACGTGTGAAGCGACTTTCGCATTGATGCAGTGCCAATGTGTTTCATCCAACACCAATGTTATTGAGGATCCAAAGGAACGGTGAAGAACTTCTGGGTACGAGAATAACACACTTTGAACTGTTGCACATGCTCAGTTTGCATGACAGGCACGGGGTGTGTTGCACTGGCTGATGAGAAGGAGGCAATGGCGCGCGGGGCTGGTTTGGCAGCACAATACATGTTCACCAGAAAACATGGAAGTGACGGTCTCCGCGGGGGGGGGGGGGGGGATTGCAAGGGGTGGGAGTTTGCAAGGGGGGAGGGTACATTTACTATCAATCACCCTGGGCTTTTCTCATACGAACCCCATGGACCCCCGATGAGCATGCACGTTGCAGTTCATGCGGCCGTTGACAGGCCTTGGCGTCCGTCACCACAGGAGCCACATGTACGTACATGCAATAGCCACCTGCATGGTGAGTTGAGGCTGACTGCGGGACGTTCCAGGTGCACAACTAGCCAAACAATAGACACACGGGATCCCAGAGTAAGGTAATTCCACAAAGGAAGACAGAGTTCGGTAGTGGTACTTTGGCCATCAGGGTATGCCCATAGGCTGCGCGTCAACATGTGATGCCCAGTACATGCATAGCTCCCTCCTCTCCTCTACCTCTACTCTTCATGTCATTCTCACTCACTCCCTCCTCTACTCATCTCCCTTCTCACCTGTCTGCATGCCCTCTCTATCCTCTATGCTTCTCCTGTTCTGCCTGCATACTCACACATCGCCTACCCTATCTACATCTCTGCATCTTGGGGGCCTTCGCTCCTCCCAATCGCAACGTGTGTTGCGCAATCAGCTGCCTCCCCTGCTCTTTATTCCACTCCAGGTTGCCACTAATATTGGGCATGGTATGGTATTGGTATGTCGGCGGCGCCTACTGGCCTCTCGCAACTGTGTCGGGGTCTTGAGTCCTGAAGATCCACCAAAGCCGCTGTGTTGGCCCACCGTTTCTGTTTTTCCATCGGTGGGCGGGTCGTGGCACCAACACATGAAGGGTCCAAACGGCATTAACTCTGCGCTCAGCACTAGCACTAGTCGGGCCATGAGGCAACGGGAACTGGGCTCGCATACGCCCCCGTGTCACAGGCGCATGGTCATAACCACATTGTTCAGTGTTTTTCCTGCCGCACTGCAGCGCAGACCAGTTCTGTACCACACCAGGTGGTTGCTGACTGTGCTTTGGCTTCAGTCCTCTGGACACTGAGGTCAACTCGCACCCACCACCCTCCCACAGTGCCGGTTAGTCTCTAACCCTTGCCCTGCAGGTCGTGCCCCTGTCATGCACTTGCTCTCTGGCACGTGAGGACGTGTCGTACCCGAACCTCGGGGGCGCAAAGGCGCCTTTGGTGGTGCAAAGGCGTCTCAACATTTCAACAAAAGCTCCGGCTGCCGGTCACCTCAACAGATCATTGCTGTACTGTGTGTGGCGCATACCTTTCCAGTACCACACCATGCGTGCACATTCATGCGCATGCTGTTTGCTTTTTCTTGCCCGCTGACTTCCAGCTGCCTCACGTGGGCCGCACTCTCGCAGCCCCAGTTATGCTTCGGCTGTTCAACACGTGACGACGTGTCGAGCCTGTGGCTCAGGGGCGCTACGGCGCCCTGCTTTTTGATTTCTTGACTGTTCCGTGCTGCCGTGGCGTCCCATTTACCCTGGTCAGCTCACACCCACCCTGGTCAGCTCGAACCCACCACCCTCCCTTTGCGCCGGTTAGCCCCGGTCTCTTGCTCTGTGGGTCTCTCTCCTACTCTCTCCCTCCCATTCTCTCTTGCTCTCCCCTGCTCTATCTCTCCTGTTGCTCCTCTCTGTTCCTTTCCCACTTAGCACTAGTCGGGGGGGGGGGGGGCACAAGGCCTCGGTATCTGATTGTTTGCCTTTGGCGGCGCCTATTGGCCTCTCGCCACCGCTCATCCCGACGCTCTGTGGGCCCGAACGTGTTTTGGTTGTCTCAACGGAGCCCCCGGATGACTTGTCCTGTTTGACTACTCCGGGGGTCGGCTGTCCCGGAGACGGGGCTGTTGCCCGTGCCGTTGACCAGGTGCACCCAGATGCGCCCTCCGAGTCCATGCGGGGGTTTGCCGACTCCAGCACTGACTTGTGCTGGTGTGTGCATCTGCAGGATCATGTTCAAATTTACATTGCTTTTTTCACACGATTGAATTGCCCTTTTCGTCTAGGCAGCCACCATTACCTTAGACATGTCTTTGGCAGCATGCAAAGTTAAGGAAGTGTCTACAACCAGACAATTTTGAAAAGTTCAAGGTCCACCTGCCTCATGTACCGAGCACTGCACATTGTGCACACAGTTCATCCCCAAATTGGTGCACGGCTCGCGGCACACAGCCTAAGTGTACAATTGGGCAAACATATGCTCTCCAGGGCCCCGAATGAAAGAGTGCCCATCACAGATCAATATCATACGGAATCAAATGCACCATGTTTGAAGAATAGAGGCCCAAAAAGGGGAATGTACAATCAAATAGTAGAAAAAAGTGGGGTGGGGCGGGGGGGAAACGGTATGTAACAAATGTATGTATGCATGCGGCACTATTCCGCCTGTATTCTGGTATAATTACGCGCTCTGACGGGTCGAGCTCCCCTAGGTGAACCCAAGCCTGCACGATTTCTGGCCATTGGATGAACCTATCGGGATCCTCCGTGGTCGGGTCTTGCGGGGGTTTTTGATGACTCGGTCCGATCGTAGTTCTATAGACCCTGGTATTGATGGCCGGACTGGGGTATCTCGTCACTCCAACCTGGGGCACATCTACACCCAGTGCCTTTCAATAAGACCGGATAAGACCGTGCTGTTGACAGGTTTTATAGGGACCCACTGGTGAAGAATCAGATCTCACCCACTCTCCACGATGCACCTCCAAAAATTCGACTCCATCAACGATTATAAATCGTTTTTTCATTACCTTTTTCAGGCGTGCCCCTGCACGAGTAAGGCCAGAGGTGAAGTCAGGGTTGGAGGAGGTCTGCTTTGACGACGAGGACCCGGACTCGTATCGGTTCTTGTAGTAGTAGACCGAGGAGTATGTCAGCATCCACAAGGCCTCCACAAGTTGAATTGCTGCCGTATTCATCTCCAGGGGCCTCGGCGGTGTAGACGGGTCTCCTCCCATGGGCGTATCCCCTGTGGTTGCCACAATTTCGGTCCAGATAGTCTCATCCTTCCGCTGTTCCTCGGTCAAGGTACACAGGAGGGGCTTATGAGATTTGTTGTTCCACTGATGGGTCATCTGCATCCTCTCGACTGGCAGTGGCTCCTTGAGGATGGCGCACTTGAGGAAGTAAATCGTTCTTGTTACCCACTGTGGATGGTTTCATACCCCTGAATGTGTGTGAAGCTCCTGAAGTGACAAGGGGGGATTTTATCATCATGTTTTTCCGGGGCCTCCGACAGTCGGTTTACTTTCTCTGTCGGATGAATCAAATCTGCCTGTCGTTGAAGCAGAGACGTCAGAGCAGGGTCGGTCGCAGGAGGGTTCGGCTTCGGGTCCTGCAATATCCTCTCAAAGGTTCTTGGTCCCACATTTACTACGACCTTTTCCGTCAAGGTGTATCCGGTTATGCATTCCAGGAGTTGCTCTTCGGATCCATGGAAATCCACAACCCCTCCAAAGCCCTCTAGCCACTTAGAGTTGTTCTTGCCCAACTGTCTAAGCAATTTGTTGATTCATACCTTTGCTTTGGCCCAGTCCGTGGCAGATGTGTTCTCTCGTAGAGCATGGTGAACACTTGCGTCTATGTAATCTCCCAATTCCATACAGCCAGACATTTGTGGCAGCCCTTGGGCAAATATTAAAAACAAAGATGTGGTTGACACAGTGCTCTGGTCAGAGTCGCCGTCATTCCCGAATGAGTGGGAATCCCCGGGCGGTGTCCTCCCCAAAGAGAGAAAAAGAGCAGGCGAATGCATGACTTGTAGATTCAGCAAAAGAAGTAGACGTGTCGCGCTGCTATCTCCCACACTAGGAAAGCGTGAAGAAAGCGTGTAAACCCCCGCCCCCCGGCTAGCCCCCCCCCCCCCCCCAAAGCCCCAAGCAATTGTGTGCCGTTGGCACATCTAATGGCCTAGAGGAATCCTCAATGGCCTAGAGGAATCCTCAACGGCCCAGAGGAATCCCCAATGCCCCCATCCATGTTCCGGCCTAGGGCGCCGCACTGCAGGCTTGGGCTCATCACTTAAAGAATCCGACTCAGAGTCTGAAACTACAATGGACGAAGTGGCAGGCCTGCGCTGCTCTGAGTTCAAGGGGTCAAACAATCCAAAGGGGCCATAAAGCAACGGATACAGAGCTCACATATACCCCTGTGTCACAGGCATATGGTCATCACCACAAACCTCAATTCATGTGTTTGACCTGCTGCACTGCAGCACACCTCAAACGAGGGCCGAATGTTGCCTTGAGCTCACTGCAGTTAGCGGCTATTGGATGTTTCTGGGCCCGTTTAGGTAAAAGCCTGCACCCCCCCATTGGACCGGTTTGGCAAGCATCCCAGAAAAACTAAAGCGACGGCTCCACTGCAGGCCAATCGGGACCTAGGTTCAAACCCGTGTTCTGTGGCGCGTGTGTGTAGTACAATTCCGGTTTGCTGCTTGGCCGTCACCAGTATAACTGTTTACCCAACCACCCGCTTCCATTTTCCATTTTACCTCTCTGGGGCTCGAACTATCCATTCCTATTACGTGCTCAAGCCCGAAGGCAGGGCCAGCCCCATCGCCTCCACGGGAGGCTCCCGCGGATTTCCCTCCGTGGATTCTGGTCTCACAAGCACAACACAAACTCAGGCACGTGCTCCATCATTGACCGCCCAAATATAAAAAGATTCTGAAATCAGATATGCACATGCATGGGAAATCTGACAATTCCCTACCCTGAATCCGGGAACCTGGCCTCCAAAGAGCACGGTGATGCGGGTGCTCAGTGCGTTTCAGGTATGCTCCTTCCTTGTGCAGTGTCCTCTTCGGTCTATGGGAAGGGGATGTAGCCGTGCACCGTGTTACCGGTGTCTTAATTGCGCCTAGTGGAGATATCTATGGACCATGTCGCCGAAGCAACCCACTATGAGCCCCTCATGGTTCGAACCTGCCCCCAGGGAACCCACGGCCGGGTGCTTGTCCACTACAGTGCCACGACGATATGTCCTTTACCCGTGCACTTTTCCTCTCGCCTTCTAAGTGACAAGTTTCAAGCGTTCGGGATGTTCGGAGTCCCAACCCTCCTTGGGGTTCGAACCGCCGACGGAGGACTAGCGTTGAGTGTTGTGCTACCGTACTACCTCTCTATGTTTGGGGAGGGGGGCGAAGGGGGCGACTTTTGTCGGGTTTTGCTCCCATAGGGGGAATGTTTGCCCGGCGCGCTACTTTTCTATTAACTATCCCGACTTCAGCCCGAGATTTACCCTCTGATGGAGAAGGCCCCCCAAATAGACCACGATGGACTGCGCACCTTCCCTGCAAAGCACGTTGCAAAATAAAGCAATATCTGTGAATTCGGCAACTCCAACTGTCATCTGTATTGTACTTAACAAACAACATTGGTCCCACAAGTGTGGGTGTCAATACATTCAGTACAATAGTGCTCCTTACACTCATCACAAACTGCGACGGTGGAGTGCTTCTGGCAACACAACACACACACTTTTGCCTCATCCTCTGCCTCATCTTGCGTGCCACAACCGAGCAAACAGCTGCTCAATGCGTGCCCTATACCACCCGTGCACGTCATTATAACATTGTTGGCGGGCTGTCAAAGTGCCATTCTTTCTTCCAATGAATGGCACAGTGACAAGAATCCGGCCTTTATAAGCACCATCATGGCCCCCAACTTCGAAATCAAAGAAATCACCTCGGGTACGAGAAGGTCCATACCCATCCCAAATCAAAACATCTGCTGATGTTCCGGGGGCCAAGGGGCATATCCATATAATGTTGCCCAACATATCAACGGCAACAGTCCACCGGTGGGGCACGGGTCACAAAAGATGCCCGGCGCACTAACGTTCCCCCATAGTCACTGACTTTTGTGCTGTAGTCCGACCCACATCCCTCTGTGGGGGATGGGGCATGCATCACATCACTCTTGGTACTTATGGATCGCGCCCAAGTGAAGTGCGGGGGTGGGAAGCTTGGGCCAGGCTGGGCTGCCCCCCCTCCCAAGCAGAGGGGGGGGGGGGTTGGTGCACCTCCTTTTGTTGTTCTTATAGACCATGCTTCTCTTTTTTATTTGTGTCGCTGACATCAGTGCTAAAATCACTTCCCTCAGACCACCGTGCGGCTTGCTGTCATCGAATCCCGAGGTATCACAGTGGAGTAGGCCTATCGCTATGATTTCATCTTCGTGGGATGCCTCTTCTTCTGGTTCATTCATTTCAGCCAAGGCCAGTGACAGCCGTATGGCTCCTGGGTGGTCGTCTGGTGAGCTGTCTGTGCTGTCCACCCCCCCAATGACGGTAGTGTCCTGCACTGCGCATATGTTGTCCGAGGGTGGGGTTGTTGCGGGACAGAGTGGTTGTTCGTGGGGTATTTGTGAGTCATCTATCGGATGTGAAAAAGCTGTACGTTGCAGTGCCCACAAAGTGCTCAGGCACATCCCTTCCAAGGCCATTCTGTGCGGTGTGTCATTTCCCTCTAACCCTGTGTGCCCCAGCACATAGATCCACTTCGAAATTCTTCCTGGTCGTTCAATTTCCAAAAACGTTTCTTCCCAGATTGAGATATTGCTGATCATCCCCCCCCTTTGCCGATCCACGACATTTCATGCTAAGAGTGAACCTGCCCCTGTGCTCCCGAGATCAGGTAGTTAGAGTCCAACAAAAGGGCCAATTTATCCCCGGGTAACCTTTTTAGAACCTGTACCACCCCCCCCCCCCCCACACACACACGCTCCTTCAAGACATGGGCACAGTATAACTCGAACCACCATCTGATGGGCGGGAGCGCGCGGCCCCGGTGTGCGGAAGCACTGTAAGCAGATCAGTGTGGGATGCGTGGGTTCGGGGGTGGGTGGGTGGGAAGTAAAATATACTGAACACTGTGAAGAAGAGAGGCAGTGACGCCAAACTGGGGTTTCTGGGGAAACCTGGTTTTGGCTGGCTCCCTGGTCCCCGCTCCCTCAAGACACGGGCACAGTATAAGTCGAACAACCATCTGACGGGCGGGAGCGCGCGGCCCCGCCCTGTCACACCCTGTCACCACCGGCCGCACGCATCGGGCAGCAGAGCCGTAGCTACGACGCAAGAATAAATAATATCTACCATAGGGGGCGGGGTAAAAGTCTCCAAGCAGGGTTCTGGTGCGCTGGGGATGGCATGGTGTGTGGGAGGGGATGGAGGAGCCACAGGTGGGCCAACCTGCCAACGGTTCGAGAAAAGATAGCGATAGGCGCGCAACCTTCACCGCCGCTCTTTGACAGAATAGTTTCAAACTAGTGCAGGGAGGGAAGAGATAATCATGTTTATAGCAACCAAAGCGACGGCGGGGCGAAGCAGCAGCGCAGCTGATAAAGGTGGCTCCGCGACGCACAAGGCAGGTTTGCAGGGATCAGACGCCGTATGAAAGAGAGCCCCTGCCTGCGCTGCCAGAAAGGGGGGGGGGGGGGAGCATGAAGCCAGTGCATGCCGACACCACACAGGACCGCCGGTAGTGACACACATAAGCGGCTGTCCAACCAACAAACTCGCGGGAGAAGCTCAAATCCGAACTTCCCTGTGAAATGGAGAGAGAGTGTGACTGTTCCGTCGCTCCAACCAGCAAGGGCGTCCAAAGCACAGGATGGGGGGGGGGGGGGGGCAGCAGACGACCACCAAATATACTGAACACTGTGGAAAAGAGATGCAGTGACGCCAAACTGGGCTTTCTGGGGAAACCTGGGTTCCCGATTGTGTGTCCTCTTGTGAGTAGATTCCAATTAATCCTCGCCCCGTAGTTGGGGGGGGGGCTTGAAATTTTGCATGTTTGTATGCATATTTGAGTCCTCCATGAAATTCTGAGCATTTGAGTTTGCACACGTGGGGTGGGGGTGAAACAATTTGTGAACTCTTTCCATGGGCCCATGGGCGAAGCAACATGCTACTGGCGCCTTCAGCGCCTGAAATTGGGCTGTAACTATCTCTGCCACTGTCTCTGTTACTGTCTATCACTCTGTCAATGGCTCTGGCACTGGCACTTGGCACTGGCACTGTCGCTGAAAAATCCTAGTGCCACTCCCCTAGTGTCCCCGAGTGACATCAAGCTGGACGCCAGCCAACCACCAGAACTTTGACCCCACTCTTATGGCTAACCCTTCACACTACGATGCACGGGTTCAAAGCATGACAGAGGGTATCTGCGCCAGCATACAGATGGGGCTGTGTTAGCTTTGGAGGGGGGGGGGGTTCATAGTCAGCCCCAAGAGTGTGCTTGAGCCCTCCACCAAGGTTGTTTTCCTTGGGAAGTGGTTGGATTTGTTGGAGCGGGTGGTGTGGCCCCACAAGGTGGCCCATCTACACTTACTGTCGGTATTCTTTTTTGGTTCAGACTAAGATGAGCTGGTGTAGCTTGCTCACTTCACAGTACTCGAGATAACCCCTCGGGATCAAGGTTCAGAGCTGTCCGATGATCCCACAATGGCCGTGGTAGCGGATCTGACACTTAGTGAGGATTAGCTGAATCTGAAACCAGGTTAGGTACTGTCGGTAATTATGCGCAAAGGATGGGTGAAAGGCACTGCTCGCAGAGCTTCAATGTGGGCCGTTAGCTCTGCCCTGTTGTTGGTCTGCTTAGCACTTCAGAGCGGGGCTAATATGTTCTGCGGCTGAAATGGGCCAAAGTAGACCCCAAAACCAGCCTATTCAGGACGCCTCCTCAGCGTAGGAGCCGTCAGTGTATACGCCCAGCCCATGGACCGAGTCTATTTCGTGGCCCTGTTGGGCCGCTAATTCTCGCTTACGATCCGCCGTACACCGGGTCAACCTGCGGAACATGTACGGATCTGAGGTGCATGACTTATCAACAAGTCTCTTGGACGCTGCCACATCAGAACTAGGCGGCACTAGTGTGTTACGATCACGTATCCAACCCTGGATACCCTCCAGGTACAGGCGCACAGCTGAATGACAAACAAATGATGACCACTTGGCCACTAAAATCCGCATAAACGCATCATTATCTGGAACTACCCCAAGCATGCGCACCTCACAACAGTACACCCACAAGACCCGAACTGTCTTCCAGAGCAGCAGCCCTGGCGCCTGGGTCAGGGAAAGGAGGGGGGGAGGGGGTAGTCAGTGCAGAGACGTCCCAAAGGTGCGCGCCCCGTTGCAGATTGAATGAGCGCAACTGTGCATTTGCAAAATGTGGACTGGGACAGTCAGCCAAGAGCAGGCCTTCAGCCTGCAAGCCAGCCCCGAAATCGGCAAAGAAATCGCAAAAAATTGGCCAACAAATCAGCGGACCGATTTTTCGCCAAAACAGGTTCCCAGTGACCTGGATCTCAGTCCCAGGGCCCAAACACACCTTCCTTTTGGTTGTTCAGTTGTTGGAGTCATGTGGTAACCCAAAATATGTCTCAATTTTCCAAAAAAAAATTCGGCTCTCAGTCTCGACATGGTCCCTGAGCAGTTGTATGGCAGTGCAAGGTGGTGGTCTAGTGGTATATACCTTCACTGACATTCAATTCCCGGACCGATTTTTTTTTGCATTTTTTTTGTCACCTGTCTTGCTGAGAAAATCGGTTTTCCATGCACAAACAAAGCCTGCAAGAAGAAGATCAGTGCACACAGACTTCCCATTTGCATCTCCTTGTGTGCTGGGTGCGTGTGCAGCTCTGATCTGCAACCAAATTTTCGTCCCTCGGCCTGTGCATGGTCCCTATGCATTACTAAGGCAGTGCAAGGCAGTGGTACAGTGGCAAATATCCTGGTCTTGCAATTGGCAACTGTGGGTTCACACCCCGGACCGATTTTTTTTTGCATTTTTGTCACTTGTCGTGTTGAGAAAATTGGGTTTTCCATGCACAAACAAAGCCTGCCAGAAGGAGATGAATGCACACAGAGTTCCCAGTTGCATCTCACTGTGTGCTGGGTGCGTGTGCAGCTGTGATCTGCAAACAAAGCTGTCTTGCAGTAGTCAATTTGATGGGAAAATTGTTGTTGCCCCCTGAGCAGCATCAGGGTACTTGTCCCGCAGAAAAATTTGATCATCAGGGGACAATGAATCCCAGGGGACCACAGACTCGTCTTTTTGTGGGCAGTAAAAACACTTCATGGTGCCAATCTGAACAACCAAAACAGAAAGAAAAGGTATTAACCAGTGTCCCAAAATAAATGATGCACATCTTAGAGTGACACTAGAATCCCAGAAACCCCAACAAGTCGGCAGATCGAATCGGCCAATCACAGAAACCCTACAAGTGGCAGAGCAAATGACCAGAATTCAGAAACCCATTGAGCCTGTGAACATCTTCCTGTGCTGAATCAAAGGGACACGTGGCGGGCACCCACGGAAAAGCTGCAAACGCTGCCCGACTGGAATTTTCTTCCATAGGGCCATGTAAATAAAATCAAGGTCCTGAGGGGGTAGAGACAGGCGATAAAATGTACTCCAGGCCGCTGACTCTTGCCGACGGTCAGCTCGCTGCATACTGGCCTCTGACTGAGAGACGGCGTGAAATGCAGCCCAGCACTCACGTCCAATCCCTCACACGTCCCTTGGACAGGTAGGCGAGACGCCCAGGCACGGGCCAGGTGCCCCAAAACTGTCCGCAACGCCGTGAACTGGGCCGGGCGAAGCGTCCTGTGCCCGCAGCTGCTATCCGCCCATAGAACGGACCAGTTGCACTGGTCCACCAAGTCTTGGACACACAAACAAAAGCCCCGGTACATGCCACTGTCACTGTCTGTGACTGAAACAAAAACAGCCTTACCCCCCCCTTTTGTGATAGCTACAGAAAAGTCCCACATTAATACGGTCCCTACACCTACTGTAGCTTAGACAAGGCCGTAGCTTGCACGTACCACATACATGGTGAGATGGTGCGAGAAAGGGGAACATAGTGCACAAATATCCCCAAAATAAGAGCTTTGTGGGTTCAAGTGGGCAAACACTCACAACAAATGTGTCCATGACCCTATGTAACGGGCAAATCTGTCACCAAACCCATGTCTTATGTGGCCGCACTACATTTGTACCGAATCAAATTAGGTCCCAAATTAATACAGTCCGTACGCCCGCTGTACCTTGGACAAGAGCGTGGCTATTACAAGGGGGGTACTATTCCACACTGGAGCGGAGGCAGTCCCAGTTAGTCTCCAAGCTTCCAGGCTTTCATGGCACACACACGTTGAGAACCGCGAGACAAGAACAAGGCACACACACTCACACACACATGATATGTACGGATCTCAGAAAATCGAGCGCCGCCCCTGACTTAATGGCCTCCATCGAGAGCTCTGGTGCCAGTCCGCAGAGCCGCACACATGGCGGCCATTGGGTGGGTGGGGGAAGGGGGGTAGCTCTTTGAGCTGCGATAGCGCCGTGTGTACTTGTGCTGTGTGTGTTGTGCGCACGTTGTTCCACAGAATATGATCTTCATCCTCCACTCCTACACCGTAAAAGGCGCATGTGGATGTTGCACGCATGCCACGTTGTTAAGGGCTGCCCAGGCGCCTGAAAGAAGGCCCCTCAGAATAGAACGCTCCAGTCAGAACTGGCGATGCATGGCTGCAGTAGCTGTCGGTGGGTGGCATCATGTATCCCTGTAAGAGGCGAGGCCTGCGTAAGAGCAAAGAGCTCCGCAAGTTGTTCCCGCACCTCATGCCCGACTGTGTCCTTTGAACCGCACAGCAATAGTGGGCCGTCCTGATCTGGGACTTTTCATCCCAGCAGCCCTGCACTGCTGCCCACCCACAGGCGTGCGCCATCCGAATGGCACGCCCAAAGGGGCCACTGTCGTGCTTGTATTGGCCTGTGTGTGTGACGCCCAATCATTTAAACAAAATCAATAGTGTTCGCTATGCAGCACTGGTTTCCGACTCCGCTCCGCGCGGCCGTTCCTCCCTCTCGGCACGACAGCAAGACTATGTACAGCTCATGCATCCCTACCGTGCCCTGCAGCCCCATACGCATACCCACTCCCTCCGCAAGGGTCCCCACGGACGAGCTTGCATTGGCCTGTGTGTGTGCGTGTGTGCGTGTGATCTGTACTATTAACGAGGGTTGATGGCTATTTATGTCCTGGCCGCTCTTGCGACGGGAGGGTTAGGGGTTAGCGGGTTAGAGCCTGCCTGAAGCCTGCCCTATCCCACCCCCGGCGCCCCGGAATGTCGCGGCGCGGCGGAAGGACGCCGTCCTGTGGCTATGTGCCCTCCTCGGAAGCCCTCCCGTGGCCCTTATCCGGGCCCTGTGTGCCGCCTCGGGGCGACGTTGCCGTCCCCTGCCCTGCTGGGTCTCCCCCCTCCCCCCCGGTCACGGGGCCTGGCACGAGCGCCGGCCCTCCAGAGGGCAGCACGCCCGCTTGTTGCTGAAGCCCCCCCCTCTGCACCGGCAGGCACCGTTGTCCTCCGCCCAACACCCTGGGATGCCCCTCGTGATGGCGGCTGCAGCAATGCCGCACCCCCCTGTGCCCCCTGCATGACTTGCATGCTGGGGCCCTGTGCTCATCGCACAGGGTCTGCATGGGGCGCTGCGGCTGCCCCACCCTTTTTCCCCCCGCCCGCTGCGCCCTCTTCTGTGGGGGGGAGGGGGGCAGGGACTCTCCCTGATGCCCGGTGACTGCCCCTGAGGGGGGGGCCTTCCCCGCCCGTGCGGTGGTCGTCGCCGCCACGGCCCCCCCGGAGCCGTCCCCTGTGGGGTGGGGGTCAATCGGCTTCTCCCGCCCCCCCCCTGAGGAAGAGTCCGCTACCCCTGGGGGGCGGCCTGTGCCCACCCCGGGGGCTGGGACCCCCGCCCGGGCCACCGTTAGCTGGCGGGAAATGTTCCCAAAAATGTCCGCCAGCCCCTGGGAGGAGGAGGGGGGGGAGATAGCGGGGGGGGAGGAGGACAGGGCGCCCCCCCCCCCCTTAGTGCGGCCGCCCGGGCTCCCTGCCGGCGCCTGCGGCACCTGCGGCCGACCCCCTGCTGCCCCCCCCTGCCCTGGCGCTCTCCCCGGGGGGAGTGAGGGGGGGGGGAGCGGCAAGGGCCGCCGGAGCTCCCTCCGCCCATCCAACATACCTGAGCCGCTCAGGCTGTGTGCCCCCCCCATCGAGACGCGAGGGGGGGGGTCGGAAGGTTCCCCCGGGTGGCGCGCGCACTCGCGCGACGTCGGACGCGCTCGTCGCGTTGCTCGCTCCGGCGATGAGGACCGCGAGCGGGAGCGCTTGCGGCCGCGCGGCGGACCCCGCACGGGCTGTGAAGCCACCGCCGGCCCGGCCCCGGCCGGCGGCGCGGGCTGCAGCCACGCCCGCAACGCTCGCGCCGCCACGCGCGCTTGCGCCGCATCCATGCGGTGCCCTTCGTGCGCCCGCCGGCAGCAGTGCTCTGCTCCGCGCTGCGCGCACGCGGCACAAGGCGGGGCCCGGTGCCTCGCGCACAGGGCCACCTGCGGCGGCGCCACCGCGCCCCCGTCGCCCGCCCCGTGCCGGTCGCGCTGCACTTGCCGGCGCGGCAATCGCTGAAATGGCCGCAGTGGCTGCCGCCCCGGTCCCGCCGGCGGCAGGTAATCCAGCAAGAACATATCCTGCCTTCCCCTTCCCAGCCGCGCCAAGCGCCGCGTCCATAGCTCGCGGCAATGCGCCTCCAGCTGCCTCATTTGAAACAGCATGGCTGCGGGGCAGGCAAACAGCGGGCGCGCCGACCGCCCCACACACCTGAAGCCCCCCAGCGGCAGGAGGGACTTCGCCATCCACACCTCCTTGCCCTGCAGGAGGTCCCCTGCCTGCAGATGTGGCTGCAACGCATCCAGGGCCATTTTCAGCACTTGGCCCCTGGTGCGTAGAGGCAAGGTGACCCCCCCGCAGCCGGTGGTCGCTGGGGGCCGGGAGTGCCCCCTCCGCGTGGGCCTCGAAGTCCAGGGCCAGCTCCACGTAGGTCACATGGCCCTGCCCCGGCAGCCGCCGCAGTCGGCTAGCCCACTGCAGGAGCGCCATCGCAAAGGATGCCTCCCACGGCCACCCTGGCGGCGGGCCGGCGCGCAACGCCAGCGGCGCTGCTGGTGGCGCCGGGGGGTGTGGGCCCGCGCCCAGTTGCCCCTATGGGTAGCCCCGGCGCGCATCGGGAGGGCGTCTGCGCGCGATCGCAAAGACCTAGGGGCCTGCGCCCGCGTCTCGTCGT
Source organism: Eutreptiella sp. 'Long Island Sound 2002' (assembly GCA_964036045.1). NCBI lineage: Eukaryota > Euglenozoa > Euglenophyceae > Eutreptiales > Eutreptiaceae > Eutreptiella > Eutreptiella sp. 'Long Island Sound 2002'. Next base: position 50,897,617 of record OZ038388.1, on the reverse strand, counting down.
GCCGCGACTTCCGCTCCCATGCGCGCCGATAGCACCGCCAGATACATGCCATAGAGGCGGTACATGAGCCGCCCCGCCTGATCCACCTCCTCCGGTCGGACCAACGCCGCCGGCAACAAGCCTGTTGCCCGCAGGCACACCGGCCACGCCGACGGGAGGGCCAGCGCCGGTAAAGGCGCCGCCTCGGCCCGCACCAGCGGGAGCCAGGCGGCCCGCTGTGCATGCCACCGCGGGCAATCCCACAGGAGATGGACCTCCGTCTCCGGGGGGCCCCCGCAGTAGGGGCAGGCCGCCAAATCCGAAATTCGATGCTTCCGGACCCGCGCCCCGGTCCATGTGGCCCCGGCTTGCAGCGCTCGCAGCAGCGAGCGCTCCGTCTCCGAGCTAGCCACCGTCATGCCCTGGGTGCAGGCGGGCCTGCATACCTCCGCCCCTAGCCCCCCAAAGGTGGCCGGTCGGCGCCGTTCTAGCGCCGCCAAGGCGGTGTATCGCTGTGACTGCCGCACCCGGTGGCATACCTCGCCCCAGTCCCCCAGGACCAGGTGCAACTGTTCGCGCTGCCCCGGCACGCGCCACACCCACCAGCCGTGCACTGCCTCCCAGCGCAGCTGCCGGACCGACTGCAAGGCCCTGCCCACCGGCCCTGTGTCCGGCGGGCGGTCGGTTTCCTCCAATATTGCCTGGACCAGCACCTGCCCGGCCCCTGGCATGCGTGCCTGGCGGGCCAGCCATAGGATTCTCGAATACTGGAGGCGCCACGCCGGCGAGACCCGGTGCCCCGGCACCAGGACGGCCCACAACACCTCCTTTGCGCGTGAGGTGCGCGTGGGTCCCCACAGGGCGCGGACCGCGGCCAGCTCTAGCCGCGCCACTTCCGGGGAGCCGACGTCCGCTAGCTCCACTCCATACGTTGCCTTGGCGAGGGCCAGCGTCCCAATGGCCACTTCCCGCATGCGGAACGTCGGCAAACATCCTACTCGCCGCAGGATGACCGCCCCGCGCGCGAAACGCTCGTGGAGCACTGGACCGGTGCCTCTTTCTGGGTCCAAGCGTACCCCCACCCCGAGCTGCTTGAACTCCCGCGCCAACGGGATCGGCACTCCGTGCAGGGTGACCGGATGCGCCAGCTGGTCGCTCATCCGCCATGAGCAGGACCTCGCGGCGTTGGCGTTCTATCCAGTGTCCGCCAGCCAAACGGCCGTGCGGTCCATGGCCGCTTGCGAGTCCGGGACCCCGTGCGCCCCGGGCCGGGGCTCGAGCGTGATGGCCTGTGTGTCGTCCGCATACCCTAGGGGGCACACGTCCTCTCGCCCCGGGCCCTGCACCCGCAGGCGCGGCGGGGGTAGCGGCTGCCCTGGTGCTGCCCGGGGCTGCTCGAGCAGCGGCGGCAGCGTGGCGGTCGTCACGACGACATGGCGCCTCATGGTGTCAATCTCCATTTTCCACGCCGTGGTGAGGAGATTTATCAAAATGACGCTGAGCGGGCAGCCCTGCAGGATGCCGTTGGTGGCCTGCCACCATGCGCCCAACGCCCCCGCCAAGCGGAACGCCCGCCGGAGCTGGCGATACATGGCCGCCAGGGCGCGCAGCACCCCGTCGTCCATGCCCAGCTCTCGGGCGATCCGCAGCACCACCGCTTGCGGGATGAGGTCAAAGCACTTGACATAGTCAAGGCTCAGCCCCTCCAGCCGCCATCCCTTGAGCCGGGCCAGCTCCAGTAGGACCTGGGTGACCGTGGCCGCATCTACGGCCCCCCGCGCCAGGCGGAACCCGTATGCCCGCGGATGGACCCACGCCTCCTGCCACCGCATCACTTCCCACAGACGGGTCCCCGCCCACAGTCTGTAGACCATGGATAGGACCGTCAGCGGGCGTGTGCCCAATGGCCCCTCCTCTCCCGGCTTGGGGATGAGGGAGGTGTATCCCTGGGCCAGTAAGGCGGGCCACTGGCCCACCTCCTCAATAAGCGCGAGGAGCTGGGCCAACCACTGCAGCACCCGATCCGGGAGTGAAAAATGTAAGTCGTTTACAAAAAAACCGTATAGTCGTGTAATTTTTTTTTTTATGCTGTAAATGCGTGTAATTTTTTTTTTTTGCTGTAAGTCGTGTGAATTATAAAAAAAAAATTGAATTTTTTAATTTTTGCGGTAAGTCGTGTAATTTTTGTTTTTTGCTGTAAGTCGTGTAAATTATAAAAAAAATTGAAAAATTGAAAGAAATCCAACCTTTGCAATACATGCGCAATATGTACAGCTGCCGGTTCCGTACGGCACCCCATAGCGACCTTAACGATGGGACGCCGAGTCCACAAAGCACATAGTACTCTGTGTGGCCACCAATTAGTTGGGACCCGGCCAATATAACATAGTTTCACATGTTGTCATTGGCACTAGACTCAAAATCAGGCCCAAGAGAAGAGTCCTGACAGGGCCATGGCCAACATCCAGTGTGCCTGCACTGGGAACAAAATCAGGCTCAAGAAAAAGAGTCCCGACAGGGCCATGGCCAACGCTACTGCCACCATTATAGGCCACCAAGGCACTGGCATGGGGCCAATATTATAGCAATCTTATACGCTCCACCATTGGTACACCAAACGGCGGAGGAAAATACAGCCCACAAAACATGCACCCGCTACAAGTAGTTGCAGAATGCACGCTTGTAGATCAAGTCCGTTTTTGTGTCACCGGACTTGGGCTTTGCACCAGGATTGGCGTTAAGCTGACAAGCGGCGCGCAACTCTGGAACTACCTGCTTGCACAGGTCATCAATGAAAAGCTGGTCACGCTCCAGCTGGCCAGATGCATCTGCTGGGTAGCCATCCGGCACCTTGCGCCACTCTCCACGGATGAGGACCTTGGGACGGGTGTCCTCCTCCTCGGTGGGAGTGTCCACGGAAGGTTGCGGCCTGGCCTCCGGGCTTTCCACGCTCTGCTCGGCGGAGGCCTCCTTGCCTTCGAGTGGGGTGGGGGTGGCCTGAACACTGTCCTCCTTAGCCGAAAGTGCACCTTCAACTTGGGTGCTGGGGGGGAAACCAGGAGGGCCAGCAAGCTCGATCACGCCCTCCACATCATCACCGGGCGCTTGAGCGACCCGCACAGCACGATCAGCGTTAACAATGCTGAGCACATAGTCCACAAAACCGGCACCCATTGGGACAAGGGGCACATTGGAAAAAGTACCCCGGTGCTCCACCACCTGCTTTGCGATGTTCAAGCTTTGAAAACCACAAGACCAACCGTCCGTTTGGAATCCCAAGGCGCGGTGCTTGGTGGTTCGCGAAAGCTTCTTCAAGGCCGACAAGAAAGGATGGATCAAATGAGTGGAGCTTAGGGGTTCCCAAACCCAAATAGTGAAAAGCTCCAACCAGACACGACAATCGAAGGCACACACAAACCAGTGCAACCCTTCCTTGTCATTGGAATTAACCACAAAAATGTGGCGGCGGCACCACCTCACCCCTGCCGTATCGGGGAGCCCAACCGCTGCAGAGCGGGGGGCAGAATCAGAAGTGGCCCACAAGTGGGCAAATTGGCTACCTCACCCCTGCCGTATCGGGGAGCCCAACCGCTGCAGAGCGGGGGGCAGAATCAGAAGTGGCCCACAAGTGGGCAAATTGGCTACCTCACCCCTGCCGTATCGGGGAGCCCAACCGCTGCAGAGCGGGGGGCAGAATCAGAAGTGGCCCACAAGTGGGCAAATTGGCTACCTCAGCCCTGCCGTATCGGGGAGCCCCACCGCTGCAGAGCGGGGGGCAGAATCAGAAGTGGCCCACAAGTGGGCAAGGTGGCTACATAACCCCTGACGCTTTTTTTTGCTGCTGTAAATGCGTGTAACAAAAAACCGTCAGGTCGTGTAATTTTTTTTTTTTTGCTGTAAGTCGTGTAATTTTTTTTTTTTCGCTGTAAATGCGTGTAACAAAAAAACCGTCAGGTCGTGTAATTTTTTTTTTTGCTGTAAGTCGTGTAATTTTTTTTTTTTCGCTGTAAATGCGTGTAACAAAAAAACCGTCAGGTGGTGTAATTTTTTTTTTCTTCGCTGTAAGTCGTGTAAGCCGGCTTACACGACTTACAGCGAAAAAAAAAAATTACACGACTATACGGTTTTTTTGTTACGCGCATTTACAGCGAAAAAAAAAAATTACACGAATTACAACATACACGATCCGGGAGCGCCCGCAGATCTTGCAGGCTCCACCCGTCCAGGCCCATGGCCGATGGGCGCATGGCCATGAGGCGGCGCCTGAGATATGGCCCTGTCAGCTGCTTGGCCAACATGGGAACACGATGCAGCAGGTGCCCGTACTTCGCCACGAAGGTCTCCGGGCAGAGCTCCGGCCCTTCCGCGTACTTGCGGTTGATGGGCCCCCATGCCGCGCGGACCAGTTCGTCCATCTCCCGGACATTGGCCGTGGGGGTGCCATCCGGCCACGCAATGAACACCACCGGCGGTGAGAACCCCTCCTCCTTGAGCCAGCGGTGCACTGCTCCTGGCTTGGTTCCCCACTCGGCCTGCAGCCAGGCCCGCTACGCTTGTACTATTAACGAGGGTTGAAGGCTTTTAATGTCCTGGCCGCTCTTGCGACGGGAGGGTTTGGGGTTTGTACTATTAACGAGGGAGATCCATGTGCAGCAATGGCGTGGCATGCACATTCGTGCAGACGTGAGAGTCGGCAGCCTGTGTGCTGTGGTTCCACCCCTTCTGCTGAATCAGAACCTCAGCTTAGAGGCTGGATCAGGTGTGCTCAGTGCTGGCTCTCCCGTGGCCTGGTGCAAACAAGACGCGCAGTTGCAGGTCTGGGTCCTCCTCCATGTCTGAGGACCGTGGCGCTAGGGGGAGGGGGGGACCGGCAGCAGTGGCTGCCTTCGCTTTGGCGCCTGCAGTGTACCGGGTGTGTGCGGAGAGCGGCATCGCCCTGTGAGTTTTGAAACTGATGACTTGTGGTGTGTCTTGTGTTTCTTCCGTGGGCCTTCTGTGTTGGCTGGCCTTTTGCCTGGCAATTGTTTGGCCGTGTGTGTGTGCGTGTGTTGGGGTGGGGGGGGCTATGGCACTCAGGAAGGATACTATTTTTTTTGGCTCGGACAAAGATGGCGTCGCCTGCTCGCGTCACAGTACTCGAGGTAACCTCTCAGGATCAAGGTTCAGAGCTGTCCAGTGCTACGATGATCCCACAAATGGCTGTGATAGCGGATCTGACACGTAGGGAGGATTAGCTGAGGCTGAAACCAAGTCATGCAGTGGGACACTGCCACGCCCGTAGGCTTCCCAGTGTGCATGAGGCAAAATGACTGTAGACAGCAGTTTGAAGATTGAAGGCCAAGGTGAATCCGGTACTACGGGGGAATCCTTGCACTGCGCACACACTGCGCGCGCACTGCGCGCTACTTTTAGACTATGTTGCCCCCGAAGAGCCCCTAGGCACACCCCTTGGAACCCGACCCAAACTGGACTAGAGGGGACCTTGAGGGGGACCTTCCCGGTTCTTGTGGCATGGTGAAGGACCAGGGGCCTTTTGGGGGGAACTTGACTGTGTGTTGGGCAGCGGAGATGGAGGGCATTCAGGTGGCGAATCTGAACTTGGGATGGCAAAGGAGATGGACTCCATCTTGCATTGCAGATTCACCACTCTCAACCCATCTTGGTAGCATTCCAAGTGGAGGAGTCCATCTTCAACCGTCCCAACCACCATGGTAGGAGGTCGCAGGCCGTTGGAGCAGGTGTAGAACACCTTATCCCCAATACTGAGATCCATGGAGAAAATGGGCCTGAGAAATGAGGAGGGAAGTATGATGTGGTGTTGCAGGCACCCTCAAAGTGTATCACCATATCAATCAACCGAGAAAAAGGGTAGATGCGGTGGAAATGGGCAAAAAATGTGTGGAAATAAGTAGAAATGGGTGAAACAGGGTGAACATCCAAAAATGCCAGATCCCCAATGCATCAAAACCTACTACCAAACAACAATGATGCCCAAAGTACCACAAAGTATGGGCTTCTACTACGGCCAAACGCCCAAATAGTTGCACTGCGCGCGAACTGCACGCGCACTGCGCTTAAGGCGCCCCCTGAGGAAGGATAATATGACAGTCAAAAGGGCTGGGGCTCTGGGCAGGGATCCACTGCAGAAGACTTGGTGTGGGTCAGTAGGCCCCTCAGCACTCTTGGATCAAGGAGGGAGAGAGGCGCCAGCCCTCAGTGGGGCATGTTGTGCTGTTGTGGCCAACGCAGGTCTCGGGAATCCCATTTGACGCAGACACCTCAAGCCAACCCCTGCATTGTTGACCAAGGCTGCTCCGGTAATGGGGGTGATGCCGTCGCTCTGTGTGACCTCTTTACACAACGCGCTATCCGCATAGTCACCGTCGCAGGAACCGGGCCTGGTACGCCCCCGCCTGCCATGAGGCTTTGCGCCCGTTGGGTGCCTCAGGAATGAGGGGAGGCTTGTCTTGCCCCCAACCAACCAACCCCTCCCTTGGCCGAACCTTCTCCCCCTCACACAACCAGAGGCCTACATGGGGTCCGGGCCCAGAGGCATCTCTCATGTCGCGGTGTGCGACTGAAAATGGAATACACGTCCTACTCATCCCCTGCAGCGGCGGCTGTGGGGGAATCAATGGTCGGTTCCGATAGACTGAATGTCCCCGCCATAGACAATTCCAGCCATTAGTCCAGCAGTACTGCAAAGTCCAATCAATGCACGTATCCCCTTCTTGGTTGGGGTGCTCCACGATGTAATGTACAGTGAGGCGTTTTTTGCGGTTAGCTCTGCGGGTCACTTGAGTGCGCTGTGGAGCATGGGGGGGGGGGGGTCATTCAGTTTCGTTCTGGACCTGAACCACCGCAGAGCGAGCGGGAGGCTCCCGAGGGCGTGCGTCGAAATATGACGGGGCTGATGTGCGTATTTGATCTGCCCCTGGAACAGCAAAGCCTGAGCACCTCCACCGCACGGAAGAGGGGGTCGTATCACGTCGCAGAGGGTGTTGCATCACAGCACCGAGGGCCCACGCCTCACCGCTTACGGACCCATAACGTCAGGGGGGTCCTTAAGGGGAAAAAAAGTGTTCCTGAACGGCAGTTTTGCAAAAAGACCGCCCGTAGCTCATATGTTCAACCATGGTTGGTGGCGATTGGCGGTTGGTGGCGATTGGCGGTTGGTGGCGGTTGGTGGTTGGTGGCGATTGGCAGTTGATGGCGGTTGGTGGTTGGCGGTTGGTGGTCCCTTAGGGCGGTCCCTAAGGGCGGTCCTTAACAAAAAATAATCTAGTTCCCTAAGGAGCCCCCTGCACAACGCACACCACTTCATCGCCCTGCACCACCCTGTGGCAGGCGTTACTCCCGCCGGGCACCGAAGACCCATGCTGTGAGCCTGTGCAGTGCCCCGCTCCTGCACGGGCCGGGGGGGGGATCTCCGGGGGCGCAGGCCGCACTCAAGGGCTACGAATGAACGTTGCGGCCCCCAGAGGAGAGCCCTGCCGGGCGAACGGGCACACGGGACGCCAGCTCCAGACCGGCCACTCCTCCTACGAAGAGGGACGTGACGGGGAAAATGCCCCAGTGCAAGAGCTGCGTCCAACGGCGGGTCTCAGGGACCAAAGTCACCGGGCATCGAGGTGGTGACGAACAAGACCACAGGAAAAGGCTTGGCTGGTGGGCCTCAACTGGTCCGGTTCAGACGTGCCACCAGCGTCTGGCAGGAACACTGATTCTTGGTAGCGATCAGCCCCCTATCAAAGGCCACTCAGTAATGCCCGCCCCCAGCACCACCAGAACTCAGTAGGAACGTGCTGTGTCCGGTGTGTGGCTCAGTAGGACCTTGCTCCATCCGATCATGTCTGAGCCGGCAGACGCTGGTGGCAAATCTGGTCCGGTTGCAGTGCCCGCATTAGGCTCTGGCCAGGCCTGCCCCACGGCTGCCATCGGCTTCTGTCCATCGAGCCGTAGCACGGCGCACTCACAGTTCGAGTTGTGATCGAATGTTCAGCCCTCACTCCTGCTGCCGCTATACTTACGGACGCTCCAGACTCCACTGGGTGATGCGTACATCCTGGTCAAAGGTCACTTCCTTCCCGTGCTGCATCGGATGCTGGCGGCATTCGGCCGGTGGGGGGCTGGGGGGGTTGGCACAAGGCCTCGGTACCAGATTGTTTGCCGTTGGCGGCGCCCATTGGCCTCTCGCCACTGCTCATTCTGACCCTCTGTGGGCCCGAAAGTGTTTTGATTGTGTCAACAGAGCCCCCGGATGACTTGTCCTGTTTGACTACTCCGGGGGTCGGCCGTCCCGGAGACGGGGCTGTTGCCCGTGCCGTTGACCAGGTGCATCCAGGTACACACTCCGAGTCCAGGGGGGGTTTGCCGACTCCAGCACTGACTTGTGCGCGCTGGGGCGTGCATCTGCTAGGATAATTTTCCTGACAGGGGCTTCTGACAACCACAATGATTCTTTCCCTTTTGTCCTTTCCTTCTCCTCCTTCTGCACTCTGCACCGTTTTCGGCGAGCGCGGTCTGCCGTGTCGTGGTATCTCCCCTTGCTCGTCCCTTTCCCCATACCCAGCTTCCTCTGGGCCCTCCCTATTCCTTCTGCCCTGGGGGGCATTGGGTGGCGGCGGAGCATGTTGCTGTGAGGAGCGGCCAGCAGAGGGGGTGGTGGAGGGGAGGGGGAGTGGGTTCGTCGTGGTTTGGGGGGGGGGAAGAGGTTTGTGGGGGCCCATTCCCCCTTCAGGGCTCAGACGTCAGGCAGCCCGAAAGGGTCTGGGAGGGGCTCGGGACGGGGGTCCAGCAGCACCCCCACGTCTGGTACCTCGGAACGATCCCCGTGACGCGCTGATCGTTTTGAGGTGTGTATCGTGGGAGAATCTTTGGGCACTTGTTGCGGCCGGGCCGCTTTGCAGTGCGATTTCCGAGCCGTCTTCCAGCGAGCGGACTGTCTTTATTATGTAAGGGCTCTGACGTTTGAGCCCCTTTTTCCAGCCCCCCCCCCCCGCCCCCTGCACTCCCCCCCATCCTTCTGGGGGCTCAAACGCCCCCTCTCCCCCGCAGGGATGCATTAGAAGGGAAGGGACCTCAAAGGCGGCCCCAAAAAGCCGTTAGGCAGGCGGTTGGAGGAGGTTGCCAAAGCGGTTGGGGCGGTTACTGTCGGTTACAAATGCCATCGAGCCTGGCACTTGCCGTCAGGGGGATAGTGGCTGGGCATAGGCAGGGGGCCCTGGAGGGGGGGGGGGGTGTTACCTTCCCCCCTTCCAATGCATCCCCGCCCCCCCCCCCACCCCGCCCCCCCGCCGCAAACCTTTTTTCCACCTCCCCTTTGCACATGGCACATTGCCATACAGCCCCTGGTCGTTCCCGGACGTCGACGTGCATCACCTCCGCATACGTTCGTGCCATTCACCAAACGGGCGTGGGCGTGATCTGCATCCGTCACAACGCCCGTTTCGTCGCGCCCCAAAGTCCCCAGACCAGCCAACAACCGCCACTTTGGGGCATCTCTCCCGCAGCGGTTGGAGACCAACGGGGGCAGCGGGGGAAGTGTCTGCCGGACCCTCGCCCTGGCCCCGTTTCGCGTCGACTTGACGATCTCGCCGCACACGCGGACCGTGCCTTCCCCACGGCAGGCTCGCTGCCACGCCACTTGGCTCGCAATAATGTGGGCCGGCCCTTCACCAGCGCTGCCACCGTCGATTCCGCGGCCATCGATGTCCATCTGGACAAAAGGGGTCACGGATGGCGGAATGGAACATTGTCGCACTCGCCGCGACATCTTTGGATTTGGATTCGTGACTCTGAACAGACAAGTGTCAGAACACCATCACATGGAGCAGCTTGACTTTGTTCTCCGGTCTGCCATGCTGTGTCGTGATGACCTGCACGTGAAGCGTCACACAGTCATCCTCGGGCCCGAGCTGCTGTCTCGACCACGGCAGGACTGTGGTCGCCAGCTCGGTAACGTTTCGGTCCGCTCTTATGCAGTCCACCCACACGGAATACAGAGAGCGCAGCGCCGAGGCATCCGAACAGGAGAAAGATTGCATGCTGAGCCTCGCCCTCCCCATGTGCCGATGGGAAAGAACATAGTCGACTTGCGTATAGAACTCGGCCCTTTCACTGGCGAGCACTTCCGTCAGATTCAGGTGGTAAACCGCACCGATTTGCGTCGCAATCAGACCGTACTGCCCGGGCGCGTCGGCGCCGCACCTGAACCGCCCCGTGGCGTTGCAAGGGCCTGCCTCGCGGGTGAAGTCGGCGCTGAAGGCCGCCTCGTTCCGCACGGCGGCCGCCTCGTGCCGCTGCAGAACGTCGCGGGGGACGTCGGTGAGGACCGGGATCTCCGAGGGCAGGTGCCCCCTCACCTCCACAACGGTGTGCCACGGGTGGGCGACGAAGGCCACGGAGGCGGCCATCGCCCTCCGCACCACGAAGGCCAGCACGCTGGCGATCATGAGGTGCCCGACCCGGGACGGGTGGCAGCAGTCGTTGAAGTACACCTCCTGGACCCATTCCCGGCGCTCCACCATCCACAGCGGCTGGAACAGCGCCAGCATGCTCACCTGCGGGATGTCGTAGTAGTCTAGGACGTGCCGGTGCTGCTCCGCGGCGTCGGCGTGGAACGGCGGTCCGCCGTCGTCGAAGCGCCACGCCGCGTGCAGGTACAGGACGGGGGGCCGGTTGTGCAGCCAGAGCAGCTGCCGGACGAGGATCTCGGTGGACTGCATGACGGTTGGTGCGCGCGCGCGGGTGCCCCGTGGCGTCGTTTCGCGTCGTCTCAATGATCACGAGGTCGGCAGCGACAAGCGCCTCGCGGTGGGCGGCGACGGCGGCGATCACGTGGTCCGTGTCTGCGTTCGACTTGCACAAGTTGAGCACACGGTGAGAGCCCCCGTTCACCGGATATAACATGTGGAGCGCGTCCTGGAGCCTCCCAGGGTATGCCTCGTGCTTGCACTCGGCGTAGTGCTGCTGTTCGGGGGTGTAGTCGGCGCACAAGCGGTCCGAACGACGGTTCGCGGGGATGAGATTCCTCCCGCAGGTGACAGAGCCCCCGAACACCACCACCGTCAGTGGGCGGCGCGCCTCCACTTTGGTGCGGATCTTAGCAAACCGATCGACGTGGCCTCGGACCCGCCAGGCCGCAGTACACATTTCTTTCGTGAGGTTGACCTCAGACTTTCCACCGATCGGGATGGGTCTGCCAAACACGGATGTCAAGTAGCAGGAGTCCGGCCCCGTCAGCACAGCCCAACAGGACACACTCAAACCGAGGATAAGGACGAACCTGGGCAGGTTCATGGGGCTACCAAAAGAGAACAACAGCTGCGTAAAGATGCAGACAAGTGCAGGTTATGGTGCCCAAGGGTGGGCAAGGGTAGCAGACGGAAAGTCTGCGATCTGCTTGCCATCGGGTTCTAGGCCAGGCTTATGAATGCACCCATTCCTTTCAACTGAATTTGGATTCTGCATCGTGCTTGATGTGTCGTCAGCATGGAACCCTTCCGGCCCATTCGCAACAGAAACATGCGGCAGGCACATTCCAAGGCCGTAGTAGCCATAGGATGGGATGCGACGCACAGTGTACTGTGTGTGTGTGTGTGTGTGTGTGTGTGTGTGTCTGTGTGTGCACAATTTGTTGAACTTCCAACGTGGTACAGTCAAACAATGCCAGCGCACATGGCAGAAGTACGAGTAAAAGACAAGTAAAACCCAATCGTTCAGTCGTGAAGATAGCGAGTAAAGGATTGGTCAGTCTGTGGTGCAGGATGTCCCCGCCCAGGCAATTCCAGCCAATGCTGATGAGTGCCACACCCAAGCACCATCGGCTGCTACGCTACGGCCCAACTTCTCTCCAAATACAATCATGTACCTCTGTCTGGAGCCACCTGATGGCAAAGAGAGTTATTTTTAATCAAATAGGCCAACATCAGAAGTGCCAAGGCCCAGAGGGCAAGTGCATTAAATACAGATTTCGGCGGAGCTTGGGTCAGCATACGGGATTCAGCTCATGACTGGTCCCCCATGTGTTCCCTGTTGAGATTGTTGGGGTTGGGTGCAGCTGCATTGTCGTTCCGGTGGATCGTTACACGCTCAATGCGTGTGGGTTCCTGTGTCACAGGGGACCACCCATTCATTAGGGTCCCAATGTGTCTTGTGCTTTTTAGGTAGCGGCAACAGTGGTAGCGGCAACAGTGGGATTTCCCACAAAGTGGGGTCCCATGTTTCCCGTGATGCAGATACAGTTGTCGGCTGAGGTGCGCGGTTTCTATGTTGTACATGTAGTACTTTGTTCTTTGAGCGTGGTCCTACATGTCCAGCCGCTGGGTCCAGTGGAGTGCGTGGTTGAAAATCTACCTATCATCTGGGCATGGGTTCCTATCAGTTGGGCATAGGTACCTATCGTTTGGCTATAGGTACCTATCGTTTAGCCGTAGGTACCTATTGTTTGGCCATAGGTACGTATCGTCTGGCCATTGGTACCTATCGTTTAGCCATACGCACCTATCGTTTGGCGATAGGTACCTATCGTTTGGCCAAAGGTACCTATCGTTTAGCCATCGGTACCTATCGTTTAGCCATCGGTACCTGTCGCTTCGCCATCGGTACCTACTGTTTGGCGATCAGAAACTATCGTTTGGCCATAGGTATTTATCGTTTGGTGGTCGGTACCTATCATTTGGCCATAGGTACCTATCGTTTGGCCATAGGTACCCATCGTTTGGCCAAAGGCACCTATCATTTGGGCATAGGTACCTATCGTTTAGCCATAAGTACCTATCTTTTTTTTTTGGCTATAGGTACCCATCGAGCGGCTGTAGGCACCTATCATCTGAGCATGGGTACATATCGTGTGGGCATACGTACCTATAAGTTGGCCATAGGTACCTGTCGTTTGGCCATAGGTACCTATCACTTGGCCATAGGCACCTATCATTTGGCCATATATACCTATCGTTTGGCCATATATACCTATCGTTTGGCCATAGGTACCTATCATCTGGGCATGGGTACCTATCGTTTGGGCATAGGGGGAATCTTTGCACTGCGCGCTACTTTTAGACTATGTTCCCCCCGAAGAGCCCCCAAGCACACCCCTTGGAAACGCCCTTAGAATTAGGTGACCCAAACTGCCCCAGCTCAAGAAAGTTGCAAACTACCTTCCCTTCACATAGCACACATCATGCACACCTGGAAAAGCCATGAACAGCGCATTGGTTGCCACCCTCAACAACACACAATTGTCTTTCTGTTCCATTGTCGTTTCTCTCTTGAAAATCGTCTCGTTTTCCCAAAACTCAACAACCTCTCGCAGGATCTTTAGGCGGGGCACCAATTCGAAACCAATTCCACGATCCAAAGATAAACCCTGTTCAAAGACATCGAAGTATCTTACATAACTTGATTGAACAGTTCCTTCACATGACGATGTTTCATATTAACATCTGCAGACTCGCGCGTGCTCGATGCGAGATCGCGGAAGATCAAGGAAGGTTGGGGCCCAAAAGAGGGCGGAAATGCTACGTCACCCCTGCATTCTCGGGGATCCCCAAACAAAGGGGGACAAAATCAGAAGTCAAAACCTCCGCTAGGGGTCACCATGATGCCCCTAGGGGCCCCTAGTATCTCAAAGTATGGGTCTCTAGTACGGCCAGACGCCCAAATAGTTGCACTGCGCGCGCACTGCGCTTAAGGCTCCCCCATAGGTACCTATCATTTGGGCACAGGTACCTATTGTTTCGCCACAAGTACCTCACATTTGGCCGCATGTACCTATTGTTTGGCCATCGGTACCTATCATTTGGCCATAGGTACCTATCGTTCGGCCATCGGTACCTATCATTTGGCCATAGGTACCTATCGTTTGGCCATTACTACCTATCGTTCGGCCACCAGTACCTATCATTTGGCCATGGATACCTATCGTTTGGCCATAGGCACCTATGGTTTGGCCATAGGTACCTATCGCTTGGCTATACGTACCTATCGTCTGGGCATGCGTACCTATTGGGTGGGCATAGGTACCTATTGCTTGGCCATAGGTAACTATCATTTGGCCATATGTATCTATCGTTTGGCCATAGGTACCTATCGTTTGGCTATAGGTACGCATCGCGGGCCACTTCTGATTTTGTCCCCTTGTTGGTGACCCCCCAAGACGGCAGGGGTGATGTAGCAACTGGGCCCACTTGTTTGTGGGCCACTTCTGATTTTGTCTCATTCTTGGGAACCCAACAAACGGCACGGGTTATGTAGCCACTCAGCCCAATTCAGTGCCACTTCGATAAGTACCTATCAAAAACACATAACAGAAGGTTTGCAGACCACGCCAGGCCGCAATGCAGCATCCAACACATCCCAATTAGAACTATGAACCCACTTTGAACCATTCTTCTATCTGGAACTAACGAAGAATGATTCTTTATTGAAGTAGCCGAACTGGGGACCAACGCAGATGCTAGCAACTCGAGCCCCACCCACCCCGTGCCATGCCTGCTTCTCGCAACAAATAAGGCATTGCACTAGGGACCAGCAAACTACACAACACCAGCCGGCCGCTGCCTCACCAGTTGAACATGTTCGCCATAGTAACAGTTCAGGCAGTCCGCAAAGGCTTGGGCAGGGTTGAGTGGGATGTCCATGAGGCGGGGAGGAAATTGCGATCGGAGGGGTGCGAGTGGGAGGTTACTGCAGCCCACTTTTCAACATATCCCGGTGCGGACTTGGGCACCAAAGCTGTGCAGTGCCGTAAGCCCCTGCGCGGGTACATCTGCCGGTGCATAGATCCACGACACTCGGGGGATACCGTCCTCATGCACACCTGCACTCGCGCACCGCCGATACACCCCATCTGGTCTCTGGAGGTCCAGTGGCTTCAATGCCCGCTCAGTCCCGTTGGCGTCAAGGGGCACAGACTGCCCACGGGACGCCCCCCCCCCTTCCGTGAGAAAGGGGCTCAATGGACTGGACCACAAATCCCGACCAATACGGCCCTGGACGTCAGCCGGACCCGAAAACTCAGAAAAAAAAGGAACTGGTGGTATGGAACGAGTGCAATGTGGCGGCCCAGCAACGCCATCATTTGCCCGGTGTTCATTGTTCGGGGGCATCCGCCGCGCGAGGAAGGCCCCGCCAGCGGTACGCCCACACGGTCGCGGTGAAGGCCGGCGGCGGCAGGTCTGCCGGGGGCTCGGGGCCCCGCCCCCAAACGCCCCGTCGGCGTCCCCCGCACGAACGTCAGCCCGGGCCCGCGGGGTCTTTCATTCCGCTTCGACCCCAGAACAATGTCCCGGGCGCCGGACGTCGCAGCAGCCGTGGAATGACCCGGTCCATTGAGGCCGCCGCCCCGCCCGGCGCCCCCATCCCCAGCGCCGCAGGCCGTCCGACGTCCCCTTGACGGGCCCACGCGCTGGGCACCGGCGTCCCCGGATCGGTGGGGGTCCACGCGCCCGTTGTGACGGGAAGAACGGGGGGGGGGGGGGGCACGGCGCAGGACTCATTTCCCCCCGCCAACCCCCCCACCACTACCACCCCTGTAGAGGGTGAAGGACAGGTCGCACCGTGGCCCACACTGAGTCCTTGCGCTGGCCTATGGACTGATTCGTGGGCGCCTTGCAGACTGCTCGACTTACAAGACACAAGTCGTGGTGCATGCGTATTTCACGTGCCGGGGGGGGCGGGGGGGTGGGCTCTGGTACGCTGGGCGGTGTGTCGGGGCAGTACACTGTGCGCAGCCCCCCCCCCCCCACCCGGGACTGTGGCGCCCGGCGGATTGCCAGGGGGCATTCCCCCCCCTGATCTTGCGGGATGTACGGGGCCAATGTCCGTCACGACCCCCCCATCCCCTCCCCCCCCGCCCCGAGTTGTGGGGCCTAGAAAAGGGGCACCCAACCTCTGCGATGGCCAGCTCAGGTGCTCAAATGCGCGCTGTCTCTGGTGCAGTATGCACTCAGAGATTGCTGTCCGAAGCAACCCTGAGACTGAGACGGCATCGAGCCCATTCGTGACCCCGCCGGAGGCCGGTGCGTCGGAAGGGCAGCATGTGGCCGGGTATTCGGCCCGTGCCCCAGGCATTCCAGAGGCGGTCTGGGCGCCTGGAAAGCCGAACACGGGGTTGGGTTGTGCTGGAAGCCCCTTTTCGAGACCCCCCCCCCTTCGGTGGTGGCATGAACCCGTGGGATGGTCCAGTCAAGAGGACAAACGGGCAGACAGGGGTCAGCGTCGAAAGGTCGCTTGGCCTTCACTCGCTGAATCTTATTTGTTTTTTTTGGCCCAGACGGAAGATGAGCTGGCGGAGCCTTTTGTTGTTTAACTCGTGACCGAAGTTGCACCGAGTGTCCGCCGAGAGTACACAAAGCAGGTCATGGGTCAGAGACAGGGCCGGTTTCGGATGTGGGTCAGGCATGACCTACCCCAACTCAGATGAGCTGGCACGGCCTGCTCACTCACAGTACTCGAGATCACCTCTCGGAATCACGGTTCAGGGCTGTCCAGTGCTGCGATGATCCCACAAATGACTGTGTGACTGCCCCGGGGTCTTCGCCGACCATCCTCCAAATGCATGACCCTCTTCAGTCGTGAACGCGGCGTTTGCGAGCAATGCATTGCCTGGCCCTGCGGTGCCGTGGCGCCGTGTGGGGGGCTTCCTTGGCGCAGCCACAACAACGCCAGCCAACCTCCACGTTTTACTTCCTTTGGCCCAGACCAAGACGAGCTGGCCTGACCTGCTCACCGGATGGTACTTGAGATCACCTCTCGGAATCAGGGTTCAGAGCTGTCCAGTGCTACGATGATCCCTCAAATGACTGTGGTGGCGGATCTGACACCTCGTTGAGCATTCCCCCCCATGATCTTGCGGGATGTACGGGGCCAATGTCCGTCGCGAACCCCCCCCCCCCCCGAGTTGTGGGGCCCTGAAAAAGGGGCACCCAACCTCTGCGATGGCCAGCTCAGGTCCTCAAATGCGCGTTGTCTCTGGTGCAGTATGCACTCAGAGATTGCTGTCCGAAGCATCCCTGAGACTGAGACGGCATCGAGCCCATTCGTGACCCGTCTGAAACCAGGCTATCACTTGGCCTTCACTCGCTGTATCACGCTTTGTTTGAGCCAAATGGTCGAGGGTCGGTGCAGCCACGCGGTCCCAAGCCTGCCTTTCTGGACCCACCACTTGACGCTGCCGTCCCCGGCGCCGGGCCGGTGCAGCTCGAGCCCCGACCGCTCACAGAACTCGTTCACCGCCAGCACAACGCCCGGCCACCCCCGCTCGTAGTCGTCCCCCATCATGATCCCGTCGTGCGCCAGCAGCCGGAACCAGAGGGCGATGTCCTCCCACACGTCGCGGTACTCATGGGCCGCGTCGATGTGGATGAAGTCGACCTTGACCCGCCGCTGGAACAGCAGATCGGCCGCCAGTCGACTCGGGGCCGGGAAGGGGAGGAGGTTCCGGCTCACGTTCTTCGCCACGACGTGGTTCAGGAACGTGTAGTACACCCCGGGGTAGCCGTTGCGCCAGCGCAGGTCCCGGGACGCGTCAGGCTGGCCCTTGGTGAGCTGCCGGCTCCAGAACTCCAGGGCCCCCAGCCACGTGTCCACCGCAAGCACCAGCCCCCCCTTGAGGTCGTCCCGCGCGACACCGGCCATGGCGATGGCCGACGCCCCGTGCCACACCCCGACCTCCACCGACAGCCTGGCCCCGACCCGGGTCATGGCCGTCTTGTACAGGGCGGGCGCCACGCCCCAGCCCGCCACGCGGGCCCCGGCACAGTCCGCGGGCCGTCCGTCTGCACACGGCGGGGGCCCAGCGGCGTCCTTGTATGGGTCGTGCTCGAAGTAGATGGCCGGGGGCCCGAACTCGCACAGGACCCCGCCCCAGCCATGCGCGCAATGGCAGCGGGTGCCGTTCGCGCAGGCGCCATGGCCACTGCAGCGGCAGTCCGCCGGGTCCGCGGGGTTGGCTTTCCAATAGGAGCCCAGCCCGTACTGCTCCACGAAGTAGTCCGCGGGGCCGACCCTCCTCAGCCTCGCGGCCAGCCCGGCGCTCAACTGGTCCAGGAGCACCGACAGCACCAGCATGCCGGTGCACATGGCGGCGGACCGAGCACTGTTGGGGCGAAGGGTGGGAATGGGATGGCGCAGCAGGCCTGCGCTGGTGACGCCTGGGGTCAGCCCACATCTGAGGCACGAACGATGCGACGCGGCATGGGGGGGGAGGCAAGGGTCTCGATGCCGTCGGCACTCCCCAACTCACCACCGGATCCTTGAAAATGGGGAGGGAATCGGGGGGAACGGGGGGAAGCGTAGTATTGCAAGCAGAGATACGAATCCTCACTTTTTGCGGAATCCTATTTTTTGTGTTGGGTGTTTTGAATTTTGTTTACGCAAAAATTTTGCCACAGCACCCGAAATGGGCAAAAATTATTTTGTTTTTGCGACTGCTTTCTGCGGAATTCAGTTTTGCGGAGCTGGTTTTGGTAGACTGAGTCCAAAGTTTGTTTCTTTTTTGCGGTTGTTTTTGCGTTTGGCCTCCTTGTGTGCGCGGGGGGGGGGGGGGGGTTATGGTTCATTCACTTTGGTACCACTTTTGCATTTTGTCCACCACAGAGGGCTTATTTTCACAGGGAACCAATATCTGTATGGCAAAACCATGATGGGCTGTGACAGACCACTCTGACAAAACAAAACAAAAGGAGAAGCAAAATGGGTGAGAAATTCCAGTTCCCCTTATTTTTCCATTTTCCCATTTCGTCTCAACAGAATTGCTCTCCCTATTTCAGCCTCAGCCCCCCCCACTCCCCTGCCCCAGGCCCTTCCCCACCCACCCCCACTCCCGCTCTGACGCCGCTGCTGTACGCCTGCTACGCCGTGGGTCTGGCCCTGACCGCGTGCAGCGACGACAGTGTCATGAACCTCGCATGGGACAGCGGGGGCATCACAACGGACACCATCACGGTGCTGATGGTGATGTCGCTGGGCCTCAGGTTCGGCGGGGCGCTGCGATAGTATGCACGAAGTCGGCCCCCCTTACCCCCCCCCCCTACCTACCCCCCCCCTACCCCCCCCCCTACCTCCCCCCCTACCTCCCCCCCCTACCTTCGGCTCGCTTCGCTCGACAGACGGTCCGCTTCGCTCGACGCGGGGGCCAGCCCCCGCACCCCCCTTAAATAACATGACTCCTGCGGTGGCCACAGACCGCCTTTTGTGTGCACCGCCTTGTGTGTGCACCGCCTTGTGTGTGTACCGCCTTGCCTGTGGCCCCTTAAATAACAAGACTCCTGCGGTGGCCACAGGCCGCCTTTTGTGTGTTCCGCCTTGTGTATGCACCGCCTTCTGTGTGTACCGCCTTGCATGTGGCCCCTTAAATAACAAGACTCCTGCGGTGGCTACAGAACGCTTTTTGTGTGTTCCGCCTTGTGTGTGCACCGCCTTCTGTGTGTACCGCCTTGCATGTGGCCCCTTAAATAACAAGACTCCTGCGGTGGCCACAGGCCGCCTTTTGTGTGTTCCGCCTTGTGTGTGCACCGCCTTCTGTGTGTACCGCCTTGCATGTGGCCCCTTAAATAACAAGACTCCTGCGGTGGCCACAGGCCGCCTTTTGTGTGTTCCACCTTGTGTGTGCACCGCTTTCTGTATGCACCGCCTTGCCTGTGGCCCCTTAAATAACATGACTCCTGCGGTGGCCACAGACCGCCTTTTGTGTGTTCCGCCTTGTGTGTGCACCGCCTTCTGTGTGTACCGCCTTGCATGTGGCCCCTTAAATAACAAGACTCCTGCGGTGGCCACAGGCCGCCTTTTGTGTGTTCCGCCTTGTGTGTGCACCGCTTTCTGTATGCACCGCCTTGCCTGTGGCCCCTTAAATAACATGACTCCTGCGGTGGCCACAGACCGCCTTTTGTGTGTTCCGCCTTGTGTATGCCCCGCCTTGTGTGTGCACCGCCTTCTGTGTGTATGATCCTACCCCCTCCCCTCCCCCCGAACCCACCCCATCCCCCCCCTACCCCCCCCTACCTTCCTGACCCCCCCCCTACCTCCCCCCCCCTACCCCCCCCTACCTCCCCCCCTACCTCCCCCCCTTACCTCCAAGGTAGGGGGGGGGGGGCGACTTCGTGCGATATATGGCGCTGCACTACTGGAACGGCTTCGGGCTGCTGATGCTCACCTCCATGTGCCCGATCATTTCAGTGTTGCTCTGCGCCCTACTGTGCCAGGGCAAGAAGCTCGCGCTCCCCCGCTGAGGCGCTCCTGCTTCCTGATCCTCCTCCGGTTATCTCATACACGCTGTACCAATGACACTTTACGCTGTTCCCATGACACTTTACCCCGTTCCCATGACACTTTACGCTGTTCCAATGACACTTTACGTTGTTCCAATGACAGTTTACGTTGTCCCCATGACACTTTACCCCGTTCCCATGACACTTTACCTCGTTCCAATGACACTTTACACTGTTCTAACGACACTGTACACTGTTCCAATGACACTTTACGTTGTTCCAATGACACTTTACGCTGTTCCAGCGACACATTACGCTGTTTCCATGACACTTTACGCTGTCCCAATGACACTTTACGCTGTTCCCATGACACTTTACGCTGTCCCAATGACACTTTATGTTGTTCCCAAGACACTTTACGTTGTTCCCATGACACTTTACGCTGTCCCCATGACACTTTACGTGTTCCAATGACACTTTACGCTGTTCCAATGACACATTACGCTGTTCCCATGACACTTTACGTTGTCCCAATGACACTGTACGCTGTTCCCATGACACTTTACGTTGTCCCAATGACACTTTATGCTGTTCCCAAGACACTTTACGTTGTTCCCATGACACTTTACGCTGTCCCCATGACACTTTACGTGTTCCAATGACACTTTACACTGTTCCAATGACACTTTACGCTGTTCCAATGACAGTTTACGTTGTCCCCATGACACTTTAGGCTTGTTCCTACGCTGTTCCATGTGCACTTTGCCGTACCCATTGTCCTGAACTTGTGTACATTGTGTCAAACCATCTGACCTGTCGCCTTGCGCAAAGGCAGTGACAGGGCACTTAACACAACAGATCACTGATGCAAACGATGTTTAGGGGTTTGCACTTGTGGTGGTGCGCGGTATGGGCGGTGTTGGAGCCCAATGGGCTCATGACTCTCCCCAGTTCTCTTACCAAGATCTTCCAGAAGTACCGTTGGCAGTCTGGAAGCGTCCACATCCCCATCGCCGTCCACAGGAATGCCATCCCCCCCCCCCCCCCGGACGGTGGGCGCCGTGGTGGCAGATGGTTAGATCAGAACCAGGCAGGCCCACATAATTGGGAAACACCACACCTAGTGCAGTGTGATGCCAAGGGAGTTGCTCAGCGAGGCCAGCAAAACTTGGGATTCCACACCACGATTGGCACACCATAGCTGTCACAGCCCGCCAGAAAAACCATGACAAGCATGGCATGTCACTGCACAAACTGGGCACTCCTTTGGTGCAGGTCGTGCGGCTAGTAGTCCATGCAATATTCAGACCCTGAACCACCTGGCTCCAGAAATGGGGAGGCCACTGGCCAGCATTTCTCCAAACCCTAGACCACTGGAGCCAGTGCAAATTGGGTAAAGACCCAAAACTTACAGAATGCCGTGCACGCACTGCGCACGTAGTGCAAAGTTTTGTATGTCGGGAAATACTCGAACCCTAGTTTTGGAGCCTTGGGGGAGCACCTGACGCGGCACGCGCGCGGCACCTGCTCGGTGCGGAGATTCAGCCTTCTGGCCCACCCAAGCACCCACAGTTCCTACCTTGGGGGCCCCTCGTCTAGGGATTTTGGGCCTGATCCGTGATACTCTTGAGTAAGAAATGTCGTTTGTTGCTGTCCATTCAACATCCGCGCTAGATTGGGCAAGACGAGGCGCGTGAGAAATGTCGATTGTTGCTCTTTGAAGATCCCGCCCTTGAAGCTCAACCCCAGCACGAGGTAGCGGTTGGTGTGGGGCGAAACTTGTCGTTGGGCTGTGATACAGTCAGACCCAGTGTTCGTTTCCATGTTAAGGTCCCGTGGGTACGACGGCTATCGCAATATTTGGAGGGGCAATGGGACTAGCCTTCACAAATCTATTCGCATCTTGTTGTACTATGGCCCTTGCCCGCAGTGCATAGCAGCCCCAGCCACTCTAGGATGGACGTGAAGATCTCGTCCGCCCGGGCGCCGATGGCTGCCACCAACCTAGCGTGTTCTTGTGTGCCCGGATTGCCATTGTGCTCACGTGGCCCGCCACTGTCAAAAGTGGCCGGGCGACCCCCACGGTGGCGCTTCCCACCACCTGCGGCATCTTGGATACCCAAAGGTTGTGGCCCTTAGGCCCACCCCCCAAAAAAAAGACAGAAAAAATGCCTAAGAGAGAGGACATGCAAACAAAAGTTGAAACGAGGTTCAACTAGTGATACGCCAGTGGCTTCCTCCCAGCCAAGGACCTCTCTCCCCACTGATGAAACTACCTTGGTGGCAATTGAGTTAAGTCATGTCCTGATTACGCCGGACAAAGGGGTGAAAGATAAAAGCATACCCCCAAGGTTACCCAGCGAGAGATTCTCTTCGCCCTTGGAACGGAGGTACGGACCATGTGCGGTGTCGGCAGGACCACGGCTTCGCAAAAGTTCTCAGTTATCTCAGCGGCAGACAAGGATGGTGTGGCAGGCTACATGGCCCAGTTGGTGGTCTCAGACAATGGATCACAGGCGCCTGCAGGTACCCCCTTCTTCGTTCGGAGCTCTTGTACATTTGCGACCCGGGAGGAGGCGATTCAGTACACACAGGAACAGGCGCGTTCGAAGAGGCCTCGGCGCACTGCCTCGCGCGGTAAGCCCTAGTGTGCTATGGCAAGTGATCAATCTGGTCATGACCTCCCTGGAATTTCAGGTAACTGCGAAGAAGCCTCAATGCAGATTTCCCTGCTTCGGCATTACTCCTGCGTGATGCTCTGAATATCGCGTACAAGAACGAGATCTTGGTTGGACAACTCCTTCTAATTTTCTGGTCCTATGTATGCCCGTTCATGAATTCGGTGGACGTATTAGCTCTTTATCTGCGGCGATTGGAACAGCCACACTTCGTGCATTCCACTGCAACCCTCATTCCTTTTGCTCCTACCCCTCCCCTACCGTATCAATTTACATGGCCCTATGTTCCAGAGACCCGACTCCTCCTCGTCTTGAACACTGGGAGAGATTGTATGCGGTGTCTTGGAATTCCATACATCCACTTTCTGCTGGTTACAAGACACCGTACAATTCAGCGGTGATTGCCATTTGTGCTATGAGATGCCACAATACTGTTTGTTCAATCCCCTGGGAAGTGATCGACATTATGGCCTCCTTCTGCCCTCATCACGGTATATGGGGTGGAAATTACCGTTGTTCTGAGCCTCATGCCCTCTCTTCCATTCGTGCATGTACACTAGCTGCCCAACGCATATGGAGAATTTCTGCTGCCTGCGGTATGGGCCCTGAAATGGGTGAACAATCTTACATGACTGCCGGCGACACCTCTAACTCAGGTTAAAAGCCAATTACTACCCTGTGTGCGCGCAATGGTGCATTTTTTCCATAATGCGCGCAAAATTTGAAAAATATGACCTTTGTAGCGCGCCTATTGCGCGCGCTCCACCGCGCTATATTGTCCCGTTTTTCAAAACCTGAAAATGTTTCAAAACCATGCTTTTTCCAGTGTCCTGTGTTTCTCAAAAACCCCTTGCTTTTCAAAAACATTCCCTGTTGCTCACCCATCCCAAGACACATGCAAAAACACTTTCTGAAAGGTCTGAAAAGTGTGCAACACTACAGGTCCTCATGGGCAACAACAGTGTAGCACGCGCAAAATATTTACAGCGCGCGCTATGGATCTTACGGCGCGCGCTATACCACGTATAGCGCGCACTATCATCCAGTGATCTCCTTAATGCTTGTGACCACCACTTCGGACTCCCACTGCTTCTCCCATGCTGGTCTTTGGTCTTCTGTCCCGGCTGCAGCCGGGGCTGTGTCCCCTTCTTCTTGTGCACTTGGGTCGCCTTCTGGGGTTGCTCCTTCTGGTGCCTCTTCTTCTTTCGGGGCTGCTCCTTCTCCTTCTTGTGGCGCGGCCGCTGGTGCCTCTTCTTCTTGTGGTGGGGCTGGTGCATCTTCTTCTTGTGCAGCTGCTGCTGGGGCTGGTGCCTCTTCTTCTTGTGCAGCTGCAGCTGGTGCTTCTGCTTGTGCTGCAGCTTCGGCAGGTCCCTCGTCTTCTTGTGGGGGGGCTGGTGGCTCGGCTGGTGGGTCTCCTTGGGGTTGCTTCTTCTTTGGGGTTGGTGGCTTGGACGGGGACATCCTCATGGTCTTTGGGTCGGGGTTGAGGTCCACAATTTCATCAGGCTCGTACGTCTCCCACCACGACTGCCACTTGTCCAACTCCTCATACGCTTTGCTTTTGGCGGAGAACACCTGGCAGCTGGGCATGAACTCCGACCAGTCGTCCTCTTCCTCCTCCTCCTCCCCTTGTTGGCTGGGGCTCCACTGATCGTTGGGGATGATGACGGCCACGTGGTCCTGAGGGGCCCTCCTGGCCCCTGCTGGCTTGATTTCGGCTCCTTCCACAATCATCGGCGCGATCGCAGTGGTGCAGTAGATGATCCACCGAGGCTTGTAGCCGTCCTTGTAGGACCCATCTCGGCGCAGCATGAGCTCATCGCTTGCCACCTTGTCCGCGTCGGCTTTGCTCTGCTGCTTGGCCTTGGGAGCCGTACTGGGTGGGGTGGAACCGCACGTACCTCCTTGTTCTTGTGGCTGGTCTGGGACTGGGAGCGGCTGCTTCGGTGCTGGCTTTGATGCTAGCTGCGGCTGCGGTGCCTGCTGTGGTGCCTTCTTCACGTTGGGGCCAGTCTTGCTTGCCTAGAAAGAGAAGCGCAGAGGCATAGCACGCAAAATACAGGGCATAGCACGCGCGACGAAATGCATAGCACGAGCAATGACACCGATAGCGCGCGCTGCAGCATTACCTTTTCTGCTTTCTCCTCCTCTGCTTTCTTCCATCTCTTCTCCTCCTCTTCCATCTCCTTCTTCTTCCTCTTCTCTTCCTCTTCCTTCTCCTTCTTCTTCCTCTTTTCCTCCTCTTCCTTCTTCTTCTTCTTTGCTTCGTCCTCTTTCTTCTTGTTCTGTTCCGCTTGACGTTGGTCTCTCTGTGTCGCTGCTGCCATCAGCTGCTGGTCGGCGGTCTTCTGGGCAAGGACCTTGCCAGGCGGGTGTGGGGGTCTAGCGGTGTGGGAGGCGGAGATGGCTGGTGGTAGGTGGCTGGTGGCTGGTGGCTCCTCGGTACGCTTCTTCTTCTGCCTTGGGACTGTCACGGGTTCCATCTCCGCAACTGCAAAGGCGTCGGCCCAGTCTACCTCCAGCTCCTCCATCTGCCGCTTAGCCCGG
Organism: Eutreptiella sp. 'Long Island Sound 2002'; assembly: GCA_964036045.1. NCBI lineage: Eukaryota > Euglenozoa > Euglenophyceae > Eutreptiales > Eutreptiaceae > Eutreptiella > Eutreptiella sp. 'Long Island Sound 2002'. The sequence goes on along the minus strand of OZ038388.1, from coordinate 50,872,203 downwards.
GCCAGCACCGGGGAGGGGCCTTGCTCCTTCCGTCCATCAAGCCAGTCGGCCGCATGCTTGCACTGCCCGGCAATGTCCGCGGGCACGATGATCATCAACGGCCCTCTGCGGGATCCCAGGCACAGGAGCTGCTCGAAGCTGCCCACCTACGTGAAACCACGACAGACGGTGGGGCCGTAGCGCGCGCAAACGGTCAAATCTCGCGCGCTACAGCAAATGAAGCGCGCGCAACAATGTCGGCAGCGCGCGCAATGGCAAACATAGCGCGTACCTGTTGTTGTTGTTGTTGTTGTTGCTGGGCCATCTGCACCCGCTGCTGCTGCTAGAGCAGCTGCAGTGTTGCCTGCTGGACTGCTGCGTGCTGTTGGAGCTGCTGCTGTTGCTGCACTTGCTGCTGCTGCGGCTGCTCCTCGTCCTTGACCGCCGTGGTTTTGACTTTGGCGCCGGTTGCAAGTGCCCTTGCTGCACTGGCTCCTTTCTTGGCTGACCCCCGCAGCAAACTGGCCCCCGCACTTCTCACCGAGGGACACTCGTTCTTGAAGGCCATTGCCCCCGCGTCCGTCGCATTGATAAAGCTCGGTGGGTCCTTGTTGAAGTAGAAGTGATGGACGGTCTTTGCGGTGGCACCCGGAGGCGTGTGAGTCCGAACGTGACCCCAGCCGTAACTTGCCCCACGAAAACAGCAGCTCGTACTCCTCCACCTTGCAGTGTCCACAGGCAGCTTGTCCTTCTTGGGTTGGCACGGAGGGGTTCAACAGGTTTGCCAGACTGCACCAGTTGCCAGTAATGCTCTCGTCATGCCAAACAGGGTTTCACAGCTCCGTCGGGGACCCTGGCAATCGCCGTAGCCCTTTGGCGCCAGAACTTGTAGAAGGCCACCTCGAAGAGGTAGGCCGGTGTGACGTCCTTCAGCCATGCCCAGTCGGGGCCTTGGGCGCAAATGGTGCTGTTTTGGTTGGGCCAAATTCGGTTCTTGAAGTCGCTGCTGAAGGCGAACCCCGCACGTGGCCCGGGTGGGGGAGACTGAAACGGTGCTTGCACTTGCTGTTGCTGCTGTCTCGGTTGGACTTGCTGCTGCTGCTGCTGCTGTGGGCTGCCGGGCCGTAGCCTGCACTTGCTGCTGCTGCAATTGCTGCTGCTGCACTGGCAGTGGGGCGAAGAGCACTTGCTGCACTTGCCCCACTGGAAGACTGCCGCGCACTGGGGAGCCCAAGGTCGGCGACCCACCGGGGAACAGCATGGGAAACAACTGCTGTGAGGCAGCTCGTAACGGGGACTGTGGCGCGGGCCACAAAGGCTGCGTTGGGGAGAACTGGGTTAGCTGCTGGGACAGCGTCTGCGGAAAACAAGACAGACGGCTTAACGGCTTAACAAGGACGCGCAACGAGGACTTGCGTAGTGCGCACAACGAGACAGGTAGCACGCACAACAAGAGCGTAGCACGCGCAACGGAAACAGTAGTGCGCACGGCAAGAAAAGTGTGGCTGCATGCTCCACGGCGTCGTCGACGGCTGCTGCAGTCCCGGTTGTACAGCTGCATGTGGCGGTGGTGGCGGCGCCGCAGCAGCTGGTGTGGCCGCTGCAGCAGTTGTTGGCGGTGCTGCAGGAGGCGGATACCCCCAGCCCACGGGTTGCATGGGCAAGAGGGTTACATTAAAGTACCCCTGTTCCAGCAGTAATACAAAAAGGAAAACGCAGTAACAAAAAAATAGAAAACGACAAAAAAACCGGACAGAAAAGCAACAAATCTCTGTGTCTATCAATGCATTTGCAATTGGAGCCCAATTTGAAGTGCGTAGTCATAGCACGCTACTTCCAATTGTGTATCGCGATTTCAAGGGTTCCGGCGCTTGAAAACAGCATAGCGCGCGCGATAGTGGACATGGCGCACACTAGATAACATGTAGCGCGCGCTATAAAACAAATAGCGCGCGCTACCACAGTTCCTCATCCGCAAAATATGCCCTAACGTCGTCAGCCAATTTTTGTGCATTGCACAGTTTGCTTCTGGAGGTCCCATTCCACCTTGGTACTTCGAAGTACAGGAACAGACGCTCATTAACCTGCCTCAGCATCTTAATGCGGCGCGATACTAGGCTTCCTGCCCCCCCACCTCTATCACAAAAGGAGGACCAAATGTCCTTCAGCACCCTGTTGCTCCCTTCCAAAAGATCCCCCAAAAACATTCCTAGGCCATAGGGCCGTATGGCCTGAATAGTGACTGTAGCATCGTGCAACAGCCAGTTATTATAAGGTGATCTTTTTTCGGGGCAAACCCACCTCTGGAAAGCCTGGGCAACCTCTGGAGCCTGCAATGCTCCCTCTTCAAACATTGTGCCATACATGTCCCCCAGTAGTATGTACATGGCAACCACTGCTGTGTGCATCCTCATGTCACCCCCAAGGAGGGGGGCCAGTTGGTTAGAAACCATGGAACCAAAGGAAAATGTATAGTCAAAACAGTGCTGCAGGGGCCACTGCGAAAAGACCGTGACGCCATCTGTGTGCACGTCAACCTGTAAATGCTGCCTACTTGCAAGCTGGTTCCATTCTGTGGCGAAACTAGCATAGGACGGTGGAGAAAAATGGTGTGTGGGGACCTTACTTCGGGTCCAAGTAATCAAATCTTTGTACCTGAGGAAAATTAGCGCGCGCAACATGAGGACGTTGCGCGCGCAGAAGTCAACGAAGCGCGTGCTTTGAGCGGAAGTGCGCGCAATGTCACATGCAAAGCGCGCGCAATAATACCTTCTTCTCGGAATCTTCAGGAGCAGGACCAAGTCCACCACCGACAGGGGTGTGACGGCGTTGGCAGCCTCGGTCCTGCGACGCTTCTTCTCTGCTTCAGACACGGGGACCCTTTTTTCCAACTTGGCCCACAAAGACCGTTGGACGGCAGACCCTGAGCAAAAAAACTCAACTAGGTCCGCCAAAAGGTCCTCGTTCTTCCACAAGGACCACCCATAGTGGGGGCCCAAAATGTTTGCAATCTTTCCTGACATTGACAACGTCACTTGCGGTGCCGGAAGCATCTGAAACTTTAGAGAAATAGGCGTTTTTGCCCTGCTTATTAGGACATGGGGTTACAAACCCAAGACCCCGAGCCATAGCGCGCGCTATGACCCGCGCGATGTCTTTGTAGTGCGCACTGAGCCATCGCGCGGCAATACCCTGTAGCGCGCACGCAGGGTACCTGGCAATCACTTTGCGCTACGGACCAGTCAGTTTTGGACTCCAGCTGGGGACTCCAGCTGGCGGTTGTTTATGGAGAATCTGGTACAATATGCCACCTTGGCACCTCAAGAGTTCCATGCGGAGATTATCAACAAGGGTGATAATTAGTCGGGAGCTAGTTACGGTCAAGGGAACTTATCCCGGCTTCTTCATGATTTCACTAAAGTAGGACTATTGGCCACTTCATTCGATGTTTATTGAGATGTCGTGCTTGTTGGCCTTGATTTGTTGTGGCGCATTAATTCTATACCCAAAGCTCTAGCGGTTGATGCGAAGGATGCAGCGTGGGCCTTTTGTGATGCATTAACAAAGCATTCTTTGGGTGAGAACGAGGATTCTGGGGATTTTCCTTTGCCTTGGGTGGAGCAACCTTTGGAACTTTCTCCTCCGTTAACCCACATGTTAAAACATTTGTCCCTGGCGTTGGATCCGTATGATAGGTCCAAACTCACTAAAGATTTGTCTTTTGTCAAGGACATTCCACGTGAGGCGTCCGTCAACAATTATCGTAAGGAGGTCGATGCACAAATTGAGAAGGTGCATAGAGCATTGGAAACGTCTGCGTTGCACATTGCACGTTCGAGCATGTGGCCCAAATACATGGGCAAAGGTTGGCCCAAATGCATGGGCAAGGGTTGGCCCAAATACATTGGCAAGGGTTGGCCCAAATGCATGGGCATGGGTTGCCCCAAATACATGGGCAAGGGTTGGCCCAATGCATGGGCAAACAGTTGGCCCACAAAATCAAGGGCATTTGTTGTAACAAATCAATCATTTCAAAATTTTAAAAAACAAAATACCACCAGTTTCCCCCACACCTTGTCACGGGCCTGGCCTGGTCGGATTTGCCGCATACTGAAAAGTTCAATTTTGTTTTAGCCTTTATGCGATTTTCCCGTCACATCAGTTTGTGCGGAAATCAATTCCGAGTCTGCTGCACGTTTTGGTTGCCTTTCAGGTGGAAAAAATCTACCCCACTTGCTCCGAGAGGGGTGAACCTAGCCGTGGCGGCCAGTGGCTAGTGGGTCGAGAATAGGGAGAGACCCCCCCCCTCCCCCCCCCCTAGACATGGCTAGCCGCGGCTGGGGGTGAATTGCGCCGAGGCCCCGTGTGGACAAAAATATTGAACAAACGCTTACCGTTGGGCGCTCCAAGGGATGTCAAGCAAATCAATCGGATGGAACACAATGCAATTGGACATGCATGCATAGGAGGTGCAATAACAAATGGCAAATGGACCACGACTTATCACCATATCCCATCGTGATACCCCAAGACAGTGGGCCACATGTCGGAATGTTGGAACATAGAGAAAGTGACATAATGGTTTAGCACTTAACATGTTGCCAGTGGCACGTAAGACGTAATGGTCATGGAGGTACCCCGCTGTCCACATTAGTAGAAAAAAATTTCGAATGGCGGTGGAAAGGCCAGGAGGGGTGAAGCTTGCATCCTCCCGTGTTGGATGATTGGAAATTCTAACGAAAGTGTGAGTTAATGGTTCAAGGGTTCATGGGGTAACCCATTGTTCGAAATACTGAAAAAAAAATTGCAGATGGCTTAGCAAAGGCCAAGAGGGGTGGAGTTTGCATTGTCATATCAAAGAGCACTCTCACGGGATAGTAGGACGAGCGAGCAAGCAAGTCTCACAAAGAACGCGTCACCAGTGAATCATGAAATAGAAGGCCTCCCCATAATTATGTACCCACCCGTATTCTCATGCTTTGCGCCGTTTGCATGCAATATTACGCACGATTTTCGGGTGTAGGTTGCCAGAAAAAGCAATCCGAACCCGCACGTGGTGCATGCTTTTGACTACCTAGACTTCGGTTTAGGTTGCATACCGTTGCAATCTAGACTCGTGCACCATGCATGTTTTTATACTATTCGTGCGATACTACATGGACCCGTGCACCGTGCATGTTTTTATACCGTCTGTGCGCAATATACTACCTGGACCCATGCACCGTGCATGCTTTTATACTATCTGTGCGGAACATCCCTGTGTGCGCGCAATGGTGCATTTTTTCCATAGTGCGCGCAAATTTTGAAAAAACATGACCTTTGTAGCGCGCCTATTGCGCGCGCTCCACCGCACTATATTGTCCCGTTTCTCCAATTTTCCAAAACCTGAAAATGTTTCAAAACCATGCCTTTTCCAGTGTCCTGTGTTTCTCAAAAACCCCTTGCTTTTCAAAAATATTCCCTGTTGCTCACCCATGGAAAGCCTGGGCAACCTCTGGAGCCTGCAATGCTCCCTCTTCAAACATTGTGCCATACATGTCCCCCAGTAGTATGTACATGGCAACCACTGCTGTGTGCATCCTCATGTCACCCCCAAGGAGGGGGGCCAGGTCCTCCCAAACCTTTAGAAGGCACCAAGTCTCTTCCCCATCTGGGTCGGCCGTCCCCTGTAGTGCTATGTGACAACCCGATCTGTGAAGAATAGCCTGAACAGAGACCCTAGTACTGGGACGCACAGACTTGGCCAATCTGCGTACCAAGACCTGCCTCCCTACAAAAATCAGAAGGTGTAGAACACATGGTATGAGGTCACGCCTCCTCAGAGGCACCTTCAACAACCTGCTCTGGACAACACCAAATATATCCATGGGCCTGCACTTGGCCCCAGGTGCAATGAGCCCTATCAACTGCTCATCTCGCTCGGTGGTTCTATCCACATCCTGTTGCAACCATGTTGCAGTGGACCTGCACCACGTCATGTAAGTCAACAGACTACCTGCCATCCAATGTGTAGTGACACCCGACAACCGACGCAGCCAAGGGCTATCCCCACCGCAGAAAATCCTGCAGCGTCTGGATGCACCCCTGATGGGAACCACACCACTGTCAATGGCACTCTGGAGAAAAGCAAGATTGTTAGCCCACACCTGGGACAACACAGAGGTGGACTTCTCACCACAAAGGGCGACGTTAACAGTCCAGTGGTAGGACAACGTCCTTGCCAAGTGACCATGGTTGGCAAAGGAAATGGACATCTGGCACCACGATTCCCCCCCACAAGGCAACCCGTCCCCCCTCACAATGATCCACAGCTCTCCTTGGCACTCCCTGGGGTATTGGAGGTTAGAAACAATGGAATCAAAGGAAAATATTTAGTCAAAAAAGTGCTGCAGGGGCGACTGCGAAAAGACTGTGACCCCATCTGTGTGCACGACAACCCGTAAATGCTGCCTACTTGCAAGCTGGTTCCATTCTGTGGCGAAACTAGCATAGGACGGGAGAGAAAAAAGGTGTGTGGGGACCTTACTTCTCGTCCAAGTAATCAAATCTTTGTACCTGAGGAAAATTAGCGCGCGCAACATGAGGACGTAGCGCGCGCAGAAGTCAACGAAGCGCGTGCTATGAGCGGAAGTGCGCGCGATGTCACATGCAAAGCGCGCGCAATAATACCTATCTTCTTGGAATCTTCAGGAGCAGGACCAAGTCCACCACCGACAGGGGTGTGACGGCGTTGGCAGCCTCGGTCCTGCGACGCTTCTTCTCTGCTTCAGACACGGGGACCCTTTTTTCCAACCTGGCCCACAAAGACCGTTGGACGGCAGACCCTGAGCAAAAAAACTCAACTAGGTCCGCCAAAAGGTCCTCGTTCTTCCACAAGGACCACCCATAGTGGGGGCCCAAAATGTTGGCAATCTTTCCTAACATTGACAGCGTCACTTGCGGTGCCGGAAGCATCTAAAACTTTGGAGAAATAGGCGTTTTTGCCCTGCTTATTAGGACATGGGGTTACAAACCCAAGACCCCGAGCTATAGCGCGCGCTATGCTGCGCGCTATTTTTTTGTAGTGCGCACTGAGCCATCGCGCGGCAATACCCTGTAGCACGCACGCAGGGATACTACCTGGACCCGTGCACCATGCAGTTTTTTGTACTACCTAAGCTCTTTCTGCAATGTAGATCTGTCCAAGTAGCAATCTGTGCGCCCTCTTCCACTCCTACAAGCACACAAATGTCAAAACGCAACATAGCACAGATCGAATCCAGCAAAAATTGCATGTAGCCACATCACTTGGTGGCAGATTGCACGTCCACCGGCAGCGCGTCGATCCAGTCACTGCAGAAAGAATCAGGCATGGGCTCGCCTCCAGTGGCGCCCTTGTAGGTCTGGGCCACTGTCGTGTGCGATAGGGCACACTATGCCCAGTCGGAGGCAGCCGTGCCCTTCAGCGAAAACATGGTACAAACACGGTGCAACCGCTTTTCTAAAACTTGATTAAGCGCGTGGGCCTCCTGCAGAGCCTGTTGCTCGGCGCAGCGCTTCTTCCGCGCCCTGTACTTGTCCGACGCGCTGCTTGAACTACCGTCGGAACTGTCACGGTGGCCCTGACTGCGACTACGATCGCCGTTGGGAGAACGACCCTTCTGTGACTTCCCTTTGCTGCGGCTCCTGCTCTTGCTTTTTTCGGACCCCCCCCCCCCTTTGCTGTTGCTCCTGCTCCTGCTCCTGCTTTTTTTGGACCGCCCCCCTTTGCTCCTCCTCCTGCTCCTGCTCCGGCTCCTGCTTTGTTTTGGCCGGCTGTTGTTCCTTTTCTTGTTTTTTTGTGGGACCCCCCCCCCTTTTCCGTGGTGTCCTGGTTCTTGTCCTTCTTCTGGTTCTTGGGCTTTTGCTCGTGGTCTGCGGGTGCCTAAACCTGATGACCCGACATATCTTGCGAAACAACAAAAGGCGTGCGAGGCACATTGTTGCCCTGCCGCATGAACACGGCCAATGCCTGCCGAGCCACGTTACCCAATGGCTCGGGCAATGGGTACTCAGCTACTGTGGCGTGGCGTGGTAAACATCATCAGAAGGCAGACCTACTGCGAGCAATGTTCGCCCACACCAAGACAATGTCGGACGTGGTATACACCCAAAAACCAAAAGCCGTCCAGATTAATAGTGTGGTGACCGCGGCACAAAAGTGAAGGGATTTGCTCCATTTGTTTGGTGCACCTGCCACCCCATGGGGTCACGTGTGGACATGTCATGTCCCTTAGTACCTGCAGGAACTTGGCACACTGTTTCCATTTTTGTGTCATGGGTTTGAGGGCCGTTGGCGCCAGCTCAAGACCGATATAAAATTGTCAACACATGGGCAGTGGAAAGGGGCAGTGTGTGGATTTGAAGCAGTGTTGTCATACGATGTTGCAAGGTGGGTGCTGCGCAAACTGCAAGTGCGACTTAAGGGACGTCGATACAAAGTGCGCAAGAACAACAAACGTTTGTGGGATGCCTACAAGCCGTGGATACATCAATGGATGAACCACATTATGCAGTGATATTCCAAGGCGGCCTTTCCCCTAAGGCTTTGTACAGTATGTTGTGCTTCAGTTGCGAATCATGCGCACATTTTGCAGCATAGATTGAATCGCGCACACAACGTTTAGGTTGCTCAAAAAATTGCATGGTGCGCAAGCTTCGTGCAATTGAGACATGCGCGTATCTTGGTTTTGTGCAATGTACGCATAGCAAGGGACTGCATGTTTATTGCATTGTGCTTTGTGCACACCTATAGCCGTTCCTTCTACCACAAGTACATAACTCAGCATCAAAGTGTCTACATGGGCTGGATTTGACTCATTGTGCATACATTGCGACCATGGAAAAGGTTTGAAGCGCAAAGGTGCCGGTATGACAAAATGGGACCTCTATTTGCACCCATAGGTGCACACAAATCAACCTATGCACGTGCGCAGCGGCCTCGTTTTAAGGGGAGAACACGGGTGGGTACATATGAGGGTGGGTGTGTCTACCCATGCTATTGCAGCAGGAGCATTGCAAGAAAATGAGACACACAATTTCCAACATATGTTGTTCAAAAAGAATTGTTCCAGTAGCATATCATAAAGCAAGACAAGGTCTACACCAACCGGCCAGAGGATCGAGAATAGGAGGAGACCCCCCCCCCCCCGTGGTTAGTTTCACTCCAGAGGGTGCGCACTTCTATATCGGTGGTTCAGTGGTCCGCGGCGGCCGGGGCCCTTTCCCAGCCGCCCGATCTACCAGCGCGCTGTCGCGCATGAGCAACAAGGCCCGTGGTTTGCCCGGCCCACCCACCCGTTGCAAGACGTGCACACAAAGTGATACAGTGATATGTATCAATACAGCGATGGGGCATCAAAATCATGGTATTCGGTGCCTTCGTAAAACCAAAGCAAAGAAACATCCTGCCATGCCTGCTTTCCTTTTCACCCAAATGTGCACCGGCATAATGACATAACCACATATTGTTCAGCATCAATATATGCATTCAAACAAAAAGCCTTTCCCACGTTTTGTACGGCCACAACTTCCCCCTGCAACCAAAAAATATTTGTTTGAGCCAATCACACCTGAACCAAAGTTGTAGTTTTGCATACCCTAGTTACATTTTATTTTTACTTGTTTATATACTTGTTCCGACTTATATGCGCATTAGCAAAATTAACATAGCAGGAGCATCTGAGTTCCTCTATACTGCCACATACACTTGCACAAATTGTTCCGGCCAAATCAAGTACAATGGAATAAATCTTTTTGGGCAATATTTGACATCAGTGCTTCAGCAGTCTGGGAAGGTCTGGCTACGCTCACCCTCCCCAAGCCTAGGGATGTTTTTTTTATTGCCGTCATCGGTCCGGACTGCTACACAATTTGTACACCCTTTTGGTTTCAATGGCCGAACTTCCCATGCCGAAAGCTCCTATGCAAAACCTCTGCAACCACTGGTCGAGTCACACCACAAATGTTCAGCCTTTGTTCAGATGCAATGAATCAACTCTGTTGGTTGGAGTGTGAGCTATATTTCGGTGACCATGATGTTTGCAAAAGCTTGCCTCAAAAGTCTGATTCATAAAGGATTTTGTTCGCAGAGCAGCAAATGTTCTTTTTGTCCCACCTTTAACGCTTGCCAACAGCAACATCTTATTGCTTCTTACTACGTCCTTTTCGGTTTCAACCGGACTACATGGTTATCGGGCGGTGGTTCATCCCTAGATCCGTGCTCCGCAGCTTGCACCATGTACTGCAACTTCTGCGAAACCCCCAACTCACAATCCGACCTAATTATAGCACTTGACCAGACCATGCATTCTCAAGTCTTCTGGTCCATGGTACGCAGCCATGTTCGCTTTGGTCCACGGGCAAAATCCACGTCATCACAGGATAGAAATTCTAAACAATCCTTGTAGAATATGTCAAAACAGCGTCAAGCTATAATACAAAAAAAGTACTGTGTGGTGTAATTTTTCCGACAAACGTTCAAAGCTGCCGAATGCTACCCCCCGGTCATGCTCTTCTACATCTCTTAGACTCAAGGATCGTTATGAGATTTGTTCCAAGGCCTAATTCCACGACATGTCCAAATGCCGCCCAAAACACGTGACTCAACAACTTCAAACAACTGCAAAATGTCAACCCCCCAAGGCACCAACCACTTGTATTATATCTCCTCACCAACCCAAATACCTACCTAACATGTTCTATATGCACCACAAAGGACCTCGACAACAAAGGTCTCAAAGCAGATGGTTCCGGCTTCTTGCACTAACACTCAGAGGGAGACCCGTGATGGCCAAAAAACGCAGCAACCTTTCGCTGCTGACAGCATGCTACGAAAACCCTCACAAGACAGCTCCCGTTCTATGACCATACGAAAGTATGCACAAAACCGCATAGTACAGATCGAAGGGCAATAGTAGAGCTTTGATTTGGACGGGGGCTCGTACCTCCACGCTGTATTCGCGCAGCCCCAAATTCCGTAACGTCCACGATGGAAAACATCCACTTTTTTACCAAAATCGGTCTCCCTCCAACGGCCGTATCTCGGCACCACCGGGTCGTTCGGACCTAATTATTTTTTTGCTGCGACCCTTGGAGCTGGTCAGAGCTAATGGCGCTTGGATTCGGGCCACATGAGCTGCAGGCGCGCGGCAATTTCTGTAGGAGCTCACCCGAGTTTCAAAAATTGCCGTTTTTCCCCAACTTGAACTCTTCGCCAAACGGCCAAAACGGATCGGTTTTGCAAAATTCCAAATGCCATATGGATCGTTTTTCAATGCCGTTCACACATCTACAGTCGGATTCGGATTTTGTCATAATTCATTTTTCGCCCTTGTGTGGTAGGTAGTCCGGGGATCACTGATCCGCGGGGGTCCAAAACCCCCCCCCCAAAATGATCCGCGGATCACGGATCACCTACCCTATAAATCCCCCCCCCCCCACTGCCTAACAAAATGATCCATGATTTCCCGGACCATCAATGCACACACGTGATGATCCAACGGGTAGTAATAGTAACACATAGTGCAAGTACAAAGCACCATATTGATCCACCAATTTGTGTAAAAAAATGATCGAAAAATGTAAGTTCCAAAAAAAGAAATGACACAAATTGGTGGACTATTTCTTTTTTGGAACTTGCATTTTTGGATCATTTTTGTCTCACTAAGTTCCAAAACAGAAATGATCCACCCATTTGTGTGGAAAAAATGTGATCCAAAAATGTAAGTTCCAAAAAAGAAATGATCCACCGATTCATGTTCACAAAAATGATCCATAAACGTTACTCCCAAACATAAGTGTGACATAGTGCAAGTGCAAAGCAACATATTGAACCAACATTGTGTGTTATAAATGATCCAAAAATGTAAATTCACTTGTTCCACTTGTTCCTTGTTGAGATCCGAAAGTGATCCACGGATCACCTACCCCATAACCCCCCCCCCCTCCCCACTGCCTAGTGTTTGGATCAAAAATGATCCGGATCACGCACCCCATAAACCCCCCCCCCTCCCCTGCCTGTCGCACATTCTTTTCCCGGATCCTAGAATTTTGCAAGAATTTCCAAAAAGGGCTCCTGCTTCGTTGTAGGCCTCGGCCTGCCATCCACGGATGTGGGGTCCGTTGGTCCCCAACGCCGCTCTAAGTCTCCTCTCCTGCAAAAAATTTGCTTACAATGCAGTTGTGGCTGTCAACCATCGGGCGCGGCGGGGCCCCTTCCCCACCGCGTGCACGGGAGGGAGCGCGGCAGAGAGCCGCGGAATGCCACGAGACGGGACCACTCTTTTGAGTGGCTACTTCTTGGTGGCAACAAGTGTTTGGGAACGCAAAGTAAGGACAGTGTGCACCTTTGGAAAGCTTGTTTTCTACATTGATGCCCCTTTCCATAACAAGGAAAGGTATCAAACAAAAATGGTGACCAAGTAAGGGTGGCACTCATTTGTAGTAGTTGGTGTAGCTTGGGGTGGCCACTTTTTGAGGTGGTTTGTTATGCCCAAAGTGTGCCACTCCAAGACCTCCAAAGGACTTTTGTGTGGGCCTTGGTAGTACCAACTCTAGAGTGCTATATTCCTTTGGCTACCATATGCGAATATTTTCACAACCGGTGCACCGGTTTTTGTTAACGCACCGTTACGGCTAGGCAAAATCACCAACTGTTCAATTCAGACCCTTTCGCACCACTTTAGCTTTCTGTAACCAACCGGTTAGTTCGGGGAGACCGGTCGGACCGGTCCGACCGGTCTTTGCAAACTGAACGGACCGGACCACTTTAGCACACTTTGGAGCACTTTGTGATGTGTGTGTAGTGTGTGTGTCCGCATGTGTGTGTTGTGTGTGTGTGTGTGTTGTGTTGTGCGTGTTCACACCTTTGCACAGACATTGCAATGCATGGGAGTCAATCCTCAATTCATGGTTCATTCATGATGGTCCGCAAAACATTCGACGTGTAGATAGCACCCACATGCTTTGCACTTGTATCGAGTGGTGCCCATCCCACAATGTACACAAGCGCCCCGGTTCCCAACCACTATTGGTACATGCTTGTCCGCCACCTCAATTTGCCTTGCCGGAAAAATGTATCTCATCAACCTCCATTGCCAATCAAACATTGTTTCACCCCCCGGACTAAGGCGCAACGCTTGGCGTGACGTAAATGCATTTGTTGCCGCTATCCTTAACACCATCCCCCCAAGTGCCTTCCACCATGATTGAAACCGGTGCTCTTCCCGGTGTTGTAAGCACATTTGGTTAAACGTATCCACCCCCGGGGCAAACCTACGGTAGTTGGCAATTATCCCCGGTAGGTGGTATCGTCCACTTCGGTGTGGGAGCGAACCTCCGGTCAAGCAATTGGTTAGTAGTGGTACCACCTTTGCCGGCTTGCGCCCCACTTTGGGGTTTTTGTATACCGAGAGTGCATACCCATGTTCCTTGTGTACCACCGTGTTCACATCCCCCGGGTCTAATCCAACGTTCCCATCTTGCACCAAAGCACTTGTGGAAGTGAGCATCAAGAACGGACGCTCTTGTGCACTTAGCATCGCCGCCGCATCATGAGACCCAAAGAATGAGTCCGCCACAAGCACCTTTCCGGGTGGAGTCACATCATTCCAAAGTTGCACGATCTCAAAAGCATTGTAGTGGCCTGCAAACCGGCTCCGGGACTCTGGACCCACACGATGGGCTGCACCACGGTGCAAATACACATGCCAAATGTAATGGCTTTGTGCGTCGCACAACGCGTACAGTTTCACACCGGTGCTGTGAGGCTTGCGCGGCATGAACTGGCGGATTACAAATAACCCCTTGTGGGGGACCACGGTCTCTTCCCCGCACACCACGTCACCTAGTTCCCATCCGCCTTGCCAGTGCATCGTGCACAACTCAATCAACGCATCCGCATCCGGGTCCGCAAGTCGCTGCAGCACATAAAACTGTCGCCTGCTAGGAAACAGTTCCGCCATGTATGCATTGTAGTGCATACTCTCTTTGTCCCACACATCATCTATTCTGCGCGGTTGCAGCATGCCCAAGCCAACTCGAAACAGCACGTACCGCGGAAGAAGGTCCACTAGGTCTACCCGGTTGGCCTCTTCCAAACACAGCGTCATGGCCTCCTAAATTGGCTGGAACATGAAGTTCCAGACGGCAACGGGGGTCTTGCCATCCTGGGTGCCCTCCAAGAGGCTGCGCCCTTTGCGGAGTTCGTCTGCAAAATCCCATCGGGCCTCTAGGGGGGCCAGGGGTCTTGGTTCCCATGGTGGAGCAGCAGGCATGCCTGAAAAAAAAACAGAATACAAGCTTTTTCTGACCAGTCTTGGCAAACTACCCTAAACCGTTCAGACCGCTTCACTTTAGATCACTTTATCCACAGGCCGGTCGGACCGGTCTTTGCAAACTACTCTAAACCGTTCGGACCGCTCCACTTTAGCTCACTTTGTCCACAGACCGGTCGGACCGGTCTTTGCAAACTACTCTAAACCGTTCGGACCGCTCCACTTTAGTACACTTTAGACTTTCTTTGAGTTAGCTACTACTTTTTGCTCCCAAACCGAGGTAGGTGCACCCGCCAAACAAAACACGCAGCAGAAATCATGGAATTGTGCAATCCTGGAATCATGTTGCTGGTGTCCCATCATGCACAGACACCGTGGGAAACGCCGCAGCGAACTCGCCACTGACATTTCAACCAACAAGGCGTCTGGCACACCGGCCACACAGGACCGAAACAGTTCGTCGATAAAATCAAAAGGGAATAGCAAAAACCGGGAAAACGAGTTACTCATCCTCGTTATCCTTCTTCTCTTCCCCGGTCTTCTTGTTGCGGGGCTCCAGCTGCAGCGCGAGTCGCGCCTGTTGTGCGGCGAAGGCCGGGGTGATTTTCGTCCCCGGAATCCCGGTAGCAGCAGCAGCGGATGCCGCCTGCAGCTGAAGTGCCTGGGTGGAGGGCTCCTGCAAAAACAGGAAGTAAAGTGGTTTCAACCGAACGGACCGGTACACTTCGTGACACTTCGTTCAGGGACCGGTCGGACCGGTCTTTGCAAACTGTCCTAAACCGTTCGGACCGGTCCACTTTAGCACACTTCACACGAAGACCGGTCAGACCGGTCGTTGCAAACTGTCGTAAACCGTTCGGGCCGGTCCACTTTAGCACACTTTAGCACACTTTAAAACGAATTGAAGCACACGCATGCCTGAGTTCCGGATCCTGGCTTGGGGGCATCGGCTTGCTGGGCGATCGGCTCCCTTGCGCCTGCCTCCTCCGCTGGGACCTGCCGCGGGTCTGGTTCCGGTTCCTGCGATTCTTCGGGTTCTTGCGGTTCCGGAGTCGGCTCCTTCTTGCTCTTCCGTGCCTCGTCCAACTCCTGTTGCAACGCCTTCAACTTCGCCTCCAAGGCCGAGGTCTCCGCATCCTTCTTTTTGCGTTCACGCGCGGCCTCCTCACGACTCCATGCATGCACAAATGTAGGCTAGCGGACCCCTGGACACACACCTCCATTGCACGTTCGGCTTGGATTCTTTCCTCCTCTTGTCGTTCAAACTCCTCGCGCGCCTCTTCTTCCTCGACCAACCTCATCCTCTCCGTTTGTGCACGGAACCAACCGACTGTCCGCATCTCTTCAATCTGCTCCCCCAACGTCTTGGTTTCGGCGTGTGGTTCATGCCAATCACTTGTAGGAACGGTACCCCCACGGACCTGAAAGTGGCACGGCAAAGGGGGGAGCGAGTTGCACACACAACCCCGAACGGCCATTGGGTGCTCCATACCGTTACGAGCTCGAATTCGGTGCGTTGCAATTCCCGTTTGAGGGCCATGAACTTCTCGCGCAGCTGTGGAGTTGTGAGCTGGTCCATGGTCTGCACGTGCATCGGCATTTCCGGAGGAACGGTCCTTGCGGCGGGTTGGGGGATGGCGAGTTGGCGCGCTGCGGGCCCGGCGGGCAGGGCGGGCATGTCCATGTCGGGCTCATCTTTGATCCCCAAGCACCTCGGACACGTTGCAGCCCCCTGCAAGACCTTCTCTGTGGAGAAATGGAATAAAGTGTGCTAAAGTGAAGCGGTCCGAACGGTTTACGACAGTTTGCAAGGACCGGTCCGACCGGTCTTCGTATGAAGTGTGCTAAAGTGGACCGGTCCGAACGGTTTACGACAGTTGGTACAGACCGGTCCGACCGGTCTGTGTGTGAAGTGTGCTAAAGTGAAGCGGTCCGAGCGGTATACGACAGTTTGCACAAACCTGCGTATTCCTCGTATTGGGGACCACCGGCTTGACGAAGGGGCTCCATACACTTGCGCTTCGCCACGATGTAATCCGACCGAATGCACAGAGGACCACGAAGAATGCTGTTCGGGCACTCGAACATCAACTGCAGCGCTGCCGCCAAAAGTGTCTTGGCGTGGGGTTGGCCACGGAGACATTGCCGTACGTGTTGCCCAAGCCTTGGCAAGGTGGTGCCATACGCCTCCAACGCGTTGCCCATGCGCACCTCTTCCGCCGACCTCTCTTCGTCCTCGGTGGAGGCCTTCCTGCCTTTCTTGCTTGTGCGGGGCGACGAGGCGGACTCACTGCCCTCGGCTTTGATTTCCTTGAAAAATGGGACCGGCAACCGTCTTTTGGTGGTGTGCTTCTCCTTCGCCGGCTTCTTCTTCTTCCTCTCTTTCTCTTCCTCCTTTGCCTCTTCTTCCGGGATCTCCATCACGCTTTCTCGCTCCTCCTCCTCCTCGTCTTCTTCGTCCTCTTCTTCCTCGTCCTCGTCTTCGTCTTCGGATTCCTCGTCAACTTTCCTTTTGCGGGACTGCGCTGCTCGGGCCGCAATCCTCTGCCCCGGAGTAGATGTCTTCGCCTCCGCGATCACCCAACATCCGATCACGTCCTCGGTGACGAAGTCAAGGTCGCCTTTGCTGATATTGCGCTTCAAATTGCCGGTCTTCTGGTCCTCTGTGAAGTACATTGTCCCGGATAGGGACATTTTGCCAGACCCCTGCGACTCGCACTTGCCGGTGTAGCGGCCGCCGTGCGAGCCCTTCAGCAGCAGCACCACGCGGTCTCCGGCCCGTACCTTCTTGAAGGACGTGTGGGATGCAGCGTTCTAGGGCGTGGTGCGGAACCCCTAGTTAGAACGCAATTTCTGGAACACCCACCTACCCTCAATTTTGGGGCAAACCACCTAAAAAAATGGATTCAGCAGCCTCAAAAACCCCCCATCCCCTTTCTTTCCCCCCATAACCCTCATTGTAGGGGTGATTTTTGGGGGGGGGGTCAAAGAGTTAGAGCACAGTTAGAACAGAGTTAGAACGCAGTTAGAGCACCTTGCTCTAACTAGTAATCGCGCTAGTTATCGCGCGATAACTAAGTGGGCACGGGCGTCTCACCATCCTTCACGCCAGGGATCTGGGAGCCGGGCCCTGAAATAGGCATTACAGAACACTAAGCAACAAAGCAGGGAAGAGCGGTCTGACCGGTCCTGTGAAAAGGCAGCAGGAAGTAGGGGACCAGGAGCGAGGTTCGGAAGACCGGTCTGACCGGTCTGCATGAAACTGTTTGAACCGATCTATTTTCATGCTAATGGTGCATCCCACCCATCATGCATCGTTGAAACACCCAAGAGGACATGGGAAGCAAAGTCTGTGTATGTGTGTGTGGTTTGTGCATGGTGTGTGGTGGCGTGCATGCTGCAACGAGCGCGCAAAGGTCGGTTTGGGAGGCAAGTGTAACAAAGTGCTCCAAAGTGTACTGAAATGGTCCGGTCCGTTCGGTTTGCAAAGACCGGTCCCACCGGTCTCTGAAACTGGTCTTACTGTTTTTCTCTAAAATACTATTGAGTCTAAGAAAACCACCAAAACCATCATTTCCGCCACGTTCAAAAACCCTTGACCCAATCCTTAGCCAGAAAGCGATGATTTTCCCCACAAGACCAGACCGGTCCTCCGTCCGGTCTGGTAGCCAAAGGAATATATCCGACACCCCCAACACCGCCTCATAGTGTGCCACCTAAGCACTGAAGCACCATAAGAGTGCTGTGAGACCACTCCACAACGTATGTCAACGAATAATGTGTATTTCTCTGCTTCTAGCGGGTTTGCAGCAAAAGTTGGAGCAAAAGTTGGTCACTCCAACATTGTACCACACCAATTTGCCACCCTTGATGACCGGCAACCAACAAATGCTACAATTACAACACATCCTCAAGCCCGCCTCGTGATGTAAACGTCAAAAGCACTTAGAAACATGTTGATTGACCATGACTTACCTTGTGCAGGCAGGTGCAAGCCACGTTTTGGTGGCTAAAGCAAACAATCTTCACAATTGCAGATCTCCCTCCCAACCAACATGTGCAGAATTGGTGCAAACACCCCAACGGGCGAACAACCAACTTGTGACCTATGGAAAGGCCCCCTAACAGCGAGTGAAACCCATAAAACTTATGTCACCCTGTGGCCACACACAACCAACTTCTAAAATCGAAATTTGGGACATGACCAGATCCAACCCATTTGACATCATGTCTCAAGTTTATGGCATTTCCAGGGCACATGACCAATGACCAAAGTTTCACTTTAAGGGAACAAATCCCCAACAAGTACAACACAGGACCAACCCAAAGACAACTGAAACCACGGTTTCGACATGACTAGATGGTTTCGACATGACTAGACGGCTGCAAGCTGTCCAATGCAAAAAACACCACTTCGAAATCAAACAGTGGCACAAAGTTATTCAAATGCGTCTACATACAACTCGGTCCAAGTTAGTTGGGTTCAGGTAAAAAGTGGTCCTCTAAGTGTCTGAAAGTTTGACCAAATTAAACTGCGAAATCGACGACTCAACTACATTACAAATTAGCTCACCTGGTAAACAGACACCTGAAAAAGACATTCCCAGCGTCTCAACCTTTCATCTGCCAAAAATTTCGAGAAAACCTCAATACTCTCCGCGTCGCGCTTTACCGCCGGCGTAGGGTGACTGGTCGAAGACTCAGGACTGGTCAAATGACGTGGCAGATACTGCATGGCTCACGGTCGTTCTTACCGAGTGACATCATCGATGACTTGGCTAAATCCGAAGGTAGCAGTGTGTAGGGCTTGATCCACGCTACTCATATATGCCCACTATTCCTGATTTTGAGGCATCGGACCCCATGTTAGGAAGGATTTTTATAGATGACTTCAGCACCAGAACTGGAAAATTGCTGCATGGCTGATCGGGGTGCGTCACGGTCGTACTTCAAAAAGGGGGTAAACAATAACATCCGCTCAACCTAAAGTGACCATCGCGTTCGGTTTGATCCACGCTACTCATATATGCAAAAATTATGGCAAACGGACATATCTACCCCAACCTACAAGGCTTGTTCGGCAATTATGTAAATTTACGAACAGGCCAGAATTGGGGTCTGCTACAACTAACACGCACCAAGCACAAGGCAAATACCTTCAACATGTTGTGCATTGCTCGTGCTACCACAAGCCTTCCCCCCCTTCCCAATGTTGTCCAAGGATCCCCTTTGGCACCCCCACCCCCCTTTTCCCTTCCCCTCCCCCCCAAATCTAGGCGCCATTATGCGGAGTCACTCCCAGACACATGAGTCTGGGAGTACTCTCCATCGGAGGCCGCCGCGGCATCGGAGCTCGGCCTACACATGGTGCATTGCCAATGAGAGTCCTCTTGTTCCACATAGGCACCGTCACGGCTCCATGACACACAAGACCGTAACACCCATCATGAATCCACTGCTGGCACGTGTCACACAGAGCCCAATTTTCTGTTTCTCCTATGCCAACAGCGTTTCCACACGGGCATGTGGTGCCGGCGTCCCAACGCTCCGGGCCCGAGGCCTTGCGCTTGGCCCCGCGCCGTGGTCGGGGGGCACGTTGTGCCTCCCTTTGTGGCTTTGCCTCCTCCCGCTCTTCCGCGCGCCGTCGTTTCTCTTCCTTTTTCTCCTCGGCGGCACGCTTGCGGTCCTCTTGCCGCTTCCGCTTCTCCTCGTCCTCTCGTTTTTTCTCCTCGCGGCGCGCTTCGCGTTGTTGTGCTCGTGCTTGTTTCTCCTGTTGTTTTCTCTCTTTTTCATCTTGATCTCGGCGCATATCTTCAATGCACTCATCACTATTCAATGCACCGCCGTCCGCGAGCACTATATCCAACCGCCGAGGTTTCTGCAGCCCGGTACCATCACTCTTCGATTTCCACACCTCCTTCCGGACTTTCAGACCGGGAGACACTTGCGTGCTACTCGTCGTCATACCAGGTGGTGACCCACACCCCGTGGATACGGTATGGGCGGAGGAGGAACGAGCGGAAGGGGCGGACAAAGGGGACACAGGCGACAAAGGGGACGAGGGAGAGGGTGGCATAGGAGGAGGAACGGCCCATTCTACAACCACCTTCACCGATCTTTCCGGACGCTCTGCCGCGGCGGCCTCCAACTCTTCACGGATGGAGGCCTCTTGTTCCTCTTCCGCATGGGCCTTCAGCTTTGCACGCATACGAAAAGCGTCCAAACGCCGATCCACATTGGACCAACATGGTGGCCACAATCCCAAATCATGAAACCCGTTGCTCAGGTTTCGCGGCGTAAGTCCGGCATTGTATGCCACACCAAATTCCTCAACAAACCTGCTCATGTCTGCCTTGTAGGCAGTGGTGTGACCATCGAAGTGCGTGGTGAAACGACGCTTCATGGAGGCAAAGCAATGCGTGTCGAGAGGACAAAGGAAATGGGTGCTGTGGGGCGGGAGGAGGAAGAAGTGCACGTGATGGTTCCTTGCATACTCCAGCGCCTGCAGGTCGATCCGACTCCGATGCCCGTCCGTTATAATAATACCACCACCGGACAGGCTGCGGAGGCGTTCAAGCAAGGCACCAACACCTGCGTCACACACTCCCGGAACCCATCCTGTGTGTTGAACGCTTTGGAGCATCGGATCACGTACCCACGTTCACGCAAGTCCCCAAGCACGTTCCCCCCCCTCAACAGGTACGTGGGTGGGAGTTGCGTCCCACCCGCGGTGCCCCCGGCCAACACACTTATCCACTCCCTCTCTTCCCGCTCCCCCCGGGACGCCGCCTTGCCCTTTGAGGCAACTACCCTGTTGGGGATTTCTCCTTGGACAACATGGGAAAAAAGGGAGAAAAGCTTGGCGGCAACACGAGTTGCGAGCGGTGGGAGCGACCAGGCGATCGCACCGCCCACAATTTCAGGGTGGAATCCTCCCCCCTGCCGAGCCTGGGTCCTAACCTAGCCGCAGGCACCAATCCTGCAGCAAGCCGTGCTGCCGATCGCCCACAGGAAGCGCCACTGTGAAGAGCGCAGATTTTGCGCTATCATTTGGCAAATCACAATTTTAGCGCATCGCTGAAGGTCTCACCTTCTGGCGGCTCTAAATCAGGCAATCTGGCACCAAATCCCAAAATTTTTATATAGGCCGGTAGCCTGGGTCTCAATCTGGAGATCCATCAAAAAAAAATCCAGAAAAGACCACAAAATCCAAGAGAAATCCTTGCGACTGTGAAGGACGGGCGCTTTTGCGCCGGCATTTGGCAAATCACCCTACATAAGGGCACTTCACTCGAGCACCCTTGCCCAAGTGAGGACCACTTCTGAGAAGTCTTCTCTCTGCCGGCGTGTTTGTCAAATTGTTTGTCGGTTACTCTTTTCTTTGCCGGCGGTTGGCGGTCGCAGTCCCGTTCAGTATTAAATGTGATAGGGGTCCTAAATGTACCGGTACATTGCCTTCCAAATGTACCGCCCAATGTGACACCAATCTGATCAATCATTCAAATCAACCATTTGAACCGGTTCCATTTCAAGGATGGCAAAAGTAAGCATGGTGGAGGGAGGGATGGACCAAATCAAACCATTTGAAGGAATTCCACTTGAATGATGGCCTGCTGGAGGGAGGGAGGGACAAGTGCAACCAAATGAAACCAATTCTGACCAATTGAACCTAATCAGGGCACGTGGAGGTGGAGGCAAGGGCAGAGGGAAGGGACAACCAGCAATCTGATCATGACCTGCAAGCGCGAATAGCTTACAGGGCCGAGTGCTCACTATTTCAGTATTCGCAATGCAAAGCAAAGCAGAGCAGCAAAACTTGTCAAAAACCCATGGGTTCAACCGAAAAAAAATAGACACTCAGAAGGAACACTTCACTATCCTTGGTTGCTAGCTACTGGTTTCTACAATTTGTTTCGGCACAGTGTTGCCGTCCATCGCTACGTCTATGGACCTATGTAAACTGCCGTTCACGGTGTGTGTATGGTGTGTGTATGTGTGCATATGTACGTTCGTGGTACAACGGCTATGGAAGCAGGGCGCACACAAAGTCGGCAATGCATCAAATGGCTAAATCCCGATCCAGCAAGCAAGCAGCGATCCAGCAAGCAATCAGCAATTGGTGGCGTATTCCATGAGTTGCGCCAATGTGATAAGCAAGACTCAGAAGCGTTCGCTTGCGTGGTGCGTTGGACGACATCAACAACTTAAAAGGTAATTTGGGCAACACTCCCTCATTCTCACTCGAGGGTGCCGGTGAGAACTTGTCCACGTTCCGGGAAAAAAAATGGACCCTAATAACTTAGGAATTCCATTTCGCATCAAAAGAGGCTAAAAGGCTTTTATTGGGAGTATCCATATTTCAACGCGAAAAATAACTTCAGTATCTTGGTTTGCGCCTTTGACATGCCACAATTTGTGGCACAAAGCCTCAAATAGCAAAAAGAAAAGCGCTGTGGACTAGATTTCATTTGTACAGTAAAACCCCTATCACATTTAGGCAATATCCGCCGACGGCCGTCACATTGGGCGCGCAATCTAGGGTAACTTGCCGTTTATCAAAAGCTGGCCAAATGACGTCCCCAGATGTGCGCGCGTCACGGTCGCACTTGGTGCGTGACGTGACCGGTGAGTTGGCAAAATCTAAAGATATGCACGCGTGCGTCTTGACCCACGCTACTTAGAAATGCGTTCGTTACCCTATATCGAGCCGATTTACCCATCGGAGGGAAGCCATCTTACCGAGGTCTTTGCTGCCCAGAAGCTGAATTTCTGAGTTTTCTGTTTTGGTTGGATCACGGTCGCGCTTCGGGAGAGGGGTAAACGGCACACCACGCAAAAACAAAGTTGCTCATCGCGTAGAGGACGATCCACGCTACTCAAAACATGCATATTATATAATATATATAATAGTTCGTGTCAGATGGTGTTATCTAGCCCGACCTACATGGCTAGCACGCAAATTCGTCTGAAATCTGCGTTCTGCCATAATTGGGCTCTGCTACACTATGGGGGGGTGGGTATACCTTTGGTGCATGGGGCATTGCCCCCGCTCTCACTTGGGTTCTCTGTCCTCTCCAACGGTGTCCATGGCATCCCACCCCCTTTTTCACGCACCCCCCCTCCCCCCCCCTCCCCCCATCTACGACTCTTTATGCGCTATCACTCCCAGCCATGGAGGGCTGGGAATGGTCAGCGTCAGAGTCGTCACCATCGTCTCCATCATCGGACGCGGGCCGGCACCGGGCACATTGCCACCGGCTGTCAGGCTGCTCAATGTATGGGCCGTCCCGTGCCCATTCCAAGCCAAAGCAGCCGTCGTGAATCCACGCTTCGCAGGTGTCACACTGGGCCCAGTTTTCAGTGAGGCCGGTCCCGACATCATTGCCGCAAGGGCACGTGGTCCCATCATCCCACTGTTCGGGACCGGCCTTCCGCTTCACTCCCCGCTTTGGCCTGGCCGCCCTTTCCTCCTCTTTCCGCCTTTGGGTGGCCACCCGTTCCTCCTCTTTCCTCCGTTGTGTTGCCGCCCGTTCCTCCTCTCGCTTCCGTTTTTCCTCCGCTGCGCGCCTCTTTTTCTCTTCCGCCGCGTGTTTCCGTTCCTCCTGTTTTTTCTCTCCCTGAAGCCATCATGGGTGTTGAATGCCTTGGGAACGCGGATGGCGTAACCATGCTCTCCCAAATTACCCACGATGTTACCTGCGCGCAGCAAGTAGCAGGGAGGAAGTTGGACCCCGGCGGCGGTACCACCCGCCAACACCGAGATCCATTCACGTTCTTCCCTCTCACCACGACCGGCATTTTTCCCTTTGGTTGCCACCACCTTGCGCCGGTTGCCGTAGCCGATAAAGGTACCGGCCTCGTCAATTATCACCAGTTGCTCGGGGGAGGTTATACCTTTTTCCAGGATTGTGGTTTGGTAACCATTGAACCATTCCCTAATATACTCTGGATTTTCGGCTCGCAACCGCTCGAGTTTGATAGCCTCCTTCATGCGCGGCACAACCGTGGGGAACCGACGCTTGAAGCGACGCCACCAAGACCAAGAAGCGGTGAATTTCACCTTAGCCTCCGGAGCTAATTGCTCAGCTTTGTCCCAGACCTCATCTCGGTATCAGGCCATACCAGCGTTGGTGTGGTCATCCACGTAGGTGACTATTGCCTCCTCTACGCTACGAGGCAACGTTGGTTTCCGACCGGGTGTGGCCAACCCGTTTTTCAACCTAGTCATACGTTTCTTAACCGAAGAGTTGCTAACATGATGACGATTTACGTGCTCAATCGTGATTTCCCCGGTCAACACCCGTGCAACCGCACGATCTAGAGATGACATGTTGCGATCCTTGCATTGCAGAAATCGTAATGGCAGTTTCTCGAAATCTGCAACGTACTTGCGAAGCAGCAAAGAGGCAGAAGTGAGAGGAGCGAGTTGCGTGGCAGATTGCGGAACAGCCTCATTACGATCGTAAGGCTGAACATCCGTCATTGCCCTTCGCATTGCAGTTTGGCTTAGGGCCCGCCTTTGACGATCGGTCCGGGCACCTCTTGGACCTGCCTCAACGCAACCGCGAGATGCCGCGGCCGCCCTTGCCGCAACTAAGTATTGACCAACACCAAGCGAAGCGGCCCGCACCGGGCGGCCACTACGATTTAACTCTTTGGTGACATCTACCCGATCCTCTTGAGGAGAAAAGTCATTGGGACAAATCTCCACGTCAGAATCGGGTTGGGAACAAGGGACAACGTCTTCTTCTTCACCACAAACCTTTTTGGTTGTCATACCTTCGTCCTCCGACTCTGCCACCTCGTCACTATCGGAAAACAACAGTCCCTCCGAACTTGAAGACTGTTCTCGACTCAAACCAACACTGCCCTGATCTAACTCATCCAACATTGCACAAGCAAATGGGTCTTGTTTAGCCAACCGGAGACTCGTGGAATCTGTCCAATTAAAAGACAAAAAATTTTTGCTTTCATTGAGACCAGGGTGGCTGCCCCAGGGGGTTTCCTCCATGGACACCATTGGCAAAAAACAAGAAAAGCACCAAGCTCAAGCAAGGGATGCTACAGTGCCGACAGGCAAAAGCCGGACCGGCATCGCCGAAGGGCCTGGGACCCTCCCTCCCGAAGTAGCCTGGGTATGGATCTACCCGCAGAACCACAAATTATAAGATTTGGTGCTGTGTAGCGCTCAAACGAAGCGCCACTGTGACGGGCGGCGATTTGAGCGCCCTCAGCGCAATCGCTGAGGGCGCTCTGTTCCCAGCCGGATATCTGGCGATTTTTGGCACCGAAGCGGGATCTGATGCTATGGGCCAGTAGCCTGGGTCCCCTTCTGTAGATCCATCCAGAAATTTCCAGGAAATCCCAAAAAATTTTAGAGAATTTCGGCCGACTGTGAAGGACGGGCCAAAATCGGGGCGCATTTGGCGACTTACCCTACCACAGGCCGCGGATATTGGATATAGAATCACCTTCCCCAACCTTTGCCCCCGGGGTGCTAGAATGTGACTCCTCATAAAAAGAGCTAGACCAATATTTCCCCGCCACCGCTTCACGTGCGGGGTCCCCATGGCCATAGAATTGTTGTGTCCGCTCGGTGGCGGGGAAATCCACGGTTCAATTTTGGCCCCGCCGGCGCCCCTCCCCCTCTCCCTCCTAGTCTGCTGCTGCTATCTCAGACAGGTGCGTAACCCTACCCTACACCAACGTAGCAATGTAAAAGGCAACACCAAAGCATGGGACATCTCTTCATATGATCAACCTCATGGCTTGTATACAAATGACCAATCCTGGGCCGCATAGGCGGGGAGGACGGCCTCGACTTGGTCCAAAAGGTGAGGCCGGTTCCCCCCCACCCGCAGTGCTGCATACTGCCAGGTTGAGGATGATTTGATCTTCCTAATTGCTTCTTTCAACACCTCTACCGTTGGTTTGTGCGCATTTGGGTCAGAAACAAGATTGCACCGATGAAGGCCGGACAAAACAGTGCCTTCCCTATGCTCTACACGTTGTTTGCATTCTTCCTCTTGGCGCTTCTCCAAAAGCAACTGCGCCTTCCAGTCAGTATACTCTTTGTAACTCAACTCAGGGTCCTCGTCCATGGTCCTAGCCAACTCTCTAAAATAACGAGCATGTTCCTTGTAAAGTCCATACAACCGATCTTTAAAATGGGTGAGGCACACCCGGATGTAGGCTCATGTTGCTGAAGGCGCGCGCGCGTATAGCGAAACATGGTTTCGCCGAACCGGTTGGTTGGGTTGATGCGAGTCGGTGCGCGGATGCGTAGTTTGTGCTTCCGGAAAACCGAATGCAAACACTCAATATAGAGGGTTACCCATTGTTGGTGGAGGTTAGACAACGATGGAAATTGAGGGAAGAACTCAATTGGGTTGACCAACCAGCGGCGAATCAGTTGCATGTAGCCCTCATACCATGCCTCATACATGTTGGACTCCACGACTCCAAGCTGATGACTACCTTTGAGAAAGGGAAGCTCAAAGTTTTTGGAGTAAGCGGACTCTAATTGCAGGAGAAACTCAACATTCGCATCTTCCAACCATTCGCCCTCGCTCGGAACCACTTGTCTAAAAACCTCCGAATAGTGTTGTATGCACTGCCCACCGAATGTTGCGAAGCGATTGAAAGAGGTGCGTTGTAGCTTCAAGGCATGGGGAGGCGCACCTTCTCTTTCATCCTGTTCCTTCTTCAACGATGAGAATTCACTACGTTTGAATGTCAGAACTTGTTTGCTCAAGCGCCGGGTGACATGGTAGTGTATTGCCAATTTGCCCCCCGTTTTCTTTGTGTGGATCATGTAATGGAGGTCATTGTCCTCAAAGTTTTTAATTAGCCGTTGGTTAAAGAGGGTTCTAACGAGGTTCGTGACGTGATGATCACACTGTTTGTACGTTGAGGGCTGGTAGTTTCCTATGCTCCCATCCCATAAACCCATATCAAAGAGGAGTGGTACGTGGTGCAACGGCAAGTTAAGGAAGGCAACCCGAGGCCAAGGGAAGCAACTACGCACCCTTGGTTGAACTATACAACCCTGCTGCTCCTAGATGTGGTGAAATTGTCATCTCAAATTGCAAATGTAGCATCAATTCACAATTGTAGTGCAAATGCAAGTCGAGAACACACCTTGCACCCAAGTTAGGCCTCTTGTGTTGCACGGAACTTCCTCTTAGGTTTTTGTGTTACATGGCTTCAACCAAAGAATCAAACAGCTGCAGAAATGGACGGAAATGGTCAAGCATGGCGTTGTGCTTTGAAATGACAACTTGTAGGCAATGCTCAGACTTGCGACGTCAGATGGCGTCCAAAATGTGACCGGAAAGTCGCCACTGACCAAACGAAGCTACAACAAAGCTCCTTCTG
This sequence comes from Eutreptiella sp. 'Long Island Sound 2002', assembly GCA_964036045.1. Taxonomy (NCBI): domain Eukaryota; phylum Euglenozoa; class Euglenophyceae; order Eutreptiales; family Eutreptiaceae; genus Eutreptiella; species Eutreptiella sp. 'Long Island Sound 2002'. Next base: position 50,844,553 of record OZ038388.1, on the reverse strand, counting down.
CCTTTGGAATGCACTATGGTTGCCAAATAAGTAACACCGACCTAATTTTGAATGACGCCGGCATATAATTACAGAATCATCATTTTGAACACTTCAGGAATGTAACGACCAGATTTCGTAGCAATTATCGCACTGTATGTAAAAAAATATTTCAACAGAGAAAACATGATCGCCGCCCGCACTATTTCAGTAGTCGCGCGTGATTGGGGAAGGTGAATATAGAATTGAGAACATCAACATCTACTATTTCAACAATATCAACGTTCCAATATTTGAATTTATTGGTTTCTGTATTGAAAAAAGCTGATGACCCCCAATTTTCCGCCGCCTGGGACTATCTTTACCAAACCCCTCAAGTCTGGTCCAAAATAGGAGAACTTCGTCCTGTGCGATGTGCATCGATTCTCAACACTGCTTATCATACATGGGCTACGTCTTTTTCGTTGCAAAAGCTCGCTTTGCTTATGCATACCCTTACTGGTGTCGCCATGGTGCATAATAGATTTGCCAATTATCGAGATGTCCTTTTGTATGCATTATCCTTGGTTTGGGATGTTACATTGGATTTTGATGTTCAATTACAAGATACATTAGTGGCTGCGGCTTTTGGGTTGGCACAATTACCACATGCCAAGGCGGCACATACGCCCAAGGCGGGCATCACTACACATGGCGATGATTTTGATGAAGACAATGAAGATGAAGTGGTTGAGCTACCCTATGATGAGACATCTTGGTCATTACCTCCTTGGTTTGCCGAAGCGTGGAGCCGGTCGAGAGACCCCGATGGTGTAGGGTCTGACTTAAGAAAAGTGTTAGAAAATTTGCCTTTGATGAATGAAATTTCGCGGCGCCCACAAGACAACAATCACAATAATGACGCCAAACGTCTAATTGACCGCACATGCAAAACTTGGCAACAAAAGCTATTGCATGCATTCCGCATATTGGGTAATTTGTCTTTGGCTGATAATGATGAAGGTTCCTACGAAGGGTTGCTTCATCTTTTTCATTTACTCGCCGAGTTGGAACAATCCATGAGTGATTTCCGAAAAACCCAAAGTGTGCGTGATTCCGTTGTCCATTCTAACCAATTGTTTGGTAAACAAGAGTTAGCAGCCGCTAACTTAGCTTCGCGAATTAATGCTTTGGTAAGAGTTGGGGAAAAGGAACGGGAAAGAACCAATACAAAGGTCAGCAAGGCCAATATTTTCGTCATTCCAAGGGAAAGTCTTATGGAAGTTACGGAAGTTACGGTAGCTACGGCTCCTACGGAGGTCGAGGACGTGGAGGTTCCTACCCCACCTATTCTAACACAGCTAAACCCGGGGCCGTTGGCTCCCAATGACTCGCCGATGGAAGTGCCATTGTACGCCAAGCTCCGTCGCCGCTTGGCATGGTGGCGGCTACATGCCACTCCAGAGGTAGTCGAGATCATCACTCATGGGTTACCCGCCCTTTGGATTGCACCTCCCCCTCGCCCCAATTTTCCCTATCATCGGCACACGCCGGAGGAACTTCCAGACGCTCTCACCGTCATGAGCGAGTACTTGCAAGTGCAGGCAGTACACCGCTTTCATGCTCCAAACGGAATCCATTACGTACCGTGGTTCATGGTGTACAAACCAAAACCAAGGTTCATCTCTTCGTGCGTCGACATCAATGCACGTCTGCGCCCACCCCCCTACTTCCGTTTGCCAAATCGGAAAAAAATATTCCCTTATCTCGTCCAAGGTCATTTTGCTTTAAAAGTCGACTTAAAACACGCCTACTTCCACTTGGCGCTATGCCCCGAGCTTCAAAAATATTTCAATTTTCAAATCGGCCACGAGGTTTTCCAATGCGACAGCGCCTGTTTCGGCCTTCATTACATACCATACTACTGGACGCAGCTCATGAAAACATTTTCCCGCAAATGGCGAGCTCTAGGGATCGTGTGTTTCATATACCTAGACGACATCATAATCTTAGGACCCACGCGCAAATACTTGCTAAAGATTCGCCCTTTGGTTCTTCGCGATTTAGAGGCAGCAGGTGTGACCATCAATTTTCCAAAATCCATTTTGGACCCCACGCAAGAGTTCGAAGCTCTGGGGTTCGAAGTCAACCTACGTTGCGGCACACTGAACGTACCACAACACAAAAAGAAAGGTTAGGGAAAGGAGGCGGGCAAAGTGTTGCTTGCCACATGTATGACACCGCGCAAGGTGGCGGCCATTCTAGGGCGTTTCCGAAGCCTCTTGCCCGCCATGCCATCCCTAAGGGCATTCACAGATCTTCTTGTACGATTCGTCAGTCAGGTGAACAATGTGGGATGGGACACGCCGTGTGTTGTTCCGTCCGCAGGGGGTTGGGAAGATGGGCAGACCGATTGCCCAGGCGAACATCCAGCTAGAATTGCCGGAGTTCGACCGGAAAAATCTGCCCGAATGGGCAGAAGAATTTGCTGAGTTTCTTTTGCTAACTGGCCAATCCCATGTGGATGTGGCCACCAAATGCTCACTGCTGAAACGCTCATGCAAAAAGAAAATTTTGCAAAAACAGGTGAAACAGATTGTGAAAACCTGTTCAACATGGGCTGAGGTGCCCCAAAGACTTGAGAAAACATTCCCAATCTATGAGACCGACCTCAGTGTGCGCACACGGATAGAGGAGCTACCTATGCTCCCTGAGTTTCCTTCCGCTGCGCGAGTCTTCGAATGTGTGCGACCTAGAATATCTGTTTTCACGGATGAACGTGGGCTCCTATGGAGCCACTGAGCCCCACCTGTGGCTCATGAGTCAGACGCCCCAACGTACTTGGGATGACTGCCGTGCTACCTCTGAGAGGAAAAGCCGGACCCACTCGTACGACGAACTGGTGGACCTGCTGATTGAGCTAGCCCTTGAGAGGGAGAATGACTCCCACATGGAGAAATTCCTCAAGAAGCACTTGGGTCGAGGTGGTACCCCTACCCCCGAACGTGGCGAAGGGAAAGGGCCTAAAAATCCCACTAACGCCAACTAGGGAGGTGGTAAAGGAAGGGGTAACCTACGTGCCATGAATGAGGTTAAACCTAATGCAGGTACACCCCCTCTGTTCTACTGTAAACCTGTCAATGACAAGGTGGGACCATGTCATGCCCCTGACTACGACCACCGCAGTAGTTGTATGCTGCAGATGAAACGACAGGAGCACTCCAAAGATGCAAAAACTGTGACCCATCAGAATCATTTCAGGTGTACCATCGCCTGTGGCTATTGTGGCAAACATCGTCACTACGAGGACGAATGTCACATAAAGAAACGCGAGAGTGATAAACTCAAGCGGCAGGAGGCTGAACGCCAGAAGAACCAAACACCCACCAGAAACCCCCAAAATGGGGATAAAGGTGGTAAAGGACGTGGCAAGGGGGGTGGCAAAGGTGGACTCCCTAACCCCCAGAGGCGCTCATCAGCGCCCGCTGCTACTCCCCCTCCTGCCGAAGGTGACCCCAAGAAGCGCCCCTAGGGGGATAATGCTTCCGCTGAGGGGAATAACTCCAAGAAGAGGCGACTGGCCTGGATGGCCAAGTCCCTCATGGCTGCAGGGGTGGATGTCAAGTTTCCTGCCGAGGAGTAGGGGGGCGGCTCCGAAGAGGAGGACTTGGTTTTCTGGATCCTCGTGAAAATCGGGTATCAAGTTTTTCGAGCGGTGCTTGACACCGGTGCAACACTTTCCATAGTGGCCCGGCGCCTGCTAAAAACATTCAAGAAAACTAAGCCCGTGGCCATAAGAGTAGGTGATGGGCGTACCATCCATTCCTTGGGGGGGGTCGATGTGACTATATGCCTGGGCGACGAAATTGTGACCCAACACTGCAGAGTGCCGGACACTGACGCTTTTGACATCGTCATTGGTACCGACTTCCTACGAAGAAACCCCCAGGTAAAAATGCTGTCTCTCCAGCGCCCCTATTCTTTGCACTGCCATTTTGGCAGTGGGCTCTTCTCCGTATCTTTGGAGCTGTCAGGACGAAAAGAGTCGGGGACTCGCTACGCATCCAAGACTAACTATCGTACTGAAAACTACCAATTGGCCCGTCACGTTCTTGAAAATGGACTGGCGGCCCTTCAGGTAAACCTGGAGGAGATCCAGGTGGAATTGTTTGCGAGCCGACAATAGCACATCATGCAGTTGTACTGCTCGAAACATTTGAACAACGCTTTCCGTTTCTTCTGGAAAGCAATTGGCCTAGCGTATGCTAACCCTCCCTTCTCCCTGCTCGCGAAGGTTCTAACCAAAATCGCTTATGAGGGAGGAAGGGCTTTCATGTGCACCCCTGACTGGGGCTGCTCTGGTGAACACGCTTACTGGCGCCGTATGCTAGATCGAATGACCGTGGGAAGAGTGCAACTCCCCGACGGTCCCATCTATGTGCCTCAGGACCCAGACACAACTATGCAGGCCCCCGATTTCGCCAGTTTCTTATCCATCGTCGATGGATCTCTCAATCCTGTTCCCCTGTGTGATCTAGACCAGGTGCTACGGAAAGAGGTCATGGCCGAAAATTGTGGCCTGACCCTTTCTGATCTCAAAAATCCATCTCCTGAGCACCTATCTGCCACACTTACAGGGTGTGAATCTCCTGATGGGTATCTGGAACCTGCAGCTGTTAACGAGGATGCTGACGACCAGCTGTCTGAGATCGCCAGCACTATCCCTCCTGTAGATCCCAGCTGTGTTGATCTAAAACACAGTGCCTTCCTAGCCCAGCTGTTGCTCGAGGAGGTAGATCTAGAGTCAACCTCAGAGCCCACTTCCCCTGTCGGGAAACCAGTGCTACACATGCAGCCTATGCACACAGGTGAACCCGTGGCCCGGAGTCCTGATGCTCTAGCGCGGCCTGCTTCTAATAACATGCCACTGTCTGAGCATGACACTCAGGAACTCCTACGGCTGTTGTACCTGAAGGCCCAAGGTATTGAGCGCCAAGAGCGGCTGCAATACCTCAGACAGACCTGGAAATCCTCAATCTGGTTTGAGGAGGACGATGATTCCCATACGCTGCCTGATCCTGAGATACCTCTAGTGTATTCTTTGCACTATGGGCAGCAATGTCCCCCTGAGTGGGACGATGGTTCTTTACCTGCCGAAACTGCTGATCGGCAGAAAAAGAAAGAACATGGAAAGAGCAACCTCCATGCCGAGGAGGATTTCCTGCAGAAAATCGAGAGTCTTAACCTTGACCCCCGACTGAAGAAACTGCTGCTAACCTATGAGGAGGTGTTCGGCGCCTTGCCGTCCCCCCTCTCTTGTAAAAAACTGGTCCAAATGGACCTGAAACTGAAACCTGATTTTGAAAAGACGCGAGTGAGGCGTCGTCCCTATCCCGCTCCACAGGAACAGGTTGAAGAAATCGAGCGCCACATCCAGGAATGTATTGATGCTGGCCTCGCGGAGGAATATAAGAAGGGGGACTACCCCCATCACTGCAGTCCCTGTTTCCTCGTTGCTAAACCAGGGTCGACTGCCCTACGACTGGTTGTTGACTATGGTGAGGTCAACAAGAAAACCCAGAACCACTCAGGGAGTATTCCTAACATGGAAAATACCCTGGAGGGTATTGCCAAATGCAGGTACAAGACCAAAATGGACAAACGCAGTGGTTTCTGGCAGGTAGACCTAACCGCCGCAGCTCAGGAGCTGCTGGCTTTTATAACCCCTAAGGGTCGTGTGTTTAAATGGAAGGTCATGCCTTTCGGGGTGGCTAATGCCCCCGCGCTCTTCCAGGAGCTAAGGAACAAATTTTTGTACATACTGAGGCGCCGACCTCTAGTACAGGAGTTGATTTCTCGGGGTGCAGAAATGGAGGCCCACATCGACGACGTGAGTTTGGGTACTAATACCCAAGAGGACCATGTCCTCCTCCTCCGCGAATTTTTCATTGTATGTCAAGAAAACGATCTCCGAATCAAACTCGAAAAATCTGAGTTTATGAAAGAGGACATGGAGTATTTGGGTTTCGACGTGGGGTATGGCTGGTGGAAACCAGCCGCGTCTAAGATGCAGCCCCTACAGGACATGCAGATTCGCGATGACCCTAAGAAGGGTCTACACGACGTGAGGAGTTTTGTGGGCGCCTGTAACTTCTATAGGCGTCACATCCACAATTTTACCTACTCCTCTGCCCCCCTCACTGACCTAATCAAGAAAACTACTCCCTCGAGGTGGACCGCCAGAGAGGAGGAGTGTTTCCAGGAGTTGAAGAAAAAATTTGCCTCCTGCAACTGCCTGGGAGTACACCGCCCTAAGGGCGAGATAGTCCTGATCACTGATGCCAGTGATGTAGGGGGGGGTGGAACAATCTACCAATGGCAGGAACTTAACCCAGCTGAACTAACCCACTGCCATTATCGTACTAGTGGACTGAACCGTGATGGCTCCTTGAAACATGACTATCCTACCGGTAAGTGGCGGCTGGTGCCACTGGGACACTGGAATTGGAAATGGAACCAAGCGCGTTCCAATTACAGTACCTATGACAAGGAACTCTTGGCCGGTATGTTGGTGCTTTCGTCACAGTCCTGACTCCTGGGATCTAACCCTATTGTCTGGCTCTGTGACCGGGAACCTGTGAAGTCTTTTCAGAAGGGCCCACCACCAGAGAAAGCAAAACTAAAGCGGTGGTGGACTTACCTGAGCCAGTTCAGGCTGACAGTTCATCATATCCCCGGTATAAAAAATGAACTGTGTGACTATATATCGCGCAATAACTTCGATGCGCTTATAGTGAGAGCTCTGAGGCGCTCGCCAAAGAGGCTTTCCAGCGTCCCGATGTCCAGGTAGGTAGGTAGGTGCACTCGGTCGTGGAGAGGCGCCCCATGGTTCCCCCTGGCGTCGCCCCTGTGACGAACAGGAAGAGGCTCCGCGCGTGAAGAGGGGAGGCGGCTTACTTCCCGCTAGACCTGACTGTTGGCCCCCAACAAAGCGGCCCCGGGCAACGCCGGGAGGGCTGATCGCCGCCAGCGTGACATGCTTGTCTCGCCGGGAGGGTGTGCCCCCGTGCTTGCGCACGTCCCCTCCTTTGGGCGGAACCCTAGGGGTTCACCGGACTTCCTGGCGTATCCCGTTCCCAAGGCATGCATGCACGTTCTTGGTACTAGGGTTCTGAGGCGCTTGGGTGTCGCACGCTCCGCCTCGAGTCCCAAAGCAGCGCAGGCCTTAGGATGCAGCCTTACCCCCGGTCTCCGGATCTCGTTTGGCCGGGTCACCTGCATGGCACGGGCTGCCTCAGTGCCCGGGCTGTGGGCACTGGGTTTCCTACTGTTGTGTGGCGTTTGTGTTTCGGTCCGGTTGGCGGTTGGGTGTGGGTTTTGTTAACCCCGCCAGTCCTGGCTGGGGTCTTCGGTGGGTGTGCTTGGGCACGGTTTGTGGTGTTGTCCCTCTAGTGTCGGCTGTTTGTGGTGTTCGTTGTTGGGCTTCGGTTTCGGCCTGCTTTTGGGACGTGTGTGGTTTCGTGGGCGTCCCGCTTGCCCCCCGCCGTTTCCGGTTCCGGCGTGCGGTGTGGGCGCGTGTGCTGGGCCCGGGTCTCGGCTGTGCCCAGCCCTTCTTGGCTGGGTTGTCGGGGTGTGTTTTTTGCGCTTTGGCTTTTTTCTTTTTTTTTTTTCCGGGCTTTGTGGTCCCTGTCCCTCCATCCCCTTTCTTTCGGGCTGGGCTGGTGGCTCTCTTTTTTTTTTTTCTTTTTTTTCGGTGTCCCTTTTCCCCGTGGGCCGCTGTTACTGGCTTGGTGTTGCCGGTTTTGGGTGGGTGGTCCCCGTGTGCCTCTGTGGGGGTCCTGTCTTCGGTGCCTTCTGGGGGGGGATTTGGCCGCCTGTGGTGGCGTTGGCGGGCGGTTTGGCGGCTGTGGGCTGTTTTTGTGCCTGTTCCCCCTCCCCCCTCCCTTTTTTTTTTGGGGGGGGGGGTTTGCCTGTTCCTCCCTCTGCCTTCCCTGGGCTGGCGCACGCACTGGCCTGCATTCAGTGTTGTCTTCCGGGCTGCTGTCTTCAGTTGTGTTCTGTGTGGCTGCGTTCCGGCCCCATGGGTCGGGTGGGCTATGTACACGGTGGGCTCGGCGCCCCTTCTTGCCGGGTTAGGTCCTGGCTCTGCCTGCTGGGCGGCTGCGCCAGGCGGCTGCTTGTGGTTTTGGGTTAGGGGGCTGGGGTTGTTCGTGTCCTTTCCCCTCTGCGGTGCCGGCTGTAATCTTCTGGGTGGTCCGCCACCGTTGTCGCCAGGCGCGCTGTGGCCCCATGTGTGGCTTGTGGTGCTGGTGTGTGGCGTGCTGGCGCGGCGCCCTCCAGGGTGTGCGGTGGCTGGCTTCGGTTAGTCCCTCAGGTTTGGGTCAGTTGTGTCGTGCTGTGCCGCTCTGTGCCGCGTCGCGTCGCGTCGTGCTGTGGCGCGTTGCACTGTGGCGCGCTGTGGTGCGGTGTGCCGTGGTCTCGCGTGGTGCCGCGGTGGGTCAGTGGAGGTCAGCCTGGCCTGTGTCGTGGTGCGGAGTGCGGGCCGGAGTGTGGCTGGCTGGTGGCTGGGGGGTGCGGTGAGGTGTGGGTGGCTCGCTGGGTCCGTGCTGTGGGGGCTTGGGCGTGCCGCTCGGGCTGGTGGGTCGGGTAGGTCGTTCGCGTGACGGTCCGTGGGGTTGCCCTCCCTGGGGGCCTGTGCCTTGGTCCCGTGTCCTCTGGGGGTTTCGGTCCCTCGTCGTGGGTGCCGCGGCCGTGCCTTCGTCCTCTTCCGGTGCCTGTGAGGTGGCCTTTGTGGTGGCCGGGGTCGTCGCCTGGCGGTGAGGGCGTGGTGGTGCGCCGTGCGGCGGCGTTCCCTGCGGCTTCCTCTGTGGGTGTGGCCCGTTCTCCCCGTGTAGGTGTGCCCTCCATTCTCCGTGTGGTTTCCGGTGGCCGGTGGGCGTGCGCTGGTGTGATCTGCATGGCGTCCGATGTTTGCTTCGGTGGTGTGTGTTGGGGTGTTTGGTGGGGCTGGGGCGGCGCTGGTCCCCCCGTCGTGGTGTGCCCTTCCTGGGTGTGGGTCGTGGTGCCTGCCGTGGTGCCCTTTTCCTCCGTGTCTTGGTCCCCGCTCCCGCCCCTTCCTGGTTCTTGGGTGGTTTCCTGCCCCCATGTGGTGTCGCTTCCGGCGTCCTGTCCCTGCGAGTGCCTGCCCTCACTTGTGGCCCTTCTGTGCCCTCTTGCCTGAGTGCTCCTTGGTGCCCCTTGCCCTACCCTTGCCCTTGTCCTGTCCCTTCCTGGTGTGGTGGTGGCGGGAGGGGCGGGGTGGGGAGGGGGCGCCGGCGGCCCAGGCCTGGGGGTGGGTGGCCTGGAGCCACTGGCGGAGGGCTTGGGGGGTGTAGGGGGGGCGGAGGCCCTGGACCGCATCGCGGAGGAGGGCCTCCCATGCCGCTTGCGGCATGATGGCCTCCGGGGCGGCCTCGTTGGGGTTTGCGGGGGTGCGGGTGCGCACCTCCTCGAAGGTATGCACCATGTGCACCCCTTCGTGCCTTCCCGCTCCTCCGGCCCACTTCACCCAGCGGCGGAGCTCCTGCAGAGCGGGGGGAGACCACCAGGCGAGGTGGGCGGGGGCCCGGGGGGGGGAGGGGTCCGTGCCCGTGGTCGTGGTGCGGCGGGGGGAGGACGTGGACCTGCGGTGGTGGCGGGGGTGGCGGTGCCTGGGGGAGCGGGAGCGGCGGCGGCGGGGGCTGGGGGTGGAGGACGGGTAGGGGCGGAGGGGGGAGCGGGAGGGGGAGGTGGACATGGGGCGGCGGTGGCGCGCTCGGTGGCGTCCGGGGGAGCGGGAGTGGTGGTGGCGGGGGCTGGGGGTGGTGGATGGGTACGGGTGGCGGGGGGAACGGGGAGCTCGGCGGGGCGTTTGGGGGGAGGGGGAGGTGGACGTGGGGCGGCAGTGGCGTGCCTGGCTGCGTCGGGGGGAGCGGGAGTGGTGGTGGCGGGGGCTGGGGGTGGGGGTCTTGTTTGGCCGGTAGGGGGAGGGGGAGGCGGACATGGGGCGGCGGTGGCGCTCGTGGTGGTGCCCGGGGGAGCGGGAGTGACGTCTCGATGTCCAACTTGACCTGTCCATGCGCACTGCTGGAATCCTAGAGGGTTGGAGCCGAACCAACTATCAGTCAGAGTATAAAGAAATTCTCCAAACCCTCAGCACTGGTCTCGAACCCCGTGTCATTGACGGGCACCAGTGGTATAAAAACAACCAGTACCTCTTCTACGAGGACCGTATTGTTGTGCCCGAAGCACGACTGGATGGGTGCATGCAGTGGTCCCATCTCAGCTCTGGTCACACTGGCGCTAATCGCTCAGTGGACTTCTTCCGCGAGTGTTTCTACTCTAGTCTAACCCTAACTGAACTGAGGTCTCGTATGCAGACCATTGTGAATGCTTGTGGCTGTCATGCCAGCAAGCAGAGCGACAGTAGGGATAGGGGACCAACTCTCTTCTCTATGTGGATTTCATCCACGGCCTACCTCGCTTCGGCGGCTATGATAGTTGCCTAGTGGTCACTTGTGGCCTATCTCGCTTCACCCGTGTGTTCCCTTGCAATAAGAAAATCACAGGTGAGCAGACTGTGAAAATGTTGTTTGAACAATGGTTCGAAACCTATGGGGCACCTAAGCAGGTGCACTCTGATGAAGATGTACGCATCCGCAGTGACACTGGATGGTACAAACGAGTGCTAAATGCCCTCAACGTGGAGGTAACTACAGGTGTGCCCCATACCCACACGTCTAACCCTCTTTGTGAGAGACAGAACCGTGTGGTGGAGCAAAAACTGAGAATCCTGATGAAACAGGAGCGTACCAAAGACTGGGTACGTCTAGTGCCCTGGGCACTGCTGACCATGAACTCACAGCGGAGCTCTTCTACGGGTTTCACCCCCCACGAACTGTTCCATGGAGGACGACCTGCTTGGTTCTTCAAAACCCCCTTTCCCGAGGACTTCAAGAGCCCTGTGGGAGATTGGCTCGAACACAAGCAGTCTATGGCTAACCAGGCTGGGACTAACCTGAGACACATTCGTGACCGTGAACTGAGCCGGCGGAACCGCCTACGGCGACCTGCCAGCTTCGAGGTTGGTGACCTTGTTTTGGTTCACCGTTCACGCCTACCCTCCTGGCCACGTAACTGCCTACAGGACCCTTATTTTGGACCCTATCGTATCATCAGGATAGATGGATCCAAGATCCATGTCAGGTGCAGTCCACGTCTAGGTGGTGAACTGCTGTGTGCACCTAAATAGTTGAGGCACTATCACTCCCCTGACGATCTGTCCTGGGATGAGTGGCGCCTCAGCGACAGTGAGGTTGAGCGTATTGACCTAGAGAACGCTGCCAGCCCAGAGGAGGCAGACGAACTCGAAGAGATGACTGCCGATGAGACGGCAGTCGATGGTTACTACGTGGTTGCAGGTATTGCTCGCCACGAGTATAAACAAGGCTAGAAATTTCTAACCCTGTGGGATGGCTATGGGTTACATGAGGCGACCTGGGAACCTATGTCAGCCTTCATAAAACCAGATGGGAGTATCAACCCCATCTTCCGCTCCTACCTCGTTGAGAACAACGAGGGGCAGCTACTAACCGTGCTGAGACTCTGTCCCAGCGTAAAAAGAAAAATTAATTTCCTTGTGTCAGTCTACTGACTGTGTTCTAACCTTACAGGTGAAGTGAGCCTTCTTGGGCAGACGTGCCTGTGTATGGGTGTAAGAGCAGTTGTCACAGTTGCCCCGCATTGGATCGCAGGACAGGACCGTTAGCCCCCCGTGACAACCACTCCCTGGCCGAAGGCCATTGGTATTTCACAGACCACTGCTTACTGAGCACTGCAGTGACCCTGTCTGTGCCCTGCAGTCCCATGCCTATGGTTTCCAACGTGGACCAGGTGGCCGCTTATCAGGTTTGCAGCCACCCAGCGAGTGTATGCCTTGTTGACCATGTGTTGCATGGGGACTGTTCTGATGTAATGACCTTGGGGAGCCAACAAAGAAAGGTGGCTTACTACACCAGGGGGGAATGACAAGCAAGGTGTTATGAGGCAAGGTGTGTCTTCCCTCCTTGGGGACAAGCGAGCCGACAGTTAGGACCACTGACTGGTCCAGATCCATGGGCTTCTACCCTTCCTTACAGGGTTTACCATACCCCTAAGTGTGCTACGTATGTCTGTGTGTGTATCACTTCTCTCCCCGGCGTGGCTCCCGAAGACCGGGCTTCGCTGACGTAGGACCGAAGGCCCTAATCAGGTACTATTACCACTCCTATGGCGCCCAATTTCTATGCTGGTGCCTATCCTTGGGGGAAGACGGCAAAAGCCCTACCTACTAGAGGGGAGGGGTGGCCAAGTGTGCTAATGTAAGTGCGGCTAACCCCCATCTGCTCAGATTTTCACAGATCTGCCTCAGATTGGCTACATTTTGGTCATTTTCTCTGCTTCGGCGGAATCGCCGTCCCGCAGCTCAGTCTCAGGATCAGACCTATATATTTCTGATGTGCCGGATCTGATTCCGCGGTCCATTCATCGTAAATCCGTCGCGTTCCGATTATTTACCTGGAATCGCCAATTGCCGCTGATGCGGGCCCGAAGCCAAATCAGCCAAATATTTTTTCACAATCGGATTTATATAAATCTTTTCAGACAGATATGGACACTCAGATGTACTTAGGATAATCCGCATCAATTTTCTTCATAGACTGGGATTTTTTGCCGGATAACAATCAGCATGGATCTTGCTTCCGTTGTTGCTGCTCTCGCCTCCGTTGGTGTCCGCGTATCCGGTTCTACCCCCAATAGCAGCGTTCAGGTCGACTCCTCGCGTGCCTGCCCCACTGGTCTTGCCGGCCCTGAGCCCTCCGGCACCATCAACGACCCAGGGCAGCACTTTCATGGTAGCAGAGGCTACCTGAATGTTGCTTCACAGCCCTTCAGTCCACAGCCCGCTCCCCAGTACGGCCCCGTAGACCCCGCCGCTTCTGGAGAAGTAACGATTACGCTGCCATGGTGCTGCGCGAACGAGGCCTTGAGAGGAATGCCTTGCGCAAGCCCAAGCTGCCCAAGAAGGGCGCACATCAGCAGCTGTGGAGACCCAGATTACCATTATGATCCCAGTCGAAATTGGCCATCGAGCAGCTGGAATCCGCCGGCCTACGACGATGGCAACGCTCCGGTGGAGCTTACGGACCTGGCAGGTACCAACCATCCTTACGGAGGTCCAACATTCGAGACCATTGACGCCGATCTGAACGACATTGAGATGGGTGGTCCAGGTGAGGTACCTAGCTATAATCGACCAGCCTCTTGGGCACACTGGGGCGACCATTTGTCCCCAGAAGTGACCCGTAACCTTGAGGCAACTGAGGCCCTTTGTCTCTTGGCCACGTCTAAGCTGATCGAACAAGAAAGAATCGCCTCTGATTTTTTAACGGAATATTTTTTCCTCCTTCAGGACGAAATTAATACCAGGATGTGGTGGCGTTCTCAAGAAGATGACACTTTTGCCATTTTTTTGCAGATCTGGGAGGCAAGCCCCTTCCCGAAGGAGAAGGGCACGGCACCTGTTCCCGGGCCCTCCGCCCCTCATCCCCCTGTTTCCATCCGCGACGATCTAGCCGCTGCAGTTGAGGAGGGAATTTTAGAGGCGGCCAGGCAGGCAAGCCTGGAAATCAGGGCTGAAGGAGCTCCCCAAGTGGACTCCTGGCTGCGGACCACCGAGATCAGCGGTCCGACAGCCTGCTCAGGCCCTTCAGGACACGGTATGTACTGTCCTGCCGACTGCTCCTGCAGATTCCAGCGAGATGCTGAGCTCCAAACGCTCAAAGATCAGATGCACCTCATCATTGAAACGCTGGGAATAAAAAATCTTTTCAAGACGCACATGCGGTCTGAGGGCGCCTCATCGGTGGAACAAGCAACAGAGCCGTCGGAGGAGGCGACAGAAACTTTTTCAATTGCTCCTTCGGTGGACTCCAGGACCACCGATGCAAGGATCAGCAGGACCAAGCTAAAGGAAAGGGTTAAAATCTCTCGTTCTGAGAGTAGGACGGCGAAGGCTAGGACTGAGGCTCAGAATGCCAAGCGAACCGCCTCCCGTACTGCCCCTCCTGCTGCTGATTCCAATACCTTAGCCCAGCTGTTGCTCGCCCAGACCCTCGCCGGAGCTGGTGTGGCGAATGATGCCGCCAAGGTGTCTGCCATGACGGCCGGTGTTGGGCTGGATTCGCTTCTTAATCCTACTTCATTGCGACTTCGTCAGGTTGCCAAGCAACCGAAGTATAATGGGAACCCCCGACGTTGGCCTCAGTTCCAACGGGAATTTAAACTGTGGGTTAAGACTCAAAAACTCCAAGATGATCAGTTCCTGATGGCCCTCTTGGATTGCCTTGAGGGAGCGCCGGCCAACACTTGGCTCAGGACTTGGAGTGATCGCGAGGATACAAGTTCCCCCCTTACCTTTGATGAGGTATGGGAACAGTTGGAGGTACGTGGATCCCGGCTGCCAGAGGACCATTACCACCAGATGTTGAAGAATTTTCCTTCATTCTCGCGATTAATCTTGCACGAAGTGCAAGACAAAAAACAGCGCTTCTGGAATTTAGTGGAAGAAGCTGAACATTCAGGCGAAAAATTTTCTAGTGCCGAGCTGAAAAATCTGATTTTTGACAAGATCCCCTCAGAAACTGCCGCCACCCTTCGGAACAAACAGTCCGAAGAAAAGGTCAAGACCTGGTGGGCGGAGGTGGAAGGCTTCGATGCCTCTGCCAACAGGTTTACCGTCAGGGAGGCACTTCAAAAGTGCTCCCCCACGTCCTTCTCCAAGGTGAAATTCACTGAGGAGACGTGGAAAATCAAGTTTAATGAACACGAGGATCGGGACTTGTTTGTCCAAGTCCTCAACAGGGGAGTAAGTTTCCATGGCCATCGCCTGAAGGCCAAGAACTGGGTGTTTTCGTTCACCCCGAAGGAACTCTGGGAAGAGGTTGAGCGGCTCGCCGACGCCGCCAATCAGAATTTCCATGAGGGTCTTGGGGGAAACAAGAATACCCAGCAAAACACCCAAAATGGGGCCCAAAAGGGCAACAAAAAGGTGAATGACACCCGGAATGTTCAGCAGCACTGTAGCATCTGCCTTCTTTTAGGTTCTACGAACCGAGCTAAGACGCATTCTACTGATAATCACCGATGGTCTCCTTACGATCACAAGGTGATTGGTGAAAATATCAGTAATTCGCAGAATTCAGACAGGAATGACAGACAGGTGCATGGTGGGAAGGCTGGAAAAGGGAATCCGACCCCCTCCGGTGGAAACAAAAATCCTGGAGGCCCTGGCGGGTCCCAAGGCACAGGAAATCGGACTCCATCCGGCTCCGGTGGGCAGCCGAACGGCCAGAAAAATCCCAATAGCAACGCCGGAGGCGGAAATCGAAATCCAGGCCAAACCCCTCAATCCGGTACAAACAAGGGAAATGCTCCAGGATCCCAGGGTAAAGGTAAGGGAAATCCTTCTGGCACCCCTTTCTCTGGTAAGGGCAGAGGGCGTGGCGACGGTGGAGGTCCATCATCCGGCGGCCGTGGCCGTGGACGTGGAAAGGGCAACCATCGTGTGGATCAGGTCTCAGGTGCAGATCAGGTGTCCGATGCGGATCGAGATTACGTTGAAAATGCCTTGAATCCAGCAGATGATCCGCTCCAAGATGAGTGGGTCGACGAATCAGGGTGTGTCCACAATGTTAACGCAGCCACTGGAGGTCAGAACGCCTAGGGGAGCCACGAAAATCGCCCCTCCCCAGGCGATTTCAGGCATGATCCCCAGATTCCTTCTCGACCACTACTTGATGTAGGGTCGCTTGTCTCCTCTCCCCTGGATCCGGCAGCGGATCCTTCTGTTGTAGTGGACGAGGTTGGTGTACAGTCCAAGCACAGGGCTCGTCAGTTTGTCACAAAGATGTGGGTCTCTGATCGCAAGGGCAATTTCCACCTCGCCACTTGTTTGTGTGACAATGGATCGGAGGTAAATCTCCAATCCAATTCTTTTTTGCCTGACGACTGCGTGTTTGATTCGCCTCTTCCTGCTACCCTCGAGGGAGTTTCTGGACATTCTCTCGCAGGTGGGCAACGCGGTTGTTATATATCCACTCATTTGGTCGCTCAAGACCTTTGGGAAGAAGGCAATGTGGAGGAAGGTATCCTTAAGGATGACTACTTCTATCGTGCCGACATAAAGTATGACCTTTACTTGGGCCATCCTTGGCTTCGCAAGAACAGGGTGGCGCCCGTAGGTCATCGGCGTTGTTTTTTGCTGGAGTCAGGTCCATTGGAGCGTCCTGAATTTCGTTTTTTGCACGCAGGGTTTAAAAGTGCAGAAGAATTTTTGAAGCAAAAGGTTACACCAAAATTTGGCGAAGATGTCACCATTGCAGAGGTGAATGGGAGTGCCGATTACTCCCAAGAGTTAGAATGTCTTCGTAGGGACTCCCAGCCACGACGCCCTTCGCGCTGGCACTCTTCATCCTACAGAGTTGTCAACAAATGGCGCGATACAATTTGTGAATATTTTTCTGAACACCATTCCTTTTGGCCACAGTATGATGCCTTTGCTAACCGCGAGAACAAGCGCTTTGACAAGCACTTTCGCGACGCTTGGACCCATAAATGGGACAAGAAGTTATGGATTAATCCTCCGTTTCACTTAATCCAGCAGGTCATCCACAAAATCAAGCAAGATAAAACCCAGGCGATTTTAGTTGTGCCCTTGTGGGACGACAAGCCTTGGTTTCAGGAATTGCAAGACATTTGTGTAGATTACATCGAACTTCCCAGGAAGATTAAGCCTAGCCTAGGGACGACACAGGTCCCCTGCCACAGCGGCCCTGGAGTTCGCTTGCATTCCTGGTGGATGGAAAGCTTTCTGACTCTGATTCTGCTGATTCTAGTACTGATTCCTGTGTTGGGTCTGAATCTGAGGTTGAGCGTGGTACTGATGATGAATCTATTTTTTCTGATTTTTGTCCGTCAGATGCCCAAGGTGATCCAACGTCAAATGGATCCGCCTCGTCTCCCTCTTCCCCAATACGATCTACATCCAAAAGAATCTACGGCGCACGGACGACAAAAAAATTTTCTTCGCGCCGCAAATTCAGAGTTTTTTATGAAAAAACCCGTGTGGAAGCTTTCATAGATCCTTTCGAGGAGCTGGATCACGAAGAGAATCTCTGGAATGTCGACACTCGACCCACCCATCTTCAAGAGGCAGTTGATACGGACCTTTTTAGGGACATCCGTAAGAAGATTCTTCCTGCCAAGGCCGAAGAAGTCGCCAAAGTTTTTTCGACAGTAATTCCTGGCGATCAGGTGGACACTGAGTTCTGTTCCAAGAAAAGAGACAAGATTTTTGAGGAACGGAAGGACACAACCCTTTCGGGGAAGTTGATCAAAGACCCCCCTGTCCGTGGGCAGTTCGGTGAAGCCTTCATCGAGCTTCGTGAAGGTTACAAGGCGAAGAAACAGCGTCCTTATGAGAACCATGGACACAAACATGAGATACTCAGAAAAATAATCGAGAGAAATCTCAGGGAATTTGGTTGGCTTGAGGGTTGTATGACCAGCGAATGGTGCTGTGCACCCTTCACAGTCCCGAAGCCGCCGCCTGCAGACCAGAACACTATTGATGGTTGGCGAATGGTTGTTGATTTTCGCAACCTCAACGCCGAAACCAAGGCGGATTCGCACCCCCTGCCCCTCATTGAGGAGGAAATCGCCAAGAGGGCAAGAGGTCGTTTGTTTTCTGTGCTGGATCTCCGTCACGGCTTTCACCAAATGCCGTTGAGGAAGGACAGCCGACCTCTCACCTGTATGTGCACGCCATGTGGCCCAGTCCAGTGGACGGTCATGCCCATGGGCCTGAAGAACGCCCCTTCGTTTTTTCAAAGAATGATGGAGGATGTGCTTTTTACAGCTCATCCTGAGCTTCGTGCCTTCGTGAGTGTGTACATAGATGACATAATCATCGCGACAGAGGGGGAGGGACTGACCGAAGCCGAGCTGGTGGCCCTACATGAAAAGCAGCTGAACCAAGTTTTGGACATTCTTGATGCCAATCAGCTGATTTGTGGGCCAAAGAAGGGAAAACTATTTTTAAAATCAGTCGAATTTTGTGGTTGTCTCCTTGAGAATGGCACCCGACGACCCAGTCCAGGGAAGCTCGTCGCTATTCAGAAGTGGAAGCGCCCTGAGACGATCACGGAATTGAGAGGATTCCTGGGTTGTTGCAATTTTTACCACACTTTTGTGCCGAATTATGCCAAATGTGCTGCCCCCCTCACTGAACCATTGAAGGTAGGGAGAGATGCGGGCAAGGCAGGTTCAAAGGTTCGTGTCAAGTGGACTGACGAGTGCGAGGAGGCCTTCCATCACTTGAAGGCGGCCCTCTGCGAAGTCGCCACGTTGCATGTGCCGAAATTTGACAGACCCTTCTACATAAGAACCGACGCTTCTAGGTACGCGATCGGAGCTGTCCTTGAACAGGTTGATGAAGCCACAGGTGATCATTACCCTCTTGCATTTTGGTCTCAGAAGCTAGCCCCACGCCAAATGCAATGGTCGCCGCGTGAGCAAGAAACCTACGCCATAATCTGTGCTTTGAAAAAGTACCAATCGTGGGTTGGCACCAATCGAGTCGAGGTCCTGACGGATCATCGATCTCTGGAGTATTGGGCCACCGAACACATTGATACTGTCGCGAGCCCAGCTGGTCGACGGGCCAGATGGCACGAATTTCTCAGTCTGTTTGACCTCCATGTGTCGTATTTGCCTGGAAAACACAACACGGTAGCGGATGCTCTGAGCCGATGGGCTTACCCCGCTTCAGAGGGGCTGCAAAGTACCAACATCCATTGTACGGAGCAGGACCGCCACGTCGTGATCGAGTGGGATCAAGAAGAAAAAAAGCTCATCCGACGTGAATGCATGCAATGCGCTGTTAAACAGCATGCATTACCGTGTCACGACATCACGGCCTTCTCAGATCCGGCGCATGCCCATGAGATCGTCACCAAATCACTGAAAGTCGTGGAGAAAGTCACCGATCCCTCCTCAGGGAGTGTGAAACGGTTTGACTACACCCGACGTGTAAGTGGATTTCGGTTGATTCAGGGCATTAAGCGTCGAGATCCGGCCAAAACTCCACCCCTGCCAAAAGATTCTCTCATCATCCGTGACTGGACCAACGATTATATGTGTGATTCCATGTTTAAAGATGTCTTTGAGAACTTAAAATCCAAAGATGCTCACAAAGATGGAATTTACTCGAATATTCGTTGGATGGGGGGAAGCTGTGGATGGAGGGTAAATTGTGCGCACCAGACGCCCTGGCCCCCCGAGTGTTAAACTGGTGGCACAAATGGGAGTCCCCCCACGCACATGGCCGTAGATTATGGTCGATGATTAAACATAGGTTGTTCGGCTCAAGGCTATATACTCATTGCATGAAAGTAGCCGCCGGATGCGCCCAATGTGCTGTCGCGACGCCCCCCAGCGCGAAGAAGCACGGCCATCTGAGGCCACATCCTATTCCGGAGCGCCTCTTTAACAGAGTCACCAGTGATTTTTTCCATCTTGGTGAACTCGACGACGAAGAGTGCCATTGGACCAACAAAAAAGTCAATGGAGTGCTCCTTATACAGTGCCGTCATTCCGGCTACATTCAGGTGTTGCCTTGTAACATCGAGTCGATGACTGGCAAGGCTGCCGCCAAATGGTGCGCGCAGACCTGGATGGGAGGTTGGGACGTCCCATCCGAGGTGGTTACGGACTCAGGCAAAGAGTACACCTCCGAATGGTGGAAGGAATTATGTGCTCGCCTTGGAATCCACCACCTGAGATGTGAAATCCACTCGCATCGAGCGCTGCCTGGCGAAAGAGCCGGCCGCTCTATTATAAATATGCTTCGTAAGGAGCTCGCGAGTGAAAAGGATTTCCATTGGCTTGAAGTTCTCTTCGCATTGCTTCGCCGTTACCACAACACGCCTTTGTACCATGGCCTTTCTCCAAATGAAATTGTCTTTGGACGAAAGAAGTGTTGGTGGAACATGCCGTTGAATAATCCTCGCCCTTGTAAAGATGCTTCGTTGTTTTGGGACGAAATCCAACGAGCAGAAAAAACTGTCTCGAAATTAATCGATAAGCATCAAGCTGACTGGCTTTGGGTCCAGAATCAAGGCCGAAAAAACCCCCACAATTTTGAAGTCGATGATCGAGTTTAGTAAGAAAAAGTGCTTTTCCATTGCTTTGGGACATACTCTAGTTGTATTAGAGATGCACTGAGCATCCATGCATTTTTATCTTAGTATTGGTCCAGCCAAAAGTGGTGAGAACACATTTTGACCTATGGAACCAAACACCCAATCAGGATATGGAGTGGACCCCTTAATCCCCTTTCAATCAGAAGTAAAACATCTTTTCCTGAGTTGACTGAGCACTGACATACCTAAGGTAGAACCTATGAATTTATCTATGTTTTTCCATGAATACTTATCTGCCCTAGTGGTATGCACCATAGGGGGTTAGGCACCTCTTTTTGAGAGGTCCTGGGTTCAATTCCTGGTCAGCCTAACTAAGTAGGAAGATCCCAACTGAGTAGGAAGATCCCATGTGACATGGCAGTGACCTCATCGCCACATACCATGCCACCTCAGCACATATGGGAGCCAAAACAAAGAGTGCACATCTCCTAAGATGGCACTATGGAGAGAGAGTGATCCTGAGGCAGTTTTCTAACTCTTTTCCCAAAACATTTCAGCTATCTCTGTGAATATGCATTCATATGTATCCTGAGTTGCAGTTTCTGTGAATACCTAATCATCTTTCACTGTTTACACTGCAGCCCTTCATGCTTTGATCCTGAATTACCTTCTCTTTGCATACTGTTGGCTTGGGCTATCCTGGATTGAGTTGGCTTTACTGTATTTCAACAAACAAAAGCTTCTCATCATCCAAAACCAGCAGCAGGACACCCTACAGCAACAACAAGCAGCAGGAGAAGCAAAAACACAGTGCTGAAAACACTATAAACTTTTCTGGTAGCAAGAGGCAGCCTGTCTCTGTGCACCGGCAGCGACCCCGCGCCGTACAACCAGTGCTCCGAGCAGGCAAACATAAGCAGAAGGGTGGATTAAGATGGATCCAGGAAGAGTGGACGCCGAGGTGAACACAGCGCCAGCGCCAGAGACACCGGCAAGGCCGGCGCCTGACGCTGTACCTTCGGTGGAGCCCTTACATGGGCCAATGGATACGGCGGAGGACTCCTTGGATGGCCTCCAGACGGCCTTTGGGGCCCTGTCGGTGAAGGAAATGGTCTCTCAGCCTCAGCCTGTGAAGAGGAAGAGAGGAAACGAGAGCGAGAAGGATGCTGGAGAAGGAGCAGACGAAGGAGAGGAGCAAGGGCAAGACCCGACGGATATCCCTACCTTCGAAGGCGCACCAAGCGCTTCTGGCCTCCAAGCATCACCCTCTCCCATAACCACCACACACCCAGCCGCCGCTACATCCACTTCCACAACCAACCAGCCTATGGCAGAGGGCACAGGCTTTACTGGCATGCCTCACTACCCCGCCTATGGCATGGGCCCACCTACCACTGCGCTCCTTGAGACAACTACTGCCAGTGAGCCGGTGGCTTCCAGCTCTGCGCCGCGTTGGTATGCGGCTGACCATCCCCATCCACTCCACGCCACTGGAACCTACATGGAAGTTCCTGGGTATGCTCCTGGGTGTGCACCTGGGTATGCACCCCTGAGTGGGTTGAGGAGAGGCCCAGAGTCTCTGGGAGGCAGGAGTAGAGGATCGGGAAGATCCTCCAACAGGTCCCTGACGCGGTCGGAGATCAACGAGGTGCTCCAAGGAGCCACTTCGAAAATCGTGAGCGACCTCACGCAAGAGATCAGGGAGAAACTGCAGCCCCTGATGATCCCGTCCCATGCGTCACCTACGACAGTGGGGATGTCACCCCACCGAGTACAGGCTAACCACCTGGCGGCAGGGTTGACGAATACCCTGGGGAGCCTGAGGAGCCGACCGATGCCGACTCCTGCAGCAGTACCAAGAAGCCCATTCGTCCCGAGGACAGCCCAGCCGCCCTACAGTCACGTGACTAACTCGACGAGGGCCGAGCTGGACCAGCTGGGGCTGACAGCCCTAAGGGCTATGGTGGACGTGGAGCCTTATGGCTCCAGTGATCTAGGCGGAGACCCCTCCGATGATGGGCCGCCTTCGATGACTTCTTCTTCGCCATCGGATGACGAAGACCCTGAGGACCCCGAGGACTCCAAGGGTAAGAAGAAGAAGAAGAAGAAGAAGAAGACCCGACGCCCTGAAGGACGCCGAGCTCAGGAGGCGAAGGCTATTGCCACCTCCAAGATAGTGGTGAACCTGCCTGAATTCACAGGCAAGGACCTCAGCGAGTTCGCTGAGAACTTTGGCCGGTTCCTACGACTGACCGGCCAAACCCACGCGAGTGGGCGAGTGAAGTGCGACCTGCTCCTGCAGTGCTGCAAGACGAAGTACCTGGAGAAGCAGGTCAGGCAGATCGTCACCAACTCCGCCACCTTTGCCGACGTGTTGGTTGCCCTGGAGAGGCAGTACCCAACCTACGAGACCGACCTCTCCATCAGGGCCGAGATCCAGAACCTGCCCGTGCTGCCGAACAACCCCAAACCCGGCAGGGTCTCCGAGCTGTTGGCGGACCTGGACCACTGGGCTGGGCGACTGACGCCCGGTTCCTACAGCAGCGACGACCTGCTGTTTTGGTTGTGCTCCAAGCTCCCCCGTGAGCTATGGGACGAGTGCCGTCTGACGGCTGAGCGCAAGGCTAGATCCCTCCGCTACGAGGATCTATGCGTGCTGCTCCTGGAGATGGCGCTGGAGAAGGAGAGCGACCAACACCTGAACCACTACCGTCCTGGTGGTGGAGGTTCTGGAGGCAAAGGGTACCAAGGGTCCCGACCTGGGCAGGGGACTACCCCCAAACACGCCCACGCCCGCCTAATGGAGAACGTGAAGGAGCTATTCTGGTGTGATGCCAGAGATGAACAGGGCCACCTGCAGCATGCCTCCGACTGCGAGCAGCGAGACTGCTTTGTTGTCCAGGGGAAGCTGCAGGAAAAGATCACCGGCGCCAAGGTGAAGATGCCGGATCATTACCGCTGCACCATCACGTGTGCATTCTGCGGTAAGCGGAAGCACTATGAGGACGAGTGCTACCATAAGCAACGCCTATCGGCGAAGCTTAAGGGGGAAGATCCTGGCAAAAGCTCCGGCAAAGGTGGAGGCAAGGCCAAAGGCAACGACTCCGGCAAGGGCAAGTCGAAAGGACGTGGTCAAGGTGGTCAAGACAAGGGTCAAGGCGGACGAGGAGGAGGCGCTAATCGCCAGAACGACAACAAGAACAAGGACAAGAACGGAGGTAACCCCAACCCTAATCCAGGGGGGAACTCCGAGCCCTCTGGAGGGCAGTCTGGACCTACCACACGCTCACAGACGCAGGCCCAGCAAGAACAAGGAGCCAAGCGTGAGCATGAAGGTGGTGACGACGGCAACGCCAAGAAGAGAAGCCGTTTCATGAGGATGGCCCGCAAATTGCGGAACAAGGGGTTCGAGGTGACCTGTCCCGCGGAGTTCTGACGGGGACGCTCTGGTGGCACCCAAGACCTGGTGTTTTGGGTACGTATCCGACTAGGGGGACGTGAATACCTGGGGGTACTGGATACTGGAGCCACAATATCGATAGTGGCCAAGAAAATTTTACCTTGTGGGAGCCTGAAGAACACCATGACCACCGCCGCTATACGGATGGGGGATGAACATGTGGTGCACAGCTGCGGGGACTGCGAGGTGGAGGTACCTATGGGCTCCAAGACTATCGCCCATCGGTTCTATGTGATGGCTTCGAAAATCCGAAACCACCCTGGACGGAGATGATAAGCTTCTTCCCTTGTGGGAGTGGCCATTCGCTGTCACAGCGCGTCTAGGTGAGAACAGGTGGAGGATTCGTGTGGATGTCAGCAGGGAAATTGACGTTTCGGGCGATCGCCTCAAGAAAGAGATCCCCTCCCCCAAGGATCGGGTTAAACCCCTTTTTTGGACTTCGAAATTGTTGTCCGATCGGGTCATCGAAGGGGGGAAGTACGAACTCAAGAGGATTTTAGAAGCAAGACGTGACGGAAAGGGCGAATGGGAATTTCTATGTGAGTGGAGGGGCTTTGATTCCAGTCACAACAACTGGGAACCAGCCCATTCTTTTGTCCATGGGTACACCAAGGGGTTCATCGACTTCCTCAAGAAGCACCCCGAAATTGGCGTACTCCTGACAGACTGTTTGTCGAACTCAGACAGACAGGTGGAGAGCGACGGAAAAAGACCTGTGGTGAATCGAGATCCAGCCTTTTACGGCCCTCAGCAGCCACATTCCAGGGCTGATCCGTCGATCCCCCCTCCTGCGGTCAGGCCAGCCCAGGAGCCAAATGAAGACCAAGCTTCGAGTTCGGCCGCTGATTTGCAGCGCCCAAGCCGTACGAGGGCCCCACCAGACAGGTTGGTGGTCACATGTATTCGTGCCTGGCCGAATTCAGGGAGACCCGTCGTGACTTGAGTCGCCGACGCCATAATCTGGGTAACAGTCGTCTAGTCCAGGGCGTCATGGCACTCGTCGCTAGGGCTCAAGGGTGTAGGTTCGAAACCCTTGCATGTCCAACTCCTACAAAAGCTCCAGCCTCGCCCCGTCGACCACTTATTCCAATGTGAGTGTTCTGACGACTTGAAAAAACCACATTCTGCTCAATCCACTGTTCATTTTTCCTGATTACATCATGATGTGGAGAACTGCGAATGCTTGATAATTTGACGTCAATCAACTTTTCTTTGGTCTCCGTTCGGCAGACAAGGCGTAGATACGCTGCCGAAAGCCACGGAGTGTGCTGCCGTGTCCAGAAAAAACCAAACTCAGGCTTAATTCAGGCAGATTCGGGGTAATCTTGTCTCTGTTGGTCTGTGCATCTTTGGAATTTGGCTACTCGTGCAGATGGAAGCAAATGTACATAGTAAAAACGCCGGCCGGCGACATTCACCCCTACAGGCACCCCCTGTAGTACTGGCTGCACTAGATGCGACGCCAGGAACTCAGATCTTACCTTCATTTGCCGTGATGCTGACGCCAAAGTCCAGATTCAGATCCAGATTCCTTGAATTTACCTTGAATTCCTCAGGTTTGTCCATCATTATGCCATTGTTGCACAAAACCCCGACGTCCATTGTTCAGACAACCTTCACATAGGAGCTCTAGGAACTTCTAACAGCAACCTCTGAAGTCCGTAAGCTTCAGTGTATTTTTGGCACACGCCAATGTGAGCTTAATCCGACCTGAAACTGTCGAAAATGGTGAATCCAAGTGTCTTGTGGGACTCAATCGAAAGATGGGCCTTGTCCAAGTCGATTGACACCGCCGCCACTGTAAATAAAAGGCTATTCGGTGTCTCTCAGTTATATACTGTCAGTAAAGCGCCTTCAGCGAACCTTCGGCGCGTTACATGCCAGGGATCCAGGGCCAGCATGTCCCATCATGATGCATCATCACATGATCCACATTTTCATGGAATCTGTTGGATGCTCGCGACCCAACGTGCCGGAAAGCACAAGTCAGCTGAATAAACGACAATATATATTAACTCTAGTCTAAACGAAAGTGTTAGTAGTTTCAGTTCTAGACATTCCGCTTCATTTCACCTTCATCTTAGGGAATTTCCTCATTTTAGGACATTTTAAGTTGATTTCCTTGTCATTTCCTCTCATTCCTCGAAGATCTGTGTACAGATAAGTGAACAGAAAAACATCCCTACCATCTGTGGTTCACTTAGGACCTGCAGACTACATTTGTATTTGTTTTCCCTCTCTGTGATTGTTTCATCTCCTTCATCTCTGCGCAAATTGACTCTCAATCTTGCTGAATCTTGTGATCATCCACCAGATGCGCCAAATCTGAAGCACATGCTGCACTTTTCAGAACGAGAAAAGCGGGAATAACACGATGTAGAGTACGTGGAGGACACCGTAGCGTGCCCGCGACAGCTAAACTGTGCCAGAGCGCCGAGATGTCACTCCATCTCTTGATTCCCCCACTCAATCCATCAATAATCTACCTCATTCTCAACCAGTGCGTGGTTTGGTATCGATTCTCGATACCTTTACATGCTTTTTAGCCCTTAACCTAATGTTTTACTGCACGAGGGACTGTTTGTCACTCCTCATTCTGTCTCATTTCAGGTTCATCCATCCTGATTCAGTGCCAATTCAGCCCAAATCAAGTCAGATCAAGCAGATTTCGCCCCATCGAGGCTACATTTCTATTTTTTTCTGGGACTTACCCGCACTACGTTCTTCGTTGACGTAGCGACACACCCCAGTGTGTTTTTGGAGGGGGAGTGTAAGTGCGGCTAACCCCCATCTGCTCAGATTTTCACAGATCTGCCTCAGATTGGCTACATTTTGGTCATTTTCTCTGCTTCGGCGGAATCGCCGTCCCGCAGCTCAGTCTCAGGATCAGACCTATATATTTCTGATGTGCCGGATCTGATTCCGCGGTCCATTCATCGTAAATCCGTCGCGTTCCGATTATTTACCTGGAATCGCCAATTGCCGCTGATGCGCGCCCGAAGCCAAATCAGCCAAATATTTTTTCACAATCGGATTTATATAAATCTTTTCAGACAGATATGGACACTCAGATGTACTTAGGATAATCCGCATCAATTTTCTTCATAGACTGGGATTTTTTGCCGGATAACAATCAGCATGGATCTTGCTTCCGTTGTTGCTGCTCTCGCCTCCGTTGGTGTCCGCGTATCCGGTTCTACCCCCAATAGCAGCGTTCAGGTCGACTCCTCGCGTGCCTGCCCCACTGGTCTTGCCGGCCCTGAGCCCTCCGGCACCATCAACGACCCAGGGCAGCACTTTCAGTGTGCTAAGGGCATACAAAACGCCCATTTTTGCTAAAGGCCAAAAGCTAACGCACTCCCCTGCCCACGTGGAAAAGCACGCGGGACAGGAGACACCACTACACTACACTCACTAACGCCAGCACCGGCCTTCGAGCACTCATCACTTGCACTCAACTCCTGCCAGGCCTGCTGACCCTAACACCTACACACGCTACTTGGTGTTGCTCTCAAAGATGTCACGGGTCCTACTGACCCTCCTGTGAGAAAGCAAGAGAACACAGCGTACTAAGCGACTGTGGCCTAACAGGGACGCCACTACGCGTTTCCCTGTCAGGGCTTGGAGGGAAGGAGTGCTCAGTGTGCGTGCAGAGCGTGGATGGCGGTGAAGTCGGACTGCACTCACTGAGTTGCAGTTATTTGTTTGTGTGATCTGCACAGCATATTTTTGCGCTGCTCAAAGAGACTGCACCGATCGCCCTTACCTTCCCACCTGTAAAGCAAAGGCAGATGGCCTGGGTTTGCGGCTGAGGAACCAAGACTACCTCCACGGATTATACGCTTCTCAGTCAGCCCTATAATACGCTGTCCTCAAACCCAGGTGCAAGCAAGCAAGCTTAAGGAACTCCACCCGTTCTCTTATAGAACGTGGGGTGGAGTCCCTGGGTAGCCTAAACAAGAGTTGTACCGTGCGCATTTCGCGTGGCCTACCCTTTAATGCGTCATATGCATGCACAAGTATGCACTGGTTTTTCAATTGTCCACTCTTACTCCTAATTTAACCCATCATAACCAATCACAGCATGACTCAACCAGGACGTGAGCTCCCCCTGGGCTTACCTACCTTACTCACCACGCATCATGTGAATGCCGAGGAATACACGAGCGCAAAACAACCCTACGCGCTTAAACAAACCTACGGCGAACTGTAAACCACCCTAAGCGATTAATGCACTGTGTGTCATGCACACTTCCCTTGTCTTGTTTCCTGCAGAAAGAGGAGAAAGAGCGGCGCACTGCACAGCGCAAAACAAGCCCAAGCGTTTTAAACAACCCTATGTTAGCGCTACGGCAACACGAACACGAGCAAGCACTTTCTTTTCTTACAGGGGTACAGGGAAAGCGAAACAGCGTGTGAATGCCTCAATTAGGCACATGCATCGCGAGCACCTTGCATATTCTAACCCTACGTGCGCGCTGCGCGCTCCATTCGCATCGCATACCTTTCATTCCTGTTTTGACCTGTGCAGAGCAAAGGAGAGGAGCACCCGAACCCCCAACGAATACAGCGTTGACAACCCTAACGTTTAAACGAAGCAACCAACACGAATGCAATGCATGCGTGTGAAATGACAGTGGCATACCTTAGAGGTGGGTTGTCCACCTGCTCTGTGGTGTGGGTTGATTTTCGATACCTTTCCCTAAAGTTTATAAAAATTTTGATGCAACTGTGCAAAAATTTCTTTAAAACTTTAAAAACTACGGCTCATACCCTCTTTTTTGAGAGCCGTTTACGCTTGCGCAACCCTTTTTCTGGAGTCCGCTTCTGTTGCGCTTGTCTGCGACTTTATGTTTTAGTGTAAAAATGACGATTACTCGCGTTGTTTCGTCAATTTTTAGCGATTTGACTTCTTAAATCGCTACACCTTTCGCTAAACCACAGGATTCACTCCCTGTTGGTTACATTTTCTATTTCTTCCAGCTCCTGGAGATTTGTGTCGTCCATTGGGAGTATTGCTCCGCCCTGGCTCTTGGTCAGGACGTTTACTAAATTGCTGTTTATGCAGCGATAGCCGTCCGCATTAGAGCGTTCGACTGTACCCTAGTGGGCAAGCATGTGTGCTCTAGGGAGGGAGTCCTGGGTTCAAACCCCACTACCCCCAGATTTTTACCAAAAGTTTTTGTCGCACGCTGGCGACTTTTGAGGAATGCCCCATCGAAGAGACATCATTCACGGTACATTACACTGTTTTCCAAGGTTACCTACAGTGTGATAGGCTTCTATGAACTGATGAGAATGTTTTGGTAGGTTTAATGCATTTTCTGAGGTAATTTTGGGAACATTTGAGCCTTTTTCCTTGGTCCTACTAGCTTGATCAACTAGTACTCCAGGGGGGAGTAAGAACAAGTCACTGCCATGTCTTTCTTGGAGGGCTTGATCCAGGCCAAGCCCCCCTTAAAACCCTTTTGTTGATGCTGAGACTAACTTAAGTATGTTTATCACTCTTTTGAAGCTTTAAGTACACTTTCTCAAAGTAACTAGGGTTATAACCCTAGCCCCCCCATGAAGTTCACCCCTACCACTAAACTGAGTGGAGGTATCTTTCTTCATGGAGGATATACCGAAAGAAAATAGGCATTTCATGCCTTAGGCCTTGGTGGTTAAGCCTAGTGGTCTCCCACCCCAAGACCCCTATACTCAATTGTTTCTACCACTTATTGTGGTTCTACTTTTTAACTGTTTCTGAATTCAGTTGCTTGGCCAAGTCATAATCTGTGTCTGGCCTAACTCCTATGCCCAACATTCCTAACCAGCACCATTTCACCCAAAAGAGTGCACATGAAGTGCTTGATGCTAACTTGGAGGCTAGAGTCAGTCCAGTTTTCACTTAAAAACATTTGTTTTATCCATTTGTGATTGAATCTTTGTATTTATACCTGCTTTGTCTATCTGCAGCCCTTCTGTGTTACACTGGATTTCCAACTATTCATTGATTCGATCCACATCCTGTTCTTGCTCTACTTGCTCCTTTGGTTTTGGGATTTCAACATCAAAAACCTGCTGGATTTCATCAAAATCTATAGGGCACTAATCAAGGACATCTTTCTAGCTGGAGTAAAATACAACTATGTATCTCGTAGTTTACCATCTTGCTCCAGCTTATATGGCCTCATTTGCGATTGATTTGACAATATTGGTTACTAAAGAGCAAATAATATGGAAAAACCGCTTATTTTTGAAAACCAATAACCGGCAAAACCGGTTTATTCGTAACGAAAACCAATTGTTTTCAACACTTGCAGTTTCCAAACCTTACTACTACTATCACCTGTGCAGCAAAGATGACAAGTGTCCGTGAGAGGCGAGGTGGCAAACACACCGGACCAAAACAAGTCCAGAAAGGTTTCATGTGGAATGAGTTCTTTAGTGTAGCAATGTACCGAGAATATGGGACCTCAGTGAATGTGGAGGACGACAGCTACTTGCTAAGGTAGATGAAAAACAATGTGGGCCTCCAGTCTCCTCACAACAAAACATGTGACATGGCAAATGAAGTTTTTGATGCTAGGCAACCACGCTTGCCCTTGGCCAACATCATGCGGCATCACCGTATGGTGGTCAACTGGGCTTGATCCAACACCTGGTGCACCATTTTGGAAACCCAAAAGGCAAACATGCCACTAATACCATCATGGCCAAAGTAGCTCCCCAACACAAAATAGGAACATCATGGTATCATGGAGATTGAGCATCAACCAAAGCACCAGGCTTTGACAACACAAACCTCTACCTTTTCCACATAGCTCCCTCCCACATCAAACACTTACTCTTCCTCGTCTGCAACTACTTCATTACCCACCCCACACCCAGACAGTGGCTCACTGCACGCATCTTCCTCCTCTACAAAAAAGGCGACCCACACGAACCCATAAACTACCGCCCCATCGCCCTCCTCCAAACCATTTATAAAATCCTGGCTTCATACGCCGCTACTTCCCTTACCTTCTACGCCACCCAATACAAACTCCTCCACCATACACAATATGGAGGAATACCCAATCACCGCACCACCGACCATATCTACTCCATGATCTCCAACATCTCACTCCACCCCGACATCTACCACCTCTACCTCGACCTCAACAAAGCCTTTAACTCTGTCCCCCACTCTGCTCTCTGGCAAATTCTCAATATCTATAATTTCCCTACTCACCTCATTACCCTAATACAACACCTTTACTCCCATCCAGCAGACTACCCCTCCATTAACGGCTTCTCTCTCTTCGCAGCCATGACCTTTAGAGGCTTGCGGCAGGGCTGCCCCATGTCCCCCATCCTCTTCAACCTCTTCATCGACCCCATCCTTCGGCAACTTGACTCCATCCTACCCAGACAACCCTTCCGCGCCCTCTTCTCCTTCATCGACGACATTGCTCTCCAAACTACCTCAATCTCTACCATTCACACCGCACTATCCTTCCTCTTCACCATTGGTCCCAAATATGGGCTCTCCTTCAATGCATCTAAATCCGAACTCCACGCCCTCAATAATTCACCCCACGTCACCATCCGCATTTCATCTACCCTATCCTTCAGCACATGCAACCCTGACACCAACCAGCCCCGCTCACACTACAAGTACCTCGGCGTCTACTTCTTCAACAACCAACAAAACAAACATATGCTTCTCCTCCTCAACAACACCATTACTTCCTTCTTCACCAATCTGCTCTCTCTCCACCTCTCACACACTGAACTCATCAAACTTGCAAACTGCCAGCTCATCCCTACACTCGCCTATCGCCTTAACTACAACTCCCTTCCAAATGAATCCCTTGACACCCTAGACCACTCCATATGGAAACACATCGCTTACCAAGGCAAACTCTCTAAACGCACACCCAACAAAACCAAATACTCTCCCCGACACACATTTGGCCTCGGCATTACAAAACTCTCACAAGTCACACACACACAAACAGTCAACCACTGTTTGAGGTACGCTCTCAATGAAGGCCCCCCAACCGCCAACAAAACCGTCCAACATACCCTCTTTCATCCCTCCGCTGAATCAAACCTGATTCAAACCATGTTCACCACCTCAGCTCACCACTTCTCCATTCAAACACATAACATTCCCCACTCCAACCCCTGCCTTCTACGTGACCTCCCCGTCAATACCACCATCGAAGCCTCCTTCCACACATCCCCCAACCTCCCTCCTACATGGCACCCTGGCAAGATACTTCAGCACAACCCAAAAACAACCACAGTTCAATTTTCTGACATGACCTGCCCTGTCAGCAACTCCCACAGTTTTCGTTTTCCCATCCAGCCAGCCACCATAATATCCCCCTTTCTTTCTCTGCCTCAAGCCCCACTGCATCCAACATCTCTTCAATCCTTCCCTCTTTCTTACTCAACATACACATCCACAAACTCCTACCTCTGCTTCCACTCCAACCAAACAATTCGTCCCCCAAATAACTCCCATCTGGATTTCTGGGGCTGCCACGACCTCCTACAGCACCTCCAGCAAAACCAGAAATACACACTCATTTACACTGATAAATCAGACGACCCCTCATCCTCCCTCCCTTCAGGTTCAGCAGCGGTCATCACGCATCAACCTAACCACCACACCATCCTCACCAATCTCTCCCCCATCAAAGGATCCTATCCGGCAGAAATCTATTGCATTATCACTACACTCTTCTTTCCCAATCTCCCCTCCCTTCAACAACCCATCATCTTCGCCATTGACAACCTCTCGGTCTGCACCACACTCAACTTCCTTCAACCACTTAATCACCCACCATTTTCTTCCCACACTAATTCCTTTGCCCTTTGGTATAATCTCATTTGGCACCTTCTCCAACGTCTTAGACATTTAAACATTCTCTTCACCTGGATTAAAGGCCATGCAGGTTTTCCAGGAAACGACACGGCCGACTCCATCGCTAAATGGATAACCCTTCATCTTTCTCTCCACATTACCCCCTCCTCATCCACCACTCTTGCTCTCCACCAAACGCCTCTGCCCGGAAAAATTACAACTAAACACACCAAACACAAACTCCCCACTCACGAACACAACAACATCCACCTCTCCCTCAGCAACAAATTCTTCCTCAAAGCCTCATGGTTTTCCACTTTCATTTTTAAATGGGTCAACGGACTTTACTGTTGCAAAGGTTACAAGCCTCACTTCATCCTCAACAAATACTTATGTCCCAAATGCAACACCGATCACCCCCTCGATCCCATCACATTCATCACCACGTGCTCCTCAACCACCCACCTACGCCAATTACTCTTCAACACCTGGACCCAACCCTTTAAAACCACGATTCTCTCCTGGTGGACCACCGCGACCTCAGGTGACAAACGAAATTTTATCCGCACCCTAATCCCCAACTCACTTAGCAACCTTCTTCGCACCCCTCCTCAGAACTCCTCTTACCACCAACACGCCAAAAACTTGGACCTCGCTTTCAAGCAAAGACAAAAACCATTACAAAAAGCTATCTACGACATCAAACAATGGCTTCATGACAACCCCATTCCCAACATCCAGTCCATTCCAGCCTCATCCCCCCACAACCCTTGGAACGAACATCTCTCTATCTACAGCACATCTTCCACTCATCCAGTCACACAACAAGCATCCACATAAAAGACGACCCACAGCCCTGTCCACAAAGCCCAGCAAACCCGCTGCACTTCAACTTCATGTTTACAACTCTGAGCTTCATCCTCAAATAACAAACTATATCCCTCCTCCACAACAACATCCGTCAAGCAACACACAATAACCGCACTCAAATCCAGAGACAACCCCCCCCCCCCACCATGAACCCACTCTCCCCACATCCAGACTCACTCCAACTGCACCAACTGCTACCACAGACTCCAGCCACCTTCCGCAGCATCAACCCCCCCCCCCCCCTCACCACTTTCATCCTCAACCATCACCACCACCATTCTGCAAACATTACAGCCTAAGCAACCACCGACCCTCGCCAGTCACTCACCCCACATCACTGTACCATCACTGCACTGACACACACATCACTGCACTTCACGGCACTTCACCACTCACCTTCACACTCTGCACAATGCACTGGAGGATCTGTATTCTACGAGTGACCTTCGATCTTTTGCTCCTGTTTCTTAGCCTTCTTTTGCTTCTTTCCTTTTCGTTCAGGCATCGGCAGCGGAAGCAATCGAGCAAAGCAGAGCAGAATTTTCCACATGGGCATTGTATTTTAGTTAATTCTTCAGGCCAGATACAGGTTAAGACTGCACCAGTCTTACTGCAGCCCAATCTGCTCAAGCTACACTGCTCTGATTTTTTTCTGCACGCCCTGTTTGTGTTTGCTGTTTGTTCCCTTTTCCTTTTCCCCTAGGAATCATATATCTCTTTTTCTGCATGTTTTCTCCCGTCCCCTAGGGGTCATCTATCTCTTTGCACCTGCCTACATCACTGCCATAGCATCTGCAGGCCCCACGACTCACTTCAGGCCTCTGGTGCATAATTTTGCAGTGTTTTCACCCTAAGTAAGTCTGTAAATACCTGCAGCTGTCCGTCGGTGAACTTCGGCTCGCCATGAACGCTTGCTATGCCCGTGGTCAGGCCGCTTCAGTGCATTGTCTTCGGCGGGGGACCGCCATGCCCAAAAAAAAAACAGGATCCGTTGCTGCATCAAAAGAGTGGTATGTTCCTCAGTGCATTTGTGGCACCATTTTTTTTTCGTAAACGAAACACGGGCGTTAAGCTGTTTTCTCCAACGTCGTTACAAATTGAACAGTCCGTCACGGATACTCTTTTGTCTCATATTACAAAATGCTAAAAGTCCACAAATGCTCACCAGCTTTGGCTAATTATGATGGCCATTCTATATCATACTCTTGTCCTTGTGCTTGAGTCATCTACGCCCTTGATGGCTGTTTTATATTACATTTGTGTCCTCTGGGCCCTTGATGGCTATTGCATATCATACTCGCGTCCTCTAAGCCCTTGATGGTTGTTGTATATTTTTCTTGCACACGGCGTTGGTCGCCACCCTCTACATCAATGTCACAGTTCCAATGTGCCATCCTTCTCCTTCATTACCATATGTACAGTGTGGTTATGTATATTTCCCTCATGGGGGTGGTTCTGGTGGTGGCCTGAGCTGAAAGAAGTTCCATCCTGCCGGTGAGAAAAATGGCTGCGGGAGTTGTGGTGTGTGTAGATGCGTTGTGGGTTGTTTGGTTGACCTGTGTGAGCTTTCTTTGTTTCTTTTCGATATGTTTGTGGCTGACCTCTTTGTGACCTTTGTGGGCAGGGGTTCAGGCTCATGGTACTGTGCTGTACGTTTGGGTGAAACAGATGACAATGTCCCCATTGGTGAGCCTTTCATGTTCCACAGATTGGTACTGGCTGCTGGAGGTAGTGGAAATGGCTGTTCTATATAGTACTCGTGTCCTCTAGGCCCTTGATGGCTATTCTGTATGATGCTCATGTCCTTTAGGCCCTTGATGGCTATTGTGTATGATACCCGTGTCCTCTTGGCCCTTGGTGGCTATTCTATATCGTACTTGTGTCATCTAGGCCCTTGATGGCAACTTGTGTCCTCTAGGCCCTTGATGTCTATTCTATATCATACTCATGTCCCCTAGGCCCTTGATAGTTCTTCTATATCATACTCGTGTCCTTCAGTGCGTTGATGGTTGTTCTTCATCATAGTTGTGTCCTCCAGGCCGTTCATGGGTATTCTATATCATAGAGCTGTCCTTGGGTTTTTTGTGCTAAAGAATGGCAAAATGTCGTTTCGCAGTACACTTATCCTTGGGATCAATTCACTGTTCACAACAACGGCACCACATGCTATCCTTTTGAAATACCATATCGTCAACTGTGTGCTCTTATCAGAGGAGTCATTGCTGCAGGATGGATCCATTTCCTTGCATGTATATTGCCTTTGCCTTTACCTCTACCATTAGACACAGAGCGAGAAGTGCCAGAATCAGACATTTGTCTGCATAGAGCTGCACACAGGACCAATTTATTCAGTGCAACACATGGTGACATCAATGTGGTGGGGAGAACTTGCGAACAAAAGAACTACACGTGGTGCAGTCCTAAGGATACGGGAACTAGGTCAAATGAAAACATGAAACGTCAATCAAACTGAACCTGTGTCTCTCCATGATTTTCGCCAAAGACTGTTTCCATGGTCATCTGTGGCAGGAATAAGTGAGAATCCTTGGTATAATGTTGTTTTTAGGTGCAATTTTTTTGACACACTAGAATTCAAGGGGGGGAACCAAAATCTAAGTCAAAACATCTAAAAAATGAGGGGAAACATGTAAAAACAAGATGTCGCATCTTAAACAAAAAAAATTCCCTGCTAAAAAAAAATAACATTCCAACAAAACCAAAAATCTACAAAAAAATCATTCGCATATTCAATAATGTGAACAAATCAGAGTCTTAAGCTTTGGATGGCCATCCAAAAAATACAATTTTGCTGAACTGAAAAAAACATTCAGCCGGGGCCGGGTGTGGGGGTGGGGGGGGTGAGGCAGAAATGCAACTCCTAGGGGAGGCAGGTGGCACCCCACCAGATGAATCATCCACAGAGCAAGCCCGGAAAAACAAAGCACAGCAGCAAAAAATACCAAAGAATACCACCTGATGCCATATTGCAGCGGGCTGGGCACTTGTACAGCACTTTCAGAACTTCACACATGTAATCCCTAGAGGCTTTGGGATCCCATGGAAACACTATAAAGCCCTACCGGAGCACTTGGACCAACAGATAGCGCCTTTCAACAGACAGAAATATATTTTCAAATGAGTAGGAAAAATTTATCCCGAAGAAGAGGCGCTATCTCTGGCCCCCATGTGTTTAACGTCTTTCATAATTTGGCATCCATTGACCATCGTGCTGGTTGACAAATGGCTCGGGGAAAGGGTCGAGAGCGTGGAGTGGGGAGGTTAAGTGCTTCTGAAGTGCATAGGTCCCCCTCGCGAAGGGG
The DNA here is from genome assembly GCA_964036045.1 of Eutreptiella sp. 'Long Island Sound 2002'. NCBI lineage: Eukaryota > Euglenozoa > Euglenophyceae > Eutreptiales > Eutreptiaceae > Eutreptiella > Eutreptiella sp. 'Long Island Sound 2002'. The sequence goes on along the minus strand of OZ038388.1, from coordinate 50,807,848 downwards.
GACCCTTGGCAATCCCTTTGGCGCAGCAGCCCACCCTTGTCGTCAAGGCTGCACACCGACAGACATTGGCTCCAGCAGATGTGTGCTGCCATCATGTAGTCCCTTCCTCAATCCCAAGACCTTGGTTCCCCTAAAACTTGAAATTGCACACATGGGCTCTGGCCAACGTGGCTGAATACCCTACTTTACAGCATTCAGACATTACCTCTGATCCTTTCAAATGAACTCTCTGCATAGCCCCCCCCCCCCCACCCGAAGGGGCATCCCTGTTGTGAAACACAAGATCCACATAATGCACCCAAAACCTTCCACTTTCAGGACATCCCTGCAAATGGTACCTCCTCACCGCATGCACCAGGCAACAAGGAAAGGGGGCCACCGGGTGCATCCCCTGTCAGTCCCGAAACCCAGGCTCCCCTACTGTATGAAATTGTGCACATGGGCTCTGGCCAAGGTGGCTGAGTACCCTACTTCACAAAATACAGGCATTGCTTCTGATGGGTTGGCTTGGTGCAGTAGCACTCCCTGGAAACACCCCCTGTGCAACTGATCAGAAATACATGATGATCATGTAAAAATTCTTTTTTCCGCGCGGAATCTTTTTTTTTTAACGCAGACTCTTGTTTTTAAGTGCGAAATCTTTTTTTTATGCTTTCTCTTCCATGTTTTGGTCCTCTGCCCCTCATGCCCCCCCCCCCCCCCAAATGATCCAGCAGTGTTGCAGTCTGAGCAGGTCTGAAACCCCTTCCCCCCTTCCATGGATGTAGTAGAAGGGGGGGAAGGTGCTAAAAAAATGTTAAAAAAATAAGATTTCGCATCGAAAAAAAATGCTTGGACCAGAATCCCTGGTCGAATGCCGGGCTGCATTACCGTCACGAATCAGCCACCAGTGTGGATGCCTGGCATTAGTTACGGTCCCATGGCGCAACTTATAGGTCACAGTGTTCAGTGTATCATGTAAATGAATCCAAAAGTGCACGCTGTAAGGGTGCGGGGTGTTGTTGACAATGCGGTGACATGAGCTCCTGGAAAATGCCGGGGCTGAACCACTACCCAAAGGACACCCTCCAGATGGCCTAGCGATTCACTCCAAAGACCCAGCGCCACTTCTTGTGCAGGTGCAAGCTCCAGCAGGCACAAAGCCTCAGTATCTGATTGTTTGCCTCTGGCGGCGCCCATTGGCCTCTCGCCACCGCTCATCCCGACGCTCTGTGGGTGCGAACGTGTTTTGGTTGTGTCAACGAAGCCCCCGGATGACTTGTCCTGTTTGACTACTCCGGGGGTTGGCTGTCCCGGAGACGGGGCTGTTGCCCGTGCCCAGGTGCATCCAGAACGTGAGGCATGAGGCGTGTCTACCACAGAAAACAGGGGTTGAGCCTTAGGAGGCACGGACCCCAGCCACTGGCAGAGGTCTGCAACGTGCAGCAGGCGGAACCGAAGGCCCACCCAACGGACTCTCAGTCGAGGCGCACCAGGTCCGGAATCAGCCGACGCCTTGTGGCGTTCCTGGGGATTAGGAGTGACCCTGGGGCAAGACTAGCGCATAGCAAGTGTAGCCAGGGGCCACGTACAATCCCACAGGAGGACAATCACCCGAGGTGGGCCACGTAGTAAAGTGACGCAGAGGGGAACCTCAATGAGATTTTACAACTAGGCCCCACCGTCAAACCCAAAGTCACAATCAGTGCAAATAGACATTGTTGTAGATAGACATGGAACTGGACTTGGCAGTGCCATTTAGCAAAAAAAAAAAAAGAGTGACAACATCCGCCGGAAGTGCAGTGCAGCGGCCAGACCCGCGGCAGGAGTCGGTACAGGGCGCCGGGCGGCACGAGCCATTGAAGGAGGCAACACATGTACCGCGGGTGGCCGTTCGTGAGTCACGCTCGTCGCACGTGTCGCACATGGGGGCCGCCCGGGGCGGAGCTCGGCAGCGGTGAAAGTCACACGGGACCGAATCACGACGATGATGGCGGTGTGGGGCAGCGGCAGCAGCAGCAGCAGTCGAGCCTTCCGCAGGCCGCGCCAGGCAACAGCCCACCCCCGGACTGGGCCTACGCTCGGGGGGCGTGGTACCGCGCGCGTCCCCGGGCCTCCGCGCGGGCCTGCGCGGCGTCCTCGGCGAGACTCGCGGCCTTCTTCGCCGACACCATCACCAACGGGATGCCGTTGCCGGGCTGCGCGCTCGCTCCGCAGTAGAAGAGGTTGTCGGCGGTGCGCGCGCGCAGCCCCGGCCGGAACGGCCCCAACTGGTCCAGCCCGTGCGCCAGCCCGAACACCGCCCCGCGCCGCAGCCCGAACCGCGCGGCCCACTCCCGCGGCGTCACAACGCGCTCGGCCTCGATCGCCGCCTCGGCCGCGGCGGCGGAGTCGAACACCGCCGCGTCGTCCACCAGCGCGCGCAGCACCCCGCGGCGCGCCGCCGCCACCAGCCGCCGCTCGTCCTCCGCCGCGTCCGGTGCGTCGCGTGCGCACGGGACGGGGACGAGCACCATCACCGCGGCGCCGCCGTTCCGGGCCGCTGCCGGGTCGGTCTTCGACGGGCAGCACAGATAGAACGGGAATCGCGGGGGCCCGGCGCCCGCGCGGTCCGTGTCGGGGAACACCCCCGTCCGCCCCCGCCCCGGCAGCGCCCCGAGCCACGCCCGCCCGCCGTAGACGCCGCCGTCATCCGCTTCGGGGGTGTCGGAGGGGTCCTCCGCGAGGAAGACGTTGTGGTGCTCCAGCGTCGCGTGCAGGCGGGCGGCGGCGGCCGGCCCGAAGCCCCAGAGGAACGTGACGCTCGACGACGAGTACTCGGCGTCCGCCATCGCCGCGGCCTCGGCCCCGCCTTCGAAGGCCGGGGCCGTGACGGCGCGGTCCCTGTGCGAATGGGCCCCGGGCGGTGCGCGGCGCGTCGCGGGCACGCGGCGCGGCCTGACCCCCGACGCATCGGACGCACGTGCCCAAGTCGCCAACTTGGGCCCCAGCGGCGCCCGGAACATTGTTTTGCGCTCTGGGGACCGCGGCACGGAGTTTTCCCCACAGTTCCCCCCTCATTTCCCCCCCATATCCCCCCCCCCATTTCCCCCATTCCCCCCATTTCCCCCACACCCCCCCCCATTTCCCAACCCCATCCCCCCCATCCCCCCCATCCCCCCATATCCCCCCCCCCATTTCTCACCCCCACTTCATCCCCATTTCCCCCCCATTGCCCCCCATGTGTCATGAAGGGTAGAAGGGCATTGTACCCCCCGGACTTGTGCGTGTTCAAGACGGGGAATTCGGAAAAGGCCCCCAAGACCCCCCCGTGCCCATGCCGCGGGGGTTGGGGCCGGGCACCGCACTGAACACCCCCCACACCCCTCGTGGCGCACGCATGTGTTGCTTTTGTCGCAGACCTCTACCGAACTCAGTTCGCGAAGAAGAAGAACTCACGCCCATTAAAAGAACAGCCCCCCCCCCCCCCTGTGTGACATTCCGTCTGGTTGTTGCTCCTTTACGGGGCCCTGGACAGTCACCCGTTCTTCCCTTCGCATGTTGCGTCGGGTCGCTGCGTTCTGTCGGCCGCTGCGGCCGGTGCTCTTGCTGGTGTCGTTTCTGCGTTCCCGGAGCCCAGTAGTTGGTGTGCCGGGGCTGTGCTGGATGTGGCGGGATGTGCCGTTTGCGCGTCAGCGGCGCCCAATAGTTGGCGTATTGGGGGTTGTGCTGGTTGTTGCGGGGGTCGTTTGACTGTTTTTGCTGTCCACGCGCCTCTGTCCACAGGCCGTCCGTTCGCGGAGCCCAGTAGTTGGTGTGCCGGGGCTGTGCTGAATGTGGCGGGTACCTAACCCTAACCCCCCCCCCCTAAAAAAAAAAGGATATTCCTCGTAGTTCACCGTCGGTGTGGGTTCGGGGGTCCTGGAGGGGGCGGGGGGGGCGGGGGCGTGGCCCGGCGCCTAAGCCCCCACCCCGTGGGACGCGCTCTGAGCGGGAGCACAGCCAAAAGCGTTGCACATGGGCCACGACTGTTGTTCGCTGACGGTGCCCGTGCGGTCGGCGCAACGCACCGTTTTGGCATGTCACGGACGGCCGCCCCCACGCGACGCGCGGGTTGTGTCTCTCACGGACCCCCGGGCGGGAGGGTGCGGGCGATGCCGCAACGGCAGAGGCCCCTCGGGGGGGGGGGGGGGCACAAGGCCTCGGTGCCTCGGAGCAAGAGGCCATCCATCATATGAGCCCGAGCAAGTTGCATGCGGACTTCACGGGGGTGGGGGGCGGGGGGCGACTCCGCGGGTCCTCGGACGCCAACTACCCCCCCCCCCCCTCCCTAAGGGGGCCTCCCGCCAACGTTCATTGGGGGGGGAGGGAAGGTTGGCACAAGGCCTCGGTATCTGATTGTGTGCCTCTGGCGGCGCCTATTGGCCTCTCGCCACTGTGACCTGTGGGCCCGAACGTGTTTTGATTGTGTCAACGGAGCCCCCGGATGACTTGTCCTGTTTGACTACTCCGGGGGTCGTCCGTCCCGGAGACGGGGCTGTTGCCCGTGCCGTTGACCTGGTGCATCCAGATCGTGGGGGGGGGGGGGGGGGCGTCTCGTTGCCGCAAGCGTCTGCCGGTGCTGTACGCCCCGTGCGGGCGTGGCACACATCAACCGGGACCTGTACCCACAAACACACGTAAGTGTCGAGGCCCATGTAGTCCGGCCGGATCACGGCTTGAGCCGAAGAAGGGGAAGGGGTCCATCGGACTGCGTTTTGGCGGAACAAGTGGCCGGACATGCTTTTGGTAGAGCCTGCGACCTACGCCAAACTCAAACTCAAGTCATGTTCTTCTCAAATTCAAATTGAGTCTTAATCGCCGCATTTCCGTGTCCATTGTTTGGTGCGCGACTCTCCGCAGCATCGGGCCATCGCTCCCGGTTGACGCCCCGGAACACCCGGCGGGCGTTGCCGGGCGATCGCTCCGGACATCGTCCCGCATCGGGCGCCGGATGATCGTGTGGAACGTCGTCCGACGCCCGCGATCCCCCGCGTTGTGTGGGACACGAGACACGGACGCGTCCAGTCCGGTCGTCGCGGCTCCTCCGCTGTTCGTGCGCCCGCTCTCACGTGCAGTCGTCAACAGGGGCCTAGCAGCGCGCCAAGTGTGCCCCCTCCCCCCCCCCCGCTACCGCCGCGCCCCACGCAATGGACCCCCTGCACTCGCGGGAAGGCGCTGATGCCACAACCGACGCCCGCCCACTCATCAATTGTCTCGAAACGGGCATTGAATGGGCACTGCACGGCGACGAGGGAGGAGAGGGGCATACCCCGATACCACCACCGCGTCCGCCTCGACCAGGCGCTCCGCCCCATCCGCCGCGCGCGCGCGGATGCCCGTGACCACTCGGGGCCGCGCCTCGTCGCGCGTGACGCCCGTGCACGCGGCGCCGAACAGCGCTTCCTGGAGATTGGGGTGCGTGAGCACGTGGTCCGCCAGCGCCTCCGCGACGGCCCCGAACCCCTCGCCGCCGTTCTTGGGGTAGTAGATCCCGTCGGTCGCGGCATCGCCGAGCTCGATCGCGTGCAGCAGCGAGAACACGTTGGGGGCGGCGTCGGGTCGGAGGCCGACGTACAGGTCCTGGAACGTTAGCGCCGCGCGCACCATGCGCCGCGCTGTCCCCGGGTCCGGCGATGCCTCGTCCGGTGCCCCCGGGGGTCGAGGCCCCGGGCCCGGCTCCGGCGGCAGCCGCCGGGCTACCGCGGCCGCATGGCCCCCGAAAGGGTTGCCGCCGGTGCTGAACGTCTGCCTCGCGAACGCCGGCACGAACTGCAGTCCCTTGGAGAGTGCTGCGCGCGCGGCCGCCGTGGCCTGCGCGCCGCCCCGGTGCCTCCCGAACGCCACCCGCACGTCAGCGTCGATGAAGAGCGGGAAGCCGGCGTCGAGCATCGCGCGCGCGTGCGCGGCGTAGCCCCGCACGCAGTCGGCGGCGTCGGCACGGGTCACGAGTGCCTGCAGCAGCGGGCGCGAGGAGTGTGCGCCAGCACTACTTGGCTGCCGTGTTCCCGGCGCCCAAGTCCACACCGCCCACAAGGCATTTGGTGCAATTTTGGAATGCTTCTCTTCAGATGGTGTTCCTGGCGGCGCCCCTGTGGTCTCTCTAGAGGGGCAAAATTGGAGATATTGCGACAGCATACGCTATACCACGGATGCATTAGAAGGGAAGGGACCTCAGAGGAGGCCCCAGAAGCAGTTAGGCAGGCGGTTGGAGGAGGTGGCCAAAGCGGTTACGGGGTTACTGTCGGCTACAAAAGCTATTGAGCCTAGCACTTGCCGTTCAGGGGGACAGTGGCTGGGCATAGGCTAGGCGCCCTGGAGGGGGGAGGGGATACCTCCCCCCCCCTTCCAATGCATCCCTGCCCGAAACCCATCGTACCACGCAAAAAAACGGTTTGGCCTCCTCTCGTCCAGCTATGGCCGACCGCCCGGTGGTATGGGCCTGGGCCTGGGCCTGGGCCGGGCGCAGGGCAACGGCTTTTGAGTGAGTATTGAGTCTCCAGCAGCGAGGCCCAGGGCGGCACTACTGACGGATGGGCACCGCCGCGTCAAACAGCGGAGCTGGTGCCAGGCATCTCAATCAGGTCTGCAAAACATCTTCAAGGGCTAAAGCGCAGGTTATTGCTATCCTCCCCGCATCCTCCCCGATCCTCCCTGCATCCTCCCCGATCCTCCCCGCATCCTCACCGATCCTCCCCGCATCCTCTCCGATTCTCCCCGCATCCTCCCCGATCTTCCCGCATCCTCCCCGATCCTCCCCGCATCCTCCCTGATTCTCCCTGCATCCTCCCCGATCCTCCCCGATCCTCCCCGCATCCTCCACAATCCTCCCCGCATCCTCTCCGAATCTCCCCGCATCCTTCCCGATCCTCCCCGCATCCTCCCCGATCCTCCCCGCATCCTCCCCGCATCCTCCCCGATTCTCCCTGCATCCTCCCTGCATCCTCCCCGATCCTCCCCGCATCCTCTCCGATCCTCCCCGCATCCTCCCCGATCCTCCCCGCATCCTCCCCGATCCTCCCCGCATCCTCCACGATCCTCCCCGCATCCTCCCCGATCCTCCCCACATCCGCCCCGATCCTCCCCGCATCCTCCACGAATCTCCCCGCATCCTCCCCGATCCTCCCCGCATCCTCCCCGATCCTCCCCGCATCCTCCCCGATCCTCCCCGCATCCTCCACGATCCTCCCCGCATCCTCCCCGATCCTCCCCGCATCCTCCCCGATCCTCCCCGCATCCTCCCCGATCCTCCCCGCATCCTCCCAGATCCTCCCCGATCCTCCCCGCATCCGCCCTGATCCTCCCCGCATCCTCCCCGATCCTCCCCGCATCCTCCCCGATTCTCCCTGCATCCTCCCCAATCCTCCCCGCATCCTCCCCGATCCTCCCCGCATCCGCCCCAATCCTCCCCGCATCCTCCCCGATCCTCCCCGCATCCTCCACGATCCTCCCCGCATCCTCCCCGATCCTCCCCGCATCCTCTCCGATTCTCCCTGCATCCTCCCCGATCCTCCCCGCATCCTCCCCAATCCTCCCCGCATCCTCCCCGATCCTCCCAGCATCCGCCCCGATCCTCCCCGCATCCTCCACGATCCTTCCCGCATCCTCCACGGTCCTCCCCGCATCCTCCCCGATCCTCCCCGCATCCGCCCCGATCCGCCCCGATCCTCCCCGCATCCTCCCCGATCCTCCCCGCATCCTCCCCGATCCTCCCCGCATCTTACCCGATCCTCCCCGCATCCTCCCCGCATCCTCCCCGCATCCTCCCCGATCCTCCCCGCATCCTCCCTGATCCTCCCCGCATCCTCCCCGATCCTCCCCGCATCCTCCACGATCCTCCCTGCATCCTCCCCGATCCTCCCCGCATCCTCCCCGATCCTTCCCGCTTCTTCCCGATCCTCCCTGCATCCTCCCCGATCCTCCCCGCATCCTCTCAGATTCTCCCCGCATCCTCCCCGATCCTCCCCGCATCCTCCCCGATCCTCCCCGCATCCTCCCCGATCCTCCCCGATCCTCCCCACATCCTCCACGATCCTCCCCGCATCCTCCCCGATCCTCCCCGCATCCTCTCCGATCCTCCCCGCATCCTCCCCGATCCTCCCCGCATCCTCCCCGATCCTCCCCGCATCCTCCACGATCCTCCCCGCATCCTCCCCGATCCTCCCCACATCCGCCCCGATACTCCCCGCATCCTCCCCGATCCTCCCCGCATCCTCCCCGATCCTCCCCGCATCCTCCCCGATCCTCCCCGCATCCTCTCCGATCCTCCCCGCATCCTCCCCGATCCTCCCCGCATCCTCCCCGATCCTCCCCACATCCGCCCCGATCCTCCCCGCATCCTCCCCGATCCTCCCCGCATCCTCCCCGATCCTCCCCGCATCCTCCCCGATCCTCCCCGCATCCTCTCCGATCCTCCCCGCATCCTCCCCGATCCTCCCCGCATCCTCCCCGATCCTCCCCGCATCCTCCCCGATCCTCCCCGCATCCTCTCCGATCCTCCCCGCATCCTCCCCGATCCTCCCCGCATCCTCCACGGTCCTCCCCGCATCCGCCCCGATCCTCCCCGCATCCTCCCCGCATCCTCCCCGCATCCTCCCCGATCCTCCCCGCATCCGCCCCGATCCTCCCCGCATCCTCCCCGATCCTCCCCGCATCCTCCCCGATCCTCCCCGATCCTCCCCGCATCCTCCCCGATTCTCCCTGCATCCTCCCCAATCCTCCCCGGATCCTCCCTGATCCTCCCCGCATCCTCCCCGATCCTCCCCGCATCCTCCCCGATCCTCCCCGCATCCTCCCCGATCCTCCCCGCATCCTCTCCGATTCTCCTTGCATAATCCCCGCATCCTCCCCGATCCTCCCCGCATCCGCCCCGATCCTCCCCGCATCCTCCACGATCCTTCCCGCATCCTCCACGGTCCTCCCCGCATCCTCCCCGATCCTCCCCGCATCCGCCCCGATCCGCCCCGATCCTCCCCGCATCCTCCCCGATCCTCCCCGCATCCTCCCCGCATCCTCCCCGCATCCTCCCCGATCCTCCCCGCATCCTCTCCGATTCTCCCTGCATCCTCCCCGCATCCTCCCCGATCCTCCCCGCATCCGCCCCGATCCTCCCCGCATCCTCCACGATCCTTCCCGCATCCTCCACGGTCCTCCCCGCATCCTCCCCGATCCTCCCCGCATCCGCCCCGATCCTCCCCGCATCCTCCCCGCATCCTCCCCGATCCTCCCCGCATCCTCCCCGATCCTCCCCGCATCATACCCAATCCTCCCCGCATCCTCCCCGATCCTCCCCGGATCCTCCCTGATCCTCCCCGCATCCTCCCCGATCCTCCCCGCATCCTCCCCGATCCTCCCCGCATCCTCCACGATCCTCCCCGCATCCTCCCCGATCCTCCCTGCATCCTCCACGATCCTCCCCGCATCCTCCCCGATCCTCCCCGCATCCTCCCCGATCCTCCCCGCATCCTCCCCGATCCTCCCCGCATCCTCCCCGATCCTCCCCGCATCCTCCACGATCGTCCCCGCATCCTCACCGATCCTCCCCGCATCCTCCCCGATCCTCCCCGCATCCTCCCCGATCCTCCCCGCATCCGCCCCGATCCTCCCCGCATCCTCCACGATCCTTCCCGCATCCTCCACGATCCTCCCTACATCCTCCCCGATCCTCCCAGCATCCTCTCCCCATCCTCCCCGCATCCTCCCCGATCCTCCCCGCATCCTCCCCGGTCCTCCCCGCATCCTCCCCGATCCTTCCCGCATCCTCCCCGATTCTCCCCGCATCCTCCCCGATCCTCCCCGCATCCTCTCGGATTCTCCCCGCATCCTCCCCGATCCTCCCCGCATCCTCCCCGCATCCTCCCCGCATCCTCCCCGATCCTCCCCACATCCTCCACGGTCCTCCCCGCATCCTCCCCGATCCTCCCCGCATCCTCTCCGATCCTCCCCGCATCCTCCCCGATCCTCCCCGCATCCTCCCCGATCCTCCCCGCATCCTCCCCGATCCTCCCCGCATCATACCCAATCCTCCCCGCATCCTCCCCGATCCTCCCCGGATCCTCCCCGATCCTCCCCGCATCCTCCCCGATCCTCCCCGCATCCTCCCCGATCCTCCCCGCATCCTCCACGATCCTCCCCGCATCCTCCCCGATCCTCCCTGCATCCTCCACGATCCTCCCCGCATCCTCCCCGATCCTCCCCGCATCCTCCCAGATCCTCCCCGCATCCTCCCCGATCCTCCCCGCATCCTCCCCGATCCTCCCCGCATCCTCCACGATCGTCCCCGCATCCTCACCAATCCTCCCCGCATCCTCCCCGATCCTCCCCGCATCCTCCCCGATCCTCCCCGCATCCGCCCCGATCCTCCCCGCATCCTCCACGATCCTTCCCGCATCCTCCACGATCCTCCCTACATCCTCCCCGATCCTCCCAGCATCCTCTCCCCATCCTCCCCGCATCCTCCCCGATCCTCCCCGCATCCTCCATGGTCCTCCCCGCATCCTCCCCGATCCTTCCCGCATCCTCCCCGATTCTCCCCGCATCCTCCCCGATCCTCCCCGCATCCTCTCGGATTCTCCCCGCATCCTCCCCGATCCTCCCCGCATCCTCCCCGCATCCTCCCCGCATCCTCCCCGATCCTCCCCACATCCTCCACGGTCCTCCCCGCATCCTCCCCGATCCTCCCCGCATCCTCTCCGATCCTCCCCGCATCCTCCCCGATCCTCCCCGCATCCTCCCCGATCCTCCCCGCATCCTCCACGAATCTCCCCGCATCCTCCCCGATCCTCCCCGCATCCTCCCCGATCCTCCCCGCATCCTCTCCGATCCTCCCCGCATCCTCCCCGATCCTCCCCGCATCCTCCCCGATCCTCCCCGCATCCTCCCCGATCCTCCCCGCATCCTCTCCGATCCTCTCCGCATCCTGCCCGATCCTCCCCGCATCCTCCCCGCATCCTCTCCGCATCCTCCCCGCATCCTCCCCGATCCTCCCCACATCCGCCCCGATCCTCCCCGCATCCTCCACGATCCTCCCCACATCCTCCACGAATCTCCCCGCATCCTCCCCGATCCTCCCCGCATCCTCCCCGATCCTCTCCGCATCCTCCCCGATCCTCCCCGCATCCTCCCCGATCCTCCCCGCATCCTCCACGATCCTCCCCGCATCCTCCACGATCCTTCCCGCATCCTCCACGATCCTCCCTACATCCTGCCCGATCCTCCCAGCATCCTCTCCCCATCCTCCCCGCATCCTCCCCGATCCTCCCCGCATCCTCCCCGATCCTCCCCGCATCCTCCCCGATCCTTCCCGCATCCTCCCCGATTCTCCCCGCATCCTCCCCGATCCTCCCCGCATCCTCTCGGATTCTCCCCGCATCCTCCCCGATCCTCCCCGCATCCTCCCCGCATCCTCCCCGCATCCTCCCCGATCCTCCCCACATCCTCCACGGTCCTCCCCGCATCCTCCCCGATCCTCCCCGCATCCTCTCCGATCCTCCCCGCATCCTCCCCGATCCTCCCCGCATCCTCCCCGATCCTCCCCGCATCCTCCACGAATCTCCCCGCATCCTCCCCGATCCTCCCCGCATCCTCCCCGATCCTCCCTGCATCCTCTCCGATCCTCCCCGCATCCTCCCCGATCCTCCCCGCATCCTCCCCGATCCTCCCCACATCCGCCCCGATCCCCCCCGCATCCTCCCCGATCCTCCCCGCATCCTCCCCGATCCTCCCCGCATCCTCCCCGCATCCTCTCCGATCCTCCCCGCATCCTCCCCGATCCTCCCCACATCCGCCCCGATCCTCCCCGCATCCTCCACGAATCTCCCCACATCCTCCCCGATCCTCCCCGCATCCTCCCCGATCCTCCCCGCATCCTCTCCGATCCTCCCCGCATCCTCCCCGATCCTCCCCGCATCCTCCCCGATCCTCCCCGCATCCTCCCCGATCCTCCCCGCATCCTCTCCGATCCTCCCCGCATCCTCCCCGATCCTCCCCGCATCCTCCACAGTCCTCCCCGCATCCGCCCCGATCCTCCCCGCATCCTCCCCGCATCCTCCCCGCATCCTCCCCGATCCTCCCCGCATCCTCCCCGATCCTCCCCGCATCCGCCCCGATCCTCCCCGCATCCTCCCCGCATCCTCCCCGATCCTCCCCGCATCCTCCCCGATCCTCCCCGCATCCTCCCCGATCCTCCCCGCATCCTCTCCGATCCTCCCCGCATCCTCCCCGATCCTCCCCGCATCCTCCACAGTCCTCCCCGCATCCGCCCCGATCCTCCCCGCATCCTCCCCGCATCCTCCCCGCATCCTCCCCGATCCTCCCCGCATCCTCCCCGATCCTCCCCGCATCCGCCCCGATCCTCCCCGCATCCTCCCCGATCCTCCCCGCATCTTCCCCGATCCTCCCCGCATCCGCCCCGATCCTCCCCGCATCCTCCCCGATCCTCCCCGCATCCTCCCCGATTCTCCCTGCATCCTCCCTGCATCCTCCCCGGATCCTCCCCGATCCTCCCCGCATCCGCCCCGATCCTCCCCGCATCCTCCCCGATCCTCCCCGCATCCTCCCCGATCCTCCCCGCATCCTCCCCGATCCTCCCCGCATCCTCTCCGATTCTCCCTGCATCCTCCCCGCATCCTCCCCGATCCTCCCCGCATCCGCCCCGATCCTCCCCGCATCCTCCACGACCCTTCCCGCATCCTCCCCAATCCTCCCCGGATCCTCCCCGATCCTCCCCGCATCCGCCCCGATCCTCCCCGCATCCTCCCCGATCCTCCCCGCATCCTCCCCGATCCTCCCCGCATCCTCCCCGATCCTCCCCGCATCCGCCCCGATCCGCCCAGATCCTCCCCGCATCCTCCCCGATCCTCCCCGCATCCTCCCCGATCCTCCCCGCATCATACCTGATCCTCCCCGCATCCTCCCCGATCCTCCCCGCATCCTCCCCGATCCTCCCCGCATCCTCCCCGATCCTCCCCGCATCCTCCCCGATCCTCCCCGCATCCTCCACGATCCTTCCCGCATCCTCCACAATCCTCCCCGATCCTCCCCGCATCCTCCCCCCATCCTCCCCGCATCCTCCACGATCCTCCCCGCATCCTCCCCGATCCTCCCCGCATCCTCCCCGATCCTCCCCGCATCTTCCCCGATCCTCCCCGCATCCTCCCCGATCCTCCCCGCATCCTCCACGATCGTCCCCGCATCCTCACCGATCCTCCCCGCATCCTCCCCGATCCTCCCCGCATCCTCCCCGGTCCTCCCCGCATCCGCCCCGATCCTCCCCGCATCCTCCACGATCCTTCCCGCATCCTCCACGATCCTCCCTACATCCTCCCTGATCCTCCCCGCATCCTCTCCCCATCCTCCCCGCATCCTCCCCGATCCTCCCCGCATCCTCCATGGTCCTCCCCGCATCCTCCCCGATCCTCCCCGCATCCTCCCCGATCCCCCCCGCATCCTCCCCGATCCTCCCCGCATCCTCCCCGATCCTCCCCGCATCCTCCACGGTCCTCCCCGATCCTCCCCGCATCCTCCCCGATCCTGCCCGCATCCTCCACGATCCTCCCCGCATCCTCCCCGCATCCTCCCCGCATCCTCCCCGCATCCTCCCCGATCCTCCCCGCATCCTCCCTGATCCTTCCCGCATCCTCCCCGATCCTCCCCGCATCCTCCCCGATCCTCCCCGCATCCTCCCCGATCCTCCCCGCATCCTCCACGATCCTCCCCGCATCCTCTCCGATCCTCCCCGCATCCTCCCCGATCCTCCCCGCATCCTCCCCGATCCGCCCCGCATCCTCCACGAATCTCCCCGCATCCTCCCCGATCCTCCCCGCATCCTCCCCGATCCTCCCTGCATCCTCTCCGATCCTCCCCGCATCCTCCCCGATCCTCCCCGCATCCTCCCCGATCCTCCCCACATCCGCCCCGATCCCCCCCGCATCCTCCCCGATCCTCCCCGCATCCTCCCCGATCCTCCCCGCATCCTCCCCGCATCCTCTCCGATCCTCCCCGCATCCTCCCCGATCCTCCCCACATCCGCCCCGATCCTCCCCGCATCCTCCACGAATCTCCCCACATCCTCCCCGATCCTCCCCGCATCCTCCCCGATCCTCCCCGCATCCTCTCCGATCCTCCCCGCATCCTCCCCGATCCTCCCCGCATCCTCCCCGATCCTCCCCGCATCCTCCCCGATCCTCCCCGCATCCTCTCCGATCCTCCCCGCATCCTCCCCGATCCTCCCCGCATCCTCCACAGTCCTCCCCGCATCCGCCCCGATCCTCCCCGCATCCTCCCCGCATCCTCCCCGCATCCTCCCCGATCCTCCCCGCATCCTCCCCGATCCTCCCCGCATCCGCCCCGATCCTCCCCGCATCCTCCCCGCATCCTCCCCGATCCTCCCCGCATCCTCCCCGATCCTCCCCGCATCCTCCCCGATCCTCCCCGCATCCTCTCCGATCCTCCCCGCATCCTCCCCGATCCTCCCCGCATCCTCCACAGTCCTCCCCGCATCCGCCCCGATCCTCCCCGCATCCTCCCCGCATCCTCCCCGCATCCTCCCCGATCCTCCCCGCATCCTCCCCGATCCTCCCCGCATCCGCCCCGATCCTCCCCGCATCCTCCCCGATCCTCCCCGCATCTTCCCCGATCCTCCCCGCATCCGCCCCGATCCTCCCCGCATCCTCCCCGATCCTCCCCGCATCCTCCCCGATTCTCCCTGCATCCTCCCTGCATCCTCCCCGGATCCTCCCCGATCCTCCCCGCATCCGCCCCGATCCTCCCCGCATCCTCCCCGATCCTCCCCGCATCCTCCCCGATCCTCCCCGCATCCTCCCCGATCCTCCCCGCATCCTCTCCGATTCTCCCTGCATCCTCCCCGCATCCTCCCCGATCCTCCCCGCATCCGCCCCGATCCTCCCCGCATCCTCCACGACCCTTCCCGCATCCTCCCCAATCCTCCCCGGATCCTCCCCGATCCTCCCCGCATCCGCCCCGATCCTCCCTGCATCCTCCCCGATCCTCCCCGCATCCTCCCCGATCCTCCCCGCATCCTCCCCGATCCTCCCCGCATCCGCCCCGATCCGCCCAGATCCTCCCCGCATCCTCCCCGATCCTCCCCGCATCCTCCCCGATCCTCCCCGCATCATACCTGATCCTCCCCGCATCCTCCCCGATCCTCCCCGCATCCTCCCCGATCCTCCCCGCATCCTCCCCGATCCTCCCCGCATCCTCTCCGATCCTCCCCGCATCCTCCCCGATCCTCCCCGCATCCTCCACAGTCCTCCCCGCATCCGCCCCGATCCTCCCCGCATCCTCCCCGCATCCTCCCCGCATCCTCCCCGATCCTCCCCGCATCCTCCCCGATCCTCCCCGCATCCGCCCCGATCCTCCCCGCATCCTCCCCGCATCCTCCCCGATCCTCCCCGCATCCTCCCCGATCCTCCCCGCATCCTCCCCGATCCTCCCCGCATCCTCTCCGATCCTCCCCGCATCCTCCCCGATCCTCCCCGCATCCTCCACAGTCCTCCCCGCATCCGCCCCGATCCTCCCCGCATCCTCCCCGCATCCTCCCCGCATCCTCCCCGATCCTCCCCGCATCCTCCCCGATCCTCCCCGCATCCGCCCCGATCCTCCCCGCATCCTCCCCGATCCTCCCCGCATCTTCCCCGATCCTCCCCGCATCCGCCCCGATCCTCCCCGCATCCTCCCCGATCCTCCCCGCATCCTCCCCGATTCTCCCTGCATCCTCCCTGCATCCTCCCCGGATCCTCCCCGATCCTCCCCGCATCCGCCCCGATCCTCCCCGCATCCTCCCCGATCCTCCCCGCATCCTCCCCGATCCTCCCCGCATCCTCCCCGATCCTCCCCGCATCCTCTCCGATTCTCCCTGCATCCTCCCCGCATCCTCCCCGATCCTCCCCGCATCCGCCCCGATCCTCCCCGCATCCTCCACGACCCTTCCCGCATCCTCCCCAATCCTCCCCGGATCCTCCCCGATCCTCCCCGCATCCGCCCCGATCCTCCCCGCATCCTCCCCGATCCTCCCCGCATCCTCCCCGATCCTCCCCGCATCCTCCCCGATCCTCCCCGCATCCGCCCCGATCCGCCCAGATCCTCCCCGCATCCTCCCCGATCCTCCCCGCATCCTCCCCGATCCTCCCCGCATCATACCTGATCCTCCCCGCATCCTCCCCGATCCTCCCCGCATCCTCCCCGATCCTCCCCGCATCCTCCCCGATCCTCCCCGCATCCTCCCCGATCCTCCCCGCATCCTCCACGATCCTTCCCGCATCCTCCACAATCCTCCCCGATCCTCCCCGCATCCTCCCCCCATCCTCCCCGCATCCTCCACGATCCTCCCCGCATCCTCCCCGATCCTCCCCGCATCCTCCCCGATCCTCCCCGCATCTTCCCCGATCCTCCCCGCATCCTCCCCGATCCTCCCCGCATCCTCCACGATCGTCCCCGCATCCTCACCGATCCTCCCCGCATCCTCCCCGATCCTCCCCGCATCCTCCCCGGTCCTCCCCGCATCCGCCCCGATCCTCCCCGCATCCTCCACGATCCTTCCCGCATCCTCCACGATCCTCCCTACATCCTCCCTGATCCTCCCCGCATCCTCTCCCCATCCTCCCCGCATCCTCCCCGATCCTCCCCGCATCCTCCATGGTCCTCCCCGCATCCTCCCCGATCCTCCCCGCATCCGCCCCGATCCCCCCCGCATCCTCCCCGATCCTCCCCGCATCCTCCCCGATCCTCCCCGCATCCTCCACGGTCCTCCCCGATCCTCCCCGCATCCTCCCCGATCCTGCCCGCATCCTCCACGATCCTCCCCGCATCCTCCCCGCATCCTCCCCGCATCCTCCCCGCATCCTCCCCGATCCTCCCCGCATCCTCCCTGATCCTTCCCGCATCCTCCCCGATCCTCCCCGCATCCTCCCCGATCCTCCCCGCATCCTCCCCGATCCTCCCCGCATCCTCCCCGATCCTGCCCGCATCCTCCCCCCATCCTCCCCGCATCCTCCCTGATCCTCCCCGCATCCTCCCCGATCCTCCCCGCATCCTCCCCGATCCTCCCTGCATCCTCCCCGATCCTCCCCGCATCCTCCCCGCATCCTCCCTGATCCTTCCCACATCCTCCCCGATCCTTCCCGCATCCTCCCCGATCCTCCCCGCGTCCTCCCCAATCCTTCCCGCATCCTCCCCGATCCTCCCCGCATCCTCCCCGATCTTCCCCGCATCCTCCCCGATCCTCCCCGCATCCTCCCCCCATCCTCCCCGCATCCTCCCTGATCCTCCCCGCATCCTCCCCGATCCCCCCCGCATCCTCCCCGACCTTCCCTGCATCCTCCCCGTTCCTCCCCGCATCCTGCCCGATCCTCCCCGCATCCTCCACGGTCCTCCCTGCATCCTCTCCGATCCTCCCCGCATCCTCCCCGATCCTCCCCGCATCCTCCCCGATCCTCCCCGCATCCTCCCTGATCCTCCCCGCATCCTCCACGGTCCTCCCCGCATCCGCCCCGATCCTCCCCGCCTCCTCCCCGATCCTCCCCGCATCCTCCCCGATCCTCCCCGCATCCTCCACGGTCCTCCCTGCATCCTCCACAATCCTCCCCGCATCCGCCCCGATCCTCCCCGCATCCGCCCGCATCCTCCCCGCATCCTCCCCGATCCTCCCCGCATCCTCCCCGATCCTCCCCGCATCCTCCCCGATCCTCCCCGCATCCTCCCCGATCCTCCACGCATCCTCCCCGATCCTCCCCGCATCCTCCCCGCATCCTCCACGGTCCTCCCCGCATCCTCCCCGCATCCTCCCCGGTCCTCCCCGCATCCTCCCCGCATCCTCCCCGATCCTCCCCGCATCCTCCACGATCCTCCCCGCATCCTCCCCGATCCTCCCCGCATCCTCCCCGGTCCTCCCCGCATCCTCCCCGATCCTCCCCGCATCCTCCACGGTCCTCCCCGCATCCTCCACGATCCTCCCCGCATCCTCCCCGATCCTCCACGCATCCTCCCCGATCCTCCCCGCATCCTCCCCGCATCCTCCCCGCTCCTCCCCGCATCCTCCCCGCATCCTCCACGATCCTCCCCGCATCATCCCCGATCCTCCACGCATCCTCCCCGCATCCTCCCCGCATCCTCCCCGCATCCTCCCTGATCCTCCCCGCATCCTCCCCGATCCTCCATGCATCCTCCCCGATCCTCCCTGCATCCTCCCCGATCCTCCCCGATCCTCCCCCCATCCTCCACAATCCTCCCCGCATCCTCCCCGATCCTCCCCGCATCCTCCCCGATCCTCCCCGCATCCTCCCCGATCCTCCCCGCATCCTCCACGGTCCTCCCTGCATCCTCCCCGATCCTCCCCGCATCCGCCCCGATCCTCCCCGCATCCTCCCCGATCCTCCCCGCATCCGCCCCGATCCTCCCCGCATCCTCCACGGTCCTCCCCGCATCCTCCACGATCCTCCCCGCATCCTCCCCGATCCTCCCCGCATCCGCCCCGATCCTCCCCGCATCCTCCACGGTCCTCCCCGCATCCTCCCCGATCCTCCCCGCATCCTCCCCATTGCTGGAATTCAGGAAAACAGAGTTCACATCGCTGGTCCCTGGCACTTGGGGGGAAGTATTTATCAATACACGAGAGGGGGACCCGTGTCCTCTTGCTCACATGTGCTGCCCTCTGCCCCTTGGCGTCCCTCCGACGCCGGTGCCCGCAATGCTTCACACTCAGTCATCCCCAACAACACGAAGATCGGCGCTCACCACCGCCCGACGTGGGCCCTGTCACACAGGGCCCGGGGGCTTCCGCATCACCACACGTCACCCGCCGGTGCTGCGCTGCAGTTTCGGGCCCTTCGCCCTTGGGCTTTGGGTCGTTTTCCCGCGCGGTGTGCCACGGAGCCACGGCATTCAGACGGGGGAAAGGGCCTGATCTCCTGCAAACGAGTGTCCGTTCGGGGCATCACTGGGGCTGTCCTTGCAAATGGGTTTGTAATGCCAACAGAAACGAACGTTCACGAGGGCGCCCTCTGCTTCATGGGCAGGACATGGGCAAGACACAAGACCACAGAAGCACCATTGAACAATGGTTGGTGGCTGGTGGCGGTTGGCGGTTGGCGGTTGGCGGTTGGCGGTTGGCGGTTGGTGGTTGGCGGTTGGCGGTTGGTGGTCCCTAGGGGCTGTCCCAAAGGGCGCTCCTTAACAAAAGGAAAAAAAGAGTTCTTGAGGACAGCCCTGCGCATCACTGGGGAGCGCGCGGAGGGGGAAGGTTTGCTGAGGGTTGCTGGGCCTCGTGGTCACTGCCATCCCTCAATGCCCCTCCCCCAAAGGGCGGGCCTCAACGCACCTGCCAGGCCTGCCCCCGCGCGTCACCGGCCGCCGTCCCGAGCGCCACCTTCCGGACGTTGGCCGCCGCCGCTGCGCCGCCGGGGACGTCCGCCGGGCCCCAGGCGGCGCGGTCGAAGAACACGCCGTACGCCGGGTCGAGCCGCTCCAGGCCCCCCACGACCGCGTCGAAGGGGTCGGCGAACCCGAGGTCGCGGAACGTCTCGCGGTACACCTCCGGCAGCAGCAGCAGCGACGCCCCGACCTCGAAGCGGTACGGCCCCAGCCGCTCCGTCCACAGGCGCCCGCCGGCCGCGTCGCGTGCGTTCTGCTCCACGAGGGTCACGCGGACCCCGCGCTGCATGAGGCGCCCGGCGGTGCACAGCCCCGAAATGCCCGCGCCGACCACGACCACGTGCGCTGCGCCGCTTCCCCGGGGGCCCGGGCCGTCACTGTCCTGCGCGCACGCGACGCGGCACATGCCGAGGAGGACGCGGAGGGCGGCAGAGGGGGCGGAGGCCCTGTGGTGTCTTCCAGAGGCACACTTCACATTGGAAGCGCTCATCAAATACCGCACACTGGTCGGCGTTCGATGCCGTTCGTTGGCATCGATTTCGTCCCAGGCAGCCCCACTTCTGCGCAGGGGGTTGCAGCCCGCGCAGGCCCAGGCACGGCATATCCGTGGCGTTTAGAAGCAAACCCCGAACACATGAGCACCCAAGACCAGCCCCCCCCTCGCAAGCCCTGACCGGGGGTGCATCAAAAGGGAAGGGGCCTCAGAGGCGGCCCCAGGAGCGGTTAGGCAGGCGGTTGGAGGAGGTTGCCAAAGCGGTTGGGGGCGGTTACTGTCGGTTACAAACGCCATTGAGGCTGGCACTTGCTGTCAGGGGGACAGTGGCTGGGCATAGGCCGGCGCCCTGGAGGGAGGGGGGTACCTCCCCCCGTTCCAATGCATCTCTCCCGGGCCCACCGACGGCGGGCGGGGGCCCCCAGACGGCGGTCGTGGGCTGAAGGGGACATTCCCTTGCACAACAAACCCCGCCCGCTTTACAGAAAACAACGCCCTGCCCTCGCCCAGTCCCAGAGCCGCCCCCCCCCCATCGCCCCCCGTGCCCCCTCCCCTCGTGCCGTACCGGGGGCTGTACCGGGGGAGTTCGGGGGCGCGCCGGGGCCGTGCCCTGCCCGGCCTCTCACTCTGAGACGGCCCGCACGCCCACATCGCAGGGGCCACAGCCATTGGCTGGGCGCACCCCCCCCCCCCCCGGGATGCATTGGAAGGGGGGAGGTACCCCCCCCCCTCTCCAGGGCGCCCAGCCTATGCCCAGCCACTGTCCCCCTGACGCCAAGTGCCAGGCTCAACAGCATGTGTAACCGACAGTAACCGCCCCCAACCGCTTTGGCAACCTCCTCCAACCGCCTGCCTAACCGCTTCTGGGGCCGCCTCTGAGGCCCCTTCCCTTCTAATGCATGCGTGACCCCCACCCTCGACCGCACCCTCTTTCCCTTGGACCGAGTGGTCGGGGCCGGGCCTCGGCCACTCCGGCGCCGTGCAGGAGGGCCCCGGGGGCACGTGCAGGCGCACCTCTCGGGCTTCACGGACGCCGGACGCTGACATCAAGGCCCACTGCTCCGTTGACGGTTTCTGTTGAGGGACAACGGCACGTGAGACGGGGCGCGGGGGGGGGGGGGGGGCAGGGGCGTCGCGAGGAGGGGGGGCAGGGGCGTCGTGAGGAGGGCCATGAGGCAACGGATACTGGGCTCGCATACGCCCCCGTGTCACAGGCGCATGGTCATCACCACTCAGTTCAATGTTTCAGAGAGTGCCTTGCTGCGCTGCAGCACTGACCTTTTCAGTACCACTCCAGGTGGTCGTGAGGAGGGGGGGCAGGGGCGTCGTGAGGAGGGGGGGCAGGGGGTCCGACAAAGGAACAAGGCAACCCCGATCTTCATGTTGAGGAAGCCACCCGCATCCAAGTCCGCCGTGGGGGCGGGGGGGGGGGGGCGACTCCTCGGGTTTGGACGCCACCCCCGTATGGTGACGTGTGAGCTGTCACGTGTGTGTTGGTTGAAACGAAGTCAGCACAACATGCAGCACATGCAGATCACAAGAAGGAGAGAAAAAGCTTGTCAAGAGCCGAAACGGCCCTAGGCGCCTTTCGCAAAAGGTCTGTGAGGAGAACGTGCAGATGACCTTTTTTGCGTGGGAAAGAGGGCAACATCAGACAGAGATCAATTGCAGCACATGCATACAATACATATATCATGAGGTAGAAGAAGGCGGACCCTCCCCTCCCCTCCCACCGGAAGGTGGGAGGTTGGCGATGTTCTGTAACACGACCCAGTCGGTGTTCCAATCTGCGCACCAGTCATGATGCTCACCGGGGTGTGAAACATGAAAAGAGGCATACCGATAATCGTCCCAATGTGCGCAGCGCCTGAGCCAGGTGCACACAAGGGTGGCTATATGGTTTTTGGAAGACGGTAAAGAGGGCATCAGAAAAGCGATGCACTGGCGGCTGGGTCGTATTGCATAAGGAGTACGGGCTACAACTCGTGTCAACGCACGATGGGCGGCACGCAGTGTAACTGCTGTAGAGTGCCCGCACAGGAGTCCCATGTTAATCCATGCAGCACAACTCAGAAGCAGGCCACCCCAGGAGCGAACAAAAGGAAGGCAGTTGACAAGGACGCTGGTGTACAGGTTAGCCAATGCACTGTCCTGTACTGCCCAAGAGGACTGTAGTGGAGGCCCTAATTTCAGGGACCAATCGGCAGTGAACGCAGATGGATGAGCAACACAAGAACCCTGGCCGTTTGTGTGGTGCATGCATATGCCCAAGGCACGAAGTTCGCCGGTCATGCACACCGAATTGCACCGGTCCGCAGGTGACTCCATACAAGGGCAAAGCACAGGCAACTGCCACATGTCGGACAATGTATCGCACACTTCGCGCATGGCGCCGGTAGCGCGTGGGCCTCGAGAAGCTACAATAATATTATCGCGGAACTGAGCCAAAGCCATAAGCCGACCTGTAGCCGTGCGCCATATAGGATACCCTTCGGAAGACGTACTCAGGACGCCCCACTGTCTGGACCGTGCCTTGTGCAAATGAAAAGCCCATATGCAATATGAATCAGCAGATTGCGCGCTAAAGGACCCGCCCATTGGTATGGCGAAAAGACACCGCCAAACCTGCCCAGCAGCCCAACAGAAATTGTCGCGACACAAAGAAAATTCAATCAGGCGAATCAAATCTACGTGTGTAATGACAGAAAAGTTAAAATCAGTGGCTTTGCCAGCACGATCCATTGTCTTGTCTGTCTTATGAATAGACCAGCACATCTGTGTGGCCCGCCACTTGCGCTGTGTTTTTAGCCACTCGGTGCTGTCCCGGAGATATTGTACAACCAGTTTGGGGTCTACATTGTTGAACTGGTCTTTACAATCGGCTTCACCGATGTGATCACAGGACCAGGTATCCAACCACTTGTACCAGGCAGCGACACTGTGCACGTGGTGGTGGTGGTGAAAACAGCCAGGAAGGGGCTCCGTTGACACAACCACAACACGTCCGGGCCCACAGAGGGTCAGAATGAGCAGTGGCGAGAGGCCGGTGGGCGCCGCCAACGGCAAACGATCAGATACCGAGGCCTTGTGCCAACCCCCCTCCCCCCCACTAAACGTTGGCGGGAGGCCCCCTTAGGGAGGGAGGGGGTAGTTGGCGTCCACGGACCCGCAGAGTCGCCCCCCGCCCCCCACCCCCCGTGAAGTCCACATGCAACTTGTGTTTGTATGCCGGGCTCATATGATGGATGGCCTCTTGCTCCGAGGCACTGCCAAGAAAATAGAATACCTCATCCGCGGGGGGGATCAATGGTCGGTTCCGATAGACTGAATGTCCCCGCCATAGACAATTCCAGGGATTAAACCAGCAGTACTGCGAAGTCCAATCAATGCACGTGTCCCCTTCTCATCCGCGGGGGTGGGGGGGGGGGCGAAGGCAGTGGTGGGAGGAAGAAGGGGGAGGGGGGGGGGCGAAGGTAGTGGTGGGAGGAAGAAGGGGGGGGGGGGGGCGGACGGTCGGAGGGTCACGCCGCAGCGGGTCCGGCCATGGTCGTGCCCTTCCGGCATCGACGCCGGAGTCAAGCGGGCGACCAGGGGTGCGTCGCGGGGGTGATCCCGCCTCCGACGGTCCTCAGGCCACAGCGGGACGGCACGGCGCCGGGCGCACTCGGCCCAGAGAATCAAGCGCCCACGAGTCGCCGAACGGGAATGCGCGCCTTGGCACAGCGATGGGCCTGCGTAAATGGGGCGGGCGGGCTTTCAACTGCGGGGGGGGGGGGATACAGCCCCTTGGCTAGACCCCACCCCCCAAAAGGGGGTTTAATTGACAGCCCCCCCCCCTCCCCCAAATCCTACCGACTGACCCCCGGGCCCCGGAGGTGACCCGGACCCGAAATTCGGCAAAAAAATCAAAATGGGATTTTTGGAATCAGCGCGTCGAGGGCGATCAGAAAAGTCATCATTTGCCATGGATTTGGTGGGGGCAGAAATTGACCATTTTCAATGGTGAAAAATTGTCGGCGCCTTCGGCGTCAGACTTCATAATCACTGATTAATGGTCCTGTCAATTCAGCCCTTTCCCCAATTCCCACCCCCCAAGTTTTTGAAGTCTCCATTGACCCCGTCCCCTCACTTGAAAATCCGCCACTCCACGGGCGATAGCACTCGGGGGGTGCGATATGGGGCCCGGTCTAGTGGCCTACAGCCGCCACCGCGTCCGCAGGGTTCCGGGTGACCATCATCCGGGCCAGGCCTGAGATCAGCGCGGACCCCAACACTCGATGGGTCGTGTCTTATGGATCCCCAACTTCTGACAGCGTGTGGCTCACAATCATCATGTCTGACGGTGATGCACTCGGGACGAGATGCTGCCACGGAAATGGGGGGATTTGGACGGGGGACGGCACTGCGGGCACCGGAATGTCCCTGTGGTCGGGCAGCGCACCTTCCTGCCAGAAAAGCGGTGGGCGGCTGCGACCCCAACCAAGGCACCGATGAGCAAACACCCCACGTCCATGATCCTCCCCCGATGCCACACCGCCGGGCGGCGGGGCGCCGTCGGGGGTGGCCACGTCGTAACCCGCCGCCCGCGCAATGCCCGGGCCCGGCCCAACTGTGCGCCGGAGGGAGCGCCGGCGTCCGCTGCGGAGCCGTGCGCTGCCGTGCGGAAGGGCTCGCTATGCACGGCCCTCTTCCGGGCGTCCGCCGCGGGTCTGACACTCGCGGACACCTCCGGAAAGGCGTAGTGCAGCCGGGGGCTGGCACTGGGTCGAGCATCCCAAAGGTCTGAATGGGGTACACCCACAATCCCAGCGAGGCAGATGGCCGCCCAGATCCCCAAAACGGCCTTGACAGCCCGGGTTCGGCGGGGCTGTGCCGATGGGAGCGAGTAGTCAGGGAAATGGGGATCATGGGAGGCCCTGTGCCTCCGCATTTGGCTGAATGAGACGTGTGGGATGAAGGCCACTCAATAGACCAGGTGCATGGACCGGGGCTGATTGTAACCACCCTCTCCCCCCTTGTCATTCCCCCCATCCCCGGGGCGACGGTTGCCAAGTGACGCGCCCCCCCCCCCCCCCCATGTTCCACCCCAGGGAACCATACTACGACCATACACGCACACTATGGGGCACTATGGGAATGTTCAAAGAAAGAATCTCTGTCAGGGAAACACTGCGCCTTGTCCCCAGCCATAGCCCAATGCCGGTTTCGCGGTAGAACACACAAATGCCATGCCCAAACGCTAAGACTTACTTCACATAAGTTTGACGAATCTAACTTGAAAAGTTTGGTTTTTCGCTGCACTAGGTCGCCTGCAGGTCCAAAGTTTTCATAAATTGCAGCGGACAATGAAATAACAAGGCATCCAATGGCGTGCGCCAGAGCAGGTCCCCCTGTCGAGCAGATGAATACCACACTGGTCCCAGGGGTAAACATGGTTGTGCTATCAGGTTCCATTTCAGAGAAAGTGACTGAAAGGCCAAGTTCTTGCACTGCGTGCGCACTGCGTGCATACTGCGCACGCAGAGGCTGGGATACTCACCCAAGAATACCTGTCACCTGTCCAGGGGGTGGGGATTCCTTGAAGACCCTTTAGCCCCAAGACACAAGGCAAATGCACAAATGCAATGAAGGAATGTGGGTTGTGAGTTATCCTCGAGTGCCTTACCTTGTTGGTGAAGGTTGATATCCGAAGGGCGCTTGAATCCAAAACTTCGCACTGCGCGTGCATGGCATCCCCTGTCACCAGCGGATGCAGTAGGATGGGACTGCCACGCCAAGAGGGCTTCCCCGAAAAAAGTGATTCTGGGTGGCCCTGCCCACTGTCTTTTTGGTGCTCGAGAAGACTCTCCGAATGAAAGAGCACAGGTGTCCTATGCTACGATTGCCCCACACAAACAATACAATGCCGTGCTTATGCATGACAAGTCTGCCACAGGAAGGAAGGAAATCATATTAAGGAGCAATAGTCCATGGGGCTTCTACCCATTCCAGCCCCCAGACTC
Source organism: Eutreptiella sp. 'Long Island Sound 2002' (assembly GCA_964036045.1). NCBI lineage: Eukaryota > Euglenozoa > Euglenophyceae > Eutreptiales > Eutreptiaceae > Eutreptiella > Eutreptiella sp. 'Long Island Sound 2002'. Next base: position 50,781,970 of record OZ038388.1, on the reverse strand, counting down.
ACCCAAGGGGCAAGTCGCGCGGGTTTCTGGAGAGCTGCCGCCCTGTATGACAAGAGGCTCCCCCCTCCGTCCTTTAGGTTGCCTCATGGTGACAAGTCTGCCACAGGGTCCACCACTCTGGCCGTGCAGAAACGGGTGCACTCAGCGGCAGAATGCGTGCATGGCATTCCCAAAGCGTCCTGCCAAAGTACGGGGGATACATGTGGCAGTGTCTTACCTTCCCCCCCCCATGTCCATCCCCCCCCAAGGGACGACGGTTCCCCCCCACCCCGGGGGGAACCGTCACCAAGTGACGGTTCCCCCCCTGGGGGGGGGGAACCATACACCACTCCTGACCAGCCAATTCTAGTATAACCCAACTAAAAAATTTCTTCAGCGCCTTCGGCGCCTGTGATTTCCTATTGATTTCTTATTGTTCATGGGCCAAGTGACGGTTCCCCCCCTGGGGGGGGGGGATGGACACGGGGGGGGGGGGATGGACACGGGGGGGGGGAGGTATAACACATTGACCCTCAAGACAACAGAGTGACCCGCGACAAAATTTTGGTGTTGACCAGGTGACGGTCCCCTCCCACCCCCCGTGGAAGGACAGGGGGGGGGGGAGGACAGAGGGGGGCGAGGGCACATTTTTCTGGACCACCAACCACCGGCTGTCGATTCACCTCCGATTGCAGCCGATTGAAAAGGGGGGGGCGGATGGGGCATCCATCAGCGGTTGACATGCTGAAGCGCACAACCGACGTCCGGTAACGGCGAGCGGTTGGTGAACCCTCGACGGTTGGCTGGTAACCGCCTGCAGTTGGCCCACTGGTTCCGCCGGCCCAGGGGCCTGTCCTTCAGGGCTGTCATGAACACAAACCAGTTTCCAAGGGGGAGTATCCGCGCCGGGTGTGCACCGCACACTACTTTTATGGTGGGTTTACCTGAAATGGGTTGGCTTTTACCCCCTAACGAGACCAAACCCTTGGGTTCAAGACCTGTGCAAATATCCCTCCTTCCCACAAACGTTGCACAGGCAAAAGGACGACCCAATGAATTAATCTGCTGTGTCAGCGATCCATCTCCACGTGTGTGGGTGCCAAAAGAAAGGGAACAAAATTGTAGCTGGCAACCTACTCTGCTTGTGCCAGCAGTTCATCCCCACATGTGTGGGTGCTGAAACAATCACTGCAATAATGGAGATGACAGATATTGCACTCAGACATATGCCTCCAAACGGTGTCCTCAACAATGTAAGGAATTCCAACTGGCTACATAACCCCTAGACCAGGGGTCCCCGGAGCAGAAACTGCGGGTGCTTGGTTGGGCCGGACTGCCTATTCTCCGTCTGAAACCCCCCGCCGCCAAAGTTGCCACACAATGCTTCTGGTTGAAAGGGGTTGATTGTTGGACACATCGTTGCACAAGAGGGCATGGGTGGGGGGCCGAAATAACACCAAGGCCTAAGCCCCCCCCTACTCAAGGAACAAAGGCACACCAGAGAACTGTGCAGTGCAGCTGCCCAGCAAGCTCTTGGGTGGCCACCGGCTCATTCCGGTGAGCACTCGGTGCAGCTAAATCTACAGTGGCTGTAAAAGAGACGGGGTATGACCAGACCTGCAACCAGAAACCACCATCCAAAGCTTGATGAGTCCACCGGCATCCTACAGTGCTAGCACAGTTGCTATGAGGCGCGGGTGCGTGCAGGGTGCAGGTGAGGTCGAAATTTGCGCGCACAACGATGTAGGCAGGCTGCACACTGCCCTCGAGATGGCACAGCAAAGGCCTCCTGCTGGGACCTACGAGGGGAGCATGCCTCGTAGTGGGTCACGGGTACAGCACCTGAAGCGGCGGTCCAGATTACAGTCTACTGCACTGGTCGCGGCTGTCGAGCGAGCAATTACCCTCCCCCCCCTGTGCCCAGGAACCGGCAATGTTCGACCGCGGAACCAGGGGTTGGTTCTTGCGCACCAAAATTTGACCGCGGAACCAGGGGTTGGTTCTTGGGCATGACCGTGGGCTGCCCCGCAGAAAAAAAAATGCATGTGCCCTCTCCTTTCCCACAGTTAACCACATTGACAAGTGAACACCAAAGGACTGAATCTCAGCTGACTGGGCTGTAGTGTGCCTTCCAACGTGCATGGAATGATCTAATGTTCAACTGGTTGGGACGTGAAACCCTTCTTCCTGTGATACACCATTCTGAATTCCTGTTTGTGCTGCCCCTTGGGGCCAGGCTTCGGTGCTGCGTTGGGCCTTGGAGCTGGCTTTAGCTTTGGCTTGGGTTCTGGGATGTTAAAATGCTTGGGACCCGAATTCTCATCAAAACTCAAAAAAAATTATTTGTGTACGCATTTTCTAGCTTGTGCCATCGGTGTAAACGTGGCGGTACTACCCGGTTGGGTGCTTTGTGTGATGGAAATGAGTCCGATCGAGCCCCAGTCCCACTACTGGACACTCGTGGCATGTGCTGACAATCTCCTCCACTTTGACAATCAAATCACATGAAGCCGCAAGTGACGGATGGGCCCGCAACTGTGCCCTGGCAGAGTCAGTTCACGATGCCTGCTTCATGTCGCACCAGCGTACATCTCAGCCAAATGTTGGCACAGCAGCCCAGCCCCCCCCCCCCCCCCCCCCACCGACAATGGCTTTACAGATCGCATGGAAACCCGCACAAAGTGATGTGTCTCTTGCAAAGCTGGGCTTCACGCGCAGGAGACCCTGGGCAGCTCCGTGCTCTGGCCCCCATCCAGGCCTGCCACACCTACACACACACGCTACTTGGCGGCAAAGACGAAAGGGACACGGGCCCTAATGGCCCTCCTGTGAGCATGCAAGAGAACACAGCGCTACTAAGCGACTGTGGCCTAGCAAGGACGCCACTACGCGTACCCCTGCTAGGGCATGGAGGGAAGAGATGCTCTGTCTGCGTGCACAGCGTGAGTACGTGTTGACAGCAGCGACAACCGTTTATCGGCAGCCGTTGCGGCACCCACATGAGGACGTCCCCGCTGAACTCCATGGCCGGCTGTGCCGCGCATCTCCTGTGGACATGCTGTGCCCTAAGCTTCGGCCCACCACCATTGCACTTCTATGACATGATCAAACGGCAGGCCTCCAGGCCCGGGCGTTTTCGCACAGCGCGGGCACAGCGCCAATTATTACGGTGATTATCCAGGTAACAACCCTGAAAACCACCCCCCCTGCGGAATCATGCACAATCAATTCAAAACTCAAAAATTCAAACATCTGATGCTTGCCATGGGTCCCAGGGACCTAAATTCTGCCCCCTATAGCCCCGTCCACTGCAGCAGCCATTCAATGACATCCTTTCAATCTTCTGAACTTACCGAACTCCCGGTGGTGGAGAACAGCCAACTTTTCGCACAGCGCGTGCACAGCGCACGGTACGCCCCCACAGCGTGCAGGACCTTAATCGGCTGCGTCGTTTCCGCAACTGTTGGAACCATCGAATTGGGGTAGTCCTTTTGTTTTGGTTGTCTGTGAAGATCAGGTTTGTGATTCGGGGCTGGGGATGGCATTTCAGAGACACTTTTTACTGTCCTGCCATTTTTTACATGACTTTGATTCACCCCGATTGACATGGCTGTCTGGGCCCTCCATCTTCAATCCGCCCGCCAACTCCGCAACCCGCCTCCCATCTCAGCCCATCTTACGTTTAACAAGCGGAATCGAAGAGAAGAGCGGTGCACAGTTGGGGGACAAGAGCAAGAGCAAGACGAGCAGCAGCGCCGCACAAACACCCCCATTCGGCGAGCACACATCGGCAGCGCACATACAAATCCGTCAACACCTGAGAGCGAATCGGTGTGTCAGCCCCAAGTGGGGGGCCGCAGATCACGGAGCGTGGCTCAGAAATGTCAGCGCCAGTGCAGGCTCGAGTGCAGGAGATGCTGAGCTGACGGAAGCCCATGAGGGCCAGAGGCTCTACAATTTCTGGCCTGTCATTGCCTGCGGATGTTTGTCCGCGCCTCATCCCTGACGCCACGGTGCATCGGCCAGAGAGGGACGCTGTTGAACAATGGACGCAGTAAACAGGCCTCTCTGCCAAACAGCAGGCCTACTGCAACGTGCCATGGACCGTGCGTGGCACAACAACACATGCACAAAGCGGTGCCTGGCACATCCTCTACACACAGCCAACATGCGGCAACCGTCCCGCATGCCCTCGGAGAGTACCACAGAGCCTTTTGGGTGTCACAATATTTTCAGAAAAGCTGTTTTCCCACTATGGCCTATTGTAATTTTTGTGATATGTCACAATTCACTACCCCCCCCCCTCCCCCCCCCAGAGTGGGGAATTTCATGCACGCAGGGGCCTTGGATTATGCAATGCACAATTATGCACGACTATGCGGGCTGCATTGCAACGAAGACACACAGGGATTGCAAACAAGAGGGAACCTGGGATTGCGATCCCCCACAAACAGACAACACAGTGAAATCTGCAGCAGCCATTCATGCCTATTTCGGTCAGAAAATCACCTTGCTCTCCCTCATTTTCAGACGGTGGAAGAATTTCATCGTCCGGCAAAACATCTTCAGCAGTGGAAGCATGTGCAGGTGCATTTTGCTGGACAAAATTGTCCATGATAAACACAACAACAAACTGCATTGGACAAGAGTGGAGCAGACCATTATGCACAATTATGCACAATTATGCACAAGCAGAATTCCCCCCCCCCCCCACCCCCCCCACCCCCCCACCCCCGGAGTGGCGCACAAATTAGATCCATTCCTGCAACATGGCAGGAACACAGTCAGGCATGGCCCACCAAACTCGAATTCGGGCATGAAGCACGCTGCTCGGCCCATGTCCTGCCCTGCCCCACGGCGTACCCATCTCAATGAGGGCCCCACCAGCTCAGGCGGTATTTCTACTCCCCTTTGCACTTGAGAGCCCTGAGCATTCGCCGAGGGTGAGAAGCCCCCGGGCTGCGCTGCCCGGTCCGGTCGCCCCCTCCCTCGGATACCCCTCTTCCTCCTCCGCGCACAATGCGCCACAACCCTCGTCTTCCCCCTCGGCCATGATCCGGTGCATATGCATCGACACACATCTTGTGGGGGCGGGGGGCACATGGCCCGAAACGAGGGCCCGCCCCGGCACACCGAGGCACGGGCGCCGCACGTGCGGGCGGACACGAGCAGCGGTCCGCCTGCCACGCCCGCCCTCCGGCCGGGGGTCACAGCTCCGGCTGGTCACCGGGTCTGCCTTTGCCCAGCGACATCGAGAGCCCAACCCCCAACCCGCAGGCCAAGACACTACTGTACATTTTGAGGGCGGATCGGGGCTTCGGGGAGGGGAACGGGGGATGCACCGGAACAGCGAAGACAATGGCCGGCGCAACAATCCGGACTCCGGTCATGAGCGCGGTCCGCGCGGCGCCGTCGCCGCCGGCGCAACGACCGCGCCACCGGCTCCCACCAAAGCAACACAAACGCAGGGCCGCGGGCCCACCCCCGGGCGCCTCCGGTGGGGTCCGCTGGGGCTGCCAGACGCAGGGCGGCCACGACAGTGCCCCCCGCGCCAGCAAGAGCGCGGGGACCCGCACGCACACGCACACGCACCGCGTGAGACTCCAAACGACAAGTGAAGCGGCTGGAGCAGCAGGTCGCAGAGAGTCGGACTCCTGGTCGAGCCGGTCCCACAAAACTCTTCGCCATGAGACATCACAGTTCAATGGACGACCGGACACCGGGAGAAACGAAAGAACACACACACGCAAGAGCCCGTGCGCGCGCGCACACACACACGGCACCGCAAACAGCAGCAGCACAACGCCCGCTCTGGTGTCGCTGACCCCTCGTCAGGTGATGTCAGGCAAAAACAGTGCACCACGGCACTCACCGCCTACACGAGACACGCGCGCACGCGCGCGGTCACACACACAGAGAGAGAGAGAGAGAGAGACGCACACACTGCGTGAGGAGACCTAATGAACCCACAGTCGCTGTGCAAGAGGGCAGGCACCGGTCGTGACACACACACGCGCGCGCCCGCGGGCGCACGCACACACACGCACGCACACATGCAAAGGCACGACAAGGAAATTCACGGACCTTTCAACCGAAAATCACAAGAGGCATACCAGGCATAGACACAGGACAGAGACGCCGTTCTGCGGAAGTCGGAGCAGAGCAGTTGTGGGTGCACTTCAGAGCAACCGTAACCCTTTCCTTTGGCACCGCGTGGCATTGCGCACGCACGCACGCACCCACACACACACACGCGCGCGCGCATGCCCGCCCGCACCCACCCACCCACCCACCCACCCACCCACACACGCACACACGCACACACGCACACACGCACACACACACACACGCACACACACACACGCACACACGCACACACGCACACACACACACACGCACACACACACACACACACACTACGTGGAGGAGATCAAGAAACCCGAACCCACTGTCGATAGCAGGCAAACAGGGCACTTGTCAAACACACACACACACACACACACACACACACGGGGCTCAACGGCACCTCACCCCGCCACATGCGCCCAGGACGGCCACAGCGTACGCAAAGGAGAGGGCGGTGCGGATGGAAACCCGGGTATGGCCCACCAAGATGCGGCCGGATGCACGAGGATTGCCGGGGGGTCGTGCAAAGCGCGCGCGACCACCACCACAGCAACGGGGGACGGACAATGTGCGGGGGCTCAGCGCGCGTCGCCGCCGCAGGACCACTGCGCCGTGTGCGCCACGGCATCGACTCCCAAGAGGCATCACCGGCGCATCCGCCGATTCAATGCAGCGCAAACCGGACGGAGATTGCGTCGGACGGCGGGGGCGGGGGGGGCACGCAGGCTACTGCTGAGTGACCCGTGGGTGGGTGGGTGGGCGGCGGGGGCGTCGTTTGGCGCCCTGGCCGGCCCCCAGCCGCCCCACATCAGTTTCGCAGGAAGAGAAACGAAACTTATCAAAGGGGCCGGAAATTTGACGCCGACTTCGGGGCCACAAAATCTTTTCCCTTTCTTTTTGGGGACGCCATAGCCCCGGGGGCATAACGTCCATCCCCTTCCGACGTGAGGGGACTGTCTGGACAGGGCAAAGGCGCAGGCCGAGGGCACAGCCCCGTGGCGTGGGGGGATGAAGGATCACGGGCCGGGGGGGAGGGGCTACGACGGAAGGACCAAGGGATTCCCCGGGCTGCCGCCATCATCATCGGCCAGCGTAACGTCCCCCTCCTTCACCGCTCGCCTCGTGCGGTGTCGCTTGGCGTCGTGCGGGGCGGCCGCGGGCTCCGTCTGGCGCTTGCGCGACGCCGGCACCGGAGGTGACGGTGCCGCGGGGCTCGATGCGGCCCCGGGGCTGGAGCCCGCGGCGCCGGGGGCTGCCGCCCGCAGCCGGGCCTCAAGCCGCGCCTGTTCCTCCGCAGTGCCGGCCCCGAAGGCCCCCAGAAGGCGGGCCGTCGCGTCCGCCACGGCGCGCATGCGCGCCACGACCGCCTGGCGCTCCTCCGCGCAGTCCTCGGTCCAGTCCTCAAGGCTCGTCACCGTCGCGGTCCACTTTGCGGGCAGCGGCAGCGGCGGCAGCAAATACCTCGCGAACGTCACGACGAGGGCACACACCAGCGCTTGGGGGTTGTGCTCGATCTGGACCGTCTTTGGGGTCTTTGGGGTCCGGGCGGCAAATTGGTCAACGTGGAACGTCGCCCACGGCGAGAGCGCGCTGAAGTAGTCGTCCACGTGGCGCGTCACGGCGGCGCGCACGTGCGCGTGGGCCTCGCGGCGCATCTCCTCGGCATCCCGCGTGAGGGCCAGCCACGCGGCCGGAAAGCGCCGGAGCTGGAACCCCGGCAAGTCCGCATCCGCAAGCGCGCGCTGCGCACGCGCGACCCACAGCGCGGCGTCCCGGCACAGCGCTTCTTCGCACTGCATGCGTGCGACATCCTTTAGCGCGAACCACTCGTGCAGCTTGGCCACGGGGAGCGTGATGGGACCGGCACCTGAAGGCCGTCGCTCCTGCTCGAACTCAAGCAACTGGGACTCAACGTCATTGCTGAGGGGCCACAGCACCTGTGACCACAGGTCAACGCTTGCGAGAGACACGTCCTTCGAGGCCAGCGCCCCCTGCACGACCTGGTGTGCGGCAGTGCGCATGTCCTGTGCCGTCGCTGGTGCCCAGACGCCTTCATGTCGCCCCACGTACGGAGTGACGTCGCACGCCTGTGTACGCACGCACCGGATGCAAAGTCACCCCAGAGCGGGTCCGGGGGACAATGGGAGGCAGTGCACATTATTACCACAAAGCAGGAGGGATCATGGGGGGTGGGGGGTTCGGTTTCCCTCTGGAGCGCCGTCAAGGGGTCCCGGAGAAGGGCGGGTGAAACCAAATTAATGGTCCCGCCCCCCCCCCCCCGGGGAAAACCTAATGAATGGTACCGAAGGAGGGCGGGTAAACCCTAAGTAATAGCGGCGGAGAAGGGCGGGTGAAACAAAATTAATGGTCCCCCCCCCACCCGGGGAAAACCTAATGAATGGTACCGAAGGAGGGCGGGTAAACCCTAAGTAATGGCGGCGGAGAAGGGCGGGTGAAACAAAATTAATGGTCCCCCCCCCCCCCCGGGGAAAACCTAATGAATGGTACCGAAGGAGGGCGGGTAAACCCTAAGTAATGGCGGCGGAGAAGGGCGGGTGAAACCAAATTAATGCCCCCCCCCCCCCCCGGGGAAAACCTAATGAATGGTACCGAAAGAGGGCGGGTAAACCCTAAGTAATGGCGGCGGAGAACGGCGGGTGAAACCAAATTAATGGTCCCCCCCCCCCCCCGGAGAAAACCTAATGAATGGTACCAAAGGAGGGCGGGTAAACCCTAAGTAATGGCGGCGGAGAAGGGCGGGTAAAACCAAATTAATGGTCCCCCCCCCCCCCCGGGGAAGACCTAATGAATGGTACCGAAGGAGCGCGGGTAAACCCTAAGCAATGGCGGCGGAGAAGGGCGGGTGAAACCAAATTAATGGTCCCCCCCCCCCCCCCCCGGGGAAAACCTAATTAATGGTACCGAAGGAGGGCGGGTAAACCCTAAGTAATGGCGGCGGAGAAGGGCGGGTAAAACCGAATTACTGGTCCTGCAGAAAGGCAGGTATAACCGAATCAATGGTCCCGGAGAAAGAGCGGGGAAAACCTAAGTAATGGTACCGAAGGAGGGCGGGTAAACCCTAAGTAATGGCGGCGGAGAAGGGCGGGTGAAACCAAATTAATGCCCCCCCCCCCCCCCGGGGAAAACCTAATGAATGGTACCGAAAGAGGGCGGGTAAACCCTAAGTAATGGCGGCGGAGAACGGCGGGTGAAACCAAATTAATGGTCCCCCCCCCCCCCGGAGAAAACCTAATGAATGGTACCAAAGGAGGGCGGGTAAACCCTAAGTAATGGCGGCGGAGAAGGGCGGGTAAAACCAAATTAATGGTCCCCCCCCCCCCCCGGGGAAGACCTAATGAATGGTACCGAAGGAGCGCGGGTAAACCCTAAGCAAATGGCGGCGGAGAAGGGCGGGTAAAACCAAATTAATGGTCCCCCCCCCCCCCCGGGGAAGACCTAATGAATGGTACCGAAGGAGCGCGGGTAAACCCTAAGCAATGGCGGCGGAGAAGGGCGGGTGAAACCAAATTAATGGTCCCCCCCCCCCCCCCCCGGGGAAAACCTAATTAATGGTACCGAAGGAGGGCGGGTAAACCCTAAGTAATGGCGGCGGAGAAGGGCGGGTAAAACCGAATTACTGGTCCTGCAGAAAGGCAGGTATAACCGAATCAATGGTCCCGGAGAAAGAGCGGGGAAAACCTAAGTAATGGTACCGAAGGAGGGCGGGTAAACCCTAAGTAATGGCGGCGGAGAAGGGCGGGTAAAACCGAATTACTGGTCCTGCAGAAAGGCAGGTATAACCGAATCAATGGTCCCGGAGAAAGAGCGGGGAAAACCTAATCAATGGTAATTAATTAGGTTCCGGAAGTCCTGGAGAAGGGGGGGGGGGGGGGTAAACCTAAATTAATGGTCCTGGAGAAGGGCAGATAAAATCTAATTAAGAGCCCCAGACAAGAGCGGGTAAAACCTAATTAATGGTACGGAAGAGGGACGGGTAAAACCTAATGAATGGTCCTGGAGGAGGGCGGGTAAAACCGTATTAATCGTCCCGGAGAAAGGCAGGCAAAACCTGATTAATGGTCGCGGGTAAGGGTGGGTAAGGCTGAATTACCGGTGCCCGAGGAGGGCAAGTAAAAACCTAATTCATGGCCACGGAGGAGGGCAGGTACAACCGAATTAATGGTCCCGGAGAAAGGAAGGCAAAACCTGATTAATGGTTCTGGAGAAAGGGCACGCAAAATCTAATTAAGAGTACTGGAGAAAGGTGGGTAAAACCTAATTTAGAGCCCGGGAGAAGGGCAGGTAAATCCTAATTCAGAGTACCGGAAAAGGGCAGGTAAAACCTAATTAATGGTCCCGGAGAAGGGCGGTAAAACCTAATTCATGGTCCCGGAGACCGGCGTGACTCTTAATTCGAGGCCCAATTAAGAGTCCCAGAGGAGGGCGGAGAAATCCTAATTAAAGAGTCCCGGAGAAGGGCGGGTAAAACCTAATGAATGGTGCTAGAGAAGGGCAGGTAACATCGAATGAAGAGCCGTCGAGAAGGAAGACAAAACCGAGACAAAACCCATTTACTGGTCCCGGAGAAGGGCGGGTAAATCCTAATTAATGGTTCTGGGGAGGTGCGGGTAAATCCTAATTAATGGGCGTAGAGGAGGGCGGGTAAAACCTAAGCTATGGTCCTGGAAGAGGGTAGGTAAAACCAATTGATGGTCCCGGAAGAGGGCAGGTAAAACCTAGTTAATGGTCCCGGAGAAGGGCGGGTAAAAACAAATTCATGGTCCCGGAGAAGGGGAGGAGGGGTAAAATCCAATTAAGGGTCCTTGAGAAAGTGTGTGTGTGGGGGGGGGTTAAAGCCTGATTAAGAAAAAGGGGAGGGGGGTCTGCTTAAGGTGAGCGAAGCGGAAGTGCAGGTGGAATCTTTTGCAGACTCCCCAAATGTGGAGTTTTGGGGGATAAAATCAGTTGGTGTATTGCTTGCTTGCCAGAAAAACCAACCACCCTCGGTATATGTATTTCAAAAAGCAAACACACAGCTATTTCTCCAAGAACCATGGCATACCCCCTTTCCAAAATAGCCGACTTGTTCAATCAACGTGATGGATTCCAGATCGTTTTTTTTCAAACAGACCTTGACCATTCTTTCAGAATATCCCATTGTGAACTCTTCATTCCCAGCCCATCTCCTTTTTTTTTTTTTAAAAAAAACAGCTCTTGACAATGCTAAATACGTCACACCCACCAATGGACACTCTAGAGACATAGTTAACCTTGTTCTCCAAGCATCACAAAAAACATTCATCGCCACTCCCCTCACCACCAACATCTTTGACAATGACACCAAACAACCCACATTTCACCAAGCGCTCGCACGATTCGACACCCTCAACAAACAAGCACAAGAAGGAAGACATCACACAGGCCAGCTCATCATTAAGCAACCTGATACCCTACTCTCTCCCCTGCTTCAATCAACATTTGGGATTACCAAGCCTTCATTCTCAATTTTTTTCCGTTGCACCACAAGAACCGAATTCCGTCAAATGTTCACTCCATGGGTTCCTGGCCTTGAAAACACACTTCAACCCACAACACTCAAAGCAGCCACCTTCTCACGCCCCTATGTACTGACGGTACTCACTCTTGACACCTCAAAAAACTTTTCCTCCCGTCCCCATTGCAGCCACCAAGTATGACGTCAATCCCCCAAACACCAACTCCTAACAACCAAAAGTCAATGAAGTCAAACTCAATCCCATCGATTACCAACAACTCGACATCTCAAAAAAACCACCAGATGGAACAAGAGAAGTGGCATACAACTACTTCAACTGGGGCAACAAGCTGGCTCCGCCTCCGTAGCTTTGAACGACGCTCATTACGGCGGCCAATGCTTCAACCGAGCCCTTGTCCCTTAGACAGAGACCCCAACAAAGACCAACACAACGACTATTGGAGTCGGCATAGCTTGCCACTACCCTGTTTGACACCAGTCACCTGCCAAGAGCCACTGGATTGGACCCACATCACAATACATTCGTGGGCCTCTGTTCCAGCCTTTTTGAATTCCCCTTCCAATTCTGAACCGTTTGACTACCCTCCACCGCACACCGGAGGCACTCCTCCCCAAACCAACACAAGTGCACTGCACTGGAAGCTCCCACCGGCAAACTTACCTCCCTTTTTTGTTATGTCCATCGACCCCCCCCCCAAAAAAACCACAGCCCTCTCCCCTAAACAGCGAGGGAGTCCATGTAGCTCCAGCGTTCATTTTTTGTTTTTAATGAGGTGGCGTAGGGGTCACATGATGCCGTCATTGCATTATCCATAGGCCAGTTGAGTCATATATCCCATCGGAGGCAAGAACGATCACCCATGGCACTACGGCGGCCAGAGTTTTCCTCAAGGGGGGGGGGGGTCCGAGGGGGGGACCCCCCCCCCCCTTCAGGAGACCCTGAGTTGTTAGAGGCACCGAAGGCGCCGAACAATTGTTTTGGCCTAAACTGACTTGCGCCGAAGACGCTACAAAAAACTTTTGATTGGCCGAAGGCCCGGAGAAAATTTCCCCAATCACTTAAAAGCGGGGGGGCGGGGATCAGACCCCCCCCCCCCAGGAGATGCTGAGTTGTTGAGCAAAACTCTGACGACGGCAGCAGACATGGCACACAGGTGGACACAACACGACGGAGGTCCCGCCAATGACGAATCCCTTTCAACCGCCTCCCAAGCGGCCCTGCCACCCCCCGCTCACCCCCTCCCCGGCACGCGCCAGTTCCTTCCGGTGGATCTGGACGCGGAGTACCCCACCACGACAGCTGCGGACATCGCACTTGCACAGGACGCTGCACAGACCGCTGGGAGGCCGAGCCTCTCGTATTCTGCCACGTGTACGTCGAGGCGCTCTGTGAGTAGGGCCAGGGCCCTTGGGGCCCAGGTCTCCAGCAGATGATCACGGAACATGGCCTTCAGCCGGTCCACCAGGGCGCCGCACGTGGCATGCCCGGCCTCCACCAGGCGCTGCAGCCCGGCCCCGCGGAAGAAGGGCTCCTCGGCGTCCGCCTGGAGCGCCAGCCGCTTGTGCAGGTCCGGTTCGGTGTCCCACTGGGCGTTCATGGTCGCCACCCAGCCGTAGGGCTCCAGTGGGTACGCCCCGGTGGCGCCCTTCGGCTCTGCCTCGGTCTGTGACGGGCAAAGTGGTGGTGAACAGGGGCAGGGGACGGGGCAGGGAAGGGGTGCAGGGAAGTGTCAGAAGGGGGGAGGGGGTGGGGGGAAGGGGGTCCTGGGACCCGAAAATTTTGTATACCAAAAATGGCCCGACAAGATTTCCCCCATTGTAAACCTTGTTTTCCCCACGATGGTAACTTTGATCTGGGAGGGGGGGGGGTCCAGGAGGGGTTAACCCCCCCCCTCGTCCGACGGTGTACGGCCATTCTAATACTTCTCTGAAGGGGTGGCTCTGGAGCACGGGGCGGGGCTCTGCTGTTTGCCTGACGCTTGCCCCATTGGCAGGTGCCGCAGGCTCAACTCGCGTTTACACGCAATCCCTTGGATGCTCCTCCGCGTCCTCAGCCTTTCACACCAACTCTGTTGCAGATCGCAGGTGTTCAGATGGCGGCGGTCTCCACGGTCGAGGAGGCATCAGTCAGGGGCCAGGAGCGGAACGGGTTTCCTTGGGGCCCGCACGGAAAGCAGGAAACAAGCAAAGGCAGAGTCCCCGAGCCGTTTCGCTGATGGCGCCGTCCCCACACTTCGGGCTCTGCCCTACTCTTGCCATCTTCTGCGTTGAGGGTGTGGGCGCACACATCCTGAGCTGGGGGAAGGAGCAGATGTGTGTTTCATGTCGCTGCTGATTCTGTTGCTGCTGCTGGCTCTGTGGTGATGGATATTATGCGATCCCCACCCAAGCACAAGCAGAGCAGGCACCACAGGGCGGATTTCCTATGCGCATGCTGCCGCCCACCAGCGACCCGGCAATGCTGTACTGGGGGAAGGGGGGCTTGGCATGTCGCCATGGTGCGTTGTTCTCGTCTGCAGCTGGCGGCGCCTTTTGGCCGATCGCCATTCGCTGCCCTTCCCTCGGACCCTTTCCCTCCTGGGGGAACAGGGGGGGGGGGGTGGCAAAGCCTAATAAAGGTGAGCTCAGGGGGAAGGGGGGCGCGGGGGGGGGGGGCTGTTCGAGGGGGATGGGGGGTGCTTGCGACCCACCAACAACGATCCGTCGAAAAGGATTGGCCGGGTGGCATCGACCCGATATCCCAACGGAGATGCCTGGCCGTATGAACCGTACGAGCTGCCGCCCGGCTGCGCGCAAACATGGAATTCTGACCAAAGCCGTTGTTGATGTTTAGTGCATTGCTGAGATACGAACATGTGGAGCCTATTGGGATCTGAAGGAAAGAATGGTTCCCGGGGAGCTTCATCAATTCAGTCATTTCGGCCTGGCATGCCTTGGTCCCACGGAAGTTGATCACTTGGATGATGCTTCGTCAATCCACAAGAAAACATCATTCCGTGCACTGCCGTTCTGCAAAAGGTTTGCCTGTGCCATCTTGATCACTGTCAGCCCGTCTCTGTGGGTCTTGAGGATGACGCCAAGCACGCAAATGGCACACCGGAGACACTCATTCGTGACATCAGCGGCATTAACGAAGCACCATGTTCCTAAAATAGTTCGCGAAATCCAAACCTCAAAAACAGCATTCAAAAAAAAAAAGAGCGGCTGCATCACAGGCGAAGTGGTGCTTCAAGCCTCGACGCGGGCAGTCTGGATTGTGCTTCTGGACCGCGCCTCAAGTGGAGGGGCAGTGGAGGAGGGGGGAAAGCACAGGGACAAGGGCAGGGACAAGGGCAGGAGCATGGGCCTTGGGCCGTACCGGCGGCACTACCCACTGCACGAGTCGGTCCTTCGGCTTCTCCGTGAGCTCGTCACAGAACGTGAAGACGCCGCACGTGCGGCGCTGTTGCGCCTGCTCATGCACAAAGGCCATGGCGCTGGAGGTGTTGGGGGCCTGCGTGGCCTTCAAAGCAACCAAGCACAGGGTGTGGGTGTCCCGCGCCTCCACCTGCGCCAACAGCGCGCGGGTCTGGCACGGCAGATCGTCCGGCTCCCCGCACCCCGGCGCCTGCACAAGCCCCGGCATGTCCACAAGGTCGAGGTTTGGGTGCTCTGGACCCGTTGCGCGGACCACGAGCTCATGGACGTCCACGTCCACGTCCACGTCCACGTCCACGCTCTGTAGCGCCTCCTGCTCTTTCTGAATGAAGGCCTGCATGAGGGGCAATGAGGGCATTTGCGACATCCTGTTGCCCTGAGGCACATCAAGACACACAGCAAGCACACTGACCGCTAGACCACTGGGACCTTTCAAGAAGGCGACTGATGGCTGCTGGGTTTGAAGGGTTGTTGAGAGGGACTACGGGGCTTGTCTACTGGTTGGTGAGGGTTGTCGAGGGTAGTGCATTCATGAGCATTGTGGTTGTTGCGTAACAATGCGTGGCTTTCAAGGAGTCCCCAGGCTCCCAGTTTGCCTTGCGTCCCGTGCTCATTTCTATTCCAACCAAAGTTCGGGACCGCGAAGTCCATTGTTCCAAAAGTTGTGAATGCAAGCACTTGGTTGGCTCAAGCTTGAGAAAACAACAAACCTGCATGAGCCGGCACGTGGCGACCTCACTCCCGGAGCCGGTCGTCCGGTATGTGCACTTCACGGCTCCGGTTTTCAAGTCGCGCACTTGCAACGTGAGCGGGGCCGAGTCTGGCGCGTGTCGGAGCTCAAGACGTAACGGCCGTCGCGGCGACTTGCCCTCACACCGGGGGAAGATGGGAAGTAGCGACAATCGCTCTAGAAGAGAGCTTTTGCCACTACCCTCTGCCCCCAAAACCACGAGTTGCGGGGGATCCCAATCGTTCAATGCATCAGCTAATACATCGCGGACCGGTCTCAGATCCGTGAAGAGATTGTGGAGCTCATAGATGCTTCTGAGCGGTGTTGACACACTGGCGCTCATCATGGGTCTAGACATGGTTGGCAAGTTTGTCTAAGGCGGTTCGATAAAGAAGGAATGCACTCTAACTCGGGAAGGCAAATGGTTTGGGGGACGGGGGACAGGGCGAACCTGAAATACTAGAGTTGCGAATCTCACGCTCCCCCTCCATCGTGCAAACAATGCTTTTCAACAATATCAGGTGGGTTTCGGCGGGAAAAAAAAACGGGCTGTGGCTGTGGACGACAATCTGTTTTTTTTCCGCCCAAAAACGGGCTATTAACCCGTTTTTTATGAACAATAAGATGGGTGATCTCAAGCAAGACTAAGGGCACAATGAAAGCAAGAAAAGCTGCCCACCAATGCACCGGAGATTGAGCAGCAAGCGCATTGCATCGCACCAAGGACTCCAAAAGATACCAAGGAGTTGCGATGGTGGACTGAGGATGGTTGGTGCGCATGTGAAAACACCCGTGCAATTAGAGATCACTGGCAGCTCTAGTGATGGGACTGCACTTGCATCCCTCTGTCATCGCCGATCCAAGTGAGAAAAGTCCGTGGAAAAATCTTTCTGGAAAAGAGGTGCCAAAATTGTGCTCCCAAATGTGGGTCCTCCTTGCCTATGTTCCCCTTGGCTATGCTCTTGCTCCCACGGGTAGGGGTGACCGACCGGCGTGCCTAGGGGAGGTGATCAAACGATTGTTTGTCTTTTTTATGCTTGTTGCAAAAGGTTGTCCAAGAGAGAGGGGGCTTCCGAACTACTCTAGCAGTGAGCAAGCAGCAAAACACTCATCAGTGATCATAGACCATGGACAAGAGTAGGGCAACAAAATGTCCTATGCTTATCACAGTCCTCCATCTTTCGTATTATGTACCCTCAATCCAGATTATGTATACATGCATCACATATGTCACAAGTGGGCCATGATAGTAGAAAGTGGCAGCCCGGTGTAGAAAGTGGGTAGAAAAGGGCCTAGAAAATGAAGGAGGACAAAAGAGGGAAAAATTGGGCGAAAAAGGCAGGGTCGGGATCTCTCGGATCCCGGCCCAGGAAGAGAAAACTTGGAAGAGGGGCATTGAAGTTGGAAGTGGGCCATACCAGTAGAAAGTGCGAGTCCGGGGTAGAAAGTGGGTAGAAAAGGGCGTAGAGAAAGAAGGAGGACAAAAGAGGGAAAAATTGGCAGAAAAAGGCAGGCCCGGGATCTCTCGGATCCCGGCCCAGGAAGAAAAAACTTGGAACTGGGGCATTCAAGTTGGAAGAGGGCCATGAGAGCAGAAAGTGGCGCATGGGGGGAAGAGAGTCGAGAGAAAGGCAGGGTCGGGATTGGGAAAATCCCGCCCATAAAGAAGGAGGAGGTGGGAAGTGGGCCATGAAAGTTGAAAGTGGCGCATGGGAGGAAGAGAGTCGAGAGAAAGGGGGTAGAAAAGCCGGCCTGTCGATGGGGGGCCGGAAGGAGCAGAGAAGAGGAAAAAACAGGGAAGAGGGCGATGAAAGCGATCACTGGGGGCATCGGTTGGGAAAAAGCAGGTAAATTCTCAGGGGCGGGATCTCTGGAATCCCGCCCTAGGGAGCAGGAGAGAGAGGTCAAAAGTTGGAAGAGGGCGCTGAAAGCCGAAACTGGGCCATGAAAGCCGAAACTAGGCGATGAAAGCGATCACTGGGGGCATCGGTTGGGAGAAAGCCGAGAGTCAAGGGCCTAGAGAAGCCGGCCCGCCATTTGGCGAGCCGGGAGCAGGAAAATTCTCAGGGGCGGGATCTCTCGAATCCCGCCCTAGGAGGCAGGAGAAAGAGGTCAAAACTGGGAAGTGGGCGCTGAAAGTGAAAATTGGCGCCCAGGCCAAAAGAAAGCCGATAGAAAGCCAGGGTCGGGATCTCTCGGATCCCGGCCCTAGCGCCAAAGGCGCAAGGGGTTCACCCCGGCGCGCCTTTGGCGCTTGGGGTTTTCCCCTAGAAAGAACAAAGAAGCCGTAGGTCGGAAGAGGGCGATGAAAGGTGAAAGTAGGCGATGATTGTGGAAAGAGCAGAGAAGAGGGCGATGACAGTAGAGAGTGATAGCCCCCCCATAGGAGCAAGAATTGGGGAAACCGGCGCAGAAAATGAAGGGGGGCAGAAAACCAAAGAGCTAGAGAGAGCAAGAGGGGCGGGATCCCTCGAATCCCGCCCTCGGAAGACAAAACTAGGCGATAGAAGTTGGAACTGGGCGATGAAAGCCGAAAGTGGGCCATGACAGTAGAGAGTGGTAGCCTCGCTTGAGGAGCAAGAATTGTGAAAGCGGCGCAGAAAACCAAAGAGCTAGAGATAGCAAGAGGGGCGGGATCCCTCGAATCCCGCCCTGGGAAGCAAAAACTAGGCGATAGAAGCCGAAACTGGGCGAGAAAAGTTGAAGGTGGCCCGGGTAGGGAGAAAGCGGAGAGTGAAGGGCGTAGAGAAGAGAGGCCGGAACTGGGGGATGAATGTGGAAAGTTGGGCCTCGCGGAAGGAGCAAGAAGTGAGAAAGATGACCTAGCGCCTTCGGCGCAAGGGGTTCACCCCGCGCGCCGAGGGCGCTCGTGGTTTCACCCCTAGTCAAGAAAGGGGCGGGATCCCTCGAATCCCGCCCTAGTAAGCAAAAACTAGGCAAGAGGGCCATGAAAGCGGAAAGTGGGCGATGAAAGCCGGGACTGGGCGAAGAATGTGGAAAGTTGCGCCTCGCCTTAGGAGGGAGGGGTTCACCCGGCCCCGCCAGGCGGTGCGGCTTTTCCCCTAGAAAACCAAGGGGCGGGATTTGTCGAATCCCGGCCCAGGAAGAAAAAAGTGGGAAGAGGGCCATGAAAGCGGAAAGTGGGCGAAGAAAGCCGAAACTGGGAGAAGAATGTAGAAAGTGCCCGGCTCGCCTTAGGAGGAAGAATTGGGGAGAATGGCCTAGAAAACCAAGGGGCGGGATCTCTGGAATCCCGCCCTAGTAAGAAAAACTAGGCGAGAGAAGCCGAAACTGGGCGATGAATGTGGAAACTGGCCTGGGTAGGGAGAAATCCAAGAGTGAAGGGCGTAGAGAAGAGAGGGAGATGTAGGCTGGAAGTGGGCGATTCAAGCAGAAAGTGCCAGCCTCGCCTTAGGGGGAATGAATGAGAAAGATGGCCTCTAAAACGAAGGGGGAGAAATTCGAGAGAAAGCCAGGGTCGGGATCTCTCGGATCCCGCCCCAGCAAGCAAGAGAAAGAAGCCGTAGGTTGGAAGTGGGCGATTCAAGCCGAAACTGGGCCATGACAGTTGAAAGTGGCGCCAGGGTAGGAGAAAATTCGGATAAAGATGGCCTCTAAAATCAAGAGGGATAAATTCGAGAGAAAGGCAGGGTCGGGATCTCTCGGATCCCGCCCCAGCAAGCAAGAGAAAGAAGCCGTAGGTTGGAAGTGGGCCATTCAAGCGGAAAGTGGGCGATGAAAGCATTCACTAGGGCGGGTTTGGGTAGAAAGCGGGAAGAAGATGTCCTCAAAAATCAAGGGGGAGAGATTCGAGAGAAAGCCAGGGTCGGGATCTCTCGGATCCCGCCCCAGCAAGCAAGAGAAAGAAGCCGTAGGTGGGAACTGGGCCATTCAAGGTGAAAGTAGGCGATGAGAGCAAAAACTGGGCCGAGCGGGGGGAGAAAGCCAAAAGAGGGCGATGAGAGCAAAAACTGGGCGATGAATGTGGATAGTGGCCCAGGTTGGGAGAAAGCCGAGAGTCAAGGGCGTAGAGAAGCCGGCCTGCCGTTTGGCGGGCCGGAAGGGAGATGTAGGCTGGAAGTGGGCGATTCAAGCAGAAACTGAGGCCAACCCCATAGGAGCAATGAGTGAGAAAAATGGCGTAGAAAAGAAGGGGGCGGGATTTGTGGAATCCCGCCCTAGGAAGGTGAAACTGGGCCATGAGAGCAAAAACTGGGCGAAGACTGTGGATAGTGGGCGTGGGTTGGGAGAAAGCGGGAAGAAGATGGCCTAGAAAATGAAGGGGGAGAAAGCCAAAAGAGGGCCATGATAGCAAAAACTGGGCGATGAGAGCAAAAACTGGGCCATGAGAGCAGAAACTGGCCCGAGCGGGGGAGAGAGGCGAGAAGGGGCCGAGATTTGAAATCCCGGCCCACCAAGCCGGCCTGCCGATTGGCAGGCCGGAAGAGGGCGATGAAAGCCGAAACTAGGCGATGAAAGGTGAAAGTGGGCCATTCAAGCAAAAACTAGGCGATAGGCTAGAAAATCAAGGGGCACCAGGGGCGGGATTCGAGAAATTCCGCCCTAGGGGGAGCAAAGAGCTAGTAGGCCGGAAGTGGGCGATGAAAGCTGACACTGGGCGATGATGGCAAAAACAGGGCGATTCAAGCTGACACTGGGGCCTGGCGCTAGGAGCAAGAATTGTGTCAAATGGCGGAGAAAAGCAAGCAGCACATGAGAAGAAAAAGCAGGGAAATTCTCAGGGGCGGGATCTCTCGAATCCCGCCCCACCAAGAGAGAGAAAGAGGAGAGAAGTTGGAAGTGGGCGATGAAAGCTGACACTGGGGGATGATGGCAAAAAGAGGGCGATGACAGTTGAGAGTGCGAGCCTGGCCTTAGGAGCAAGAATTGAGAGAGATGGCCTAGAAAGCAAGGGGTGGGATTTCTCCGTACTCACTGGTAGCCCTGCGAGAGGAGCAATTCTTGGGGAAAAAGGCGTAGAAAAGCCGTCCTGCCGTTTGGCGGGCCGGAAGGGGGAGATAGGCCGGAACTGGGCGATGAGAGTAGAGAGTGCGAGCCTGGCTTGAGGAGCAAGAATTGAGAGAGATGGCCTAGATAATGAATTCAGATCAGGGGCGGGATTCGAGAAATACCGCCCTAGCGAGAGGAAGAAGTCATAGGTCGGAAGAGGGCGATGAAAGCTGACACTGGGCCGGGTAGGGAGAAAGCCGAGAGTCAAGGGCGTAGAGAAAGAAGGGGCGGGATTCGGATCCCGCCCCAGGAAGAAGAGAGAAGGAGGAGGCTGGGAGTGGGCGATGAGAGTGGATAGTGGGGCGAGGCGAGAGGAGCAAGAATTGAGAAAGATGGCCTAGAAAGCAAGGGGTAGGAGAAAAATCGTAGAAAGATGTCGGCAATTCTCAGGGGCGGGATTCGGATCCCGCCCTAGGAAGAAGAAAGAAGGAGGAGCCTGGAATTGGGCGATGACAGTGGATAGTGGGAGGGTGGCCATAGGAGCAAGAATTGTGTCAAATGGCGGATAAAAGAAAGCAGCAGATGAGAGGAAAAAGGTCAGATCTAGCGCAAGGAGCAATGAGTGAGAAAAAAGGCGGAGAAAACAAAGGAGCAATTCCAGAGAAAAAGTCAGAGAGAGGCAGGGCTAGGGGAAAATGCGGAGAAAGATGTCGTCAAAAGCAAGGGACGGGATTCGGATACCGCCCCAGGAAGAAGAAAGAAGGAGTGAGCCTGGAAGTGGGCGATGACAGTGGATAGTGCGAGCCGCCCGATAGGAGCAATTTCTGAGAAAAAGTCAGAGAGAGGCAGGGCTAATCGCCTTCGGCGGGCAGCGGTCCACCCGAGCCCGCCGAATGCGGTCGCGGGTTTTCCCGCTAGGAGAAAAATCGTAGAAAGATGTCGTCAATTCTCAGGGGCGGGATTCGGATCCCGCCCCAGGAAGAAGAAAGAAGGAGGAGCCTGGAAGTGGGCGATTACAGTGGATAGTGCGAACCGGGCCATAGGAGCAAGAATTGTGGACAAGGGCGTAGAGAACCAAGCAGCAAAGAAGAGGAAAAAGGTGAGAGAGAGGCAGGTCTTGGAGAAAAATCGTAGAAAGATGTCGTCAATTCTCAGGGGCGGGATTCGGATACCGCCCCAGGAAGAAGTAAGAAGGAGGAGCCTGGAAGTGGGCGATGAGAGCATTCACTGGCGCCTCGCGAGAGGAGCAATTCCTGAGAAAAATGGCGGAGAAAAGAAAGGATCGTCTCTCCTATATGCAGACCCTCAGCAAAACCTTTTCAGCTTGGTCCACGGTGCAGGCAGTACAAAAGCAGTGCAACAAAGCTCCAGTGGAAGAAAACTCTGAGCAACACAAACAGTTATATGACGCTGAGGTGTTTTTCGGTATTTGCTTTCACTAAACATTCTCCCTCACCAATCCCTGGCTTCCCACAATGGCGGGGCCGTTGGCCCCGTTTTTGCTGGGTCCTGGTGTTGGGGTCGGGTCAGTTCAGAACGGTATCTGGCATGCTTGGGTTTTCGTTACATTCAGTGGCTGTCACTGTGGACAGTGCTGCCCGTAACGCCTCCAGGGGGCCGCCATACTTAGCGACTCGGTCCCAGAGTAGGGGTTCCCACCAACAGTTTGGGTATCCCTTGGATTGGATGGACGCCACAGTGTCCAGGGTGTTCATCATGGCATCATGGGGGTTTTCCCGATAAAACAGGTCCTTTTTCACCTCTGCTGGTACCAGGCTTCGTACAATTTTTCTCGCAGCGGCAACGTGCACAGGGGGGTAGCGCAGCTTGGCCCGTTCAATCGGGGTTGTGGTGTCGGCACGGGGGGGTCTGGATATCCTGATGTATGGTCGCAGATTATGCTCTTCAAGGGACAGGAGGCCTTCCAAGGTTTTCAGTGAGTCACCTTCACCTTCTATCTGTAGATCAAGGGCATACATACACTCCAGGTTTGCCTGGATGGCTGACAGGGGTGTCGCCATCCTCTTCAGACCAATGATGTTGTCACGAAATCTGGCAGGGTGCACGGGGAGGTCGGAGGGATGGTGTCCCGTGTCATCAAGGGGGACGGGTGTGATGCATGGGTAATGTAACTCTTCTGCAACGGACAGGGTAATGGAGGCCAGTTGGGCACTCCCTGTCCCGCCAATCGCCAGCCCTCGTTTCTGGCGCATGACCCGGTTGCAGAAAACAAACAAATCGTTATGGTATATGACGTATGAACAGAAATTCAATACATCAGTGAAGGACAGGTTAGTATAATACTTGCCATACCCTGTACCCAGACGGTCTGACTTCCTGTCGAACCGATTGATGGCAAACAGTAACTCCTTGCCTCGCTTACCGCGTTTTTTTACCAAAATTTCATGGAACTTTTTCAGCGCTGTGAATACACGGTCCCTGTCCATGGACGGGAACATCTCTTTGACGTCCAGCTCCCAGAGCTGCAGCGGTTCCGCTTCTGTACCCCCGCCCCCCTGTAGCCATGCGTTCCATCGCCTGACGAACCTCAACAGACACGTGGTATTCAACATTTCCAACCCAGGAACCAAGGATTTCCAGGTTTTCAGCATGAGGCTCAGGCAACGGCCCACAAGGCAGCCATAGTAGCGGAGGGGGTGCCTGTAGTATGAAAACAGGATTCGGGCCTTGAACTCATTGTGTTCCTCCTGCATTTTGTTCTTGGGCAGGCAAAACGTGACTGGCGGGCCCCGTCCTTTCCCTGATTTCGAGGCGTGTCGGATTCCGGACGTGCAGGCATTCTCATGCAGCATGTCCAGTGCAGTCTTCTTGGCTGTCGTATGATCAGGTAATTCAGCAATCACCTCAAACTGTTTGGGGTCATCATACAGGGATAGGTTACGTTGGGCATAGAGGCATTTGCATAATATCATACATTTACCCGTGTTAATTCTTATCACATGGTGTGAAGGCAAAAGAATCTGACCACCTTTCATGGAACTCGGAAATGGCCTCCTGGCGTGTGAACCAGGGCGCCGCTCTGCGTTCAACGTGCCAGGCACTTTTCAGATGCGAGAGACACTCAGAGTACATGGGGCTCGCTGTGTCTGTCTGTACAGGTAAGGTGCGCAGGGTATTCCTGATGCTTAGACTGCGTAATAAAGTGCCGCGTGCTTCATACCAGGAAGGTATCGCTTCGTTGCGGATGTCCTAGAGGACAATTGCAGCCTGGTTGCCGAAAACAGCCCTGGCATGTTTCGGCTTCCGGATAACGGCATGACCATCCACAAGTGGGAGCCCATGTCGCCTCGCTAGCTGGGCACAGTTACAGGGTCTGGATCCTCGTTTCTGTAACTCATCCACAGTGCATGTGAGCTTCGGGGAACAAAGCAGGTTGGAAACGGTTTTTCCTTTCACACCGATCGCGGACAGCGTGGTGCCGTAATAGGATCGCAAGTGCTCAGGGATGAGTAGCGTGTGTATGTGGCGTGCCACGTGGTCGCGCAGGAGCCGTCCATCCGCGGCTCGCAGGTTGGGGACACGGATGGGCATTCTGTATGGTATGTGTATGGACGTGTGTTGCGCAATGCGGTGCTTGACTTTTTGGAAAGTGGCGTGTGCCTCTTGCTGGGTTCCGTACTTTTTGATGTGCTGTAGCTGTGCGAGCTGGTCACACGGGCTTGCAGTACATCGCAGCGTTGTCGTGAGTGTATGTATTGCGTCGCGCAGGCGTTCTCGTGCGGGCACTTTGGGGACCAAATTGGCTCTGAAGAGCAATTCCCATCTGCGGCTGTATGTGGGGACGTCGCGCACATTCAGGGTGGGGGATAATTTTCGGATCCACCAGCGTTCACGTTTATTTGCTGTGCCTGGGGTGCACTCTTCAAGGGTCATGATGCCCCAGTGCTCATCCCCCAGGGTGGCCATCGCGGGATAGATGGATCCCAGGTTCGTGCATCCTTTAGAGCCATACAGGGTATGCCAGGAGTGGGCACAGGTCAGATGTTGCCGCATACGCTGGACCAGGGACTTCAGGGTTCCCCTGTCGCCCGTTTGCCCAACATACACTTTACACGATTTCACACTGTATATGGCGTATATCCACCTGCCGGTGCGGTTACTGGTAACACGTCGGTACTTCCTGAGGTTCCATAGTCTGCGTAGCCAGGGCTGCGGCGCCCAGCGCAGTGCATTGGTTCGTGTGTCATATGCGCCAGCGTAGTTCTTGTTTGTCCATCCGGTGCGGTTACGTAGACGTGCGGTGGTTGTGTTCCACATACCCCAGAACCTCCGGTAGATGGTATCCCTCGACTCATGCAGGGTCCAGGCTGTAGGGATAGGGTGCACCTGCCGTTTCGCCTTACGCATGAGCGGCCGCAGGTTAGACAGCACATTGTGCTGCAAAACAGGGGCTGCGTCGACGTGAATCCAAAAAATAGTAATGGGTTGCGTGAAGGGTTTTTGACTGTGTGTAACGTTTGTGGCGTGTGTAGTCAGTTTGCGTGCGTGTGCCATTACATGTATCTGTACTTGCTCGTATTGCATCAGTGTGTCGTGGTAGGGGTGGGAGTCCGGGCACATGATGACGGCCGTTGTGGGTAGGCCACGGCGGGCACGTGCAAGCAGGGGGTCCAAAGGGGGGGGGTTCTGTTGGATACACCACAGGAATTTTGCACGCCGATCATCGCTGAGGTATGGTGACCAACCGCGTGATGACGGGTTCCAGGGGTGCATGAGGTGCTGGAAGTGTAATAGGCCACACGGCTCCTTCGACACAGTGATCGAGGTCGAAGGTGTCGCAAAGCGTGGTAGTCATGTTGACCTGTGGCTGCCAATGGTCCATGGGGGGTTCAAGGCGGCACAGGCTGGAGACATACTCATGGAGTGCACGGAAAAAATGAGGCTGGGCATGCGTCCAATCGTGGATACCGTGTGTACGTGTGAAAGATCGCCACGCGGCGTTGATTTTGTCGGATCGCACACAGTGGTAGTAGATTGTGTAGCATACCCGAGGAACCGTGGCAGGTGGTTCTTGGTCCACAGGGTAAAGGACATCCCTGTCGGGTGCGTGTGTTGTCACCGGGAATGGGTTCTCTAGGCGCGCAGACACTTGTTGCAGTCTAGTGTCTAAAAACACTTCCTGCTGTGCAAGCCATGCAGCACGTTGTTGATACAATGGCAGTGCACGGGTGGCATAGTTCGTCCATGGGCTCTGTCGCCAGGTACTCCGCGGTAATATGTGCTGGCACCTCGGGTAGCTGCGCTGGCGCGTGTGCAGGCTCGTTTGTTACTGTGTGTACAGGGGCGTGCCACTCCTCAGCCCGGAGGAATTGTTCCAGGCCGTCAAGGCGCGTGGGTGCTGTGCCGTGTCGGTTTTCCCGGCGGCGGCACTGCTTGGTAACGGGCTTGCTCGCATTGTGATCCGGGTTGCGGTGTGTTGCGTGTGGTGTGTATTTGCGTGCGGTGCGGGCGCGAAGCGGTGACCATGGGTTGCTATGGACGAATGATGCAGACATTTTGGAACAAAGGGGTTCCCCGGACGGCAGAAATCCGTCACAGGAAAAACGATCATGGACTGGTGTATCAACGGTCACGCAGACCAGCCAGGCGGGCGCTCAGGGCCGCGTCGGCTTCTTCTTGGGTTTTGTAGAGTGCAGGCTTGGTGGCAGTGAAAGGGTTCCCAATGGAGGTATTCTCAGAGCTCACCAGTTGTAACAGCCAGGTTCCATCCTCGCGGTGTTCTTTGATAATGGTGCGGAACTGGACCCACGTATCTGAATGCTGAGGCGGTTCGCCCGGGCCTAGAACGATCCAGCGGGTGTCCACAGTGGGTTCTGACTGGCGCTGCTTTCGTTTTCGGTCTTCAGAGTGCTCCATAGCTTCTGTGTCGTCATCCACAGGTGTCGCCGTAGGGGTTGCCGGCGGTGCAATGGGGCTTGTGGTACCCCGAGCCATCGCTGCTGCGCGTACCTCAATGGGGTTCTCGGGGTCCAGATCGGCTAATCCCATACGAATGCTCATCAGGCGGAGCATTGAGCTGTCCGCCTTCTGTGTGTCACGAACGCCGTCGACGAATTTTTTGAGCTGGACCTGCTCCTCTTTCACTTCATTGATGTTGCTATTGACGCGGTGCTCTAGGGCGGTGAGGTCATTCATCCAGGGGGCGGGTGAGGTGGTGGCCATGCGGCGTTCCGCTTCTGAGCTCCCCGGCGGTGTGGGGAACAGTTCTGCAACGGGCGTGGAGGGCAGCGAGCCGCGTTCGGTGCTGCCAGAGCTCCTCCGGGGTGCCCTCGTCGCTGTGCTCACTGCTGCAGCTTCGCGAACTCGTTGGGTCACGATCTTCACAGTGGGTAGTCCCATAACAATATTCTTGGTTTTGCCCTCTGCTCCTTCAGCCTCGATGTCACTGCCGTACCCCAGCCGAAATCCCTCGGTGGCCGAGATATACACGGTTGAGAGCGGTTCGGGAACAGCATCCAGCACCTCCCTGCGTGCGCGCAATGTTGCATTTTTTCCATAGTGCGCGCAAATTTTCAAAAATATGACCTTTATAGCGCGCCAATTGCGCGCGCTCTACCGCTTTATATTGTCCCGTTTTTCAAATTTTTCAAAACCGGAAAATGTTTCAAAACCATGCTTTTTCCAGTGTCCTGCGTTTCTCAAAAACCCCTTCCTTTTCAAAAACATTGCCTGTTGCTCATCCAACCCAAGACACATGCAAAAACACTGTCTGAAAGGTCTGAAAAGTGTGCAACACTACAGGTCCTCACGGACGAAAACAGTGTAGCGCGCGCAACATATTTACAGCGCGCGCTAGGAGCCTTATGGCGCGCGCTATACCAGGTATAGCGCGCGCTGTCATTCAGTGATATCCTTAATGGTTTGGACCACCACTTCGGCCTCCCACTCCTTCTCCCATTCGGGTCTGTGGTCTTCTGCCCCAGTGGCAGCTGGGGCTGCATCCCCTTCTTCTTGTGGGCTTGGGTCGCCTTCTGCGGTTGCTCCTTCTGGTGCCTCTTCTTCTTTCGGGGCTGCTCCTTCTCCTTCTTGTGGCGCGGCCGCTGGTGCATGAGCTCATCTCTTGCCTCCTTGTCGGCGTCGGCTCTGCTTGCTGCTTGGCCTTGGGAGCCGTACTGGGTGGGGTGGAACCGCACGGACCTCCTTGTTCTTGTGGCTGGTCTGGGACTGGGACAGGCTGCTTCGGTGCTGGCTTTGATGCGAGCTGCGGCTGGGGTGCCTGCTGCGGTGCCGTCTTGCTTGCCTCGAAAGAGTAGCGCGGAGGCATAGCACAGGCATAGCACGCGCAATACCGAGCATAGCACGCGCGACGAGATGCATAGCACGTGGAATGACAACGATAGCGCGCGCTGCATTACCTTTTCTGCTTTCTCCTCCTCTGCTTTCTTCCGTCTCTTCTCCTCCTCTTCCTTCTCCTTCTTCTTCCTCCTCTCTTCCTC
Source organism: Eutreptiella sp. 'Long Island Sound 2002' (assembly GCA_964036045.1). NCBI lineage: Eukaryota > Euglenozoa > Euglenophyceae > Eutreptiales > Eutreptiaceae > Eutreptiella > Eutreptiella sp. 'Long Island Sound 2002'. Next base: position 50,753,796 of record OZ038388.1, on the reverse strand, counting down.
TTCCCTCTCCTTCTTCTTCCTCTTTTCCTCCTCTTCCTTCTCCTTCTTCTTCCTCTTTTCCTCCTCTTCCTTCTTCTTCTTCTTTGCTTCGTCCTCTTTCTTCTTGGCCTGTTCCGCCTGACGTTGGACTCTGTGTGCCGCCTGTGCCAGCAGCTGCTGGTCGGCAGTCTTCTGGGCAAGGACCTTTCCAGGCGGGTGGGGGGGCTTAGCGGTGTGGGAGGCGGAGATGGCTGGTGGTAGGTGGCTGGTGGCTGCTGGCTCCTCGGTACGCTTCTTCTTGGGCCTTGGGACTGTCACGGATTCCGTCTCCGGCACGGCAAAGGCGTCGGCCCAGTCCACCTCCAGCTCCTCCAGCTGCCGCTTAGCCCGGGCCAGCACCGGGGAGGGGCCTTGCTCCTTCCGTCCGTCAAGCCAGTCGGCCGCATGCTTGGACTGCCCTGCAATGTCCGCGGGCACGCTGATCATCAACGGCCCTCTGCGGGATCCCAGGCACAGAAGCTGCTCGAAGCTGCCCACCTACGTGACAATGGGACAGAAGGTAGGGCCGTAGCGCGCGCAAACAATCAAATCGCGCGTGCTACAACAAATGAAGCGCGCGCAACATTGTCGAAAGCGCGCGCAATGGCAAACATAGCGCGTACATGTGCCTGTGCCAGTTGTTGTTGTTGTTGCTGCTGTTGCTGGGCCATCTGCACCCGCTGCTGCTGCTAGAGCAGCTGCAGTGTTGCCTGCTGCACGGCTGCCTGCTGTTGGAGCTGCTGCTGCTGCACTTGCTGCTGCTGCGGCTGCTCCTCGTCCTTGACCGCCGTGGTTTTGACTTTGGCGCCGGTTGCAAGTGCCCTTGCGGCACTGGCTCCTTTCTTGGCTGACCCCCGCAGCAAACTGGCACCCGCACTTCTCACCGAGGCGCACTCGTTCTTGAAGGCCATTGCCCCCGCGTCGGTCGCGTTGATGAAGCTCGGTGGGTCCTTGTTGAAGTAGAAGTGGTGGACGGTCTTTGCGGTGGCACCCGGAGGCGTGTGGGTCCGAACATGACCCCACCCATAACTTTCGCAGCACGAGAACAGCAGCTCGTACTCCTCCACCTTGCAGTTTCCACAGGCAGCTTGTCCTTCTTGGGTTGGCATGGAGGGGTTCAACAGGTTCGCCAGACTGCACCAGGTGCCAGTAATGCTCTCGTCATGCCAGCAGGGATCTTGGCAATGGCCGTGGCCCTTTGGCTCCAGAACTTGTAGAAGGCCACCTCGAAGAGGTAGGCCGGTGTCACGTCCTTTAGCCATGCCCAGTTGGGCCCTTGGGCGCAGATGGTGCTGTTTTGGTTGGGCCAGATTCGGTTCTTGAAGTCGCTGCTGAAGGCGAAGCCCTGACGTGGCCCGGGTGGGGGAGACTGAAACTGTGCTTGCACTTGGGGTTGCTGCTGTCTTGGTTGGACCTGCTGCTGCTGCTGCTGCTGCTGCTGTTCTGGGCTGCCGACTTGCTGGGCCGCAGCCTGCACTTGCTGCTGCTGCATTTGCTGCTGCTGCTGCACTGGCAGTGGGCCGAAGAGCACTTGCTGCACTTGCCCCACTGGAAGACTGCCGCGCACTGGGGAGCCCAAGGTGGGCGACCCACCGGGGAACAGCATGGGAGACAGCTGCTGTGAGGCACCTCGTAACGGGGACTGCGGCGCGGGCCACAGAGGCCGAGTTGGGGAGAACTGGGTCAGCTGCTGGGACAACGTCTGCGGAAAACAGGACAAAGCACGCGCAACGAGGACGTGCGTAGTGCGCACAACGAGACATCTAGCACCCACAACAAGAGCGTAGCACGCGCAACGGAAACAGTAGTGCGCACGGCAAGTACCTGTGGCTGCATGCTCCACGGCGTCGTCGACGGCTGCTGCAGTCCCGGTTGTACAGCTGCATGTGGCGGTGGTTGCGGTGTCGCACCTGCTCCTGTGGCCCCTGCAGCAGTTGTTGGCGGTGCTGCAGGAGGCGGATACCCCCAGCCCACGGGCTGCATGGGCAAGAGGGTTACATTAAAGTACCCCTGTTCCAGCAGTAATACAAAAAGGAAAATGCAGTAACAAAAAAATCGAAAGCACCAAAAAAAACGGACGAAAAGGAACAAATCAATGCATTGCAAATCGGAGGGACATTTGAAGTGCGTAGTCATAGCACGCTACTTCCGATTATATATCGCGATTTCAAGGGTTCCGGAGCTTGAAAGCAGCATAGCGCGCGCGATAGTGATCATTGCGCGCAATAAATAGCATGTAGCGCGCGCTAAAAAACAAATAGCGCGCGCTACCACAGTTCCTCATCCGCAAAATATGCCCGAACCTCGTCAGCCAATTTTTGTGCATTGCACAGGTTGCTTCTGGAGTTCCCATTCCACCTTGGTACTTCAAAGTACAGGAACAGACGCTCATTAACCTGCCTGAGCATCTTAATGCGGCGCGACACCAGGGTTCCTACCCCCCCACCTCTATCACAAAAGGAGGACCAAATGTCCTTCAGCACCCTGTTGCTCCCTTCCAAAAGATCCCCCGAAAACATTCCTAGGCCATAGGGCCTTATGGCCTGAATAGTGACTGTTGCATCGTGCAACATCCAGTTAATATAAGGTGATCTTATTGCTGGACAAACCCACCTCTGGAAAGCCTGGGCAACCTCTGGAGCCTGCAATGCACCCTCTTCAAACATTGTGCCATACATGTCCCCCAGTAGTATGTACATGGCAACCACTGCTGTGTGCATTCTCATGTCACCCCCAAGGAGGGGGGCCAGGTCCTCCCAAACCTTTAGAAGGCACCAAGTCTCTTCCCCATCTGGCTCTGCCGTCCCCTGTAGTGCTATGTGACAACTAGACCTGTGAAGAATAGCCTGAACAGAGACCCTAGTACTGGGACGCACAGACTTGGCCAATCTGCGTACCAAGGCACCTGCCTCCCTACAAAAATCAGAAGGTGCAGAACACATGGTATAAGGTGACGCCGCCTCAGAGGCACCATTCTGTGGCGAAACTAGCATAGGAGGGGAGAGAAAAAAGGTGTGTGGGGACCTTACTTCTCGTCCAAGTAATCAAATCTTTGTACCTGAGGAAAATAGCGCGCGCAACATGGGGACGTAGCGCGCGCAGAAGTCAACGAAGCGCGTGCTATGAGCGGAAGTGCGCGCAATGTCACATGCAAAGCGCGCGCAATAATACCTTCTTCTTGGCATCTTCAGGAGCAGGACCAAGTCCACCACCGACAGGGGTGTGACGGCGTTGGCAGCCTCGGTCCTGCGACGCTTCTTCTCTGCTTCAGACACGGGGACCCTTTTTTCCAACTTGGCCCACAAAGACCGTTGGACGGCAGACCCTGAGCAAAAAAACTCAACTAGGTCCGCCAAAAGGTCCTCGTTCTTCCACAGGGACCACCCATAGTGGGGGCCCAAAATGTTTGCAATCTTCCCTGACATTGACAGCGTCACATGCGGTGCCGGAAGCATCTGAAACTTTAGAAAAATAGGCGTTTTTGCCCTGCTTATTAGGACATGGGGTTACAAACCCAAGACCCCGAGCCATAGCGCGCGCTATGCTGCGCGCTATAGTTTTGTAGTGCGCACTGAGCCATCGCGCGGCAATACCCTGTAGCGCGCACGCAGGGCTGGTCATAAGTCTCAATAGAGGCAGCAGTACCTTTGAGATCAGTGACTTTTAGGATCAAGGAGGCAAGTGGCTTCACGGGCTCGGGCTCAGATTTATTTCGTTTGGCGTAGCGCTCTCGTTCAATCCGCTTATTTTCGAAGATCCTATCAGTGTCCCATGAATCCGAAGTGCATTTGTCAAGCGTGTGTGGGCCACCGCAGTTGTGGCACTTGGGTTTTCTCTTCTCGGGGCAATCACGTGACATGCATGTGGCCAACTCCACGGCAGGTAAAGCACACTGTCGGGGCTCTAGGTTTGTCTTTGCGATCAAGTCCTTTGCAAGAACTTTTATCGTGTCCGCAGTAGCCATGTCGTGGGCATTTCTTGGCGCCTGGGTACGGATTCGGATTGTAGGTGGCCATGTAGTTGTACTTCACAAAATTAGTAATGACGAAACGGTTATCGGCAGCGGAGCAGATGAGAAGAAAAAGTCAGAGAAAGCAAGGGCTTGGAGAAGATTCGTAGAAAGATGTCGTCAAAAGCAGGGGGCGGGATCCGAATCCCGCCCCAGGAAGAAGAAAGAAGGAGGAGCCTGGAAGTGGGCGATGAGAGCATTCACTGGGGCCCGACCATAGGAGCAAGAATTGAGAAAAGGGGCGTAGACATTGAAGGGCAGGGTCGGGATTGGGAAAATCCCGCCCCAGGAAGAAGAAAGAAGGAGGAGCTTGGAAGTGGGCGATAGAAGCGATCACTGGCGCCCAGCGATAACACCAAGGCGGGATGGGCGCAGACCAGCCCGCCTTTGGCGTTCTGGTCTTTTCCCATAGGCGCCTTCGGCGCGTTGGCGCAGACCAGCCAGCCATCCAATGGCGGGCTGGTCTGCGCCAAAGAAGCTTTGAATTGGGGAACCGGCTGCCAAATGGCAGCCGGTAGGGCCTAGCGCCTTCGGCGCAAGGGGTTCACCCCGCGCGCCGAGGGCGCGCGTGGTTTCACCCCTAGAGAACCAAGCACGACAGCCTTCAAAAAGAGAGAGAAAGCCAGGGTCGGCATGGGTGCACACCAGGCGGCTTTGCCGTTCTGGTCTTTTCCCATATCAGGAGCGGGATATCTCGAATCCCGCCCCACCAAGCCGGCCTGCCGATTGGCAGGCCGGAAGAGGGAAAAAGAAGGAGGAGGTCGGAAGTGGGCGATGACAGTTGAAAGTGGCACCCCGCCCATAGGAGCAAGAATTGGGGAAAAGGGCGTAGAAAAGAAAGCAGCAGAGAGGAGGAAAAAAGTCAGAGAGAGGCCGGGCTAGGAGAAAATCCGGAGAAAGATGTCGTCAAAAGCAAGGGGCGGGATTCGGATCCCGCCCCAGGAAGAAGATAGAATGAGGAGCCTGGAAGTGGGCGATGGGAGCATTCACTGCCAGCCACCCCTTAGGAGCAATGAGTGGGAAAGATGGTGGAGAAAACCAAGCAGCAGATGAGAGGAAAAAGTCAGAGAATGGGAGAGCTAGGGGAAAATGCGGAGAAAGATGGGGTAGAGAGCAAGGGGCGGGATCTCTCGAATCCCGCCCTAGGAAGAAAAACTAGGAGGCTGGAAGTGGGCGATGAGAGCATTCAGTGGTAGGCGGGCCACAGGAGCAATAATTGGGGAAAAAGGCGTAGAAAACAAGGGGGCGGGATTTGTGGAATCCCACCCTAGGAGCAAAAGAAGGGGAAAATCCCGCCTAGAAGTGGGCGATGAGAGCATTCACTGGCGCGGGGGCTTGAGGAGCAATTATTGGGGAAGATGGCCTAGAAAACAAGGGGGCGGGATTTGTGGAATCCCGCCCTAGGAAGGAGTAGGATCCAGGAACTGGGCGATGGGGGCATTCACTGGTGCGGCGGCCTTAGGAGCAAGAATTGTGTAAAATGGGGGAGAAAAGAAAGGAGCAATTTTTGAGAAAAAAGGCGGAGAAAACAAGGGCCGGGGCGGGATTCTGTTGGAATCCCGCCCTAGGAGGAAAAACTAGGATCCAGGAACTGGGCGATAACACTGAGGACTGGGGGGGCGGCTTTAGGAGCAAGAATTGGGGAAGATGGCCTAGAAAATGAGGGGGCGCGAGAGGAGCAATTTTTGATAAAAAAAGGCCTAGCGCCTTCGGCGCAAGGGGTTCGCCCCGCGCGCCGAGGGCGCTCGTGGTTTCACCCCTAGAAAACTCGGGGGCGGGATTGGGAAAATCCCGCCCTAGGAAGGAAAAACTAGGAGCCTGGAAGTAGGCGATGAGAGCATTCACTGAGGGGGCGGCCTAAGGAGCAAGAAATGGGGAAGATGGCGTAGAGAACCAAAGAGCTAGAGAGAGCAAGAGGCATTTCCAAGAGGAGCAAAATTTTCTGGCCCCCCCCCTTAGGAGCAATTCTTGAGAAAAAAGGGAGAGAAAGCCAGGGTCGGGATTTCTGGAATCCCGCCCTAGCCGGCTCGCCAAATGGCGGGCCGGGAGCAGGAGAAAGAGGTCAAAAGTTGGAAGTGGGCGATGATAGTAGATAATGCCAAAGGCGGGATGGGCGCAGACCAGCCCGCCGTTGGCGTTCTGGTCTTTACCCATAGTGGGAGGGGTGCGATAGGAGCAATTAGTGGGAAAAAAGGCGTAGAGAACCAAGCAGGACATGGTGAAAAAAGGGAGAGAAAGCCAGAGTCGGGATTTCTCGAATCCCGGCCCTAGGAAGAGGGAAAAAGATGTATATATATAGGTAGAAAGAGAGCATAAAACTGGGCAATGATAGTAGATAGAGGGAGGGGCGGCTTTAGGGGGGATTGAATAAGAAAGATGGCCTAGAAAACTCGGGGGGGATTTCTCTAATTTAGCCCCTGATCTGGATTCATTTCTTTCTTTCATCTTCTTTGGCTAGGATAAAATAGGGCAGGGGTACCCCTGAAGTAGATCGTAGATGGGCAAATGTACCCTATCAAACCCCCCCCTGTTGAGAAAATTTTTCAAAAAAATGAACAGATTTGATGTGCCCATTATCCGCTATGTATCCTTTGGACCTTGTGGTGTCGCGCGACAGGCGCTGATGGAAAAGGGTCGTGAATTTGAAAGCGCATTTGGCGCCAGACCATAATTTAATTTCTGCTAAATCTGGTGAATCTGTTATTTTAAATGTTGTTTTTAATAAGAAATCCAAGTGCCAGCAGCAGAAACCTATAATTCGCCTGTGCTGAACTACCCTTGTCGCACCCTTGTTGCGCCCTTGTTGCGCCCTTGTCGTGCCCCTTGTCGCGCCCCTTGTCGCGCGATAACACCCCTTATCGCGCCCTTATCGCGCACCCTTATCGCGCGATAACCCCCTTATCGCACCCCTTGTTGCACCCCCTTGTCGCGCCCCCTTTTGTGTTGTATTAGTAGGTTTCCATTGCACTTTTCCCTCTTCCTTTGTTCTCAGACCTTCTCTTGGGTCCGTGGGGACTTGCCGGTGGTCATGGAGGCTTTGGGTGCAGCCGGAGTGTGCATTGGGGATTGGGTGGAACAACATCGGCGGGTTTTGGGGACCCGAAGGGTGGTGGGACCGGGGCTGGTGTTGCAAGCTGCCACGGTAAGGGCATCGGATGAGCAGCTAACATTCGATGCAACCACTACCTTTGCCCACATCTGTGTGGCACGACAGGTTTTTGGAGAGGTCACTGGGTCGTGTCTCAGTGACATGATCTACCCCATTATGGATGCCAACCCCAACCTTTTGGGTTGCACCCTTGATTTTGTGAATGCCGACACCGATGCCCTGGTGTCTGTTTTTCGAAGCAAGGTGAGCGCGAAGGTTGGAACACGGGTCACCAACTTCATCACCCCCCTTTTCCAGGACCTCGATGAAGGTGGGAAAAGAAAAGCCGGGTACCAATTTTCTGCCCAAAGGGCAAAAAAGGAAGAGGTCCCCGTGATACATCACGAGCGAGTTTTTGAGGTGAAGGACTGTGCCTCTGTTTTGCCACTTTTTTCTCTTCCTTCAAATGGGTCCACGGCCTGGGCCGACCCATACTATGGTTCCACCACCCCGTTTTTTTATACTTCCGCCACTGTTGTTGCATGGCCATTGCATAGTGCAGATCCACTCATTGGTTCTGGTGACGAACCAATTGAGTCCCCTGAGTGGGTGGGATTCAATGAATCACTCCCAGACCTTGTTCGCTTGGAGCACTGTGTTTTGCGTGCAACTTTGAGTCCCTCATTGTACAAATTACAAACTGAGGTGGCTACCCTCGATCCGCTCCAAGGCACACCAATTTTTAACGAAAAGTTTCCTTCCATTGGAAGGAAGTTTGATTCTTATGACAGGGTGTAGTTTTTTGGAAAGCATCATAGCATCCCTATCAATGAATGGGGTGAGGATTATCATGACTTTCCACACCTTGAGAATGTCACGACAGATTTGCACCATGACATTCAGACCCAAACAGGCCTGCCCTTGAATATTGAGATTGTTGCCTATGTTGGTGCACTTGGTGCTGCTCAACATTGGCATAGGGATTTTCCCCGCAAGGTGATCCCCGAGGGACATCATGCATTTGCTGTTTTTTTCCCTTTGAATTATCAACTTAATGGAAACCAGTGGATACATGGTTCATCGGTGGGCTTTCCTGTTCCTTGGGTTGTCAGGGAGATGGATGCTGGTTTGGGAGACGCATTTGTGTTGAATGTGTGTTCCATTCATCGTGGTGGTGGCTTGCCCGAGGGTGTGCCGCCGGTTGATGAGATCTCACAGAGAAGGAATGTACGGTGGGTGGGTTTCATGCTTCTGTCTACCACTGCCCTGCCCAAAAATGTCACGGAAGGTATTAACCCACCGTTTTGGGCAGAGGACCCTTCCATGACATTAGATGCTCCCGATGTTGCCCACTGTGGTTTCAAGTCATGCAGAAAACGCCCTACCTCCATTTGTTATGGGTGTAAAAAAAAGGTTTTGTGCCCCACACACAAGACCCAGATGTGTGCATCATGTGATGCTCCTGTGACTGCCCAGGATGTACCGTCCTCCTCTGGGGATGTCGCGATGCCAGACAGTAATGGCTCTGTTTCTGTGGATTTCCCATACACATGTTTTTTCGCTGTGGGCACTACAAGTGTTCATCTCATGTGGCACCCTCAGAAGCCCAGGGTGCACAAGGCACGTGATGAGTTGGACTGTCCTTGTTGGGAAGCGATGCATGGAGGTGGTGAAATTGGCACCCCCACCCCCGAGGATTCTCACCTGATCCGTGCTGATGCTGGAACGGTGTTGGTGTTGCGACATGGGAGGTGGGGGGGGTTTGCAATGGGTGGTGACAAGGAGGGTGGTGGCAAAGAGAAAGCGGAGGTGTTTGGTTGGTACATGGTCCCCACGGAACACAAAATGGTCGATATGTCAATCCTGCTGCGCGCCGGTGCAACGTGGCGGCATCTCCTGCAGGTCGAGAACGTTAACGAACTCTTTTGACGCTGCAGCAGTGCACAGCTTCAGGGTCTTGTTGAAGGCCTCAAGGGTGACTTGAGAAAGCTTCAACTCGACCGCGAGCGTCGTGGGGTACCGGCCCATCACGGCACAGCATAACCTGCTAAGAACCCCCCTGGTCAGGGCGAAGTTAACACGGGTGGCGTCAATTCGCCAGACCAAGTGGGGATTGCCCGGCTGGTCCCACTTGCCGAAGAGGGCGGCCTCCAGGGGTTCGCGGAGGGGGGGGAGCTGGGGGAAGGATTCGGCGTCCGGGGAGGTGAGGGTGTAGGGGATGGGAAAATAGCCCCCGTGGAAGCCCACGTTGGCGATGTGGGCATCGACCACCGGCTGCACCTCGGCGTTAGGTGGTGCAGCGGGGGCTGGGGCTGGGGCACACGTGGGGTCGGTGACTGTCACCTTCTTCCCCTTGCCCTTCTTGGGTTCCTTTGGAGGCATGATAACGTGAAATGCCTAGAAGGGAAAGGGAATGCATAAAGGGTGCAAAAGAAGAGGAAGAATGGGGCACTTGGCGCGCGCCAAAGGCGGAGTTGGCGCGCGCCAACTGCCAAGTTGGCGCGCCAACTTTGACTTGGCTTCCAAAAAGTTGGCTTCGACCCAAAAAACCCACATATTGCATCATAACAACAAAGCAACGCAACCAAAAGCTGTAAAATATCAATAGTTCCTCACGTTTCATGCACAAGGCGTAGCAACAACACAGTGCACAAGTACAAGCAAGTTGAATGCTCTCGACATGGAGTTGACCAGGAGTTGGCGAATGTACAGTATCTGGGGTTGGCTTCGTAGTTACAAAGCGGTGGACAAGTCGGGGAAGATTGTTGAGGACACGTACTGGTGCACATGCCATCAGGTTTGTGCTATAGGGCTTGCAATGTGGTGTTCTTCAATGTGCAACAAGGGGTGCAACAAGGTACCTTATCGCGCACCTTATCGCGCGATAAGGGGGCGCGACAAGGTACCTTATCGCGCACCATTGTTGAGGACACGTACTGGTGCACATGCCATCAGGTTTGTGCTATGGGGCTTGCAATGTGGTGTTCTTCAATGTGCAACAAGGGGTGCAACAAGGTACCTTATCGCGCACCTTATCGCGCGATAAGGGGGCGCGATAAGGTACCTTGTTGCACCCCCTTCTTGCGCAACAAGGTGCGCGATAAGGTACCTTGTTGCACCCCCTTGTTGCACCACTGTTACTCCAAATCGCAGCATTTTCAAAATGAAAGTCAAGGCATCAACTGCCATCCAGAAGTGCTGTTCAACCCTCGAAGGCTTACGCATGCAGCAACTGAAGAAAGTCTCCCGGAAGCAACAACAGAAACGTTTGAAAATGGCTGAGCAGATTCTTAGGTCACTATTACAAGACGGAGAAGTACAAGTTCGGATGACATATCAAGGAGTTGTACATCTCCGTGGGGGGTGCGCCACTGTGAAGGATGACAGTAATGCCACAGTGGAAGAGAAGGATCCTCGAGGCCTTAAGGGTTGTCAGACTAGTCCGTGGAATGCGTTTAAGTATCAGGCAAATGTATAGGTTGCCAAGGGCTTGTAGGAAAAAAGATTTGAACGCAGCACGACAACATCACACACCCTATTGGTGTGCCACTAGGGCTGTTGTGTCTGAGACACGTGCACCTCGGGCCTCAGCGAGCAACAAGCTTGCTGAGGTTGTCAACCACCAAATTAGTTTGTCGCAAGCTGCCAAAACATTTAAGACCCATGGCCCAGACATCATTGTGGTGTTGTCGGCTGATGCCACCCCTTTATGGAAAGCATCAGCAACTCGGTGTGACATTTCTGTCCACTGTTGGCAACAACCAAGTGATTCAGGGGCCCCTAACCTATGGCCAATTTGGTGGGCCATGTGGGGGGGTGATGACACACATTTCATGCTAGCCATGGACAAGGCACATGACCTCAATGGTCAGGTGCAGGATTTGTGTCACAACTGTGACATTGTGTGGGAAGGGAAAACACTAGGGTTCAAGTGTGTCATCACGGGGGATGGGAAAAATATGCATGCCGGGAACCCCTCCTCCAAATCCAAGTGTTGGATTTGTGAGGAAGATAATGGCCTAGCATTTTTTGTAGGAGACATGAAGGGGGGGGTGAGGTGGGGTGCTTACCTCAGGTGCATCCCAACCGGGGGGAGAGTAGGTGACTACGTGCATGCAACATGTAGAATCCTGTGCATCCTCGTGAAAAGGCTAAGGGGGGAGTTCCACCAAAGAGGGATCCATGTTGGGGTGCGTGAGCTAGACGGGGAGATGCACGAGATCAAAGAATTTTGCAAGGGGATCCCAGAGGCAGAGAGGATTGCACCAAGGCGGGCCAAAGAGGGAAGTTTTGACCTTACAAGTGCCAATGCCTTCATGGCCAACCCCCAATGGGCAGACAACATTGTCACCATTGCCAAGGCACGTATGGGGAATGTGGAGACCCCTGCTGGGCCTTTGGTATGGGTGGTCCTTCGTACCCTCTTGCACCAGTTTGCACATATCCATAGGTTTTGGAGGCAAAAAGAATTTTTTACAAATAGTGATGTTGCCATGTACACTAATGCGGTGGACCGCTTCCGCGAGGCATGGGGGGACTTAGGGTGGAAGGTGAGCACGTGGGTCCATTGGACATGTGCTCACTCACCTTATTTTGCACAGGCATATAGGAATATATATATATATTTTCAAGCATTCCAAGTGAAAAAAGGATTAGCCCTTTCAAGAGGGACCTACACAACAGTTGTAAGGGATGGGCTCTCGTAAAGCCAAGGTTATCTAGGCTCTCCATGGGCCATGTTGTAAATATGAATAACCTGGACATGGGGTTGCTTGCACGGAAGGTACAGGAGGCAGAGGAGAGAGACAAAGCAGAAATCCTACTAGGACGTCGCAGGTTGCAGTAGACAATTTGAAGAGATGTCACAAAGGGGTTGTCTTGTGCATGCTTCATAGGGTGCAACAAGGGGTGCAACAAGGGGTGCAACAAGGGGGGTTATCGCGCGATAAGGGGGTGCAACAAGGGGTGCAACAAGGGGGGGTTGTTGCGCAACAAGGGGTGCAACAAGGGTGCAACAAGGGGTTGTACCCATTTTTGAAAATGGTTAACAATGGAGTACAAGGTCCCTATAGGTCATTTGGGCCCCCTTAGGACACATGACCCCTTAAAACCCTCCATGGGTACTACAAGACACCTTTTAGGTGTTTACAAGTTTGGGTGCAACAAGGTACCCTTTTCTATCAGGTCCCAGTGCACCACACCACACTGTAACATAAAGAGTACTGCCTACTAATTAAGAAGTCTCATGTGAAACATCTATAGAGATTTCTCCCTAGTTGTAGTAAAGGCGATTGAATCGACTTAACCTTCGAATTGTATCCCGTTTGACCGGACCCCTAGCCTTTGGAATATAGGCAGGTACCAATAGTGAAAAAGTACCACGAGGAAATCTTACCGAAATATGGCTTAATTCTATTTGCGACTTTAATGAATATCGTGTACCTTTTGCATCATGGATCCCTCAGTTCGATTCATTTATCATCTCCCGCTTATCCTTATTGATCATTTACCCGAAGCAGCACCGATAATCTTCTCGCAAGCAGAGGCTTGAGCCTTAATTGTTGCAATAATTAGGTGTGACGAGAAGATAGGAGTAACATGTTTAACACGGGCTGTCATAGCTGGTTCTCAGGCTCTTTTGTTTACGCAATTCTTGTAAGCTGTACTTTTCATTAGTAATCCCCCTTTGAAAAGATCTAGCTATTGCTTACAGTAGAGGATGATTCTTGCACGTACGCACAGGCAAAGCTCAACAGTGGATCAATTTCATTCCATAAAGCTAAGCGTGACGGGAACATGGTGCAATGGGTTTTCCTCGTGGTTCATAAAGAAGCACATGTGTATGCATGCATGTTCTTTGGTCGCACATAGCTGTTGCTCTTTCGCTTTGCGTGTGTAGTTCTTCAATAACCTCAAACGCTCAAGAATCGTTCATTCATTTATATCATGGCATTCGCAAGGGCAGGGTGTCTGGGGTTCTCCCCGCCCTGGCTGCATTAAATAGGCGCAGGAGCAGTCCAGTGTGTGACTGGTACTGTGTATTCCTGGTGTGGTGAAGCAGATGCAATTTCAGCTTGTTTTCCCACCAGGCCCGCGGGTATCCCTTCGCCATCAGCTCTGTGTGTATTGTGGTGGCATTCTGTATGAACAGGTCCCCTGTGGTGGAGTACTGTACACATTTTTTGGCGAGTGCAGGTACAAGGGATTGTAGTGTAGCTCTGGCGTTTGGTGAGTGTGCATCTGGGTACCGTATGAGTTGCTGGCCGGGGCTGAGGGTGTGTTGGTCTTGCAGTTTGTTCTTCATGGATATATCTATGTGACCTGACAGTGGGTGGGCATGCAGGACTGCTTCGAGGGTGGGTAAGTGGTTCCCCACCCCTTCTTCCTGCAATTTCAGGGTGTACAGCGTTTCAAAGAAGGACTGTATGGCACTTAGGTGCTGCAGGGCAAAGCCGTGGCCCACCAGGTTGTCACGGAATCTGAATGGCCTGGTGGGTACCATATACACAGGGAAATGTTTGCTGATCAGGGTTTTCTGCGCATCCCATGGTTTCGAGTAGAATTTGTGTTCCTGCACCATGGTGAATATGCTGGATAGCTGTGCTGAACATGTGCCCCCGATTGCCACACCACGGATCTGCTCTAGGACAGTGTTGCCCACACAGAAAAGGGCATTGTGGTGGAGTTCATACTCCAGGAATTCACGCAGCGCCGAGTATGGTACATTCAGAAATTGGTCCCTGGAGCTTGTCCCTAGTCTGTCCAGTTTTTTGTGTTCTTTATGCAGGGCATACCACAGGCCTTCCTCCTTTTTCACCCTCTTTCCCAATTTTTCAATGAGGAGTTTGTGTAGCTGGTCGACGGCTTTCAGTGTTGCTGACCTGTTGAGTGAGGGGAAGAAGTCCTTGATATCCAGTTCCCACATAGTGTACAATGGGTCGGCATCTTGTGTGTGTTGTGTGTGTGCCGTGTGTTGTGCATGTGCCTGTGTTTCCCATGGCTTGTGTGGCGTGGCCTGCTGCAGGCGGGTGTTAGCGCGCTTCGCCCATTGTACAACGCCACCGAGGCGTGTCATTTCGAGTGTTTGGAGTGTGCGCGCACCTTGTTCGACCATGAGTGTGAGCGCTCTACCCATTAGGCGTGAATACGATTTTAGCGGGTGCTTAGCGTAGCTGAAGATGACGCGTTGCTTCCACTCGCTGCCTGTCTTGTCGGTCATTTTGTTCTTGGGGATGATATACGCATGTGGGCACGTTTTTCCTCCTCCTCGTTGCCATTGGTCATCCAGACCGAATCTGCGCGCTGCTCTCCACATTCTCGTGGTGCACACTTCTCTCGCTTCCTCGGTGGTCGGCAGAGTCGTGATTTTTCGGAACTGATTTTTGTCCTGGAAGGTGTTCAGTAGCTTCTGGCAGTACAGCTTGCGGCAGATGGTTGCAATTTTTCCCGCATTTTTGTCCACGGCGGTGAACATAAGGCCTCTGCGGTGGGCGTCAGTGGTGAACTCCTGCAGTAGGCCTGCGTGGAGGTGTGGCGGTACCTGTTGTTTCGCTCGGCGCCACATATCGGAGAGGTCTTCCATGAAGGTGATGTAGGCTCCCTCGCGGACTTGCTCTCGTTGTGGGCCGCTAACTCGTCCCAGTTGCTTGATGGTGTTGGACATCGCCTCATACATCGTCTCCCACGTTGGGATCGTACAGTTCTTGGCGTTCTGGTTGAGGATCGTTGCCTTGTTCCCGTGTATGAGGGTTTGTTGGGCCGGGTCCCGTACAAAGATGCAGTTGTCGATTTTGGTGACCCCTGTGCGTTCGTGGCATTGGCACGGCTGGGCGGCGTAGTACTGGATCTCGTCCCATGTCCATTTTGTTGCCCGGCTGCTGAGGATTTCCGTCACCGTGGGTCCTCGTTTGCCGACGAAGCGTGTCAGTGACTCAATGTACTCCACTGTGCTTTGCGGTAGTCCACTTCGGCCCAGTACCACTCGGTAGGCGTGCTTCAGCTTCCGCAGGGATGTCTCGTTGCCCACAGGGTATGGGACCGTGATGGTGGAGGGTACTCGCACTTTGCAGCGCTGCCATAGTTTGTGTCGGACCTTGTGGAGGAGCATTGCGTGTTTGTCTGGGTCAATGTGGCGTTTGGAGTCCAGGAGTAGTTGCAGCAGGAGGCGGGAGCTGGTGTGTGTGCGCTGGCGGCGTATTTCGTCGTAGGCCAATCTGCGGATGCAGGCTGTGGAGGTCCATCCTCGCTCTCGTAGAGGTCCCTTCAGTGTGGCCCATCGGCTGCCTCGGTACTTCTGTTCCCTGTTGAACACTTTGCCTAGGCGCCTCATCCACCTTTGCTCCGCTGCTCGCACCGTGTGGGAGTAGCACACCTCCAGGGGTACCATGACCCAGTCATGGCGTCCCAGGTTCTCCATCGTTCGGTAGAACATCTCTTTCTCCACATGTGTTGGTGTCTCCTTCCCAGCTGCGTAGTGTTCCCAGGCACGGTCCACCATTGGGCGCGGTCCGTTCTTTCCGACCATGCCGACAAAGACGCGGCCCATTGATTTGTGTACCATGGCGTATACGTAGAACCCAGGCTTGTCCAGTGGGGCGTATAGTGCTCTGCTCAGGCCTGCAATTTTCGTGATATGACGACAAGGGCTGTATTTCAGAATATCAATCGTGTTGTTGAGGTTGCCGGATAACTTGCTGTGGCCGTGGGCTTGTCCTGAGTCTAGGATGATTTTCCGTTCCTTGGCCAGCTCGTCCCATAGGCGGTCGTACTCATGCGTTACTCGTGATCGGGGCAGGAATTAAGTTTGTCGGTGGGAGGTACCAGCGGCCCTGTCGGGTGTGGAACTTTCCCCTCAGCGCGGCTGTGTACGCGTGCACGTCCAGGGTGTTGTACCTCCCTGTGTGCGCGCTACAGGGTATTGCCGCGCGATGGCTCAGTGCGCACTACAAAACTATAGCGCGCAGCATAGCGCGCGCTATGGCTCGGGGTCTTGGGTTTGTAACCCCATGTCCTAATAAGCAGGGCAAAAACGCCTATTTTTCTAACGTTTCAGATTCTTCCGGCACCACATCTGACGCTGTTAATGTCAGGGAAGATTGCAAACATTTTGGGCCCCCACTATGGGTGGTCCCTGTGGAAGAACGAGGACCTTTTGGCGGACCTAGTTGAGTTTTTTTGCTCAGGGTCTGCCGTCCAACGGTCTTTGTGGGCCAGGTTGGAAAAAAGGGTCCCCGTGTCTGAAGCAGAGAAGAAGCGTCGCAGGACCGAGGCTGCCAACGCCGTCACACCCCTGTCGGTGGTGGACTTGGTCCTGCTCCTGAAGATTCCAAGAAGAAGGTATTATTGCGCGCGCTTTGCATGTGACATTGTGCGCACTTCCGCTCATAGCACGCGCTTCGTTGACTTCTGCGCGCGCTACGTCCCCATGTTGCGCGCGCTATTTTCCTCAAGTACAAAGATTTGATTACTTGGACGAGAAGTAAGGTCCCCACACACCTTTTTTCTCTCCCCTCCTATGCTAGTTTCGCCACAGAATGGAACCAGCTTGCAAGTAGGCAGCATTTAGAGGTTGCCGTGCACACAGATGGGGTCACAGTCTTTTCGCAGTGGCCCCTGCAGCACTTTTTTGACTATATATTTTCCTTTGATTCCATTGTTTGTAACCTCCAATACCCCAGGGAGTGCCAAGGAGAGCTGTGGATCATTGTGAGGGGGGATGGGTTGCCTTGTGGGGGGGAATCGTGGTGCCAGATGTCCATTTCCTTTGCCAACCATGGTCACTTGGCAAGGACGTTGTCCTACCACTGGACTGTTAACGTCGCCCTTTGTGGTGAGAAGTCCACCTCTGTGTTGTCCCAGGTCCGGGCTAACAATCTTGCTTTTCTGCAGAGTGCCCTTGACACTGGTGTGCTTCCCATCCGGGGTGCATCCAGACGCTGTAGGATTTTCTGCGGTGGGGATAGCCCTTGGCTGCGTCGGTTGTCGGGTGTCACTACACATTGGATGGCAGGTAGTCTGTTCACTTACATGACGTGGTGCAAGTCCAGTGCAACGTGGTTGCAACAGGATGTGGATAGAACCACCGAGCGAGATGAGCAGTTGCTAGGGCTTATTGCACCTGGGGCCAAGTGCAGGCCCATGGATATATTTGGTGTTGTCCAGAGCAGGTTGTTGAAGGTGCCTCTGAGGCGGCGTCACCTTATACCATGTGTTCTGCACCTTCTGATTTTTGTAGGGAGGCAGGTCACTCACTGCCTTGGTACGCAGATTGGCCAAGTCTGTGCGTCCCAGTACTAGGGTCTCTGTTCAGGCTATTCTTCACAGGTCTGGTTGTCACATAGCACTACAGGGGACGGCAGAGCCAGATGGGGAAGAGACTTGGTGCCTTCTAAAGGTTTGGGAGGACCTTGCCCCCCTCCTTGGGGGTGACATGAGAATGCACACAGCAGTGGTTGCCATGTACATGCTACTGGGGGACATGTATGGCACAATGTTTGAGGAGGGTGCATTGCAGGCTCCAGAGGTTGCCCAGGCTTTCCAGAGGTGGGTTTGTCCAGCAATAAGATCACCTTATATTCCTTTGGCTACCATACGCGAATATTTTCACAACCGGTCCACCGGTCTTCGTTAACTCACCGTTTCGACTAGGCAAAATCACCAACTGTTCAGTTGAGACCGTTTCGCGCCACTTTAGCTTTCTGTAGCGAACCGGTTAGTTCGGGGAGACCGGTCGGACCGGTCCGACCGGTCTTTGCAAACTGAACGGACCGGACCATTTTAGCACACTTTAGCACACTTTGGAGCACTTGGTGATGCGTGTGTAGTGTGTGTGTCCGCATGTGTGTGTTGTGTGTGTGCGTGTGCTGTGTTGTGCGTGTTCACACCTTTGCACAGGCATTGCAATGCATGGGAGTCAATCCTCACAAGACATGTATTCATGGTTCATTCATGATGGTCCGCAAAGCATTCAACGTGTAGATAGCACCCACATGCTTTGCACTTGTATCGGGTGGTGCCCATCCCACAATGTACACAAAAGCCCCGCTTCCCAACCACTATTGGTACATGCTTGTCCACCACCTGAATTTGCCTTGCCGGAAACATGTATCTCATCAACCTCCATTGCCAGTCAAACATTGTTTCACCCCCCGGACTAAGACGCAACGCTTGGCATGACGTAAATGCATTTGTTGCCGCTATCCTTAACACCATCCCCCCAAGTGCCTTCCACCATGATTGAAACCGGTGCTCTTCCCGGTGTTGTAAGCACATTTGGTTAAACGTATCCACCCCCGGGGCAAACCTACGGTAGTTGGCAATTATCCCCGGTAGGTGGTATCGTCCACTTCGGTGTGGGAGCGAACCTCCGGTTAGGCAATTGGTTAGTAGTGGTACCACCTTTGCCGGCTTGCGCCCCACTTTGGGGTTTTTGTATACCGAGAGTGCATACCGATGTTCCTTGTGCACCACCGTGTTCACATCCCCCGGGTCTAGTCCAACGTTCCCATCTTGCACCAAAGCACTTGTGGAAGTGAGCATCAAGAACGGACGCTCTTGTGCACTTAGCATCGCCGCCGCATCATGAGACCCAAAGAATGAATCCGCCACAAGCACCTTTCCGGGTGGAGTCACATCATTCCAAAGTTGCACAATCTCAAACGCATTGTAGTGTCCTGCAAACCGGCTCCGGGACTCCGGACCCACACGAGGGGCTGCACCACGGTACAAATACACATGCCAAATGTAATGGCTTTGTGCGTCGCACAACGCGTACAGTTTCACACCGGTGGGGTGAGGCTTGCGCGGTATGAACTGCCGGATGACAAACAACCCCTTGTGGGGGACCACGGTCTCATCCCCGCACACCACGTCACCTAGTTCCCATCCGCCTTGCCAGTGCATCGTGCACAACTCAATCAACGCATCCGCATCCGGATCCGCAAGTCGCTGCAGCACATAAAACTGTCGCCTGCTGGGAAACAGTTCCGCCATGTATGCATTGTAGTGCATACTCTCTTTGTCCCACACATCATCTATTCTGCGCGGCTGCAGCATGCCCAAGCCAACTCGAAAGAGCACGTACCGCGGAAGAAGGTCCACAAGGTCTAACCGGTTGGCCTCTTCCAAACACAGCGTCATGGCCTCCAAAATTGGCCGAAACATAAAGTTCCAGACGGCAACGGGGGTCTTGCCATCCTCGGTGCCCTCCAAGAGGCTGCGCCCTTTGCGGAGTTCATCTCCAAAATCCCATTGGGCCTCTAGGGGGGCCAGGGGTCTTGGTTCCCATGGTGTAGCCGCAGGCATGCCTGAAAAAAAAACAGAATACAAGCTTTTGCTGACCAGACCGCTTCACTTTAGATCACTTTGTCCAGAGACCGGTCGGACCGGTCTTTGCAAACTACTCTAAACCGTTCGGACCGGTCCACTTTAGCTCACTTTGTCCAGAGACCGGTCGGACCGGTCTTTGCAAACTACTCTAAACCGTTCGGACCGCTTCACTTTAGCACACTTTAGTACACTTTAGACTTTCTTTGCTCCCAAACCGGCAAACTACCCTAAACCGTTCAGACCGCTTCACTTTAGATCACTTTGTCCAGGGCCGGTCGGACCGGTCTTTGCAAACTACTCTAAACCGTTCGGACCGGTCCACTTTAGATCACTTTGTCCAGAGACCGGTCGGACCGGTCTTTGCAAACTACTCTAAAACGTTCGGACCGCTTCACTTTAGCACACTTTAGCACACTTCAGACTTTCTTTGCTCCCAAACCAAACACGCAGCAGAAATCCTGGAATCATGCAATCCTGGAATCATGTCGCTGGTGTCCCATCAAGCACATGTCTGGCACACGTCTGGCACACGTCTGGCTCACCGGCCACACAGGACCGAAACAGTTCGTCGATAAAATCAAAAGGGAATAGCAAATAGCAAAAGCAAATAGAAAATGAGTTACTCATCCTCATTATCCTCATTATCCTCATTATCCTTCTTCTCTTCCCCGGTCTTCTTGTTGCGGGCCTCGAGCTGCAGCGCGAGTCGCGCCTGTTGTGCGGCGAAGGCCGGGGTGATTTTCATCCCCGGAATCGCGGTAGCAGCAGCAGCGGAAGCCGCCTGCAGCTGAAGTGCCTGGGTGGAGGGCTCCTGCAGAAAAAGGAAGTAAAGTGGTTTCAACCGAACGGACCGGTACACTTCGTGACACTTCGTTCAAGGACCGGTCGGACCGGTCTTTGCAAACTGTCGTAAACCGTTCGGACCGGTACACTTTAGCACACTTCACACGAAGACCGGTCGGACCGGTCTTTGCAAACTACTCTAAACCGTTCGGACCGGTCCACTTTAGCACACTTTAGCACACTTTAAAACAAATTGAAGCACACGCATGCCTGAGTTCCGGCTTCTGGCTTGGGGGCATCGGCTTGCTGGGCGATCGGCTCCCCTGCGCCTGCCTCCTCCGCTGGGACCTGCTGCGGGTTTGGTTCTCCGGGTTCTTTCTCTTTGCTCGGCTCCTCCTTGCTCTTCCGTGCCTTGTCCAACTCCTCTTGCAACGCCTTCAACTTCGCCTCCAAAGCCTCGGTCGCCGCATCCTTCTTTTCGCGTTCACGCGCGGCCTCCTCACGACGTCGGGCGTCCTGCAGACCACAGACCACAGTGCTGACTCCATGCATGCACAAATGTAGGCCCCACGGACCTAAAAATGGCACGGCAAAGGGGAGAGCGAGTTCCACACACAACCCCGAACGGCCATTGGGTGCTCCATACCGTTACGAGCTCGAATTCGGTGCGTTGCAATTCCCGTTTGAGGGCCATGAACTTCTCGCGCAGCTGGGGAGTGGTGAGCTGGTCCATGGTCTGCACGTGCAGCGGCATCTCCGGAGGGACGGGCCTTGCGGCGGGTTGGGGGATGGCGAGCTGGCGCGCTGCGGGCGCGGCGGGCAGGGCGGGCATGTCCATGTCGGGCTCATCCTTGATCCCCAAGCACTTCGGACACGTTGCAGCCCCCTGCAAGACCTTCTCTGTGGAGAAATGGAATAAAGTGTGCTAAAGTGTGCTAAAGTGAAGCGGTCCGAACGGTTTACGACAGTTTGCAAGGACCGGTCCGACCGGTCTTCGTATGAAGTGTGCTAAAGTGGACCGGTCCGAACGGTTTACGACAGTTTGTACAGACCGGTCCGACCGGTCGTCGTGTGAAGTGTGCTAAAGTGAAGCGGTCCTAACGGTTTACGACAGTATGCACAAACCTGCGTATTCTTCGTATTGGGGACCACCGGATTGACGAAGGGGCTCGACACACTTGCGCTGCGCCACGATGTAATCCGACCGAATGCAGAGAGGACCACGAAGAATGCTGTTCGGGCACTCGAACAGCAACTGCAGCGCTGCCGCCAAAAGTGTCTTGGTGCCGGGTTGGCCACGGAGACATTGCCGGACGTGTTGCCCAAGCCTTGGCAAGGTGGTGCCATACATCTCCAACGCGTTGCCCATGCGCACCTCTTCCGCCGACCTCTCTTCGTCCTCGGTGGAGGCCTTCCTGCCTTTCTTGCTTGTGCGGGGCGCCGAGGCGGACTCACTGCCCTCGGCTTTGATTTCCTTGAAAAATGGGACCGGCAACCGTCTTTTGGTGGTGTGCTTCTCCTTCGCCGGCTTCTTCTTCTTCCTCTCTTGCTCTTCCTCCTTTGCCTCTTCTTCCGGGATCTCCATCACGCTTTCTCGCTCCTCCTCCTCCTCGTCTTCTTCGTCCTCTTCTTCCTCGTCCTCGTCTTCGTCTTCGGACTCCTCGTTCACTTTCCTTTTGCGGGACTGCGCTGCTCGGGCCGCAATCCTCTGGCCCGGAGTAGATGTCTTCGCCTCCGCGACCACCCAACATCCGAGCACGTCCTCGGAGACGAAGTCAAGCTCGCCCTTGCTGATGCTGCGCTTCAAGCCCCCGGTCTTCTGGTCCTCCGTGAAGTAGATTGTCCCGGATAGGGACATTTTACCGGTCGCCTGCGACTGGCACGTGCCGGTGTAGCGGCCCCCGTGCGAGCCCTTGAGGAGCAGCACCACACGATCCCCGGCCCGGACCTTTTTGAAGGCCGTGGGCACGGGGGTCTCGGCGTCCTTCACGCCGGGGATCTTCGTCCCGGGGCCTGAGATCGGCATTGAAAAAGGCTAAGCAACAAAGCGGGGAAGAGCGGTCTGACCGGTCCTGTCAAAAGGCAGCAGGAAGTAGGGGACCAGGAGCGAGGTTCGGAAGACCGGTCTGACCGGTCTGCATGAAACTGTTTGAACCGATCTATTTTCATGCTAATGGTGCATCCCACCCATCATGCATCGTTGAAACACCCAAGAGGACATGGGAAGCAAAGTCTGTGTATGTGTGTGTGGTTTGTGCATGGTGTGTGGTGGCGTGCATGCTGCAACGGGCGCGCAAAGGTAGGTTTGGGAGGCAAGTGTAACAAAGTGCTCCAAAGTGTACCGAAGTGGTCCGGTCCGTTCGGTTTGCAAAGACCGGTCCCACCGGTCTCTGAAACTGGTCTTACTGTTTTTCTCTAAAATACTATTGAGTCTAAGAAAACCACCAAAACCATCATTTCCGCCACGTTCAAAAACCCTTGACCCAATCCTTTGCCAGAAAGTGATAATTTTCCCCACAAGACCAGACCGGTCCTCCGTCCGGTCTGGTAGCCAAAGGAATATAAACTGGATGTTGCACGATGCAACAGTTACTATTCAGGCCATAAGGCCCTATGGCCTAGGAATGTTTTCGGGTGATCTTTTCGAAGGGAGCAACAGGGTGCTGAAGGACATTTGGTCCTCCTTTTGTGATAGAGGTGGGGGGGCAGGAACCCTGGTGTCGCGCCGCATTAAGATGCTCAGGCAGGTTAATGAGCGTCTGTTCCTGTACTTTGAAGTACCAAGGTGGAATGGGAACTCCAGAAGCAACCTGTGCAATGCACAAAAATTGGCTGACGAGGTTCGGGCATATTTTGCGGATGAGGAACTGTGGTAGCGCGCGCTATTTGTGTTTTAGCGCGCGCTACATGTTATCTAGTGCGCGCAATGACCACTATCGCGCGCGCTATGATGTTTTCAAGCGCCGGAACCCTTGAAATCGCGATATATAACCGGAAGTATCGTGCTATGACGACGCACTTAAAGCGTTTGGAATGCATTGATTGGAATTTGGAACGCATTGATTTGTTCCTTTTCGTCCGTTTGTTTTGGTGCTTTCGATTTTTTTGTTACTGCATTTTCCTTTTTGTATTACTGCTGGAACAGGGGTACTTTAATGTAACCCTCTTGCCCATGCACCCCTCGGGCTGGGGGTATCCGCCACCTGCAGCACCGCCAACAACTGCTGCAGGGGCCGCAGGAGCAGGTGCGACACCGCAGCCACCGCCACATGCAGCTGTACAACCGGGACTGCAGCAGCCGTCGACGACGCCGTGGAGCATGCAGCCACAGGTACTTGCCGTGCGCACTACTGTTTCCGTTGCGCGCACTACTGTTTAATTCCGTTGCGCGTGCTACGCTCTTATTGTGCCTGCTAGCTGTCTCGTTGTGCGCACTACGCACGTCCTGGTTGCGCGTGCTTTGTCCTGTTTTCCGCAGACGCTGTCCCAGCAGCTGACCCAGTTCTCCGCAACTCAGCCTCTGTGGCCCGCGCCGCAGTCCCCGTTACGAGGTGCCTCACAGCAGCTGTCTCCCATGCTGTTCCCCGGTGGGTCGCCCACCTTGGGCTCCCCAGTGCGCGGCAGTCTTCCAGTGGGCCAAGTGCAACAAGTGCTCTTCCCACTGCCAGTGCAGCAGCAGCAGCAAATGCAGCAGCAGCAAGTGCAGGCTGCGGCCCAGCAAGTCGGCAGCCCAGAACAGCAGCAGCAGCAGCAGCAGCAGCAGGTCCAACCAAGACAGCAGCAACCCCAAGTGCAAGCACAGTTTCAGTCTCCCCCACCCGGGCCACGTCAGGGCTTCGCCTTCAGCAGCGACTTCAAGAACCGAATCTGGCCCAACCAAAACAGCACCATCTGCGCCCAAGGGCCCAGCTGGGCATGGCTGAAGGACGTGACACCGGCCTACCTCTTCGAGGTGGCCTTCTACAAGTTCTGGCGCCAAAGGGCCACGGCCATTGCCAAGATCCCAGACGGAGCCGTGAAACCCTGCTGGTATGACGAAAGCATTACTGGCACCTGGTGCAGTCTCCACAACATGTTGAACCCCTCCGTGCCAACCCAAGAAGGACAAGCTGCCTGCAGACACTGCAAGGTGGAGGAGTACGAGCTGCTGTTCTCGTGCTGGGCAAGTTATGGGTGGGGTCACGTTCGGACCCACACGCCTCCGGGTGCCACCGCAAAGACCGTCCACCACTTCTACTTCAACAAGGACCCACCGAGCTTCATCAACGCGACCGACGCGGGGGCAATGGCCTTCAAATACGAGTGCGCCTCGGTGAGAAGTGCGGGTGCCAGTTTGATGCGGGGGTCAGCCAAGAAAGGAGCCAGTGCCGCAAGGGCAATTGCAACCGGCGCCTCAGTCAAAACCACGGCGGTCAAGGACGAGGAGCAGCCGCAGCCGCAGCAAGTGCAGCAGCAGCAGCTCCAACAGCAGGCAGCCATGCAGCAGGCAACACTGCAGCTGCTCCAGCAGCAGCAGCGGCAGCAAATGGCCCAGCAACAGCAGCAACAACAACAACAACTGGCACAGCCACAGGTACGCGCTATGTTTGCCATTGCGCGCGCTTTCGACATTGTTGCGCGCGCTTCATTTGTTGTAGCACGCGCGATTTGATTGTTTGCGCGCGCTACGGCCCTACCTTCTGTCCCATTGTCACGTATGTACCCTTCGTGAACGGCCGACTCCCCACACTGGCCACAATGACGCTGCCCGGCGTCATTGGGTGGAGGTCCTCAACCCCAGGGACACTTTCGGTGAGGTGGGGGTGGAACTTCTTGAAGAGAGGCCCCCCCACCCCCGACCCCAAGGCGCTCTTGCTTTGCCACCGGCGGGGGAGCTCGGGATCCTTGGCCTGCTCCTCACTCCGCGCGGCGTTGAAAAGGAGCTCAAAATTTTTTGCGACGACTTTTTCGTCGCCGCTGCCCCACGCCTTCATCACCTTGTTCCACCCCACCTCACAATCCCGTTCCTCCACAAGCCCCCGAAGCACAATGTAGCCGTTCCCATCAACAAAGTTGAGGGGCGGCTGAGAGGGGCCAACCCTGTCGGGGGCGGGGTCAGGGCTGCCCGTCACCCCATGAGGGGGGTCGGGAAGGGGTTCGGTGCGGAGGGGGGGTTCACTCGAAATGAAGGGGGGGGCGCATGAGGCACCACGGTACCATTGCAAAGAAGTTGTGCTGTAGAAGGTGGGGTGGGTGACGTCGGGGACGTGCACCTGGGGGGGGATGGTGGGATGGAAAGGGGCGATGCCCAAATCATCCCACCACCGGGGGTTGGCAAGATGCCAAGAAAAGGGGAAAAAAGAGTGGCCTGCTGGTGCACCTGCAGCAAGATCCTGCAGGCACACCATATCGCAGTGGGGGGGGGTGTGGACGAGGTTAGCGGTGGGGTACACCTGGACGTGGGCGTCCTTAGGCTTCCCCACAGGGTTATTCCTCATCGAGTTGAGGAGCTGGTCAACACTGGAGGGGAGAGGGGTCAGATGGAGAAATTTGAGGGTGGGGAGTTGGTGGCGCAGTTCCCTCCACAGGGTTGTGGCCCATCCCCTCCCCCCGAGGTAGCTGTTGCGGGTGGGGCTGCGCATGTCGATGTGGATGACATCGGGGGAGGGGTCGAGGGAGGCTGCCCAGCCCACGATGGCATCCACCCCCAGTGCCTCCGACTCGTACGTTGCCTCCTCCAATTGATGGTGGGCAACGGGGAGGGCTTGGTAGTGGGCGAGGGTGTCGGCTGCGGGGTCGGGGCGCGAGGCCAGGCTGGCGAGCTGAGACATAGTCTGCTGCGACATTGTCAAAGAGTTTGAGAGCTGTGGGAAAGCGAAACAGTGGAAATGAGGGTAAATTCGTACGAAATTCGTACGAATTTCACATACTGTGAATCTGTGAATCTAGCGTGAATTTTTGCGTGAATTTAGGTGCGTGAATCTCACATTCACGTGAATCTCACCAAATCTGTTAAACCATGCGGGGACTTTAAACCTCTAAATTGCACCTATTTGTTGCATGTTACTTTGGGCGAAGGTAGCACGACAAAAGCACACGATAGCACCAAGTTACGAGCAAAACACAGCAAAATTGGGTGAAATTCACGGTACCGTGAATCTCGGATTCAAACGGCCGGTTCACGAAGGGTACATAGGTGGGCAGCTTCGAGCAGCTTCTGTGCCTGGGATCCCGCAGAGGGCCGTTGATGATGAGCGTGCCCGCGGACATTGCCGGGCAGTCCAAGCATGCGGCCGACTGGCTTGACGGACGGAAGGAGCAAGGCCCCTCCCCGGTGCTGGCCCGGGCTAAGCGGCAGCTGGAGGAGCTAGAGGTGGACTGGGCCGACGCCTTTGCCGTGCCGGAGACGGAATCCGTGACAGTCCCAAGGCCCAAGAAGAAGCGTACCGAGGAGCCAGCAGCCACCAGCCACCTACCACCAGCCATCTCCGCCTCCCACACCGCTAAGCCCCCCCACCCGCCTGGAAAGGTCCTTGCCCAGAAGACTCCCGACCAGCGGCTGATGGCAGAGGCGGCACACCGAGTCCAACGTCAGGCGGAACAGGCCAAGAAGAAAGAGGACGAAGCAAAGAAGAAGAAGAAGGAAGAGGACGATAAGAGGAAGAAGAAGGAGAAGGATGAGGAGGAAAAGAGGAAGAAGAAGGAGAGGGAGAAGAAGGAGAAGGAAGAGGAGGAGAAGAGACGGAAGAAAGCAGAGGAGGAGAAAGCAGAAAAGGTAATGCAACGCGCGCTATTGTCGTCATTGCACGTGCTATGCATCTCGTCGCGCGTGCTATGTTCCGTATTGCGCGTGCTATGCCTGTGCTATGCCTCCGCGCTACTCTTTCCAGGCATCAAAGCCAGCACCGAAGCAGCCTGTCCCAGTCCCAGACCAGCCACAAGAACAAGGAGGTCCGTGCGGTTCCACCCCACCCAGTACGGCTCCCAAGGCCAAGCAGCAGGGCAGAGCCGACGCGGACAAGGAGGCAAGAGAGGAGCTCATGCAGCGCCGAGATTGGTCCTACAAAGACGGCCACAAGCCTCGGTGGATCATCTACTGCACCACTGCGATCGCGCCGATGATTGTGGAGGGAGCCGAAATCAAGCCAGCAGGCGCCAGGAGGGCCCCTCAGGACCACGTGGCCGTCATCATCCCCAACGATCAGTGGAGCCCCAGCCAACAAGGGGAGGAGGAGGAGGAAGAGGACGACTGGTCGGAGTTCATGCCCAGCTGCCAGGTGTTCTCCGCCAAAAGCAAAGCGTATGAGGAGTTGGGCAAGTGGCAGTCGTGGTGGGAGACGTACGAGGCCGATGACATTGAGGACCTCTGCCCCGACCCAAAGACCATGAGGATGTCCCCGTCCAAGCCACCAACCCCAAAGAAGAAGAAGCCCCAAGGAGACCCACCAGCCCAGCCACCAGCCCCCCCACAAGGAGACAAGGGACCTGCCGAAGCGGCAGCACCAGCATAAGCACCAGCAGCAGCTGCACAAGAAGAAGAGGCACCAGCCCCAGCAGCAGCAGCAGCACAAGAAGACGACGCACCAGCCCCACCACAAGAAGGAGAGGCACCAGCGGCCACGCCACAAGAAGGAGAAGGAGCAGCCCCGAAAGAAGAAGAGGCACCACAAGGAGCAACCCCAGAAGGCGACCCAAGCCCACAAGAAGAAGGGGATGCAGCCCCAGCTGCCACTGGGGCAGAAGACCACAAAGAAGGGGATGCAGCCCCAGCTGCCACTGGGGCAGAGGACCACAGACCCGAATGGGAGAAGGAGTGGGAGGCCGAAGTGGTGGTCCAAACCATTGAGGATATCACTGAATGACAGCGCGCGCTATACCTGGTATAGCGCGCGCCATAAGGCTGCCAGCGCGCGCTGTAAATATGTTGCGCGCGCTACACTGTTTTCGTCCGTGAGGACCTGTACCGTTGCACACTTTTCAGACCTTTCAGACAGTGTTTTTGCATGTGTCTTGGGTTGAATGAGCAACAGGGAATGTTTTTGAAAAGCAAGGGGTTTTTGAGAAACGCAGGACACTGGAAAAAGCATGGTTTTGAAACATTTTCCGGCTTTGAAAAATTTGAAAAACAGGACAATACAGCGCGGTAGAGCGCGCGCAATAGGCGCGCTATAAAGGTCGTATTTTTGAAAATTTGCGCGCACTATGGAAAAAATGCGACATTGCGCGCACGCAGGGCTGTCCGCGGCTGGTTGTTGTATGGGTGGGAAGTACCACCAGGTGATGGTGGTTTTTTGGGTGGCGTTGCGTCGGCGGTCTCGGCCTCGTGTACGCGTGAGTCGGCGCAGCCATCGTGTTTGTAGGAGGACGGATTCTCGTACGGTACATACTTGGAAACCCCGGCCCTTGGATGATACGGATTTGAGCTGTGTGTTCCAGTGGGATTCTGACTCCCGCACCCCAATGATGTACCCTAGATGTGGATGCTGCCGGCGGTGCTGCTTCCATGTCTCGGGATCCATGGTTGTACTATCCATAGCTCATGTGGTGGTCGGCGTGTATCGTTGGCGGATGGTGGTGATGCTTGTTGCGTTGCCCCCAGTGCTGTCGTCTCGACGGCAAGGGTGCCTGCGTGTGGTACCATGCAGTGTTCAATTGCCAGGCTGCCATGCAGTTTCTGCACATCAAATAAACCAGCCCACATTTCCAGCCATTGGCTTGGCACCGTCCAGGCGTGTGGGTTCTCCATGCAATAGTCGTGGAGTTGTTGCTCGTAGACTCGGAGGATTTCTGCAAATTCCTGGACTGTTTGCTCTGCGACTTCTGCCTATCGTTGGTACGCATGTGCTTGTGCGTAGTGTGTCCATAGGCGGGTTGTACTCGCAGATTGCAGTATGCGGCGCTTGAAGGAGTGAATGAACTGGTCATCATCTGTGGAGGGGTGCACGGGTTGGTAGATGTCGAATTTTGTTACCGTTGTGAGCCAGTGCGCACTCCGGTATTCCGCCGCTTCAGTCATGACCTCAATCATGCGTGCTGCCCGGTCCGCTTTTGCCATACCACACTGTAGTTGGCGTAGCAGTACCTCCGTGGTTGGTTGCTCTTGGGGTGCGACCCTTGGGGGTGGTGGTTGTTTGTGGATCCATGGCTTGGCCCACGGCATTTTGGCTGTGTGTGTGTGTGTCTGGTTTGTCCTCGCTGGTGCCGGGGCTGGTGCTTCGTCCGAGGAGTATTCATCGGGTATGGTGTCTTGGGATGGGTTTCGGGGGAGTGCGGAGTCGGGTAGGCCTCGTTGGCGTTTGGATCGTGCTTGATGGCGGCGTGCTCGTGCTGCAGCTTGGGCTGCACGCATTTCCTGATAGATGCGGTGTTTCGCCGCTGGGGCGGCCTTAACCTTGTTTTTTGCGCGGCGCGACCATCGTCGTGGCTTGGTGTGTTTCGGGGCGGTGTGTTCGTGGGCGCTGGGTGTGTGTGGGGCGGATGGGTTTGGCAGTGTCATTGCTGCCCGGCGCTTGTGGCCGGCGGGTCGGGCTTGTTCCGTTTCGGCCCAATGGCCTCGTGTGCTTGATCCTTGGTTTCATAGAGGTCACTCTCTGGAACCCAGCGGATGACTTTGGTGTCCGTGTCTTCGGTACAAAGCACCGCTACTCCGCTGACGTCTTTTCTCGATGACAGGTCCACTCGTACACGACGTGCTTCCAGCTTTCGGGTGGCTCCTCGAATATTTGCCCATTTTGTTTGCACTTCGGCACCTGTATCTCCCCGCAATGTCTTCTCCGCTTCCGACGCAGTACGCTTCTCGAGCACCTGTGTCCTCATATGTGTGTCTCCTTCGTCCGGTGTGGGTTCTTGGTCGGTAGAATTTTCCGTGGTGTCCTGGAGTAGGGCGGCTTCGGATTCATCCAACGTGACTTCGGGTGGAGCTTCGGGCACTTCAAGGCGTTGTTGTTTGAGGAGTTGTTCGAAGCATTTGGCGTTGAATGCTTGGTGTGCATTATATTGTAATTCGAATGTCCCTACGCTCTTTTGGATGGATTTTGTCGTTGATTCAGACTCCAAGTTTGTGACACGGCCCGACAATGTATCAACTTGTCCTTGTATCTCTTTTGATGCACGTGTGGTTGGCGTTGGCACTGGTGCTGGTGGTCCCATTGTTGGATTCTTGGTGCGTTCTTGCGTGGCGGTGGCGGTGGTTTTCTTGGGAGCGGGCTCCGCCTTCTCTTTTTCCTTCGCCTTGCTCTTCCCGTCCTCCGTTGATCGCTCCTTGTCCTTCGTGCGCTCTCCCGACTTCGGAGTGTCAACGTCCACGTGTGTGACGTCGGATGTTCTTTTTATCGTCATCGTATCACCGTCGGCATCAATGAGTCCTTCTCCATTCCACACGGCCGTTTTTGCGTCTTCACCATTGTGGTAAATGAGTAGGAGTTTTGGTCCCTGTACTTCGATATCCGGTTCCGTATCGGTGTTGAGTTGATCCACCACGTACTCAATGTGTGCCGGTGTCCATTTGTATCGCTCATGTGCTTGCACAAGAATGTGGTGGCGCTCCGGTGCTTCTTCATCGCCTCCATCGTTGGAATCTCGTCTATATTGCGTCGTAGCACGTTCGGATTTTGGTGGTAGGAGCATGATGTCCTCGAAGATGAGGCCTTCGTCTCTCGCCTTTCTCCATCGTGAGAGATTGGTTAGTACTCTTTGGAGATTTCTTTTTCTTCCGGTGATTTTGGTACAATCCCATGACCTGTGCCCGTGCTGCCCACAGTTAAAGCAGATCTCGTCTCTCACTATGTTGCCTTGTTCATCCACGTCCTCGCAGTCATGTCTCTCGGGGCAGTCCCAGGCCGTATGACCTTTGCCGCAAATGATGCACTCCAGTTTTCTTTCACCATCGTCCCATCGCTTGCGGTTGCCTTTTCCTTTTCCACCCCGTTTCGGATCGGCGGTATTTGTTTTGCGTTTGTTCTTGGGGCAATTGATCGTCGTGTGTGTGCTCATCGTGTTGCAACTCCGGCAGTAATGTTTGGGCGGCATCCTTCTCGTTGGCTGGCTTGGTGACGGGCGGTACGTAGTACGGAATCTTCGTAGTACGTGTAGTTTTACGATGTCCCTTTCGCGGCTCGGGGACAAAGACGGTAGTAGAGGATGATTCTTGCACGTACGCACAGGCAAAGCTCAACAGTGGATCAATTTCATTCCATAAAGCTAAGCGTGACGGGAACATGGTTCAATGGGTTTTCCTCGTGGTTCATAAAGAAGCACGTGTATATGCATGCATGTTCTTTGGTCGCACATAGCTGTTGCTCTTTCGCTTTGCGTGTGTAGTTCTTCAATAAGCTCAAACGCTCAAGAATCGTTCATTCATTTATATCATGGCATTCGCAATTCCGAAGAAGCTGGGTAATCTAGCTATCTTTTTTTCGAATCAACTTTTCTCATTATCTAAGATTCCCCCTAAACCATCCCTCTACTCATTTTCTCTCTTTCTCTATTTCCCTGGTTTGATAGTAACTATGCTCCTCTGTGTTCCAACTCCCTTCCCTGTATGATTATCCAACTCTTTCTTTCATTGTGCCCCTTCCTGACTATGATTGGGTGGTTTAGGCTGTATCGCCCATCACCCCATATCCCTGAGCTTTTTGTATCCCATACCGGTAACCCGGGCCCGCCTTCGGCGGTAGAACCAACACTTGTGAAATGAACAATTAGTCCATTGGGATATTAGTAGCATTTAGCCTTGTTCAAGCAGGCTCTCTGTGTCGCGCATGCGACCAGTTGCGCCAGCGGAGTTGCCTGTTCCAAAGTTGATTTGAGAAATGCTCTTCTGTTTCTGTCAATGAAAATTCTATTTTCTGGTCTCTTTTTCTGTAATAGTGCTTGTTGGATCATTTGTGCTGGCTACGGCGCCCTTTTCAACTACTGTAGAAATCAATCGAAATAGAGAATAATAACTCCGTTGAGAAGCCTTTCCTCTTTTCCTTTCCCTTATTTTTTAATAACGTAGCCCGGACTGCTTGGATGTTTTCCTTATCTTTTAATGCTGGACATCATCGCAGGATGTATTTTTAATACCCTTGCGCTGTGCTCAGCGATTGCTTAGGCCGCTGCGCACGCTGATCGCTTCTGAAAATGGAAAAAAAAATTGCATAACAGCCCTCCTTCCCGTGCAAGTGCCAGGAATCAAACCAATGGTTGCCAAGTCGTACCCATGCGCGTTGGCCGCTAGGGTACTCCCTCTCAGCAGGGTGCGCGCAAATCATTTGTATAATTCCTGGGTTTATCCAGGCAGGAGCCGTGCCGGCAGCAGCGCCGAACAGTTTTTCTGTAAATCGGATTTCTGTACTTTTTAATTGGCAGAATTTCAATTCCTGTAAATTTTTTTCTGTATTTTTAATGAAAACCGGTGCTGCCAAATTCTGGATCTGTATTTCGATTGATTTCTACAGTATGATAGGCAACATGCTCTTTCCTATGTTGATCTGATTGTGTGCAAAACTGTCCGCGACCTGCTAGTACTTGGATAATGAAGGAATGTCACGAAAATCGGGACCACATGTGTTCTGTTGAGTAATGCAACGTCAAGAGACACTGTCACTTGTATTTGCGCACAACGCTCACATGCAGGTTCATGGCCATCTGAAGAGTGCTTTCTTCTGTGTCTTCGTTTGCTCACGCCGCCTAGCTTCGCTAGAATATTCTATTGAATGTTTAAGATGATATCCAGGCTATCTGTTCCAAAAGCAGAGGACAAGAAAGATCCAAATGCCATCTAGGAGTAGCTTTGACTAAGAATTTAAGGTAGGAAATACCCAAGAGTGCAAAGATAAGTACATAGAAGGAACTCGGCAAAATTTGTACGCGACTATTTTTTAAAACTATAGGCCATTGAAGCAAAATTCAATTGAATTATAATGGTTGGCCTGTGCTCACTGATTTCTGCATTGAAGAGCAACCTTACTACACGGAGGGTTAGAAAGTAGTGAAATACCTCGGTGTTTAATTGACATCCATTGGAATCAGGCAACGGCGTACTCCCTATCTTTTGTGTACCTTTGGTGAATTTAGAATTCTGGCGCAAATACCAATAAAGGTTAGATAGACGAAAAGACCCTGTACTTCTTTACCGATCCATAAGATTAGAGTGGACCGGTGGAACCGCGTCCTTCTGTCTTATGGTCTGTTTATTTGGGACAATTGGCGATTCTATACTAATATCACCTCCTTTTCTTTGTTATCCTACACTTTAATCCAAATATTGCCCAGCTCTATTTGATTTAGTCTAAAAGAAACGTCAGGGATAACAGCCTGAAGTAGCCCCTATCTTCTTCCAGGACCTCGATGTCGACTCTTTCTTCCTTCTTACCCAAAGACAGTAAGCTAGTTGTGGTCTGTTCGACCCATAAAAGATCACGTGAGTTGGGTTTAGATCCTTGTAAAAGAGGTCCGATTCTATCTTCTTCCCTTAGTTTCCCTTTCTATCCTCTTGTACGTAAGGACCAAGGATTCCAAGTTCCCTGCTCTCTTCACTTGCCCTTAAACTCCCCTGAACTCTCCCTCTCAAGCATCCCAATCTCTCCGGAAACTCTCCTCCTCTCTCGAGTTTGTTACTCTTTCAATCTAGCCTAATCATCCCCTCCCCTTGCAAGATTGACTGCGGCCCTCAATCAAGGCTCTCTTCTGGTCCGGGCGCACTGATCACTAATAAGGGCAGTGAATGGCTGAATGAGTTTGTTAAGATTTAACGGAATGTCTATCTATCTTTCTTTATTTTATTTCAGTTTAATGGAAAACTTCCCAGTCACATGAGCTACACATAGAAGTCCATATTTGCAGGGCATAAACGCAAAGAAGTCAATAGAAATGGCATAAATTCTCCTCTTTTCCCTTTGGGTTTTTTGTACGGGCCAAGGCCCGCACCGCCTAGCGGGGCCGGGCAAAAGCCCGTCCGCCGAAGGCGGTAAGGATGATCCGACTGTGCATCCGACTGTGATGCTATTTCTGCCATCCGTGTTCAATCGTCGAGCGCTGCCAGTAGTCATCAACATTAGAAGCCTGTAAATCAACAATTTGCAGCCCTGTGGCCTTTTGTAGTGTGTCGTGTGACCCTTTGTTAGCCCCTTTGCTAAGCTATGCCTTCGGATACCGAACTGCCGGAAGGGGATGAGCAGCAGACCGCATCGCAAGCCGTTCACACAGGAGAGAAGACACGGGCGCAGTCGGGGCAGGCTCCAGTGAATCGGACGGGGACAGACCGGGCAACGGAAACATTCCGGACAACGTGGATCAAAAAGGAGCCGGTCAAGATACAGCTGACCAAGATAAAGTTTGACACCGACCTCACGCGTGGGCAGACCAGAGAGAGGGACGAGGACTCAGTACTATCGCGGATCGCAAGCCTGAGGACAAATCCACCCTGCCGGCCTATCTCAAACATTCTCATGTGGCGAAACGAAGGTACACTACCATCCTGTCACACACCCGTCGTTATTTTCACACAGTCTGGTCGTTTGGGCACTGCAGTGCCCATCTCGCTGACATCTCCCATCTTCCATCTCCCTGTGGTGCATTTTTCTATCAGCTGAAATTCCCTACTGCTTGGGCGGGGCTCATATCCTGACGGCACTCCAAAGACTTCACCGAGAATACTGTGAGAAGTCACGGGCACTGCCGGACTGGTTACAACACGTCTACTGCGAGGAGATCAGACACGACTGTCCTGTTGACATCAGAGAGATTATTGGAGGCGATCACAATGCGGTACAACACTCAGTGAGCAAGCTGAGTATGGGACAAGTGGCCGCTCGAATTTGGACTGAAGTGCAGAAGGGCAAAGCGAAAGACATGCTGCTGGTGGCTCTGCGGAAGTGTGGCCGGCTGGGCGAGAAAACATCTGTGCTATTGGGATGCAGCGTTCTAGGGCGTGGTGCGGAACCCCCCCAATTTTGGGTGTTGTTAATATGGTTGGAACCCGGAATTTCACATGTTACATGGGTGCACTATGATGCAACAATGTGCCTTCCATGTTTCGTTTGCTCGATATTGCCCGTTTTGCACTTTTTGCGATTTGATCTTTGTGTGCTCTAACTAGTTAGAACGGGGTTAGAACGGGGTTAGAGCACTAGTTATCGCGTGGGTTATCGCGCGATAACCTAGTTATCGCGGGGGTTATCGCGGGGGTTATCGCGCGATAACTAGTTATCGCGCGAGTTATCGCGTAGGTTATCGCGCTTCATTTTATGTTTCCCCTTTTCGCTTTAGCTCTCAAAGCTTTCATATTCTTCGTAATGGCCCTTGCTGCTGCCCACGCTTGGTGCGAGCACCATCAAAAGCTCCTTGGGGTCCGTCGCCTTGGCGGTCCTGAGGGGTTTACGATGGGTGATGCCAATGTGAGGCGCCCTGTGGCGACCCGCTTTGAACATGGTGTGGACTTTGGACTCCTTGTCCATAAGTCCCCCTTCATGGCGGACAAGCGAGACCCCCTGGTTCTCAGCAACTACATCTTCGAGTTGCTAGAGGTAAATCCAGGGGTTGCTGGATTTTTGATCCAGCTTCATACCGAGGATGTGGACGCGGTGGTGGAGTCCGTCACCGCTCATGCCGAGAAGGGTGCGGGGACTCAGGTTGGTCCCCCACCAGGTGGATCCATTGGTGCTTGGCACATTCCACCTTTTTTGCCGAGAAACCGAGGAACATTTTTCAGTTTTCCTCCATCCCAACGGAGTATCGGCATGGGCCTTACAAAAGGAGGCTCAAAAATTGTTTTAAGGGTTGGTCCTTGGTGAGCCCAAGTGTGTCCCTCCGCCACATGCACCATTGCATGTCCATGAACGCCCTGGAGCAAGGGCTTTTGGGACTGGAGGCAGCCAAGGCCTCAGACATTGATGACTTTGTATGAAAAACGACCACACATGCTTTGTGCCAAGTGTTTTCTGTTGTTTGTCCTAGGGAGGGAGGGAGGAGGGTCGCGCGATAACTACACGCGATAACTACGCGATAACTGAGTTATCGCGCGATAACTAGCGCGATAACTAGTTAGAGCAAGGTGCTCTAACTGCGTTCTAACTCTGTTCTAACTGTGCTCTAACTCTTTGACCCCCCCCCAAAAAACCACCCCTACAATGAGGGTTATGTGGGGAAAGAAAGGGGATGGGGGGTTTTTGAGGGTGCTGAATCCATTTTTTTAGGTGGTTTGCCCCAAAATTGAGGGTAGGTGGGTGTTCCAGAAATTGCGTTCTAACTAGGGGTTCCGCACCACGCCCTAGAACGCTGCATCCCAATGAGAGATGCACGATGAGACCACCGTTGTCAGTCCTTTGCGTACCTGTGGCCTGTCCAACACTGTATCCCTGCCAGGACTCAATCTGAAAAAATTGGAGACCGCTGGTTTCATTACTGCAGATATCTGGTGGGCGCGTGGCTGAGTTTATTGACACCTTTGAGAAGACTGCCGGTGAAGGTATTATGTCCTCTGAGCACCTGTTTTCGTCGTCTTTTGGTGTTCATGGGAACTGCAGTGCCCAAATTCGATGCGACCCTAATTTTTGCACTGCAGTGCTCAACCCCTATGTAACTACGAAGCCAAGGGACATTCGCCAACTTGCTTCGGAATGCAGCCAAATCATGGCGGGTGTCTATTATGTTGTTACACTGGCTACCTAGGGATTTTTTCCTCCTTTTTGGTGTAAATGGAAACTTTTTACCCTGAAAAACCCCGGGTTTCATGCCCCTCTCGTGCTGAAAACACTCCTACACGGTGAAAAAGTCCCAACCATAACAACAAAGCAACGCAACCATAAGCTGTAAAATATAGATAGTTCCTCACGTTTCATGCACAAGGCGTAGCAACAACACAGTGCACAAGTACAAGCAAGTTGAATGCTCTCGACATGGAGTTGACCAGGAGTTGGCGAATGTACAGTATCTGGGGTTGGCTTCGTAGTTACATACACTCTGCGGCCGTTGACGGGACTGCATGGCGACCAGATGGATAAAATACTGCTGTACATGGCTGGAGATGGGGCCAAGATCGCAGGACTACATGCCAAGGCCAGACTGTTGAAGCGGGACCGCCTGTGGGAGATGCTGTACCTTCACCCGGACAACACGCTCATCCATCCTTCTCGACGTATGTTTATGGGGCGGCAGGGTCTGGCGCGATCGCTGTTGACCCCCCCCCCCCCGGACCCACGACGTAAGGCTGTTTCCATCCCAGTGGTACCAGTGGTCTCCTGTTCTAACAGTGAACGTGCATGAAATGCAAAGAGTCCGCAAACTGCTTGCAAAGTCGCCGAGGGCCGCCAAATTGTCACTGGGGAAATGGACCTGGAGTGCCGAAAATCCCTTACCAAGCAGGGACACCATCCAGAAAGCACCACTGTGGCAGGATGAGGAATGGGCTGACCTGAGGATTGCGCTGGCGAGGCCTGTCAAGGAAACTGCAGTGACAACGATTGATGGGGAGAAATCATGCAACAACTATCTGGCTCAACAAGCCGCAGGATGGGACTGAAGCAACCGGAGCTCGTGCAGAGGCAATTGCGTTGGTTCCTGGCAAGGCTAACCCGTATACGATTGCATTGAGGGAGTACAAAGCGGTATGCAACCATTAGGCATAAGAATGGGATCGATTTCGCATTGGTGGTCACTTTAGGCACTGCAGTGCCCATCTGTGGGATGCAGCGTTCTAGGGCGTGGTGCGGAACCCCCCCAATTTTGGGTGTTGTTAATATGGTTGGAACCCGGAATTTCACATGTTACATGGGTGCACTATGATGCAACAATGTGCCTTCCATGTTTCGTTTGCTCGATATTGCCCGTTTTGCACTTTTTGCGATTTGATCTTTGTGTGCTCTAACTAGTTATCGCGGGGTTAGAACGGGGTTAGAGCACTAG
The DNA here is from genome assembly GCA_964036045.1 of Eutreptiella sp. 'Long Island Sound 2002'. Classification (NCBI taxonomy): domain Eukaryota; phylum Euglenozoa; class Euglenophyceae; order Eutreptiales; family Eutreptiaceae; genus Eutreptiella; species Eutreptiella sp. 'Long Island Sound 2002'. The sequence continues at coordinate 50,715,706 of OZ038388.1, read as the reverse complement.
TTATCGCGTGGGTTATCGCGCGATAACCTAGTTATCGCGGGGGTTATCGCGGGGGTTATCGCGCGATAACCTAGTTATCGCGTGGGTTATCGCGTGGGTTATCGCGCTTCATTTTATGTTTCCCCTTTTCGCTTTAGCTCTCAAAGCTTTCATATTCTTTGATAATGGCCCTTGCTGCTGCCCACGCTTGGTGCGAGCACCATCAAAAGCTCCTTGGGGTCCGTCGCCTTGGCGGTCCTGAGGGGTTTACGATGGGTGATGCCAATGTGAGGCGCCCTGTGGCGACCCGCTTTGAACATGGTGTGGACTTTGGACTCCTTGTCCATAAGTCCCCCTTCATGGCGGACAAGCGAGACCCCCTGGTTCTCAGCAACTACATCTTCGAGTTGCTAGAGGTAAATCCAGGGGTTGCTGGATTTTTGATCCAGCTTCATCCGGACGATGTGGACGCGGTGGTGGAGTCCGTCACCGCCCATGCCGAGAAGGGTGCGGGGACGAAGACGACCCTCTATGTGGGTCAGGAGGAGGAGGAGGAGGAAGTGGAGGAGGAGGAGGATGATGCGGGGGGGGTGGGGGCTGGGGGGAGGAAGGAGAAGCCCCACAACCCCCTCATGATTAGTGTCCAGAAGGTAAGGATCCGACCGGGTAAGGGGAAGGGGCAGTCGGATGGTTGGTTCCCCCAACCCCTCACCCACAACACCCGCCGGGTCTGCACTGACGACCCCGAAAACAAGCTCCCCATGCACTCCCTTTGCCCCACAAGGGAGTGGGAGCGTGAGTGGTATGGGGTCACCACTCCCAACATTGTTTCGGGGCAGGTCCAGGGGGTGATTCTTTTTCCATTTGGGGCAACACCCCCCCTTATTGGGGAGGCGGAGGAGGTGGTTGCCGCCGAGCCCTTGGGGGCCTTTAATAGGGACCCCAATGACCTTGTGCTCACCGTGGGGGGGAAGCTGGTGGTCAACCACCTCCTGGAGCACGATTTTTTGAGTGATGTGCAGCTCCAAAGTCTTTTGGATGATTTGGATAGGGTGCCTCTCTCAGAGAAGGCACCCATTTTCAATGAGAACCCCCCCATTGTCGGCAGGCCCCAAGATTCTGGGACCCGCCGTACATTGTATGGCAACTATGGGGGTGCCAACCACCACAGGCACAACCCCCACAAGCTCCATGATCTGCCAGTCCTCAAAAGGGTGGCAGATCGTGTGCTTGAGACGGCGAAGAAGACTGTGGTGGGGGGGGTTGGATGGAGCTGCACCATCCTTGACATGGCCGAAATTTCGAGCTATGACCACACCCCCCAGCACCTCCATCGCGACGCCCCCCCCTACACCATTCCTGAAGGCACATTGATTGTCAATTGCCTTATTATGCTAACCCATAATCATGAGGAGGAGGATGGGTCACATTTTCTTTCCGTGCCCTCCAGCAGTTCGGGGTTCCCTGACCCTTGGGTGGAGAGGGCTGTGCCATTCAAGAGGGGCAGTGCCTTTTTTTTTAATGCCCTTGATGTACACCGGGGGTCGGGGATTCCCAAGGCCTCCCCCACGGGGGTGTCCCACCCCCGCCTCATGGCATTTTTTGCCATTGAGCTTACCCAAGGGGGGAATCTTCGATTCCCCAACCTGCACGTGACCCAGTCCATTAAGAGGCCCCAGCTGGGGGCACCTGCTGGCCGGGTGGCGAGGACAGTCTAGTGTGATGGGGCGGTTAGGTGTAGGGGGAAGGTGGTAGCCAATTGCTACGGATGCAATCGGCTGATTTTGTGCACCGCCCACAAAGATGGCCTTTGTGTGCCATGCCAGGAGGGGGAGGAGGTGGAGGGGGGGGAGGAGGAGGAGGTGGTGGTGGACCCCAATGGGGTCAGCATTGAGCAATCTGCTCAGTGCTTGCTCCCGGTGGGAACAACCACAGGGCATTTTTTGTTGTCGGGGTGGGGGATTGGGAGGGAGGTGATTGCCCCCCTCACTAACGAGGAGGCGGGGGCGGTCGCAGGCCACCCCGATCAGTGCCCCTTGGCCAAGGTGTGCCATGGGGAGGCACTGCCCTGGCCCACCTTGCAAGGGCATGTTGGGATGAAGGTGCCGGCGGGCACCATTTTGGTGGTGAGGAGGGGGTTGTATGGGGGAGTGGCAAGGGTGGCCCCTGAGGTGGAGGGGGTGGCCCAGGTGGTGGAGTGGCGGCAGGTGGGGGAGTATGCGGCCGTCACGGACTTCGTGTGGCTGCGGAGGCTGGGCCTGGTGCTGGACGACGCCAAGAAGGAGGGCCAAGGCATGTGTCCATGTCACCAGGTGTGAAAACTTCCCACAACACCCTGCTCTAACCCCTGCTCTAACTAGTTATCGCGCTAGGTTATCGCGTTCTAACTAGGTGCTCTAACTAGTTATCGCGCTAGGTTCTCGCGTTCTAACTAGTTATCGCGGGGTTATCGCGGGGGGTTGTCGCGGGGGTTATCGCGCGATAACCTAGTTATCGCGGGGGTTATCGCGCGGGTTGTCGCGTGTTTTTTTTTGTTTCTTTTGTTTTTTTCAGGCTACCATCTTGCAGCTGCCCCGCATCTTCGTCAAGGACGACGCCCAGGCAGCCGACGCAGCAGGCGGAGCGGCAGAAGCAGCGGGGGCACGGCCCGCCAAGCCGGTGGCGGCCCGGTTGGAGGTGGAGGGGGAGAAGAGGCTGCCGGAGGGGGCGTCGTGGCGGTTTGGGGAGCCTGGGGATGAGGCCTGCAGGATGGGGGGGACGGGATGGTACCAGCAGGTCACCATCACAGAGAAGGAGGGGGGGTTGGAGAGGAAGACCAACCTCACCCTCCCCTCCTATGTGTGGGTTGGGGGGGAAACGGCCAAGTGGCCGCAAGCCGCAGAGGGGGAAACGGTTGCGGCTTTTTTGTGTTTGTTTGGGATGAGCGATCCCCCCCAAAGGAAATCTTATTTCCTTTTGAGGGTGTGTTTTTTGTGGGAGGGGGAGTATACGGGGAGGGAAGTGTGGCAGAAGCTGCACAGGGGGGGGGACATCCACCAGGTTGGTGGGTATGACCCCCCCCCCTTCTGTGGTGGACGCCACTGCCGATTGGGTTCGGCAGTATGCACCCAAGGGGGGAAGGCCGGGAAAAGGCCAGACGAAGCGGGGACCTGACGTGGTGGTGGTTGAGCCGGATGCCCCCCCCCCCCTTAGGGGTAAGGGCCAAACCCCCGCCCCCAAGCCCTCCCCCAAGCCATCGAAGGTGGCAAAGGTGGCGGCAGCCCAGCCCCCCCATGAGGCCCTGGACGTGGAGGCCTTGGGGGCCAGTGTGGCCACCCACGTGACGGACGCTTGCCAGGTTTTGGTGGAGCAGGCGGCCGCCACGGGGGTCGAGGCCGCACTGGCCAAGGGTCGGTCGGCCGACCACAAGTCGGCCTTGGCAAAGGCCGAAAAGGCCCAGGGCAACACCCAGCGTGCCCTGGACCAGGCCCTCAACCTGGCCGCCAAGAGGGGGGAGGAGCTAAGGTGGAGGCGATGAGGGAGGCCCTGAGGGAGGCCCAGGAGGGGAGGCGGAAGGCGGAGGTGGAGGTGGCCCAGCTTAGGGTGGAGGTGGAGGGGCAGCGGAGGAGGGGGGATGACCTTGGGCAGCGCTTGGGGGTGGCTGAGGCGCAGGTGCGCAGCCTCACCTCCACCCTCTGTGCCTCCTTCGGGGCGCAGCAGGCCCAGCAGGGGCTGGCGCCGCAAGGGTTGCAGAGTCAGGGTAGCGGGAGTAGGAGTGGGAGCCAATGACTAGTGGATTTGCTCAAGGGGTTGCCCAAGGGCATTTTTCGTGGGGAGGAGCGATATGGGGCCCAAGTGGACATGTGCCACTTTGGCCTCGTGGGAAGTGGAAACCCCAACCCCTCTAATTTTAGGGCGACCCACATGGCCGCTGCTACCCTCAGGCCTGCCCTCACCCCCTTGGTAGCAGACCTCAATGGGTATTGCACCTCCAATGCTCCACCATGGTTCACATGGTGTAGCATCCAAATTGTTCGCCCCCAAGGGACGGACACCATGGGCCTCCACTCCCATTTGCGGGATGGGGCGCCCATGGCGCTTATTGTGTGTGTGGGGTCTTTCACGGGGGGTGAGTTTTGGGTGGAGAGTGGTGGCCTGCTGAATCCCTCCTTGAGGGAAAAAAAGCGGCACACCCGTGTGTGCAAGGGTAGGGCGGTGGAGGGTTGGGCATGCACCGCCACCCCCCAAGCCCCGGTGTTGTTCAACACCAGGGCACTACACGCTCCATTGCCATGGGAGGGCGAGCGATGGAGCGTGATTTTTTATAGTGCGGGGGGGGTTCTGCACTGCACGCCTGTGTGGCGGCAGCAGCTGCTGTCCATGGGTTTTAGGGTGCCCAATGCTTCCTCTAACCCCTCCAGCTAGTGTTATTTGTGATTCGATTATTGTTCACTATTTCTATTACTGTACTCTGTGGACTCTGAGGAGGGGCAACTAGCCCGGAACATGTCCATTTGACTGATTTGAATTTGTGATTGTGGCGCCATGTACCCCGTGCCTGCACATTGTTGACATCTCCAAGGTTTCCTGGGTGCAAAATCAACGTTTGTGAAGGTTTTAGGGTGCCCAACGCTTGCTCTAACACCACCAGTTAGTGCGCACTAACCCCTGCTCTAACTAGTTATCGCGGGGGTTATCGCGCTCTAACTGGGTGCTCTAACTAGTTATCGCGGGGGGTTATCGCGCTCTAACTAGTTATCGCGGGGGGTTATCGCGGGGGTTATCGCGCGATAACCTAGTTATCGCGGGGGTTATCGCGTGGGTTATCGCGTGTGTTTTTTGGGCCCTTGCTTCAAAACCCTCCCTCATTTCGCGCCCAGGTCCTCTTATTCTTCATGGACAATGCTGTCAATGAGGCCCTGCGGGCTCTCAACACAGCCAACCTGCGGCGGTACACCGATCTGCAGTGCCCCAAGGCCCGGCGGCGGCGTTTGAAGGCGGTTCAGCGGCTGGTGCGAGTTCTATTGGGTGACCCAGACGTCGTGTGTGGCACCAACACCAAAGGCGAAGTTTGTTTAAGTGGTGGGGCGTGCACTGCCCTGTCTGGCCCACTTGGCGGCCATCTTGCATTAACAGCTCAGGAGCATGAGGCCCTGAGCATGCTACGCATGGCATGCAGCATGCATCTCTCCCAACGGGCCCTTTTGCGAATGCCCCGCCGTTGCACACAACGGGACCTAAGGACCGTTCGGCAACGGATCATGCCCTACTTTCCCCAAACCACCATTGTAAAGTCTACCACAGGCCGCAATAGGGCAGCTGCCCATGTGCCTTTGCAATCAATTGTGCAAAATGCAATATCTATGGCCCGAGTTATTGGGAAACCCCCCCCTAGTGGCGTTGCCATTATTGTTATTTCAGTTGATGCGACTTCCTTGTGGAAGGCATCCTCTACCCGTGCGGATGTATGGGTTAATGTATGGGGGGGGGGCAAAATATGCTTCGAAGGTGAAGCTATGGGCCTCATGGTTTTGCATGGATGGCGGGGATGAACAGGCTTTTTTGAGAAGCCTGGACATCTCCGCCAACCTCAACCAAGAGGTGAGGGATGTGGAAGAGGACGTTGTCCTCTTTCAAAACCAATTTTTGACTTGCACTGTCATTTTGACAGGGGATGGGAAGGGGATGCAAGCAATGGGGGGGGCTGGGTCTAAGTGTTGGTTGTGCAAAGACCCCAATGGGATTGTTGAGCAAAGGGGGGTGGAGTCCACCTCAAGATGGGGGTCATTCTTGAGAAGTGTGACCCCTGATAGGCGGCCTGGGGACTACCAACATGCAGCATGCCGCATCCTAAACGGCATTGCAAAGCGCATTGAGACCACCCTTCAGGCCCTCCCCCCTGGTACCCCTGGTAAGGCCCAAGCTCTTGCAGCTTTGCAGGCCTTCAAACAAGCCCTCAAGGATGAGACCTCAGGCATCCCTCTTAGGGAACGCCTCCCTTCGGCCTCGAGGGCCACAGAAAAAGATTTCGATCTAACCAGCACCAAAGTTTTCCTAACCTCCCCCCCCTTCCAAAGGCAATTTGTGGAATGCCTCAAAGAGCATGTCCCCACAGTGAGGACCCCTGGGGGACCTATGTTATGGGTTGTTGTGCATGTCATGGTGAAATGCATTGAGGGTTTGTATGAGCTTTGGAGGGTGAGGGAGTTGTACACTCTAACCCAAGTGGAACGCCACCGTGCGTTGACCACAAAATTTTCAAAAGCGTGGGGAGACTCAGGTTGGTCCCCCACCAGGTGGATCCATTGGTGCTTGGCACATTCCACCTTTTTTGCCGAGAAATGGAGGAACATTTTTCAGTTTTCCTCCATCCCAACGGAGTATCGGCATGGGCCTTACAAGAGGAGGCTCAAAAATTGTTTTAAGGGTTGGTCCTTGGTGAGGCCAAGTATGTCCCTCCGCCACATGCACCATTGCATGTCCATGAACGCCCTGGAGCAAGGGCTTTTGGGGCTGGAGGCAGCCAAGGCCTCAGACATTGATGACTTTGTATGAAAAACGACCATACATGCTTTGTGCCAAGTGTTTTCTGTTGTTTGTCCTAGTGAGGGATGGAGGAGGGGTGCGCGATAACTACCCGCGATAACTACGCGATAACCGAGTTATCGCGCGATAACTAGCGCGATAACTAGTTAGAGCAGGATGCTCTAACTGCGTTCTAACTCTGTTCTAACTGTGCTCTAACTCTTTGACCCCCCCCCCAAAAACCACCCCTACAATGAGGGTTATGTGGGGAAAGAAAGGGGATGGGGGGTTTTTGAGGGTGCTGAATCCATTTTTTTAGGTGGTTTGCCCCAAAATTAAGGGTAGGTGGGTGTTCCAGAAATTGCGTTCTAACTAGGGGTTCCGCACCACGCCCTAGAACGCTGCATCCCATGTAATGAAATGTGCTTTTGACAACAGGTCTTCATTGAGCGTACGAAGGAACAAATGGACGATATCCATCCGCTGGTGCCGAAGGTTGCTGCGAAGTTGGTACCTGTGGCTATTGGTGGAATGGCGGCCGACGTTAAGTTCCTGGTTAATCAATTGCGCGACTCTGAGGAGTGTGGAGGGTGGCAGTATATTATGACCTCTTTTTTTGATCAGGCAGTCGGTCACCCGACCTATCGGTTCGAGGAGAGGACTATTTGCTTCTGTGTCCCCGACAAGTTTAGGGTGAAGGTCCCGAATATTTTCATTTGCGATCCGGGTGCATACGGCAGCACCGTTGGTCTGGCAGCGGCTGGTTGGCTCCTGCGTGTGCTTGGTATTGTTCCCCGACGCGACAGACAGTCCGAGGATGAAGTCTGGCTCCTGCTTTTGACAGCATCGGCTGTATTGCCAGCACAGCTCCTGTCCTGCCTTCCTGCCCCTGTCTGGCAGCTTGCTTCACTGGGCGCCAGGGTTTGTTTAACGAGTTCTGTGAACAGCTAGCGGCGTATGTGCAGGAGATGGACTGTGTCTACTTGGTTAACTGGGACGCTTGGATGCCAAGGATTAGGGACTGTATGCCAGTTGTGGTGCAGCAGCCTGGGGAAGGGGAAGATGAGGAGGGGGGGGACGATGTGGAGGAAGAGGAGGATGACGAGATCGTGCTGGTCGGAGGTGGTGACAGCAAGAAGAGGAGCACCCCCAGCAAGAAGAAGCCGTCCTCCGACGACAGTGGGGATGAGGTTGATGATCCCCCCAAAAGGCCAGCCAAAAAGGCCAAGGACAGTACCCCCCTCAATATGTTTCACGCCAAAGTAGGTCAGGCCAAGGGTAAGAAGGCTCCACCAAAGAAGAAGTAGACTGCGTCGTGCGGTTGGCAGTGCCTGTGTCCATGTCAGTAGTTTTTTCGCCTCGATTTGCACACTGTCGCGCGTCCTGTTCTATGCAGGTGTGAGACCGGTGCCCTTTTTCATGTTTTGGTAATTTTGGGTGCTGCAGTGCCCAAATTCAGCGTCTCGCCATTTTTCTACCCCTGCTGCGCCACTTCTTTTGCAGGCATTGTTGCCGTCATTTATTATTGCATTTGCTGCACTGGCGGCGCCTCCGTTGTTTGTCGGCACCACTTGTGGTGCATTATTTGTCACGCTTCGCATACAATCACAGTGACTGGGTCAGCAGACGCGGTAACAAAAAGCAAACCAGACTTTTGCATGTGTTTGCTCGTCGTCCTCGTTGCTTCATTTGTTAGGTTGCATTTTACGGCGTGGTTTGAAATGCAGCAGCGGATGATTTGGAAGAATTGGATTTTTCTTTGGATGGACACTGCAGTGCCCAAATTTGAAGGGGATACATGACTTTTGACTAGCACATGTTGTACCCCCTACACACAGTCATTTTGGATAATTCACAGGTTTTTGGGGGTGTTCCCTGCAAAGCACAATTGTGCAATTTTTCAAAGTGGTTTTTCAGCCCCCGTTTTTGGGGGGTACCCATTTGGGAATTGTGGCAATTTTGCTACGTGCGTATAGGGCCGCCTAAGACATAGCCATACCCCATAGAGCCGCAGGTAGCACCGTACCGCGTGGGCCCAGACCCGCAGCCTCGTTAACATGCGGCAGCACCAGATCGCCCACCACCTCCGGATCTCGAAATCCCAGGGCGTAACCCATGGCCGTACGCAAGCCAACCCACCGCCCCCAGAAGAGGAAGTACTGGGCGGCGGGCTTGCGTACCCAGCATGACGCGGAACCTCCCCTTCTGAGGGCATGCCAGCGAGCATCAGCCCACTTGGTGTCGCGGAGCAGGCGGCCCATGGTGTCCTCAAGGAAGGGGGCCCCTCCCTCGAAAACGGGCTCTTCAGGCTGCTTCCCCTTAGCTTGGCAGTAGACTCGGAGGAATTCCATCCAGGATCTTGCGTAAGCTGCGGCCGGTCGACAGACCCATCCGGGCTCTCCCACCTTGGTGCTGTTGAACCAGAGGCCCTCCTTGCGGTCAAGGTCACAGCACCGTGGGATGCAGCGTTCTAGGGCGTGGTGCGGAACCCCTAGTTAGAACGCAATTTCTGGAACACCCACCTACCCTTAATTTTGGGGCAAACCACCTAAAAAAATGGATTCAGCACCCTCAAAAACCCCCCATCCCCTTTCTTTCCCCACATAACCCTCATTGTAGGGGTGGTTTTTGGGGGGGGGGTCAAAGAGTTAGAGCACAGTTAGAACAGAGTTAGAACGCAGTTAGAGCACCCTGCTCTAACTAGTTATCGCGCTAGTTATCGCGCGATAACTCGGTTATCGCGTAGTTATCGCGGGTAGTTATCACGCACCCCTCCTCCATCCCTCACTAGGACAAACAACAGAAAACACTTGGCACAAAGCATGTATGGTCTTTTTTCATACAAAGTCATCAATGTCTGAGGCCTTGGCTGCCTCCAGCCCCAAAAGCCCTTGCTCCAGGGCGTTCATGGACATGCAATGGTGCATGTGGCGGAGGGACATACTTGGCCTCACCAAGGACCAACCCTTAAAACAATTTTTGAGCCTCCTCTTGTAAGGCCCATGCCGATACTCCGTTGGGATGGAGGAAAACCGAAAAATGTTCCTCCATTTCTCGGCAAAAAAGGTGGAATGTGCCAAGCACCAATGGATCCACCTGGTGGGGGACCAACCTGAGTCTCCCCACCCTTTTGAAAATTTTGTGGTCAACGCACGGTGGCGTTCCACTTGGGTTAGAGTGTACAACTCCCTCACCCTCCAAAGCTCATACAAACCCTCAATGCATTTCACCATGACATGCACAACAACCCATAACATAGGTCCCCCAGGGGTCCTCACTGTGGGGACATGCTCTTTGAGGCATTCCACAAATTGCCTTTGGAAGGGGGGGGAGGTTAGGAAAACTTTGGTGCTGGTTAGATCGAAATCTTTTTCTGTGGCCCTCGAGGCCGAAGGGAGGCGTTCCCTAAGAGGGATGCCTGAGGTCTCATCCTTGAGGGCTTGTTTGAAGGCCTGCAAAGCTGCAAGAGCTTGGGCCTTACCAGGGGTACCAGGGGGGAGGGCCTGAAGGGTGGTCTCAATGCGCTTTGCAATGCCGTTTAGGATGCGGCATGCTGCATGTTGGTAGTCCCCCGGCCGCCTATCAGGGGTCACACTTCTCAAGAATGACCCCCATCTTGAGGTGGACTCCACCCCCCTTTGCTCAACAATCCCATTGGGGTCTTTGCACAACCAACACTTAGACCCAGCCCCCCCCATTGCTTGCATCCCCTTCCCATCCCCTGTCAAAATGACAGTGCAAGTCAAAAATTGGTTTTGAAAGAGGACAACGTCCTCTTCCACATCCCTCACCTCTTGGTTGAGGTTGGCGGAGATGTCCAGGCTTCTCAAAAAAGCCTGTTCATCCCCGCCATCCATGCAAAACCATGAGGCCCATAGCTTCACCTTCGAAGCATATTTTGCCCCCCCCCATACATTAACCCATACATCCGCACGGGTAGAGGATGCCTTCCACAAGGAAGTCTCATCAACTGAAATAACAATAATGGCAACGCCACTAGGGGGGGGTTTCCCAATAACTCGGGCCATAGATATATATAGACATCATAGTGCACCCATGTAACATGTGAAATTCCGGGTTCCAACCATATTAACAACACCCAAAATTGGGGGGGTTCCGCACCACGCCCTAGAACGCTGCATCCCACGGATGGAGGCGGCCTCTCCAACCCGGAGCCACATCGTCCACGACAGGGCCGCCAGCGCCGCGACCGCCCGATCGTCCGGCGCGGTGGCCGCATTCCAGATGTGCACAAGGGCTCGAGGCGACACGTACGCCTGCGGGCTGGGGCCTATTCCCGACTTTGCAATGCGCCAGTGGAGGGCCGCCACAACCCTGGGGACCAATGCCAAATCCTCCGCTGCGCGGACGGCAGACGCCGGTCCGCGCAACCCGGATGCAGAGTGGCCATCGGCTGCACGCTCCGCCATGCAGAGGGAGAGGACTTCTGGCATGGGCCTGGCCGGGCCTGAACTCCGCCTGCTGGTGTATAGCCGACCCATACCGCTGCCTCGTGCGCTGCTTCCAGGAATGCATGGCCGCCACTCTAGGGTAGGCCCGCTCGTCCGATTTCGCCAGTCGCTCCCAAGCGGATGCCAAGCCTGCAAAGCTGGCAACAAACCCGGACGCAACCTCCGGGGCAACCGCCGCGGGCACTGCCCGCGAGCAGAAGGCCGCCCCCCGGCCGCCCCACCCACCCCCAGCAGGGTCGTCCAGTCAAGCCCAGTGTGGGCACTGAAAGTGCCAGTGCTTGGGGGCAGTGATCTCGGGGCTGTGGGCCTTGCAGCGGCGGCATTCCCCCGGCGCAGGGGCGGACATAGGGACTTTCCGTCCCGAGGCATTAACGCATTTGAGGACGCCCCCCTCACGCACGAACCGAACCTCTCGCCACCGAAACGAATCCGTCGGGTGGGCGGAGGCCTGAGACCACTGGAGGGCATCCAGCTGCTTGCCCTCGGCTCATTCGGCATCTTCGCGGGCTCGTTGTCGTCCTTCATACGCCTTGTGGCTGTCCCATAGGGTGTCCCAGATACGGTTCGCCAGAACCTCCCCGGGAGTCAGGTCCTCGGTGCCCTCCATGTCCGCTCTGGGCACCTGCTGCACGTACTGCTCCAGGGACTCCGCGGTTTGCTTCATCCACCCGGCCAGGCGCTCAAGGCCACGGAACTCCGCCAAGGTCTCCGCCGTGAGCCGTGGCGTCTTGGGTGAGGCCAGCTCCGCCTTCTCGAGCCTCCTGCGAAGGCCCTCCAATTATGCTGCCTGTTGCCGGGCCAAGGCCTCCAGGTCGGGATTCGTCTGCGAAGAAGGGGACGGTCCAACCGACGGCTCCACGCCGCGATTGTCCGAATCCTTCGGGGGGCTGGCCGACTTGTTGGGGGTGAAAAGGTTCATGGTACAAAAAACACAAAGTAAAAACACACTGCCGAAAGGGGAAGAGGGGGAGGTAAACCAACGGTGACAAGCACCGTGAGTTACAGTCAAGGGAACTTACCCCGGCTTCTTCATGATTTCACTAAAGTAGGACTATTGGCCATTTCATTCGATGTTTATTGAGATGTCGTGCTTGTTGGCCTTGACTTGTTGTGGCGCATCAATTCTATACCCAAAGCTCTAGCGGGTGATGTGAAGGATGCAGCGTGGGCCTTGTGTAATGCATTAACAAAGCATTCTTTGGGTGAGAACGAGGATTCTGAGGATTTTCCTTTGCCTTGGGTGGAGCAACCTTTGGAACTTTCTCCTCCGTTGGCCCACATGTTAAAATATTTGTCTGTGGCGTTGGATCCGTATGATAGGTCCAAACTCACTAAAGATTTGCCTTTTGTCAAGGACATTCAGGCGTCCGTCAACAATTATCGTAAGGATGCTGGTGCACAAATTGAGAAGGTGCATAGAGCATGGGAAACGTCTGCGTTGCACATTGCACGTTCAACCGCCATGCTTGATTTGTCTATGTCTTCTCCCGAGTCTCCTCCGTGTGACCTCTCCAGAAGTGAACTTTTGGAGCACATTTTCACTTGTGCCATTGATTTTTCAAACCGTGTAAATGAGTACCGCAAATCCAAGTCCATGCCGCCGGGGACCCGGAAACCAAGCTCCCTATCGACTCCCTTTGCCCCACAAGGGAAGTGGTATGGGGTCACCACTCCCAACATTATCTCAGGGCAAGGGGTGATTCTTTTTCCTTTTTGGGCAATCTCCTCCCCTTATTGAGGAGGCCGAGGAAGTGGTTAGGGCAGAGCCCATGGGGGCCTTTAATAGGGAACCAACGGATCTTGTGGTCACCACCGGGGACAGGGTGGTGGTGAACCACTTGCTCGAGCATGATTTTCCCAGTCAAGTGGAGCTCGAGAGTTTGTTGGAAGACTTTTTAGGGTGCCTCTCACAAAGAAACTGCCCTTTTCAATGAGAAGCCCCCTGTTGTGGGCAAGCCCAAGGATTTAGGGGCCCGCCGCACTTTCTATGGCGACTATGGGGCAAAAAGACGCAATTGTGGTCCACCCGTATTCCTTGTCCCCCGATTGTCAATCTTTTCTATAGGACAAGTGCCCCGATGCTGGTCAGGGGCAGTTTGCGATTTGTGTGTTAGCTCTGCATGCCCCAGCAGTGCGTTCTTTAGCCGCCATTCTTCAAGCACCTCATCATCAACCCCCCAATCAATGGATTCATTGATTCTAGATTCATGGATACTGTAGGACATTTTTGGTTGTTTCAGATTAGAGCTGCACACCCGCCCACCACACAATGAGATGGAAACGGGAAGCCTGTGTGCATTCATCTTCTTCTGGCAGGCTTTGTTTGTGCATTGAAAACCACTTTTCTCATCAGGACACGTGACAAAAAAATGCAAAAAACAATGGGTCCGGGAATTGGTCCCCGCTAACCAAACTGTAGACCAGGGCATGTACTACTTGGACCACCATCAGACACTGCGTAATCACTGCTTAGGGACCATGTGCGGACCGAGTTTCCAAACGTAATGTTGTATGTCAAATCCCGAATGCATAAGAAGCTTAAAAAGACCCTGTTATGGAAGAATGGACCTCCGCCAAAGGGCTAAGACTAGGCTTGGGTAGTCAGCGACATACAAAAATTTGCACTGTCTGTGTATTGTACGCATGGCATTCCCTGTACACACGAGTCACAACAAGGGCCGAGTGAGCATGCCTTGCTTTGTACAACACAAAGCACAAACTTCACCATAGTTGAATTATTATCCATTTTTACCTAGTCTCACCTATTTGTACCCATTTTCTGCCACTCCAACACTTTGGTGTGGCCCCTGGAGTTGGGTTGACAATGTACCACGAACCCGAGTTCTATAAACACTCAAAATTGCTTCGAACCATGGCCCGGATCAAGCGCCTTTACTTGTCCTCTCATCTTCGACACTATGTGGAACGCTATATCCTTAGATGCGATGTGTGCCAAGCCGCCGAGTTGAGGAACACATCAGCATTGAGAACACTGCAGCCTCTGCTGGTGCCTGATACCAAGTGGCACAACGTATAGATTGAGTGGGTCTTAGGATGAGCACACTGGGGCCCTAACGAATGGGAGATCCACTTGCACTAACGTACACCAGCCCAGCAGAAAAAGGTATTAACTGATGGCCACACAGCGACAACACACTGCACCAAACACAACACACGACAACACAAGATGGCGGGCATTTGCCACGCGACCACACGACACGTAACATACGGCAACCACTGCCGAACTTGTCGACACCAACAGAGATCGAGCAATAGCACAGACAACAGGGGACCCATGGGGGACCAACCTCGAGCTAAATCCCGTATGCAGACCCAGGTACTAGGTACTGCCGAAAGCTGTACATCAATGAACCTACCCTATGGGCCTTGGCACTCTCAGTTTTGGCTAACCTGATTGCAAAAAAAAACACGGAGACCATTGCAGCCTCTACACATGGCTGATACCAAGTTGCACAACGTATCGATTGAGTGGGTCTTAGGACTACCGCCTACGACTAGAGGATATGACACCATCACAGATTCCTACGGTAGACGTGTCCCAAATGTGAAGAAAGAGCGTAACAGGTACTGATTACACACCGAAAAGTTGGACATTGGGGGCGTGTAAAACGCACGCTATTTGGGCGAGTTGTCACGTGATATTGTTGTGGTTCCTGTGGGGGATGGCAGTTGGCGGTTGGGGATCAATGGTCGGTAACCATCGACTGAATGTCCCCGCCATAGACACTTTCAGCCATTAGTTCGGCTTCTTAGGGACTCCCTTGTAATGCAGTGCTCCACCATCTATGTACAAAGGATGCACATTGTGAGTAGCAGTGGCTGTATTAAGTTGAGTTGGCGAGCAGCCATAGGCCGCCAATTCCGGTCCTGGGAGGGGGGGGTGTAAAAATGGGGCCTTGTCGGCCAAAGATTTGTTTGCATAGTTCTATGGGGGTAAGAACACTGCACATTGCCCATGTGCAACACTCATCACCACACACCCAGCTGCACGCCTGAAAAATGAAGGACGTCTAGCATGCCTTCAGAAATCTGAGCACGGATTGGTGCCTCATCAGCTGCGGCACCGCCCCATGCGCAAACCAGCGCTAGCAGGGCACTTGCAGAATGCATCTCCTGCTCTACATCGGCGGTACCCTGAATGCTGTGTGTGGCAATTTCCGGGGTTGGTGAATGTGTAATGGCATGCCTCCCTGGGTTCTGTGTTCAAAACCTAAGATCCGAGAATTGTGCCAACACGGCACTTAGGTTCACTCCCTCTAGGCAACCCCCCTCCCTTTCCCACCTCCACAGCGGTCCAGGGAAAGATGCACAACACAACTACACACCCTCTTTTTTCTCACCCTGCCGCCCTGCTGGAGATGTGGGCTACAATACAGTTAGGCCGAAGGAGTGCATCATGCTGTGCTACACCACACCTTTTCTCTCCCTTCACTGCTACCGGGAGCTGGCCGCATGGCTGTTTCATGCTTATCCGTCCCGCACCTGTGGTCCAGTATAAACTATATTGGTCACGATAGGTCTCGATTTCCAATGGTTCTATATTGTGCGGCTGTCTTTGCTTTCCCAGAAGACAGTTCAAAGGCTGACAGTGCTTGCGAAGCCCATCAAGCTTCCATACGACTGCAATTTTCGATGTTCTTCTGAGTTTGCCTGCGGCGCCTCTCAAATATTCCACCTGTGTCCGCCTTTCCGCTACAGAGGCCCCCTTTCCGGGCAACAGGCAGGAGTGGCTAGTGGGGTGGGGACCAAGCACATTGCCAAGCTAACCCACAGCCTTATGCCTCCTGTCTGCGAGGAAGGCAGGTAGGTAATAGGGAACGGTCCATGTGTCTGAAGCGCCGGACAATCTCGAACACGTGTTTATGGTTCCAGGCACTCAAAAAAAAAAGATGTTCTTCTGACTTTGCTGCAGCGTGGCTGATGTCGCTGCGATCCATGCCTTGGACTGCGAAATTGCCTAAACGCCTTGGCCTTGTGAGCAATGGTTTGATCCAGACCAGATGCACACGTCAGACGCCACAGGGGGCCTCGCGGACACTACCGTTGTGCCTGCACTTGGACGAGGCATGCCATTTGCATATGCTTTTGCCAACAGCTGGACCATTTTCGGCCACCGTGTGTCCTTGTCAATAGCACAACATCCAACAAACGCTCGAGCTCCACTTGACTCAGGAAATCATGCTCGAGCAAGTGGTTCACCACCACCCTGTCCCCGGTGGTGACCACAAGATCCGTTGGTTCCCTATTAAAGGCCCCCATGGGCTCTGCCCTAACCACTTCCTCGGCCTCCCCAATAAGGGGAGGCGTTGCCCAAAAAGGAAAAAGAATCACCCCTTGCCCTGAGATAATGTTGGGAGTGGTGACCCCATACCACTTCCCTTGTGGGGCAAAGGGAGTCGATAGGGAGCTTGGTTTCCGGGTCCTCGGCGGCATGGACTTGGATTTGCGGTACTCATTTATACGGTTTGAAAAATCAATGGCACAAGTGAAAATGTGCTCCAAAAGTTCACTTCTGGAGAGGTCACACGGAGGAGACTCGGGAGAAGACATAGACAAATCAAGCATGGCGGTTGAACGTGCAATGTGCAACGCAGACGTTTCCCATGCTCTATGCACCTTCTCAATTTGTGCATCAGCATCCTTACGATAATTGTTGACGGACGCCTGAATGTCCTTGACAAAAGGCAAATCTTTAGTGAGTTTGGACCTATCATACGGATCCAACGCCACAGACAAATATTTTAACATGTGGGCTAACGGAGGAGAAAGTTCCAAAGGTTGCTCCACCCAAGGCAAAGGAAAATCCTCAGAATCCTCGTTCTCACCCAAAGAATGCTTTGTTAATGCATCACACAAGGCCCACGCTGCATCCTTCACATCACCCGCTAGAGCTTTGGGTATAGAATTGATGCGCCACAACAAATCAAGGCCAACAAGCACGACATCTCAATAAACATCGAATGAAGTGGCCAATAGTCCTACTTTAGTGAAATCATGAAGAAGCCGGGGTAAGTTCCCTTGACCGTAACCAGCTCCCGACCAATTATCACCCTTGTTAATAATCTCCGCATGGAACTCTTGAGGTGCCAAGGTGGCATATTGTACCAGGTTCTCCATAAACAACCGAGCTCTAGGGGGCATGGTGGGTCAACGCATATCCCAACCTAGGCAGCACCGCCCCCTGTCGGCGGGCCTTTACGACTCGGAGAGCTCGGAAGAGGACCAGGAAACGAATGCGGGGAAAACACGGCCGGCCACAAATCGCCTAGATTATGGCTGGATGAATCCGCCCGACGAACCAACCTCAGAGGAGACCCTTGAAGTGTCCCAGGCACTACCACACCAACGGAAACTCCACGGGATCACCATACACTACACAGGAGAACCCACCACCACAAAGTGGTATACAGACGGGTCAAAACGACAAGGAAGAGCAGGAGGAGGCATATACAATGGAAACCACCGCGCAGCGTTCGGCGTACACGGACCTCAACAGGTGTACCGGGATGAGACAGTCGCCTGCGCGCTGGCCTCTGAACTGGCCAGCGAAGGGGACGAAATCGTACTCGACAACCAAGGTGTGGTCAAAGCCACCCCTATAAAACGTAAAGCGGCAGTCAAAGACTAGGACTACCGCGACATAGGCTACCACAACGCCTCCACGAAACGGCTCACCATACGATGGACTCCTGGGCACCGCACCCTCGAACAAGCAACCACGTATAGCGACTATAAGGACATACAGGGAAACAACCACTCTGATGTCCTTGCGAATATGGGCGACAACCTGCCCATGGATTCCCAACAACCACAACCCCATGATATTGTCATTATCGGACAAATCATGCCCACGCCTGCAAAGGCATGGATTATGCAAGTGCGTAGACAAAAACATACCCCGGAGGTACACTGGGTGAACTGGCTCCCCATGAAACATTACAGACGAAACGCGTGGACACCATGGCTGTGGGGGCAGGTAAGATGGTGGAGAACAGGTGCCCCCTGGGAGCGGTCCCCCACCCTATGCTCCAACTGTGGGCAACAACACGGGGCGTCAGTGCAGTCAAGACTAGCGTACTGCCCCGCCTGGGGTGAATTCTGGGACCTGTGGCGCAGGAGCTGGACTGACTGGGCCCAGCACGCCTGCCAATGGCAGAAACCGGCCACCAGCCTTGAACTCTGGCTATGTGCCCGACTACTCATCCCGCTGTCCCTCATCAATGCCATCCCCACCACAGAAAGGCACAATCTACGGGCAGAGGTAGGCCTCTTCCAGTTCCGCATGATCCAGGCCGTCTAAACCCTAAGGCGGAAATTCGCCGACCCCACACCGCAACAGCCGCCATCACCCCTATGGCTGACTAGGTTTGTCGCGCAAACACTACCACCACGGGAAACAACACAAAACCTACGCAACCAAGTCGGTGCGCCAATGCGGTGTGATAGGAAACGAAAACGCAGGGCCGAGCCTGCAACAACGGAGCCCATAGACCCCAAACTGTGGCTCCGGGATGCGCACGCTGCAAACGACGACGAGGCGGTGGCATGGTTTGCGAGCATTCATGAGACAGGCACGTTGACTGAGGAAGAACGAACTCAGAAACGTCCACGCCTCGATGGTGACACTAGGCGGTCGGAACATTACCTAACGGCCTCAGACAAGTTGGCAAAGCAGCACGCACAACGCGCCCACAACGCATATTGCAGCGCACACGCATCAGAGGTAACACGACGGCACCTGCACGAACTACGCACATTATACGCCAACACACTAACAGCCAAAACAGAATACCACCTGCTCGTGTCAAACCTGATCAAAGAACATATAGAGGCACAACGACTACACAACACCTATACAACAATGTGCCTGGAATGCCGACAATGGTACGAACAGGCAAAACACGACACAGTGAAATGGTACGCGGACCTGAAAACATCACTCCTAACATACGAAAGATTCGAGAGAATGTGCACAGACACCAGCCTGCTGCTGTCCCACCACATGCAACAGGCACATTACACGTGGCGACAACAGGAACACATCATGAACTTGACGCAGGGGTTCAATAACAGCTGCCGGCAGAAAACAACACTATACTGGGACGCGTCCAGACAAGCGCGTCAGACAATATACCTCATACGGAAACGACCACGGGAACAATGGGACCCCACCTTGTGGGAAGTCCCATTGCAACCCTGACCAAAACGACACAAAGCGCACTGGGATCCAAACGAGCGGGAAATCCCGCTAACATGACCACACCCACCTCAACGGGAAAACATGGGGGCCCAGCCATGAGCTGAAGCCCGTACGCACACCCTGGCACAGCCGAAATCTGTATTTAGCTTTGAACCTGGCCCACAGCGGCTCCTGGCACACTCTGAACTGGCCAATTTGATCCAAAAAAAAAAGTTCTGCATATGGATGGTCCAGTCCACGCACCAGGACTTACCCTTCCCGGCTGTACCTCGTTGGGATGAGCGAAACGTGGATCATAGTGCTGAAAAATGGACAAGGAATACACAGAGTGTAGAACACCGTCTGAAAATACAGTAACAATCACGCGGTTTTCACTGACACTGCAGCCGCTCTTTTGGCGGCAGGCAAGGCTTTAAACCACCAGCAAATGGATGAATAGGGAAGACACCCCTGAGAGTAGGCACAGCGGCTATTTTAAGTCAATCCTCTTTTCTGAGCCGTGACTGTTTCCGTGCAGCACAACGAAGGGGAAACAAGCTGAACAAACCAGAGGCAGAACAAAATACAGGCTCTCACCCATAGTCACCCGCGAGATCTCACCATTTGCCTGAACATCTAGACACAAAGCCTGGCAACACGTGGCGCGGCATTGTGTGGAATGAGACAAGGCTGACCACCCTTGTGCAGTAGACGTTGTTGTCTATCGTGCGGGTTGCCATCGTTTTGTGTCCAGGAAAAAGAAGCGAGAGTCTCCGGCATGGAAGTGGAGTGATGATGTGGCCATTTTGGCAACTTGCTGTGCTCTTTACCCCAAAAAGGTGCTTTTTTTCCTTTCAACCAGATAACAATAATATTGTTTATTCAACCACCGCTTCATTTCGTGACGCCGAGGCACCTCCTGTAGCCACCTGCAAGACCTGTGGTCCACAATGCCGCATGAATGCAAACAAGGCAGAGGTCAACGATATTTTTCAGTCGCCCAGGACTCACGTTGCCCACTCTTTGCATTAGAACAAATGGTGATGCCTCGTTTCAGAGTCCTACGAATCAGAACGAACGTACGGGACGTGCCGAAGCAGGTGAT
Organism: Eutreptiella sp. 'Long Island Sound 2002'; assembly: GCA_964036045.1. Lineage (NCBI taxonomy): Eukaryota > Euglenozoa > Euglenophyceae > Eutreptiales > Eutreptiaceae > Eutreptiella > Eutreptiella sp. 'Long Island Sound 2002'. Next base: position 50,695,446 of record OZ038388.1, on the reverse strand, counting down.
ACATAAGTCCGTGGAATCGCACAGTGATCTCTGTTGCTCTTTCTGCTGTTGTTCTTGAACCCCTTCCCCTGATCCGTAGCGGGCCTTTGCCGAAGGGGGTCGGGGCCGTACTAGAGTCGTGCCTTTTCTTTCGAAATGGAGATGGAAGAGACGGAAATCACAGGAATTGGTGGCCGGTGACGCTCCCCGGCATCGGCAACTGTCGAGCACGGCGGTGGGCAGGGCAGGGGGGGGGGGATTTGGGGGGTCGCCGCCACTCCGCCCCACCACCGCTGCACCGCTGCTGGCCCGGCTCTCGGTCTCAGTTCATGGAGCTGCCGGGGGACGTGTGGCAGCACATCTCCGACTTCCTTCAGTCGGGGGCGCTCAGCCACGTCTGCGGGAAAACCTGGGCCAAGCTGCAGGGGCAGCACCTGCGGCCGAGGCCCTTCTGGACCCCCGGCCGCGTCGCCGCTGCCGTCCGGCGGTGGCAGGCCACGCTGCGGACCGCCAGACTCCACTTTGGTGACGCCGCGCCCGCCGCCGCGACACGTGGCGGCGCCCCCTACGCGACCCTCGTCGCCGCGCTGCGCGGCGCCCCGGCGTTGCACACCATCCACCTCGACCTCCGGGGCCGCGAGGTCGCGGACGCCGGCGCGGCCGCGCTGGCGGCGCTGAAGGCGGCGCCGGCCCTCCGGGACCTGCGCCTGAATCTCGAAGGCTGTGGCGTCGGGGACGCAGGGGCGCAGGCCCTTGCCGGGCTTCGCGAGGCGCCGGCGCTGCAGGCCCTGCGGCTGGAGCTCCGGGGGAACGGCGTGGGCGACGCCGGGGCGCACGCGCTCGCGGCGCTGACGGAGGCGCGCGCACTGCGCACGCTGGGCCTGGACCTCGGGGGCAACCAGTTGGGGGACGCCGGGGCGCAGGCGCTCGCGGCGCTCCGGGCCGCGCCGCTGCTCCGTGCGCTGTATCTGAACCTGCGCCGCAACGAACTGCGCGACAGCGGGGCCCAGGTCTGTGCGCCAAGCCGTACCCCAACAAGCCATACCCCCCCCCCCCCCGTTTTCTCAGGGAGGTATTAGAATGGCCGTACACCGGATCCCCCCGCGGATCCCCCCCCTCCCCAAACCAAAGCGACCATTGTGGGGGAAAAAGGAAGTGTATTGTTGCGAAAATCTGGTTGGCCATCTTTGGCACACAACCTTTTGGCTCCCAGACCCCCGTCCCGCCCCCCCCTGCCCCACTCCTCCACTTCTAACCCCCCCCCCCCCCTCTTTCCCCTTGTGAGAACAAGGCCCTTTGTCAGAACAACAGTAAGTGCTGCTTCCGCAATCCTTTGCAGCCAGCGGTTCCTGCCCTGCCACTTTGCGGACCCTCCCCGGCACTTCTCATGCCCCGTGCTGCTCGTTGCTTCTCGTTCAGAGCATGTCCCCTGAGTGTGGGCGGCGGTGCGGGCCTGCTCCAGTGGGCTCGCCAGAGCCCTCGGCCTGTCTTCGTTGGCGGGGTGGCGATGGAATGAATGCCTTGGGCTCGCCACAGCCCTGGGCATCTCTTTGGTGCTGTTGTGATGCATTCGTCCAATTCAGTGCTGTTGCCGTTGTTCCCCAAAGGGTGGGGGGGGGCGACGGAAGGGAACGCATGAGATGAGATGAGATGCGATGAGAAATGCGCATAATTCTCATTGGCTGACCCTGGGTGCTTGGACCCTGCCCCGCCTACGGGTGTGTGGGGGTATCTAAGTGCTTCGGAGGTTGTCGGAACTTGGCCCCCATGGAAGAGGGTGGCCGTGGCCCGTGTAGCCGTGGCCGCCATTCTTTAGTGATGCAGCATAGCACACCGCATAGCACACAGTGCATCGCGGCACGCCAGGGCCGACAGAGGCGCACAATGGAACAGAACAGCACAACACACACTAGAGCAGTACAGGGCAGCGCAACGCCCAATCACACAGAGCCGACAAAGGCGCATAGATGATATCGGCATACAATTCTCATTGGTAGGCCCCGGATGCTTGGACCCGGCCCCGCCTACGGGTGTGTGGGGGCACCCAAGTCTTCGGAGGTTACCGGGACTTCGGGACTTGGCCCCCGTAGAAGAGTGTGGCCGTGGCCCGTGTAGCCGTGGCCGCCATTCTTTGTTGATGGAGCACAACACACAGCGCAGTGCTGCACGCCAGAGCCGACAGAGGCGCACAATGGAACAGAGCCGCACAACGCACACCAAAGTAGCACCAGACAGCACAACACCTAGGCACACAAAGTTGGCGGAGGGGCACAAAGTAGCAGCACAGCGCAGTACACACTAGAGGAGCACGCGCGTACAAGGGCAACGCAGCGCAGCATGCAGCGCAGCAGAGCAAAATGCCCACACCACACCCACCACACAAGACAACCAAGGCCACAAGAACACACACAACAAAGAAGGGATGCTTCCTTGATGCACTCCCGGGAGCCAACACCTTCCTGACCACATCGGGAATTAAGTGGAGGCAGCCCAACCCTAAGTACGGGGGTCGCCCCTGCGGGAGGTTCGCAGCCGGCTACGCGGTTGACTATTGGGCAGCGACCTAAAACATGTACTGCCCACGAGTAGCTAACTTCTGTCACCAGGGCCTAGTGCAGGGGCCTTGGGCACGCTTATGAGACACAACGCCCAAACCATTGGTGGTCACTACACACGTCCAAACAGGGTGTGGACTCACACGAGTCCCTAGCTCCGAGGCGTGGACAGCCCGGAGTGAAGTCCTCAAATAGCGAGCCCCTCAGCAGCCCAGAATGCACAAGAGCAATGACGCATCACATTCACCACAGAACAACCCCAACAAAGGGAATGCCATGCACGCAGTGCGCAGTGCGAAGTTTTGGATGTCGGCAAATACTCGAACCCTAGTTTCGGCCCCTTTTCACAAGTTTTTGGTTCCGTACCAGGGTTTTTTTTAGCTTCCTAAGCATTTAGGATGTGGCATATTTGAATTGTCAACCATTTTTGCCCATTTTTCAACCACCTGCACCTCCCTACTTAGACAGTTTTTATGTCAATTTGTTTTCAATGAGTGCCATGAACGGGCATGACATGCAACCACCTTCCGACTCCCATCAGCCTCACGCCTCAACAGAGGAGAGGATTCAGTCAAGGAAGGTCTGACCCTCCCTCCCCTGTCCGTGCCGGAGTTGAACAAGGCCCTCGAACGACCCCAGCCGCAGTGGATGAGACTTATCGTCCGCATGGATGGCATGGATGCACAGGCCGTCCATAACTTGCCTTGCTGTGTTTCCGCGTGCGTGAGGCGCAGGTGCCGTGCTCCTCCACGCGTTGTCCCGACCATCCATTATATGTCCCTTTCCCCCTCACGGCTGGTCTGCCCCAAGGGGCTTCCGCTCTTGTTGCGCTCTTGCGCTCTTGCAGCTCATTTGGACTGCGGGAGACACCTGATGCCGGTTGAGTAGCGGTTACACTGGCACCTGGTAGCAACGGGGCTGGTTGGCCAGGCCATCCCCTTTGTTGTCACCACCTCCCATGCGCACACTCTCCCATCCCCTCCATTCTGGTTCCATGCCTTGGTTGCCTCTCCTGCCTTGCTACGCCCCTCTCCCTTGTCACCTGTGCTCGCCCTCGTCCCTTCTTGTGTGGCTCCCGCGTCCTGTGTGTCTGTGTTGCTCCTCCCCTTGTTTGTTGGTGCTCTTGGGTGCCCCTTTTGCGCACCCAAGCCTGTCCCACCCACCTGCCCCCCTGTACACGGATTTCACGTCTCCATATGACATTGGCTGTCCCGTGCGCGGTTGGCTGGTCACACCCCTTTTGCCACCCCCATGGCGGGCACCTCCCGGCGTGCGGGGCACAACCCCCGCCCTTGTGGAGTACGTGGGCACCTTGTAGATGGAGGGGGGGGCTTGTTTGCTGATGACTCATTGGGCATGCCATAGCCCAGAATTCCTTCGGGGGGGGGGGGGGGGCGCAGGCTAACATTAGAACAGCCGACAACCATCGGAGTAGGGGGGGGGGTACATCCGCCCCCCCCCCCCCCGACGCCCCACGCCCAGACCAAAGTGATCACAGTGGGAAACAACGAAATTTACGAATGGGAAAATCTGATCGGGCCAAATTTTTGGTTCCCAGATCCCCACCCCCTCCTCTCTTCTAATGTTAGCTTGGGGTAGTGCTGTCGTCGGGTGGCAAACGAATGCCCCAATGGCGCAGGGGTTGGCGTTGGGGGTTTATAGGCCGCCGCTTGGGTGCCCCCTGCAGTACCACGACTAACACTCGCAGCAGACTGCCCCGCCCCCCCCCTCCCCCGTGGGGGGGATACCTGCGTGCTGGCGACAGCGGGCCTGACACACACCCCGTCCCAGGGCTGTGGTGGGCGAGGGCTGGCTAACTCTGCCCCCCACTTATGTGTGGACAGAGTGCTTGGGATTTACTGAGGAATTCAAACATGACCCCCCCCACCTTCCCTCCCTCCAGACCCCCCGCCCTCCGTCGCCGTGCGGCTGTTGTGTCCAGAACTGCACTGAGACACGGCCGGGGCAAGAGATTCCGGGGGAACTGGACGGCGTTGAGACGAATGGGGGATTGTCTCGGGCCCCGTTCACGCAATGCCCCCCCACCCCCCCCTTGGGCCAGCACGGCTTTGTCTGAGCCTGGCGACACTGCTCCTTGTGTTCTGGGAAGTGGACCCCCCCCCCCCCGCCCCCACACACACACAGGCACGTGACCCCCGAACCGGGGCGTCCCCAAAGACCGATTGTGGGAAAAAGTTTGCAATTGGGAAACTCTTGTTGGGCCATTGTTGGTACACGCACCCGTGGGTCCCAGATCCCCCCCTCGCCCTTCACGCACAGCCCTGGGGGGGATGGGGGAGTGGGCGGCCTCAGCCAAGCGGCCTGCAGCCCATTACACTGGGGCAAGCCCCAGACGTGCCTCTCTGCGGGTACCCGCGCACACACTGCGGCCGGGGCGCAACCAGTCCTGGAGATAGAGTGTATCTCAAAACTTGTAATTATTGTATCCGACTGTATCCCAGGCTTTAGAAGTGTGTGTCCAATGTGTATCCCAGGCTTTAGAAGTGTGTGTCCAATGTGTATCCCAACTTTCAAGTGTGTGTATCACATGTGTATCCCAACTTTCAAGTGTATGTATCACATGTGTATCCCAACTTTCAAGTGTATGTATCACATGTGTATCCCAACCTTTTCTTCATTTATAGTCCTACGCGCTCAGTTCCCCAGTCCTTCGTTCCCTTGCGGCTCTTCCCCAGACCCGATGAAGCCATTATCTTTGAAGCCGCATCTTGCAGCTCCCTCTGCAAAGGATGATGACTCCTCTTCTAGCTCAGGCTCCCCAGCCCCATTTTTCATCGTTTGCATGTATCACATGTGTATCCCAGGGTTCTAGAGTGTATATCCCGTGTGTATCCCAAAAACAAAAAGTGTGTATCCCGTGCTAGTGTGGATGCACTCTATCTCCAGGTCTGGGCGCAACCCCCCCTCTCCAGCCCCCGGCCCCGCCCGCAGCCCCCGGCGATCACGTCCGCAGGACCTCGCCGCCCTCCGGGAGGCGCGCGCGCTCTGCACTCTGGAGCTGGACCTGGAGTACAACGCCGTGGGGGACGCGGGGGCGCGGGCCCTCGTGGCGCTGAGGGACCTGCCGCGCCTGAAGGACCTGCGCCTGGACCTCGAGTACAGCGGCGTCGGGGCGCGCGGGGCCGCGGCGCTGGCGGAGCTGAGGCACGCGCCGGCGCTGGAGACGCTGCGGCTGAACCTCCGCCGCAACGAAGTGCGCGACGCCGGGGCCGAGGCGCTGGCGGCGCTGTGGGAGACGCCCGGGCTCCGGGCGCTCCATCTCCATCTCGAGGGCAACCAGGTCTTTGTGTGGCGGGGGTGCGGGGGGGTGTGCCCCAGGGCTCCTTTTACCAATTCGGCTCCGCTGGGGGGGGGGGGGATTGCATTGGAAGGCAGGGGAGGTACCCCCCCCCCCCAGGGCGCCCAGCCTACGCCCGGCCACTGTCCCCCGAACGGCAACCGCCAGCTCCAATGGCATTTGTAACCGACAGTAACCGCCCACAACCGCTTTGGCAACCTCCTCCAACCGCCTATCCAACCGCTCCTGGGCCTCTGAGGCCCCTTCCCTTTTGATGCATCCCTGGGTGGGGGGGGGGGGATCCACACCACCCGCCCATCACCCCCCTACCCCTTAAAAGATTGGGCCAAATTTTCTTCGGGGCCTTCGGCCGATCAACAATTTTCTCTGGGGCCTTCGGCGCCAGTTAGTTTAGGCCCAAAATTTTCTTCGGGGCCTCTAAAAACCCAGCACCACCGGAGGGGGGGGGGTGTCCTTCAAAAGGAGCCCTGGTGTGTCCTGCAGGAGGTGCTGGGGGGGGGGGGGGGGGGCTCGGATGTCCGCTGCACGTGCAATGCCCCCCCCCCTCTCTCTCTCCTGGAGGGGAATGGAGGGAGGTAAAGGGGGGGGGGCGGGGGCAGGACCGGTGGATCACGGGCACAAGGTCCATACCCGGTGGATCCCGGCCACTGTAGGGCAGCGCCCCGTTGCCCCGTTGCAGAGCTCAGACAAAAATCACCCGCAGCACGACCGGAAACAGAAGGAGGTGGCGGTGGCGGGCGGTGGTGCTGGCGGTGCACGCGACGCCAACGACGACGGCGGCGGCGACGGTGGGCACATTGAGTGGCAAACCGGGTGCCACCCGGCGAGGCTGTCGGTGTGGGTGCAGCACACGGCTCCAGCGGTGAGCCCGACACAGCCCTTGCCCGGGCCCATTGCTTCGTTGGCGCCCCGTATCGGACCCTCCCCCTCTGCACATCCCCGTCGTCCTGTGCCTCAGATCGGGGGCCGAGGCGCGCAGTCCCTCGCGCTCCTCAGAGACGCCCCCGCACTCCGCGCCCTGACGCTGAACCTGCGGCGCAACGACGTGCGGGACGGCGGCGTGACGGCGCTCGCGGCCCTCCGCACGGCCGCGGCGCTGGACCTCCTTGACCTGAACCTCGAGTACACGCACTTCGGGGACGACGGGGCGCGCGCGCTCGCGGACCTCCGCCTCATGCCGGCCCTCCGCTGCCTCCACCTCCACCTCGGCGGCAACCGCGTCAGCGACGCCGGCGCGCAGGCGCTGGCCGCGCTGAGGGACGCGCCGGCGCTCCACGCGCTCCACCTCAACCTGGAGTACAACGCCGTGGGGGACGGGGGGACACAGGCGCTCGCGACCATCAAGAGCGCGGCCTCGCTCAATGCGCTGCACGTGTATTTCCGGTGCAATCAGGGCGAGCGGGTGGTGCGCAAGCACTGGTCCCGGGGCGCAACCTCCCATTCGTGAGCGCTTCTCCTTTCTCTTTTCTTCCGCCTCTCCGTTGTGTTCACCATGGAGACGACGTCAGGTTTTTACTGCTGCCATCGGGGCACGCAGATCAGGAGTTTAAATGGATTTTGATTGGTCAGCGCATTTCTGTAAAATTCCATCATTTGGGGAAGATGATTGCTTTTTTTTTTTGCGGATTTCTGGCCCCGCGCGGCCCGGAACCGGATTTTCCGGTGATTTGGCGTGACGTGTTGTTTTAAGATTTTCTCCTGCGTTTCTGGGAGTGTTGGGGCTTTAGAAGAGGAATCTGAATTTCGATCCACGTGGATTCCAGTCGGAGGCGACGCCCGCGGGTGTCGTCACCGCCGGAGAGCCTCGCGCTCCGGCGTTTGAGCGCCCTCCGATGCGTCACCGCGCGTGCGCACGACCGAACGCTGCTGCGCCCCTGACTCGGGTCAGGGGCTGCAACCGCGGGTCACAACATGTTGCCTTTGGCTCCGCCGCAGCGGGGGCTGCTGCATGTGCACTGTGCTGCCGTAGGACCGGGAGGGCGTCGATTTGGCATACTGCCATGTCTTTGTGCCGCCGTGTCCACCGTCGTACCAACGGACTCCGAGCTCATGTTGTGCCCACGGTGGTCCTGCACGGCCGTTTTGGATCGTGGGTAGGTCTCCTCTTCCAATGGACCGCCTGCATTTTCACGGTTGCTGAAGATGGACTGCCGCTCCTTCACAGGGGCGGCCGGGGTGCACTGCGTGCGCACGCGCGCGCACGTACACGCGTGCACAGGCACACGGAGGTCCCCTGACGTACCGGCGACCCCTCCAGCCCCCAAACAACGCAGAGCCAGCAGCCCAGACCCCCCCCTCCCCCCAGCCCTCCGCACCCCTGCCACAGGCCGTGCCGGTGGAGGACGAGCCGTGATGTTGCACGCGGCCTTCGTTTCCTGGGGCATGGGAGGGCAATCAACTGAAAGCGCTTGATTTCCTGTTTCACTACTGAGGTTCTGATTCCGCGGAAGAGGCAGAGGTAAGCCATGGATCAAGCCCCCCTCTCATGCCAGGGCACTTCTTCATAGCGACGAGTGGCCAGTCGTAAGGAGGTGTCAGTCATTTGAGTCAGTCATTTGAGTGCTGCACGTGGCTCTCCCTCAATAATAGACGTGTGTGTGCCTGCACGCGCACGCGGACATGCAGGTGGCCTATGTGGCGTGAGCCCTGTCAACAAATATTAGGGCGGCTCCTTATTGTAAACAAGTGCACAAGGGGTTGTGGGATGCATCCCGTCATTGCCTGATCGTTGCTAAATGGTATGTGATATTTCCTCCCGGCTTTTGTCAACTTTTTTTGGGCCTTTCAATGGTCTGATACACCCGGTACATAACAAACCACGCGTCAGCACAGCAGTACGATGAACAAACACAGCCCCTGCATGCCCCTTGTTGTTTCACTTTTCTTATTGTAAATTGCCAGTCACCGCAGTCACCGAGTGTAAAAAACTCCCCAACCACCAATCACCGAAGGTCACCGAAATCCCGGCTACTTAGGAGCCCTGTTATTGGGACCACGTACGTATGCCTGCCTCATGGCCGCATACGGGTCTCCCTTGGCTTCAGTGACTCACCCCTTGCGCAAGGGCGTCTTGGGCCGTAACAGTCCCCTGCCCTTGTCTTCAGTACGGGCCTTCTGTCGCGCTGGGCCACAGCGGCGGAGGCGACGGGCCTTCAGGGACAGGGGAATCCAGTAATACCCCAGCCGCCGTCGGGCCCAAGAGCGTCCAGGACTTTAAAAGACGCCTGCCGTTGTCTTCAGCACGGGACACCCCCCCACACCGACACCCCCACCCCAACCCACACCCCCACACCCCCCCACACCCAACCCCACCCCCCCCCACACACCCACACCCACACCGACGACCCGACACCCACAGCCCCACACGCATGGACACAAGACTCCGCCACGCATTGCAGTGCAACCTGAACAACGGAGTAGACGCGTACGTGTGGCTTCGCAGCAAATATGCCCGGCCCAACGGCTTCCTTGGGCCCGGCTTTCCATCCTGTTGTGGGCGACGGTACGGCCCCACCAAAGCCCACTCCCCAGAGTTTTGCTTAACAACTCAGCATCTCCTGGGGGGGGGGTCTGACACCACCCACCCAACTCCCTCAGACCCCCCCCCCCGCCACCCCCCCCCCCCCTTAAGTGACTGGGCAAACTTTTCTGCAGGTCTTCAGCCAATCAAAAATTTTCTCTGGCGCCTTTGGCACAAGTCAGTTTGGGCCAAAAAATTTCTTCGGCGCCTTTGGCGCCTCTAACAACTCAGGGTCTCCTTGGGGGGGGGGGGGGGCACAGCCCACCCCCCCCCCCTTTGGACCCCCCCCCCTTCACCAAAACTCTGCCACTTCCTCGTGCATTGCAGGACAGCACCTCCACTGCAGCCACCGCCTTGCAACCCGAGTAAAGCAAGCACCACACACACCCTGTCCGCCTGCTGACACGCCAGCGCCGGCACAACGCCGCAGAGGCCTGCTGTGCATCAGGGCATCAGGGGACTGTTGTGTCATTCAAGAAACACATCCAAGAACAAACATCATGCCTGAATGTCATCCCCCCCGTCCCTCTCTGGTGCTGATAGTGTATGAAATGCAACCCGCTGATCTCAGCCTTCAGTCTTCACACCACTGTCTACTTCAGCCTACAGCCATTGTGCCTCATGCACACTGGGAAGCCCACGGGCGTGGCAGTCTCCCACTGCATCACCTGGTTTCAGACTCAGCTAATCCTCACAACGTGTCACATCCACTACCGCAGCCACTGAGAGGTTATCTCGAGTACTGTGAAGTGAGCAGGCTACACCAGCTCATCTTGACATCATGCCTAAACGGTCAAGGTCAGCAGAACGACGATGGGGGGGCAGATTATGACGTCCCCCTACACGACCATTCCTCAATCATACCCGGTAAAATACCACCCCCAAGACTACCGGAAACAATATGGTCCGACCACCACATACACTACAACACTTCAGGTCCTATTGTGTCCTTATCAAGTTGTATCTTAGCAACTGGACGTAGCATAGCAGTTTGATTGCTTGTTGACACTTGGAACATTGGCTGGAGTTGCCTGGGCGGGGGCATCCAGTATCTGTTACCGACCATGATTGAGCCCCCTACAACACTTCAACAGTTACATCGATGGGTACAAGTATGACATTGCCAAAATGTTCAGAGAGTTTGCACAAGTTCTTCAGTACCACGTGGTACGGGGAAGAACAGGACAATTTCCTGGACGTCCACCGGGGCATTTTCCGGTCTGTTGCCTCTTGCCTTCGCACATGTGTGAGGGCTGCGCACACCGCTGCGCACGTCGCACACGCCATTGGCAGGGGTGGGATGCACGTCCAAGACCACGGGGCATTGTCTGCATCGTAGGCCTTGGTCCCCTTTGGAGGACGGCCACGGTTCGGCCGCAAAAGCTTTTTTTCAAAACGACAACCAGGTGAGAAACACCAAAAAGACACCGGCCGGGGCACAGAAACTGAGAAAAGGCAGACGGGCGAAGACGGAACAGGTCTGCGCTGCAGAACGCCCCCGGGAAGGCGTGTGCCAGCCCTGCCCCCTGTACAGATGGGGCTGTGGTACCACGCGTGAAGGCCCATAGGGAAGGGACCGGTTTGCGGTGTCAATACACATGTACATAGTGTAAATAGCCCCACAGGACGTGGGCCGAGGTTTAGCCGGACAGGAACGTTATCTGCGGTGCACTGCCGCAGCGGTCCCCCCGAGACGCGGATACTCGATCCCCGATGGGTGCCGGAATGCCGGGCTTTCGCCCGGACACCGCGCGCGACGGCGGGTGCGGTGTTGTAAATATTTTGGCGGGATATCTCTCGTATGACGGAGAAGTAACTGCTGCACGCCCCGGGCTCGGTGTGATGGCCACGTCCCCGGCGAGGGGGCACAGGATTACGGGGCCATAGCGAGCAGTAGCCGCGGCAGTCTTTTTCGCGCCCAACTTGGCAGGCGGGATTCCGACCTGCATCCCCACAACAGCACTGGGCATCCCCTTTTGCATTCGCATACCGCCATGTGTTGGGGTGTATGCGGACCTCCACGCCGACCAGACCCGGAGATTGCGGATACGCTGAGGTCTCGATTATCCCAAACATGTCCAGCTCATATCCATCCTGTCGCCCTCCCTCTTCACTGTGGGCTCACTCTTCCTTCCTGCACAGTGCAGTGAGGTCTGTAACATGCGCCGCGCAGCCCGTCCGGCGGCATGTGACGCTGTGTGAGCGTCGTGCGCGAGGTGGCAGGTGCAGGCCTGCCGGCTACTCTCTGCTGTCCGGCGCTGATGGCAGGCGCTCCGGTATTTATGATGTATTACAGGGACATGTGGAGCACCGTTTTGCGCTGGGCAGTCGTTTCCTGGCGGCGCACCATCGGATGCAAGGCTTCGGTGCGATGTAACATACCTCTGGTCCCCTGCAGTGTGCTGGCACGTACACATGCCCGTGTGCTGCAGGTACCACATGCCCGTCGAGTGCCTGCATGCCTCTTTTTATTCTGATGGGGGGCGCTGATGGATCAGATCTGATGGATGATTTTACGCCCCACCACCATTGGTGGTATGCGACCCAGGAATCGCACGGGGCAACATATGTTGTACTTACACTGTCATTACTGATCCGGCCCGTCTGGCCGAGCACTTACGAAGAACTTGTGAGTCTGAGTCAAAAAAAAAGGATCAGATCTGATGCATGATTTTACATCCGAGTTGAGGGCAATTTGCCACACCGCCGGAAATGTGGTGGCATGTTCCTGGTTACGGGTTTGAGCCTCAGGTACATTCCGAGGGAGCATCACCGCCCCGGGCGCGTGCTGGGCATCGTTTCGGCCTAAACATCCCCGGGCAGTACTATCCCAAGCTCCACCCCACCCTGGGACCCTGATTTGACGGCGGTCATGCAGCCATGTGAGTCCTTACCACTCTGGCAGCCCTGATACTGCAGGGTCACACGCCCATTTCAGTCCAGCCATTTCGGTCCAGCCCTGCTTTGGGGACCTCAACGCTACATCTGGTGTGGTAGTGCAAACAGGTTCCGTCGGTCTGTGCACAGTCGATTGCACTTCACACAATTTTGAATCTGGAGGCGGCACCATTACCCCCTCCGCCCCCCTTATTTGTGGTTGCCCCTCTTGTGTGGACCACCGCTGATGCAACCAACACAACTGCCGCGCAAGATAATGGTGAGGATGGGGAATGCCGTTCCCGCAGTGCACACACAGTGCAAAGTTTTGGATGTCAGCAACTCATCAATCCTAGTTTTGCCCCTTCCCACAAGTCACTAGGTGTTTTCGGGCGAAAAAGGAGTTTCTATTCTATTCTCTTCTACTCCATTGATGACATGCACTCCGGTGGAATTTTTGTGAAAAGGGGTATAGAGTGGGTATGTAGTCGCCTGCAACAGGAGAGCCCATTCCAGTGGCCCCTGTTGAGCATGTGCAGCTCTTCAAAGTCAAACACTCGTACCCTTCCCCCCCCTTGTCGTTCCCGGGGGGGGGGGGGGGGTCACTTGGTCAACCCAAACTTTTTCGTTGCGGCTCATTGTGTTGTTGTGTAGGTGACTGTGTCGTGGGGCACTGCCACTTGTATCCCTTGCACTCATGGCAATTTGCTCATTTCGCTGAAATGGAACTTGATAGCACAACCATGTTTCCCCCTGGGACAAGGGTGATGTTTTACACCGAGCCGGTCAAGGAGTAGGTCTCCGTACATTGGCAGCCCTTTGAACACATCCTATGCTGAATTCTTTCGTTTTATGCTGCAATTTCTGTGCCTGCAAACGTGCGTGTACGGTGGTGGTGCGGTCCCCCAGGGGGTGGTGGGGGACCGTCTTCCCTGGGCTGGGGAAGGACAAGGGGGGGCGAGGGTACCAGAAAAGTGCACACAGAGCCTCCTGTCTCTCAGTAGAGCTGGACACACATCCCGGCATGGAATTTCCCGATCATTTTGTGGATCATAGGCCCTCGTGTTTGCATGTCTTGCGTCGTGTCATTGGTCGTTGTGTTACCCCTGGGGGGGGGGGGCGGGGGAACCGTCACTCTGGCTATGTCCCCCCGGGGCTGTGGGGATACCGTCATGTGCAGGCAGGTACTGATCAAGCGGGGTGGGTGTTACCAACCGACATACTGACCCAGGCTCTGTGCCCACCCTTGTCACCTTGTTTTTTTAGCGGGAGTACCAGAGTCAGCAGTCGCTGTAGCTTGCTTGCTTGCCAGCCTGAAGCTTTGTGACCCCCCCCCCCCGGGACTTGCTTTAATTTTCATTCCGACGGGGGGGGGGGGGGGGGACCCCTCCCCCCCTGGACCCCCTCCCCCCCTCCCCTGGACCCCCTCCCCCCCTCCCCCCTCAGCTCAAGTGCAGCTGAAAACCTGGGTTTTGGGAACTTTTTTTGGTGACGGGAAAAAAATTCCTCGGCGCCTTCGGCGCACGCCACACACTGTTTACTTATCGTTTTATGTGTACTCTGCGTTCCTTGTCTTGCAGATTACCATGACCCAACGCTCGTTGTCAGTGTATTTCTGCACCCCAGTCCAACCGTCGCCACGCGCAAAACGCAAAGACGTAATCGACGCGCTGCTTTATTTTAGGTTTAAAGATAGGATCACTGGCCGGAAGAGACAAGAAGCATACAATGAGGCACAAAAGGCATGTGCCACACTGTTTTTGAGTGTGCCAATGGCAACACTTGTCTGATGTCTCCCATTCAGGCAGTGGCTCAGATTCATCATCATCAGGTTCCAGCTCCACTTCCACTACAGATGGAGGCTCCAGTTCAGGGGAGTCTAATTCTGATTGACCATGATCACTGTGAGTTGGCATGAGATGGTGAATGTCCCGCTTTGTTGTATTTGTTGTGTGTTGATTAGATGAGGGAACCCTGAATTGACCTGCAATGATGAATTGGCTTTGTTTGCTACCAACAAGATGACATTTCCATGTGCTGAGTGGTTCGTTGCCCAATAAATTTTCTGTTCCCTGTGGACTAGGTACGTTCCGACGGTGGGGGGGGGGGGGCTCCCCCCTGGACCCCCTCCCCCCCTCCCCCCCCGCTCAAGCAAGTCCCTGCCCCCCCCCCCCCCCCCCCGCAACCACTGCACAGCCGTACCACACGGCACATAACTACCCAAGCCCCACCGATGGGTCCTGGTGGGGCCGCATTGGGAAAGCTAAGGGACCATAGGGTGTTGAGTGGCAAACAAGGGCTGAAAGATGTCGCCCTTGTCGTCCACTTTACGAATATACTTGGGTCTGAGGGATTTGGGAATAATATCGCAAAGATATACAAGTCATGATCGATACTTTTGCTCATGCACATGCAACATGAGGGATACAATGGACTGATCGTCAACCAATGGGTCCCATTGCATCTGTTGGACGTCCCACGTTGTATGTGATGATGTCTTCAATAGAAAACATCGTATACAGAAGGTTTGAGTCATATCTATAGTGCTGCCTTACATACCCCCCCCCCCCGTGTCCAGCTCCCCCCCCCCCCTTGTCTACCCCCCCCCTAGGAGGGGCGTCACTTGCTAGTTCCTACAAAAAACGAGTTGGGGGGGGGGACCGTCGCCCCTTGGCAGGGGGGGGGGTGGACAAGGGGGGGTGAGGGTATCTCAAACCCATGTATTCACTTTTGCACATATATGTGCACAACAAGCCACCTTCTCTTTCATATCTTATGATATGCTTTATTGCAACTTGGGAAGCGTCCAGCGCCCAAAGTTGAGGCACCTTTAAGTGCATATGGGTCCAACTATGTTGACTAGATTACTTCTGTTGCACAAAAAATACATAGGTGGGGCACATGATGATATACACATGGAACCATCCGAGGGTCGAATGTTACATGGTGTGCACAAGATCAAGCAGCTGCTTACCTTGAGAGGTCTACAATGGCGTGGCAGAACAGTTCATGCCACCTCATGTGCATCATATGAGGTTGATCCTACCTAGATAGGCTACTGGGATTTGAACCAAGTTCCTCGTTCCCTAGTGTGCGGCCAACTAGGACAGATGGATCTCTGGAAAATCTGGATGAAACATTGAATATACATGGACCACTATATTAGAAGTGGTCTTGGGACATATAAAACAATTGAAAGACACACATGATTAGTCATAACTAAAACTTACAGGCAGGACACTGTGAGTGTCAGTACAACATTCAGCACTTCAGGGCTCAAGTCGTAGTTGACTTTTAGGGCCAAAAACACACATAACACACATAACACACATCATGCACAACTGGAAAAGCCATGAACAGCGCATTGGTCGCCACCCTCAACAACACAACTGTCTTTCTATTCCATTGTCAACTAACTACACATTGAGAATACGCAACTTGTGTGCGCAACATGACACAATTGCAAAATTAAAGGAATGTCACGTTGTCACATGTGTGTGTGTGTGTGTGTGTGTGTGTCAATGCAATCCGTACAATATTGCAGTTCACACTTGTCACACATGGACATCTTTTCAGGGTCAGACTTGGTGCAACAAAGGGCACATACATCCCCATCATCACCCACAACATCCTCATCATCATTGTCCTCATGTGTAGGTGCGGTCCATACATGTGCAGGTACGTGTTCCCACGGCCCATATGGAGGGTACCGTACCTGTCTTTGAATCAAAAATTGCTGCAAATGCAAGAGTACCCGCACGCACTCATGCAACTCTGTATCGGATCCCCTCCATATGTTCCTTACGATGCCCAGTGCCACATGCGTGCAAGTGCTCAATACGTGCCCTATAGAGACCATGAACATCATTGTACTCCTTTTGTCGCTGAGGGATCCCATAGGGGTGGGGCTCCGAAATAGCCAAAAAAGCATGCCTTGCGTGCGCCTAACGCTCCCTCCTAGAAAAGAGTGGCTGTGGTGGAGATGAGCAAAAAAGTGTGAAAAAGGGTGGAAATGGGTGAAATTGGGTGAAAATCCAAAAATGCCATATCCCAAATGTGGAAAAAGCATCAAAACCTACGCCACGTGGCAACAATGATGCCCCTAGTATCTCAAAGCATGGGTCTCCAGTATGGCTAGACGCCCAAATAGTTGCACTGCGTGCGCACTACCCCTATAGTATGCCCCAGTATGCCCCAGTATGCCCAAGTGCACTGGGGAGCGTGGCCAATCAGCCTGTGTATTGCCCTGAGGGTGGGCCACATACTGTACACCATTTTGTGGTGTTGCAACGGAGAAGGCTGCCGCAAGGCAGGGGGATTCTCATTCTGTCCACTTGTGCCAGCACTGGTACTGCCTAGTTGTGCCTGACATATCCGTGGTTTGTCTCTGGTGTGGAAGAGGGGTCTAGGAAGGGAGCCAGGTGTTGAGGAATGTCCTCAAGTGACACTATAAGCAATGCATAGTTGGAGTGTCCCACCTTGGAGGGGCTCAGGGGCCCTTGAATCAGCTGGGTCACCGGGCTTTCCCGTACTACTGCATACTTGGGCATGCTATTGGTGTGTTGGTGTACTTTGGCATGCTGTGGTGTAGACTGGGGTCATAAGGTGTACTGGGGTAGCATACTAGTGGGATCCAGCTGGGGAGCAACAACACTAGTTAGTTGCACTGTGGTGCGTGTTGTGCTGCCATGAGATTTATAGCAGTGTGTCCACAGAGCTGCAAAGCATTCAGCTCGACACATTCCAGCCCATGTTCCCAAGTGCGAATTGTGGGTATGTCAATCACATCTATTGCACCACTTCGCTAATTTTATGCAGCACCTTGGCTGCATCACAATAAACAATAACCCCAGGTTTCCCCAGAAACCCCAGTTTGGCATCACTGCCTCTCTTATCCACAGTGTTCAGTATATAGGGCCGTGCGCTCCCGCCCGTCAGATGGTTGTTCGAATTACACTGTGCCCGTGTCTTGAGGGCAGGGAGGATCCAGAGAACCAGCCAAACTTGGCTGTATTGCTGAGGCTTCGGTCCCCGGTTACAAGAAAAAACAAAGGAAGCACCTTGGTCCGCTCCCCGATAGGTGCCGAACTCAGGATTGGCGGAAGAACAAAGAAAAAAACACTGGCATACAACGGGGGCAAAAGGTCCATTGGGATTTACACTCTGTGCATGTCGACTGTTTTTCGGCATTTGTACGCCACCGTCCGACATCCGGCTCTTCAGCACGTTTTCCGTGCAACCGGTCATCTCCACTCTTGATTTTAGATCGAACCTGCATTGCCCCCCCCCCCCCCCAAATGCCCGACCAGGAGGGGCCGAATGGGGCCAGCGCAAGCACCTCCGGGAGGGAGTGACCGCTGACCGGGATGCACGCATAACCCGGTAGAGTCCTAAGGGCCAGAGAACAGCGTGGGTACAGGGCAAGGGTGCACAGTAGGGAGACGCCCAGAGAAGTGCCGGACGCTGACACAATGGACAGAAGGCGATGGCGGCCGTGGGGCAGGCGCAGCCAGAGCCTAATGCGGACATTGCAACCTGACCTTTTGAAGCCCCCCCTTTCTATTGGTCTCGGAGAATAGCACGTCCACAGTGAAAACACCCGGCCCATGCCACGCTGCCGGCTTCCACCCGCAGCCCCGGGTTGTCCTCCTTCGCAGATGGCGGCGCCGCCAAATGAAGCAGTGCACACCCTCGTCACGTTCGACGTCGACGGCACGCTCCTCCGGTCCGTGGGGGCCGACGCCAACAAGCTGCACAAGGCCGCGTTCGCCAAGGCCCTGGAGAGCGTGTGCGGCCTCGCCAACGGCGACATCGACCAGTTGGGGCGGGCGCACCACGGCAGCACCGACAGCCTCATCCTCGTGGCCATGCAAGAGGCCCACGGCGGCATCCCGAAGCAGGCCGCCCTGGCCAACCTGCCCGCGTGCTTCGCCGCGATGATCGCGGAGGCGCAGGCCAACCGGGACCAGGCGGGGACCGGGCTGGAGGTCCTGCCGGGCGTCAAAGCCGTGCTGGCGGCGATGCTGGCGGACCCGCGGGTCGTGACCGGGCTCGTCACCGGAAACGTGCCGGAGATCGCGTGGACCAAAATGGCGGCGGTGGGCCTTGGCGACATGTTCAGTTCGAACCCCCGGCTCGGGGGGTTCGGCACGGAGTACTGCTCCGGGGACACGAGCGAGGAAGGCAAGGCGGCGGACCGGGCGCAGCTCGTGCTGCTCGCCCGCCGCAAGGCCCTGCGGGTGTATCCTACCATCGTGCGGCACGTGCACGTCGGCGACGCCCCGGCCGACGTCCGGGCCGGGGAGGCCGCGGACGGCGAGCCGGGCCCGGCGCAGGCGGTGGAGGCCTTCAGCATCGGGGTGACCACCGGACTGTTCGGGCGGCCCGAGTTGGAGGCGGTGGCAAAGTCGCCCAAGACTGTCGTGATGGAGGGTCTGACGGACACGGCCGCGTGCCTGCGGAGCTGTGGCCTCGGCGACGCCGGGCCGCGGTAGCCGTGCAAATGGGAGGTGGTGTGCGGCACGTGGGTGTCTTGGGCCCCACGGCTTCAGAGCGGGTGAGGGGACCGCAGCGACCGACGGGCCCACGAATGAAGGGCGGGTGTGAATGGTTGCGGTACCCGCGGGGGGTCATGCGTGGTCGTTGGGAGCGGCAACGCGACGGCCTTGCGACGTATTGGGACACCATGTGTGCACCGGAGTGCCGAGGCGCCTGGTGCTTGCAACACGTGACCGAGCCGCGCGAGAACATGCCCAACCAGCCTCGGGGCATCCTTTATCGCATCTACGTCTATCAGAAGGCAGCAGCCGGTCAATGGGACTGATGCAGTCATGACTATCGTGACCAGTGCGCTGCCACTCCGCACGGTGCTGCTGCTTTGTGCCAACTATGAATGAGCCATGCCTTCACCGGGGCCGCTGGATGCTCGTTTCAGGGCACTGGATGTCCAGTGTGGTCATTGACCCATTGGGGGGGGGGGGCGCCCAGCTGCAGCCCTTGACACCAACCGCCCCTCTTCCCCCCCCCCCCCCCCGCACCCCAGCATGGACCCGGCCCTGACCGCAGCTGTGTGTGGCTGTGTGGGGCGGGGGCGCGGGGGAGGGGGGGGGCTTACCTGAGTTGATTGCAGTTCATATGCGATACCCGTTGCCCTCTTCCTCCTGCAAACGAGTTGAACATATTCCGCCTTTTCCAACGCAGCCCTGTTTGTGAACGGCGGCGGGTCGTCTCTTGAACCTTGACAAGCTTTTGCTGTCCTGTGGCCCCGTGGCCCCGGAGTTTCGCTGAAGAACTCAGCATCTCTTGTGGGGGGGGGGGGGGTCTAACACCCCTCGGACCCCCGCCCCCCCCATAAGTGATTTGCCCGGAACATCCATCGGGTAACAATGACGGTTAGGGGCAAAAAGAATCGCGGGTGGAGATGGGATATGGGTGTGGGTTCAGGCCTTAGTTCCCTGTCTGCCCTGTCCTACCCCCCGTGTAGGGCAAGGAGGACGAGGAAGGTCAAAGGGCGGTGAGAGGCCGATGGGCACCACCGCCGATGGAGGGAAAGGGTCCAAGGGAAGGGCAGCGAATGGCGATCAGCCAGTAGGCGCCGCCGGCTGCAGACGAGAACAACACACCAAAGGTGTCATGCCAACCCCCCCCCCCCCGTGTACGCACAGCACCTTGTGTACCTTTTGTACAACTCGTACCATTCCCTGTTGTACTGTAGCCGTATGGTCAGCCATGTCTTCCATGTTCTCCAAGTGGCCATCTCCAGAGAGCGCGACTCCTTGGTCTTCTGTTGCCTCACAGAAGGGCCTTCTGGAGGGGTCCACCCCACAGCCCCCCCCCCCCTTGGACCCCCCGACCCACCTTAAGCAAAACGCTCTGTGGCCCTCGCTCTGTGCTGCTGGTTGTGCTCACAGTGTGTCCGCCACCGCTATCACACGCGACGGCCACGCGCCACCCGACGCAGGTCGGGGGCCGGGGGTCGGGGAGCCGGGGCGGAGCCCTGCCATTGTCAGTGGATGGGACCGGTGCACCGCAGGGCAAACAGATCGGTGACATGCGTGAAGCCGTCGGCACAGGGCGCGTCCGATGGGTCGGTCCCTTTGAGAGCGTCGGGCGACCGGGTCATGCAGCCGGTGGCACCATCTTGAGGGCATTACTGTATTACTGGACGTGGATGCCCTGTCGGCAAGTCGACATCGGGCGGCGTGTGCCGCACAGCCTCGGCCACCACACAGTCCAGCCACTTTGGGCATACACACCGCGCGCACACCGCCCCTGCCGCGGGGGCAGGACTTCCACGCAGACTTACACTCTCTGAGTGTCTACTGTTGGTCGACACTGTTGGTCGTGCACCACCTTCCGACATGCGGCTCCTGCGCACGTTTTCGGCGCGCACACCAGCCATTCTGGTTGCGGAGGAGAAAAACGTGGACCTCCCCCCCCCCCCCCCCGCCATCCAAGAGGAAAGCCACGGCCCCGACACAGACCATTTAATGCAAGGCAAGCGCTACTGCCCGGGACCCGACACTGAGAACAGCCTCTAGCCCCATGCAGGGAGGAGAGGGAGCATCACATTGGACTGGACTTGGCGAAGGCCGCAGATGAACAATGAAAGTCAGAAAGCGATGAAGGCCGTGAGAGGCAGGCGCGGCAGGAGCTATGTGGCGGGCCACACCCAACCTTTTGCAGCTCCCCCATCCAACCCCCCCCCAGGCAGTCACCCTGTAGAAGGTTGCAGCGGTTCGGGTACAGACGTGCCGCCCACCGGAAAACGAGTAGTCAAGGAGCAAGACTACCGTGACCTGGGATACAACAACACTACACGGAAGCAACTGACTGTCAGGTGGACACCCGGCCACCGCAAACTCAGCCAGGCAATGACATACCAAGACTACCTCGACATAAACGGAAACAACACATCAAACGAACTCGCCAACATGGGGGATAACCTGCCTATGGAATTCCCACGCCCCCGCCCCTATAACACAGTACTGCACGGACAAATAATGCCAACTCCAGTGAAGTCCTGGATCATGCAATTACACGGACAAACAATGCCATCTCTAGTGAAGTCCTGGATCATGCAATTACACAGACAAAAGCACATGGCAGAAGTCCACTGGGTCAGCTAGATACCCCTAAAACACCACCACCGGACTGTGTGGGTCCCTTGGCTTTGGGGCCAGGTAAGGTGGTGGGGCATTGGAGCCCCTTGGGAACAACTCCCAGCCGCATGCGCCTCCTGCACCCAACGACTTGGAGGTTACATGCAGATGCGCTTGGCCTTCTGCGCCGCATGGTCTGAATTCTGGACCGTATGGGCACAGTGGTGGAACGATTGGTCGGTACCAGCACAACGATGGCTCCAAATGGCAACCGACCATCAAAAGTTGGTTGTGCGCGCGGTTAATAGTATCACACACCTTAGTGCAGGCCTTCCCCCAGGAGGAACGGTACAAGTTCCGCGCAGTGGTGGGCCTGTTCCAATTTTGGGCCATCCAGGGCGTTCAGGCCCTACGACGAAAACTTGCCGAGCCAAACCCCGAGCGGCCTATATTGAGGCTGTGGCTGACCCGCTTCGTGGCCCCACGAAGCCCCCCACGTGAGATGGCACGCAACCTGAGGGACCAAGTCGGCGCCCGACTCCACCCCTTGCGGAACCGAAAACGCGACCCACAACCAAGGCCACGGTACCAACCAATAGATGCCGAGTTGTGGCTCGGAGAGGCAAGGAGAGCTAATGACACGGAGGCCATACAATGGTTCACCCGGACAATGACACCAGCACAACACGGCCCAATTGAAGACACCAACAAACGGCGCGGGAAACTGCCTGACCTGGGTCAAAGGTGGTTCCACCACAAGCGGGAATTTGAAGACCTCGCCCGGTCTCACCTAAAGGCCATCACCAGGGCTTATCAGTACTACCACCTATTGGAGTCATCCCTGAGTCACATCAGACACCTGAAGCAAGGCTATCAACAGGCCCTCCGAAGCGAACAAGAATACAACGAACTGGTTGAAAACGACCTGGAGGCCAACATTCTCCGACTTCGCCTGCAAACCTGACTATAGGACACGGTACAGAGAATGAGAGCGGACTACCAACCGGCGAAACAAGTGGTGCTACACCAATACCGCGAGGCGACACTTACGTGTCAACTCCAACGTAGGTACCAGGCCCACTTGGCGCTCCTACACCGCCTGTGTGACCAACAGAGCATCCACACGACACACATGTTGCGACAACAGGTTGGGTAGCTCCAACGGGTACAGACAGCAGCGGACACATACGCCGCCGTACGAGCACTGTACTATGGTGAAACGGCCTCGCTTCGACGGACGTTGTACCTCATACGGAAACGCCCTAGGACAGCCGACGACACAATAGAGTGGGGTATTCCCCTCTAGCCACTGCCCAAACACCATGAAACACACTGGGACCCCCGTGAATGGGAAATCCGGTTACCATGACTGTGGGGCATACTGCGGGAAACCATAGGGGACCAAGGCCAAGAGTTGAATCCCGTATATGGCCTCAAGCTCTGCCAAAATCTGTACCCATGATGAACTTGCCTTCACGGCCCTAGCACATTCACTTTCGGCCTATTTGATAAAAAAAAGGTCATCGCCCCCACCATTCTCCCCGCTTGGGTGTGCGATGGAGGCCCTAGCCCGGAACCCTCGCGAGTGGGCCTCGCGTCCATCTGGGGCCGTGCCATGTATCCAGAGCTAGCCCGGGTGGTGGACAGGCCGACAAGGAGGAAAGGACGGCCCCCACACCCTACTGCCGGCGAGGCGCCCAGGCCGCGAGCTGCGGTTGTGGGCATGGTTCTAGAGGTACACCGATCGCACGAGTCCGATGGCAACCAGTCAAATGCAGGATCCGATGCCGAGGAGTCCCTAGAGTGTCCTGTTGGATCGACTGCGCCGACACACGCATTTCCTTAGACGATCAGCGATCTCTATTTGGGTGGTTTATGGAAACCAGGCAAGCACCAGTCGGTAGTCCGGGAACCTCTATTCAGTTGGACGGCAGGCGCGACATACGCATCTGAGAAAGCAACTTATATAGTCTACGACCGGTGAGGACACTTGACCAAATGGTGCAACAATCAATGGGTCAGACAATCTCCGTTTGATAGGTATGTCGTGGCAGTCATGTTACAAACCAATGTGCAAGGGCGATTTGTGACAGAGATCGGATGTTTGTTTGTTACAAACCAAGGGGCCTCTAGGTTAATAGCCGACACACCACCGGCAGTATTCAGAATCCCGGTCCACACCTTAGTGGAGACGGTCAATGACTTTCTCCGTGTAATCAACCAAAGTGGGGATGTGGGCTCAGCCACGGCTCGTCGGAATGCATGCCTCCCATTGAGAGGAGCTCGGGAATTTCCCCCGCCGGATGACGACACCCGCCTGTATGAGTACAACACCCTGGCGACTGAGAGGAACAATCTATTGGACCTTTTGAATGGCATAGAAGGAACCCCTCAATACATTGAGGTATCATGTATATCGGACGTCTACCTACCGCAAAAAGCTAAGCCCAAGAGCAAAGATGCAGTGGCCTTCGTTACGTTTTCCGAAGACTTTGAGGTTGAAATCATGGGCGCCTTGGAGGTAGAAGAAGAGGTACCCCAGGATAGAACGCAAGCCTTCTTGCCACAGATTTTTGAACGGTCAGTGCCACACATGAGGTACCAACGTTTGGTTATCTTCCGTCAAGGTGTACCGTTGTAGGAAACGACGATGAAGTTATGGTCTGGAGGTAGAATGTTCCTAAAAAGCTGGATACTGAAGAGCGCATTTTCTTTGGAAAGTTTGACGGAGGCATACAAGAGCAGGCGCCCGGCCCCATCCTACCAGCGCAATCAGCAGAGGTGATCATCACAGCACCTACACATGCGCCTGACGACACCGTGCGGTTGGTCGCCGCACGGTTTGGCAAATATGGGTTCATCTCGGAAATACCCCAAACGGCACATCAATTGGTCGCCAAGACAACACACCACTCTGTTTGCTGTGAGGCTACAGATAGCGCAGTCATCGCACATGGGGCAGTTTTTGAGGTTAGCACCGGAGAAATCAGTGTGGTAGGCAACTCTGATTCATAGCGTTTGGATCACCTGTACGCACAGCTACCAGACAACTCTGATGACACCCCGAGGACCCAAAATGGTGGAGATTCGAATTGGGCAAAATGTATGGATCCAGGGATGCCATAACAGAACAGTCATACCGATTGACGGCCACTAATTTGGCTGCCAATGCTGAGTACATGGAGGCATGAACGTCTCACCACCATCTAGAAAGTTCCCTCCACAACAATGACCAGGGTTTTGCTTAGTGTCCGTCCTACCCCACGGGGGGGGGGTCTGGCAGAATTTCAGGGTGGGTGGGTGTCCAACCACCCCCCCCCCCCCGGGGTGGGGTGGGACTTTGTGGGGGCCCTTGGGTCTATCAAGCCAGTGCCACTTCTTTCTTTCTTCTGTTGCAGGTTCCATGTAACATGTTTGTTTATGGTGTGTTTACATGGCATTGCATATCACGTGTGCATGCCCCACGCCCATAAAGGGGCTAGGATGCATTGTCATTTGTGTCAACTGCGAAGGGGGCAACGCTAAAACCCCACTCTGTGAAAAACTTGGTCTTCTGTATTGCATGTCTGAGTTGGGTACGTGGGTGGGTGGGTGGGTGGGTGGGTGGGTGGGTGGGTGTCAGACCCCCCCCCCCCCGGGGGGGGGTGGGGGGGCGGGACATTTGTCGGTCTGTCGGTATGCCAAAATTTTGGGTGGGTGGGTCCCTGAATTAACCCCCCCCCCCCGGGGGGGTAAGCAAAACCCTCACAATGACCCTTTGCCATCTGGCATTGGGATGAATGCATCAGCAGCAAGAACCCTCATTTTGCTCTTTCGGGTATGGTTGTGGCTGTATAGAACACCTCCTCGTACCACCTTCTGGCCACGCATAGCCATCATAAGGAGGGTCATTCGTATACCGACGAAAATCATGAAGGCATGGGTGCATGCCCTGATGTATTGGTGTTTCAGAACCAGCGGCAGCGCCCCTCTGCCGTCTCCACTACCACCGGAACCCACCAGACAATCTCTCTGTAGCGGGAACCGGGTTAAGGGATATGAACATCATAAGTGGCATCTAGCACACATGCATTGGGTGTGCATGGTGTTGATTACTTTGGTTCACATACAAAGGGTACAGTACCAATACACTGCACAAGGCCCTCGAGCAGTAGCAACACATATACCGCAATGGTTGAAGTCCATGGTGTACATACCTGTGCACATGCTTTGGTATATAGGGGCTTGACTGCGTAAACTCAGCAATGATATCCACCCATTGCCTGGGCCATCACCACCGCCACCCACGTCGATTCGTTTTGTCACATTGAATGTGGGGAGTCGTTTTTTGTCTAGAAGGAGGTGGGGAAGACTTCTGCAAGAAGTCACCGCAAATGAGCCGGCCATAGTAGGCCTACAAGAATTTAGGTTCCGTATAGGAGACAATCACTTGGCTTGGACGGCTAGCATGGCAAAGAATTACACCCCTGTATCCTACAACACACATAACCCTGATACTATGCACCTCGTCCATGAGAGCGTACACAAATACTCTGACACTACCCCGGTAGAGAAGGGTCGGGTTTGGCCATTCAACTGGCACTGCCTGGCATGCCCCCCCTGGTAATCATCAACATACACGGACCCTTCGAGAAGGGGCAACAACACACCGTGGACAAATGGCTTGGCACCTTCAATAGAATTGACATCCTAATGGGGGACTTCAACAATAAGATATGGCGGGAATCACACAAGCCCACAAGGTGGTGGCACACCAAACTAACCAACGGAACATTACAAGATCCAGCCATGGCTGTTGCTGGAGGCATTTCGCTTGCTTGATTAATCACACACAATAGGGGTCGACGACTCGATGCGATGCTGGTCCCTGCTGATGCTTGGAGAACATGTACTCTTGAGGCTCACTACACCCTGGACTATTCTATTGCCGGTGACCACCTTGGGGTCACTACGGTGACCCATAGCCCACTCCAGGAGAGCCACCCTCCACCACAAGGATTCGCATCTGTAGCCCATTGGCCCCAGTCCCTTTTTACAAGTTCAAACGGCATATGACCAATGTGAAAGGCGCCTATGACATGTCACTGAAGATCTTTTCTCTTCTTGCATTTGTTGTGTGAGAACGTTCTTTACTTAGCAGCACGGAGTCGTGCGCACGCATCTGTTTCCCACAGCGGGGGGGGGGGGGTCCCAAGGGGTTTGGGGCACGACCCGCTTATGCTGTTTTTTTACAGCCTCGGTAGCTCACAAGTGGAAATTTCCAAAACTGAATTTTTTTATATTTTGACCGTTCAAAATGATCAATTATCCCATGTAAAGCATGTTTTAGCCCCTCTTTATGTGTTTTTCAGGGCACATGCGGGGGGCTTGTAGGGGAGGCCACGGGCGCTTGAACTCGACTCGGCCCACCTCCCCGCCCCTCTGCCTCTGTACATAGGCCAGCGGACGCTAATAGACGAATGCCCTCTTCATGTGTTTTTCACCCTATTTGGGTGTTGGGGTGTTGGGGTTTGTGTGTGCTTCATCATGCTGAAGCTAGGAAATGCGTCGCGAGTGGAAACGCCGGTGGGCATAGCACATCCCAATGGGTTTCAGGGCGTTTTGCCAGCATGAGCGTGGAATGTGTGCCCCAGTGCTAGGAATGGTGGCTGACGCCCTTGCGACGCCCACTCCCGCGCCAGCTCCGACCAGCTGCTTCATTTGCAGGCACAAGCAAATTGTTGCATGTAGTCCGCAGTCCGCACAGGGGGAGCGTTAGCACACCGGGCGCGCGCCGGGAATCTATTTTGACCTGTGCCCCACCGGTGACCTTTTAGGGGGTGCACTAAGGGGGCGCACTTAGCGCAGTGCAACTATTTGGCCGTACTAGAGACCCATACTTTGAGATACTAGGGGTATCATTGTTACCCCTAGAGTAGGTGTTGACTTCTGATTTTGTTCCCTCTGTTGGGGACCCCCGAGAATGCAGGGGTTACATAGCACTTCCGCCCTCTTTTGGGCCCCGAGAAGGCAGGGGCGAGGCAGCCAATTCTGATTTTGTCCCCTTTGTTTGGGGACCCCCGAGAATGCAGGGGTTGCGTAGCACTTCCACCCTTTTTTGGGCCCCCAAGAAGGCAGACATTGGAGGAATTTTGGATGAAGTACGGGCACCCCGAGCTCCTTGAATGTGAGTTGTTGTTTCGATATTTTTTTTTTGATGAAACACACCCCACTTGCAGAGAGCGGTGCTTTCATGTCTCGCACCGAAGGGTGTTCGGAGGTTGCTTGGAGGCAGAGTGTTGCCCGTGTTCGCAAATACCTTAACCATGTTGTTCAAGAGATTCCATGCGCCGACAAGTTGGATCCTTTCAACCATTGTCCCCGTTTCCATTCTTTATGACGCATTTCACAGACTCCATGCCCGTCAGTTCCATTGGCAGGATTTACAAGGTGACTTTTGCTGTTGAAATGTTGGGCAACATTATATGGATTTGCCCCTTGGCCCCTGGCACATCGGTTGATGTTTTAAACTGGGATGGGTATGGATCTTCTCGTACCCGAGGTGGTTTCTTTGATTTCGAAGTTGGGGGCCATGATGGTGCTCATAAAAGCCGGATTCATGTTATTGTATACAAATGACATTTGGAGTTGTTGAATTCACGGCTATTGCTTTATTATGCAACGTCTCTTAGGGAAGGTGTGCAGTCCAACGTGGTCTACTTGGGGGGCTTCTCCATGAGAGGGTAAATCTGGGGCTGAAGTTGGGATGGTTAATAGAAAAGTAGTGTGCCGGGCAAACATCCCCCCACAGTGCCACGGCATAACATCATGACACCACTTTCAATATGCGGTATCCATTTCCGCTTACATCCACAGACCGCTTTTGGCACCGGCTCTTAGGAGTGTAGTTTTCGTGTGTTGGGAATGTTTGGCGTCTCTCTGAGCTGGTTCGATAGTTATGGTCCTCCTGGTTTCTGCCTTCAATTTGAAGGCGTGGCTGATGCCGGGCAGTTGACTCTGTAGTACTCTGAGGGGTAGGCCTGTCTTAAAGAGACCACATGACTCTGGCCCCGGACCATAATGTAACATAATCCTGATGAGAACTCACCTTCGCAGCTGTCAGACTATGATCACTGAAAGCAAAACAACAACGACAACTGAACGTTGGGGGCTCTGCTGCAGTTCCATTCGGCACCCCCTGTGCCCATGACCCTCGCAGCAGCACGCCCCCCCCTCCCCCATTCCGCTGGTGTGACCCCCCGACCCCGTCCTACGCCCCGTTCTCAGTGCCAGACCCTTTTCCTTCTCTGATGATGCTCTGCCCCTGCCGCTGCATCCCTCGGCCCACGGCCGACCAGAGCAAGTTGATGCACGTCCATGCCCGGCTGCGGACCGTCGGAGGCGCGCAGCGCGCCCAGGCCCTGATCTCCGAGTACCAGCGGCTGAGCGGGACAGACGCAAGTGCTGGTGTGCCAAGGGCGCTGCCAACGCAATGCATGTGTGACGGGTCGGCCTCCCGCAATGGACACGCCTTTTTCCGTTGGAGGGGGTTGTGCGCAGTGCGGGTCCGGGGGGCGGGGTCCAGGAAGTGCATGTAGGGCGGTCCTTAAGGACCCCATTTTTTTTGCTAAGGAACACCCTTAAGGACCGCCCCAAGGGACCGCCAACCGCCATCAACCGCCAACTGCCAACCGCTGCCAACCGCCAATCGTGACCAACCGCCAACCGCCAAGCGCTGCCAACCGCCACCAACCACCAATCACTAACCACCAACCGCCGCCAAACGCCACCAACCGCCACCAACCGCCAAGCCCCAACCCACGGGGGGG
The DNA here is from genome assembly GCA_964036045.1 of Eutreptiella sp. 'Long Island Sound 2002'. Taxonomy (NCBI): domain Eukaryota; phylum Euglenozoa; class Euglenophyceae; order Eutreptiales; family Eutreptiaceae; genus Eutreptiella; species Eutreptiella sp. 'Long Island Sound 2002'. Next base: position 50,666,287 of record OZ038388.1, on the reverse strand, counting down.
GTGGCGGCCGGGCCCGGTCCTTGTATGTCCTTGTAGATAGCAGTGTGGGGGCCATGGCGCCAACGGTGCCATGCTTAGTTGAGAGGGGGTACTATGCCTTTTGGTCCTTCAGACCCCTAAGACTTTCTTCCTGGCAAAGCCAAGAAATCGCTATTATCGCATACATACCTCTATACCCCCGTGCCCCCAGACACACACACACACCCTTGAGGTATGCATGTGGTAGCAGTGGGTTGCGCGCAGCCTCTGCCCCCTTGGGACCCCCCCCCCCGGCTGAGCTGCCAATACCCCCCCCACCCTCCCGCCGATCCCCCCCCCGGCCCCAACTGCCCCCCCCCCCCCCCCAAGTTTAGACTGTGTGGTGATGACCATGCGCCTGTGACACGGGGGCGTATGCGAGCCCAGTATCCGTAACCTCATGGCCCAAGTTTTGACAGGTAGCTGGGGGGTGGGTCGCATCCGGACCGATTGTAGTTGCCCCCCCCGTGCCCCAACCGCCAATCGCCACCAACCGCCAACCGCCAAGAGCTACGCGTGGTCTTTTGCAGAACTGCCGTTTCGGACACCTTTCTCTTAAGGACCGCCCTGGTTGGAAGAACCTCCCCCCTCCCCCTGACACAGTATTAGGGCATAGTACACCCCTCTCTCTCTCTCTCTCTCTCTCTCTGTCTGTCTGTCTCAACCCTTGACTTTTCGGGGTGACTCGACGGTTGGCCACTGTAAGTAAGTCGGACGGGTGCACCAAAGGTTGATGTACAAAGTGGATGCAGGCTAGAGAGAGTACATTAGTGCGCCGGGCAAAGTTTCCCCCCCAATTCTCCCCCGTTTCCCCCATTTTTTGCCCCCGTTTTGAGGGCCCCCGAGAGGGCAGGGGTGATGTAGCCATTCCGCCCACACGTGGGCCCCTGAGACGGCAGGGGTCAGGTAGCCTGGGCTGGAGGAGGGGGTGATGTTTGGGGGTAAAGCATTGGGATCGATGGCCGGAACATTGATTGGGATTGCTAATAGTTTGTCAAAAAAAGTGACACGCAATCAAATGCAACATCCATCAGCCCTGAGGTACGGGTAACGGTGTTTGGGATGGGGAGCATGGGGGCCCAGCAAAGGGGTGTGGGGGAAGATGGGCTTCCGGGTCGGGCTGTGTGAGGACCAGACATGGCTTGTTTTTGGCTCGTTTTTGGACAAATTGAAAAGGCAGTTCCCCCCTGACATTTGTCTCTAAATGGCGCATAGAACGACGGTTAAGCACAGCCAACACACATAAAACAACGGCGAAGAAATCATGTTTTGGCAAATCGTTGTGCAGGAATTTCTGATCTGTCAACAAGACGCACAGGGAATCAATCCGCCCACCCTCCAACAAAGTGTACGCACTGTACATATCTCTCGGCCTCATTCAGAATGTGCCAAATTTGTGCATTTTGCCACTTTTTGTGCTTTTTATAAGTCTTGCTCCAATGTGCAAGCATATCACCACGTGGGGCGGGGGGGGGGGGTATGTGTTTTCTTTTTAAAATTTGCGAGAAAACCCGTTTCAGAAATGTATGGGGTAGGTGGGGGGCAGGTGCTCACATTCCTCAGCACTGAGCTGCACATTGGACGATGCACACAAACATGATGTGGGACAACGTTTGGTTTGACCATCGGCTTTCAATTGGAACTGCCGAACGTTCTGCAAACCCGGACCAGGACGTGCCCCGTGCGGAGCGCTTGTTGGCCTGCGTGTCGTCCCGCTTGTGAGCCACCCCTGCGGCCCAGCCGCCCTCTCCCTCCAACGAAAGAACACCGGCATTTGCAATCAGCAATGCCCCCCTGGAACGTCTTGCCAACCCCCTTCCACCGTCACCGCGACTCCTGACACGATGTTTTGTCTCGCGCTCTAAAGCGTTGGGGACCCATCAGGCGGCAGGGGTATGTAGCCACCCGGCCCACTTGTCGGCCACTTCCGATTTTGTCCACCGCTCTAAAGCGTCGAGGACCCCCCATGCAGCAGAGGTTATGTAACCACCCGGCCCACTTGTGGGCCACCTCTGACTTTGTCCCCCGGTTTGACACCGCGGCCTATTTCCCATGCATCCCAGGCCCCTGCCCGGTCCGGTGTCCTTCGCGTTCCCTCGGCCCCGTGCGCTTCTCCTCAGGCCTTTACTACACCAAGGACCACACGTGGGTCCGACTGGCGGGAACGACGGCGCAGTTTGGGTGGACCCAGAAGCATCAGAGAGATGCGGGGGAAATTGTGTATGTGAGACCGCAGCCCCCCCTTTGTTTGCCAAGGGGTGCAACCCGGAGGACGTGAAGGGAGGGCGCGCGCCATGCACCCATCCCCCCGGGGGTGTGTTGGTGTAGACCCCGCCCACCATCCCCCAACACCCCCCTGCCCCCTGCAGAAAGGGGGATGAAATGGCCGGTGGGCAGGGTCTAAGCTCGCGGTGCAGGAGACTAACCGGCGCTGCCCCAGACAGCCCAAGAAACATTCGATAGCCGCCCGCATCGGTGCGGTGAACCCAAGGCGACATTCGGCACTCGGCTGGTCTGCGCTGCCGGTGGCCGGTTTTTCAAACCGGTGGGGGGAGGGAGGGAAAAGGGCTCAATTGACAGGACCATTAATCAGTGATTATGAAGTCTGACGCTGAAGGCGCCAACAATTTTTCGCCACTGAAAATGGTCAATTTCTGCCCCCACCAAATCCATGGCAAATGATGACTTTTCTGATTGCCCTTGACGCGCTGATTCCAAAAATCCCATTTCCATTTGTTGCCAAATTTCGGATCTGGGCCGCCGGGCCGGGGATCAGTCTTGGTAGGATTGGGGGGGGGTCTGTCAATTGAGCCCCTTTTGGGGGTGTGGGGGGGGGGAGTCTAGCCAGAGGGCTCCATCGACCCCCCCCCCCCCAAGCCCACCCACAACTGCGGGAGCAGCACGGCAGCACAATGTGAGAAACAAGAACCGAGTAAGTCCGGCATGAGGTCATTATCATTGCGGGTTCATTCAACACCCTACGTCACGGCCCCTGTAGAACGGGGTGCCGGAGGTGCATGACGACAAATGTTGACAGGCAGTCCCGCCAAAACAGTCATACTTTTGGCTCAAAGTTGATAAGCACCGCGACGCCCTGATCCCTTAGAGCCCCACGCGACGCCCCCCCCCCTTCCCCCTTCCGCCTCCCCCATCCCCCCCCCCCCCCCAGCGCCTCCGGTTCAGCCGGTCCTCGCCAGCGGATCCAGCGATGCATTGCCACGGCATTGCGGCAGTGCAACCGGCAGCGGGTGTTGCCCCTCCCCCCCCCCGGCCTGGGGGTCTTCGTGATGACCGCATCCCGGGCACTGATCAGGCCGTCAGGGGAGGACGCCATGGGCAGAAGTTGCATTCTGGATTCCCCCCCCCCCCCAGGCAGGGGGATGCCCGCAGTAGTGCGGATGCCTACTTGTCATGGCAGAAGGTTCAAAGGCGAGAGGCCAATAGGCGCCGCCACAGGCTAACAGAGCCAACCACCAAGGCCTTGTGCCAACCCCCCCCCCCAAAAAAAAGGGTGTGGGGCCGTTGCAGTCTGCTATGCATTGCCTTCTTTCAGCCACATGTTCTGCTCCCGGAGGCCGCATGCATGACACCATCAGCAGCTGCGCGTGTCAGCGTGTGTCCCAGAGCCTTGGACCACGCGTTGTTTGTGAGGAATCAGTAGGTAAGGGGGGGGGGGTCCCAGGGATGTATTAGAACGGCAAAATTTTGCTTCGGCACCTTCGGTGCCAAGAGGGGACCCTGGGAGGAGGGGGGGTCCCAGCCAACCCCCCGCCCCCCCCCATTCCGGACCCCAACCGACAGACTCCAACCGCTCAGGGGGGTCAGGTGTGTCCAGCAACTGTTCTGAAGAATATCCTGATGTCTGGCCCAAGCAACCGAGGCTGCGGTGAGAACCAGCCTATGAAACATTCGATAGCCCCGAGGGGCGAACTCAAGGAAACATTCAGCACTGGTTCGAGCTGTGACCTATGGCCTGTGACACGGGGGTCATATGGGAGCTGAGAATCCGTTGCTTCATTCCCATTCAGGACCCCCCTCCCCCCCTAATACATCCCTTGGGGGGGGTCTGGGGGGGGGGTCCCTCAACCCGCAGATGCAGTCCATCGGCCTTTTGGTTGTTATTACAATGCGTTGCCGGTTCGCAGTTCGTTCAGTTCGCTTGAACCGCCGAGGGCAGGCCCGCCGCGTTCTGGGCGGTTTTCGTGGTGTCGCTGGTACTTCGGCGCACGGCAAATGGGTCTTTGGGGGCGCACCGTGCGCTGTGCGGAACGTGGGCTGTCATGGACCTGTTCCCCCCGATGGCCAAGGGACTGAGATGCTGAGCAAGGGTGGGGCGCCGCATCCGCTGAGATGCTGAGCAAGGGTGGGGCGCCGCATCCGCTCTGCTGTGCCGAAGTTGAAGATCCTGCGCAATTGGTGGGGGGGGTAGCTGCGGGACATGCGCGGCGCGGGTCCGCAGTCCGTTGGGCATGCGCGATCATTTTTTGGACCACAGCCGGCCATTTGCACCGATTGTGGGGGGATGCTTCGATGTGGAGGGCTTGCAACATCGGGGGTGCGGTTGTGGATGCTGAGGGAGCGTCCCTTGAGCCCACATCGCAGGTAAATCGAAGCACTGTGACGATGGGCCGCAGTGATTGGCCAGCACGGGTAGGTGATGCTGGAAGTGCGTATGCGTCCAGCAGATCTACATACGATAATGGAGCACCCCAACCAAGAAGGGGACACCTCAGCACATTGAGAGAACCTTTGAACAAATGGCTGAAACTGTCTATGGCGGGGACATTCAGTCGACCATTGATCCCCCTACAAGTGCATACCATGGATCCTGTGATGGTGCGGGACAACATGGTGGATTGCGCCACGCTCTTGTTTGATGCGGTCGAGGGCTGGTCATTTCGATACCCGCCGGAGCCGCAGCTGTGGTTATTGGCTGCGGCTGCAGTTGGAATGTTGCCTGACAATTCACAGGGACTGCGGTGACCCCCGTATTCCCGGGTACAGGACTGCCCCGGATTCTTAACTCACTCCGCAACCTCCGATAAGGTCTATGCCGGTCTCCTTCAGTGGTCGGCGAGCGGCCCGGATGTACTTGTGGGCGGAGGCACCGCTGGGCGGGCATTGCATGGGGTGATCATGCACCTCCGGAAGACGGGGTGCGGCAGGGCTGAAGTTGGTGTGCAGTGGTTCCATGAGTGCCGAGCTCTGGATCCCCGGACCCCCGTGCCCTAACCCCCTCCCCCCCCCGCCCTAGCCCTGCCCCTCCGGTGCTGGGCCCTGCGCCATGCCCGAATCCTTTCTGCGAAGAGGAGGGGTCGTGTGATGGGCCGCCTTCACCGATTTTTGGTCTCTGTCTCTCTCTCTCGCTCTCTCTCTCTCGCTCTCTCTCTCTCTTTCGCTAAATTCTGGGTTGAGAGTTTGTTTTGAGTCTCAACCCCCCCCCCCCCCCAGGTTTGACCAGGTTTGGCATAGAGAATAAAGATGCACTTATGCCTGACTGTGGAGTGCATTACCTCCGGTTTGCATTTGTCTGCTTTTTAATTCGGTCAGTGCGGGTGGAGGGGGGTGGTGCAGGAGTTGGTGCATTAGCATAGCACGCCCCCACCCCACCGCACCCCCACCCCCGCTACATACCTCTGAGTCCTTATCTGATGGCCACCCCGTGCCCCCCACCGGCCCAATGTATGTCAGGTACGTGGAACTGCCTGAAGTTGGGGAGACATATGAAGCCGATGAGCCGGTGGGAGTTGTGGAGTCTGTGCTCGGGGCCGAGGACATCATGATGCCTGTCAGCGGAAAGATCAGAGAGGTGTGATGCGATGCCGCTCGCCACACTCGTCGCGCGCACATTGCACTGCATGCCTCCCCCCCCCCCCGAACCAACCAACCCAAGAAACATTCGATAGCCGTGGTGCACGGCGAACTCAAGGCAACATTCGGCACTGATCTGGTTTGCGCTGCAGTGCAGCGTGTCAAAACAATGTACTGAGATTCGTGGCTATGACTATACGTATGCCTGTGTCACGGGGGTATATGCGAGCTCAGTATCCGTGGCTCATGGCCCAACCAACCAACCGACTAGTCACCCCAAGGATTAGAACGGCCGACAACCATGCGAGACCCCCCACCCCCTCCCCAGACCAAAGTGACCATCGCGGGAAAAAACGAAATCTGCCATTGAGTAAGTCTGGTCATGCCATTTTTGGAACACACACTTTTGGGACTCAGACCCCACCCCCCCCCCCCCCTCCTCTCTTCTATTCTATCCTTGCGTCACCCCGTCCCTTGCCCATCCCGGCTCTCCTCTTCAAAGCCACTGTGGCAAGCCTCGGCGCGTCCGACGGGGCGCCCAGGCCCTCGGGATATCACTGACACCCGCTTGGTGCTTCGCGGGTCAATGCCCCCCCCCTGCCCCCCCTGCGTGCCTGCCCCCATCTCCAAGACACAGCTCCCTTGCGGTCCACAAGGCATGCGCTCATTTCGAGAGTGTTGGGGCGGGATGCAGTCCGTGGAACCCCCATGGACAACGTCCGGTAGGTGTCAATGCGCACATCACGGCAGAGTTGGGGCTGGATTCAGTCGATATTCCCCCCCCTCCCCTAGACCAAGGCCCCCCCCCCCCTACCGAGGCCTTGTGCCACCCCCCCCCCCTTTGCTAAAGCACGGGCTTGTCCAAGCGACGGAGTGGGCGTTGAACCGCTGTTTTCAGGATTTTTGGGACCGGTGTTTTTTGTGGTCCTGAATCCTTTGACTGCCAAAATCGAAAATGGAAGGCGATAGCATTTTTGGCCTCGCTGGATGGTTACTGTTTATTCTTGGTGGTATCTGGATGGTTGCTGTTCAAAACCTATTCAAAGCGTTGATTGTTGCCATCTACAAAGCACAAGCACACCTACCTTCGATGCACCCTTCCTCTTCCTTCCTTTTTCGCTGGAAACAACTCCATAGGAAATGAAGCAGTACAACATTCAACATTCAACGGCCCAGAACAATGATGCGTTGTCTGCACTGCATGCATCCCAACGACCTCTGCCTCAGTGCCACAGGTCTAAAGGGAGATTGTATTTGATGGGCAAACATGTGAAACATGAGCTTACAGTCAGCATCTTCATAATACAACAATTACAACACCCGGTAACACAACCGCACCAGTGGGCAACTAATCAGCTTGGCCGAATGCCACAGGGGTCATGGGGCTCAAAAAGAATGGGATGGCATAGGACACAGATGGGGGCAGTGTTGGCCAAATTGCAACCTGCCATAACATATGGTGTGCTGCGCCCTAACCCTTGTACACATCAAAGCAATTGAAAAGCACAGAGCAGCAATTCAAAATACACAGTGCTAAGGTATGCCATCCCACCCCACCCCAAAAGCCCCCCCCCCCCCCCTCTAAGTAGGGTGGGGTGCGAAGCCCCCCCCCGCCATGTGAAATTGGCCACCCGCAGAGAGACCCCGCCGCACGGGGGCAGTGCACCATCTTTGCAGCCACACCTGGGCGTCCATGCTGCGCATCCCGCAGGGTGCCGGGCGGATAAGGCTGCGGGGAGGCCCAGTCTTCAGCTCCATCGGTCCCCCTCTTCCTACCCTGGCCCCAGTGTCCATGCCCCGCAGGGACGACAGGGGGGGGGGGGGGGACCACTGCAGACCAAACACCTACCGGCACATGCGATGCGGAATTCATGGGCGGTCAGTTGCCTGTGGTAGGTTGCCCAAGGAAGGCTTTGTTTAGAAGAGGGGGTGGGTGAGTCTTTTGGCTCTGAGACCTACCCACCCTCAAAGAAAAGTTGTGCTGAACAGAACGCACAATCACAGACATGAATGAGCGCCCCATTCCCTCTACATGTGCGTCACAAATGCTCAATCCTCCATCCCACCCCACCCCATTACAAGGAGGGGGGTGCCCTTACAGGGGGGGCCCTTTTGGGGTGGGGTGGGATGCCCCCCCCTCCCCTCTGCCAAGTGAAGTTGGAGCCAACCCACTGGCCTGCACGTGCGGGGCCTGCGAGTGTGTCCCGTTCCAAACCGAGCCCCCCCCCCGCCCCTAGGGGCCCACTTTGAGGGTAGTTTCTTCTTAAATTGATGCGGCATCTTACCAGTTCTTGAGCAGAAAAATGTTTCCTAAGAAGAATATTACGAAGAAAAGAATGTCGATTTTCTTCTTTTTTTCCTTCTTACGACTGCTTATTCCTGATTCTTCATCAGAAGAAAACCACGATTCTTGAGAAGAAACTAGCCTCAAAGGCCCCAGGCCGCCCCCTCTGGGCTCACCCACTGGTGCCCCTCCTGTTCGCTTCAGGTCAATACGCTCCTCGTGAACAGCCCGTGGCTGATCAACACTGTTCCTGAGTCCGACGGGTACATCGCCATCGTGGACGTGCACGACCCCTTGCCAGACGGGCTGATGACCAAAGAGGAGTACCACATTTGGCTGGAGTCAGCCCTTTGAGGTCCCTGCAGCTGTCCCCAGCCCCGCCCCAGCCCCTCTCTCTCTGACACGGAGCTCGCCTTCAACGCGGGCTTTCTGTCCAGTGGTGACACTTACGTTTGCCATAACGTGGAGGGCACAGGGCAGTGTTTAGGCGCCCCTGAGGGGTGGCAGCCCCTGGAACACCTTTTTGTTACCCCTAACCTCCACCATCCACTGTCGGTGTTGGGACGAATGTGTGTGTGTGTGTGTGTGTGTGCCCTGACGAGCCCTGCCTGCCTGTCGATCTACAGGGGGTTGGTTGCTCGGTTTCTTGGTGACCTCACGCCGTGTGTGTGTGTGTGTGTGTGTGTGTGTGTGTGTGGATGAGTGCAGCACAACGCTGGGACAAGGTGAGGGCCAAGCTAGTGCAGCCGCAGCATGCCGCAGCATGCCGCAGCATGCCGCAGCATGCCGCAGCATGCCGCAGCGCCTGTTTTTTGGAGCTGCACTAGGGGGTTTTGAAGCATGCCGCAGCATGCCGCAGCATGCCGCAGCGAGCCAAAATTTTCACGTGGCGGACTTTTTTTTTCATACCACGTCGAAACTATGGACCCTTTGTTGCACAGATGTATGTGAACTGGATGGTAGCTCAGTGGTAAATTACTGGCCTGTAGCTCGGAGGGTCCTGGGCTCCATTCCCGGCAAGGGTACTTTCCTGCCTGTCAGTTCCTCTAATCTGATCTTCGCTTTTTTGGTGTTGTTTTGACATGTCAAGTCCTGAAGGATACTCAAAATACCAAGGCATCACAGGTTAGGGTTTGCAGTGGGCCATTGGGGAAGGTATTGGGGACCACATCAGCCTGTTTGCCTTGTCTGTCTGCTCCTACTGTGTTCGCACGGGAGACCTTCTGCCTGCCCCATGTCTCCCCAGTTTGTCTTTATTTATGTTGTCATGAGTCAGTCATCTGCACCAACAACATGCAGTCAAGAGTCAACCACACCACTTTCCCAATCAGATGGGATCAAGCGGAACAAGGAGACAACCAGAAGCACCAGCGATTGCCTGCAGTGGGCTGTTGGTGAAGGCATTGGTGAACATTTCAGATTGACAGATGCTTCAGGAGAGGGTCGACCTGGAAAGCTCTACTGCAACCTCCGGATGGTGAAAGTGATTAATTTGGCCCAACAGTGTTGTGCATGTTGTCTCTTGCATGTGAGTTCAACTTGACACAGAAGCGTAGGTACCCACAAGTGCAGGCTGAAGCATGCCGCAGCATGCCGCAGCATGCCGCAGCATGCCGCAGCATGCCGCAGCACCAGAAATTTTTCCGAGGGACCGCACTAGCTTGGTGAGGGCACAGGGTAAACACTGTATCACGCCGAACTCACAGTCCAGAGCTGCACATTGCTTTCTTGGTAAAGACCGAAAGACGTCCAGGGCTGCCCTGCGGCTCCTGAGGAATTTTCTTTCACCGCTTTTTGTGCTCCGTTCTTGTTTGCAGTTCTCATCGTGTGTGTGTGTGTGTGTGTTTGTCTGCTGATGGCGAGAGGTAGCTTGGTCAACCCATTTTGCAGCCGTCCCTGAGCACCAGTCACTTGCTGTCTGTTGCCTGTCTGCTTGCTGGTTCCAGAATAAGGTTCTCTGGACAAGGTGTCCACATGTTTGTTAACCGCTTTTCTTGCTCTGTTCTTGTTTTGTGGTTCTCAACGTGTCTGTGTGTGTGCGTCTGTGTGTCTGTTCTGAGTGTCTGTTTTTTTCCCAAAGGCGCCTGGCCTTCAAACATTCATGACTGCTTTGTTTTGATTGGCCTGACGAGTTGTTTACAACTCGTGCCCTGCCTGTTGATCCACAGTGGGCTGGTTGCTCAGTCACCTCACGCCGTGTGTGTGTGTGACAGCTGGCACTGCTGGGCAAGGCAGTGCAGCATGACCCGTCTCCACAGCTGACGCTGAGGCGGGCTGCAGCTGAACATTTCCTTCTTCATGCATCTGCAGAAAGGCGCCTATTGGCGTCGTACATGCTCTGTTTGTCTTGTCTGATGACCAACTGACGAGGATTTTTCACTCAGCCAACAACGCTTTGTGCTGTGCATCACAAACTGTGTGTGTGCACTCCAGCTGTGTCATTCTCTTGCACTGTACTTCCAGCTGTTTCACTCTGCAATACAGCAAGGCCCCTAGTCGTCCTATGGTCCATGTTGCTGACTGTTGGGCCGCCTGACGAGAAGTCCAGACATCCAGTACACGTGCCCTTGCCCGTGCTCTTCGGTGCCAGGGCTTATGTCTGGGTCTTCATGCGCGTGCGCGTGCGCATGTGTGCGGTTTCCTGAAGTGTGTGTATCTGTATCCGTGCCCCGCACGGAGCCCTTCGCACACATGTAGGCCCTTGCGGTGGTGGCACTGGCCCCTCCGCATCTTGGGCTTCGAGGATCGCGGTTCGCGGCGGGACACTCACGGGGGGGGGGGGGGGCGACTCCGCGGGTCCTAGGACGCCAACTACCCCTGCCCCCCCCCCCCCCCCGCCCTAGTGGCCTTCGGCCAACAGTTAGTTGCCAAAGGTGTCGCCCTCAGGCGTCCATGGGCGCCTGAGGCGCCCGATGCTCCATGAACACCAAAAGTGCCCTAAGCAAAATTTTGTCCAATTTGCACCCCAACGCTTGTCCAATTTGCACCCCAACACTATCCTTAAACCCAACCTTGACTCTAACACCCACCCCCAACCCTCAGCCTACTCCCATCCCTACACCTAACTCTATCCCTAACCCTAGCCCTGGCTCTCACCCTAGGCTAGGGTCAGAGTGAGTGTTGGGGTCCAAAATGGAGAGCAATGATGTGGCAAAAGCAGCCACGACTGAAATTGGGGGGATCTTGTTCAGCCCAATCAACACGGCTGGCATGGCCAAACCAACTGCCTGCAAAGGTTAGGGTTAGGTTTATGGTGATGGTATGGTTAGAGGGAGGGCAAGGGGAGGTAAGGTGGGGCACCGTATGCGGCGCGTGGCAGAGGCCGCGCAGCCCGCACCCCATGGTGCACGGGCCATCCTCACGGGCAAACACCCGCTTTCTGCCCGGGACAGGGCCGCATGCCCAACTGTTCGGAGGTGCCCGACACCCGCCCCCCACCCCCAGCAAAAGCCCCGCCCAGAGGCCCGGCCTCCCGGACCCGGACCCTCCCAGCCCCCCCTTCCCTGGGGACCAGACTTGCCACTAGCGTCTGCCAGCGCAGACATGATCGGATGGAGCAGGGTCCTACTGAGCCGCACGCTGGACGCAGCACGTTCCTACTGAGTTCTGGTGGTGCAGGGGGCGGGTATTACTGAGTGGCCTTTGATACGGGGCCCTCTCCTACTGAGAACCAGTTTCCCTGCCGGACGCTAGTGGCATGTCTGCTGGGGACCTCCGGCCAACAGTTGGTGGGGTGGTGGGGCGGGGGTTAGTCCGTGTCCAAACCCGAGGGGTCTGCGCCCCGTGGGCCCATCCCATCCGGACCTCGTGGGGCCCACTTTCAGGCCCCAGTGCACTCCCCACAGTTCTGTAGTGCGCCCCCCCCCCCCCCCCCCGCCCTTCAGGACAGGGGACGGCATGGCCGAGCGGGGCCAGCGCAAGCCAGTGCCAGTCCCACTGATGACCCCTGACCCGCATGTACGCCCGTCACTCGATGGCGGTACGCCGACCGGAACGGCTGCAGAAGGGCGGGCACCACTTCGGGTGTTTGCAAGCCCCGACGGCCCAACCGGTGGCGGCGGACCCGGTACAGCGGAGGATGAAGGTGGGGTCGGGTCCCGTACCCCGGCCAGTGAACTGTCGGACCGCGAACAGGATCCGTCACACTGAACTGGACGCAACGAAGGCGGTGGTGGCAGGTGCGGTTAGGGCTGAAAGAAAAGCCTTTTGGCTGCTCCCACCGAGGGAACTCATTTTTGGCGGCGGCCCCGGCCAGTGCTCTTGTTTGGGCGCGGGGAGGGAGCACAGCCCCAACACACCAACTACTGGGCTCCGCAAACCCGGAAACGACACCAGCAGGAGCACCGGCGGCAGCGGCCGACCGAAAGCAGCGACCCGACGCAACATGCGAAGGGAAGAACGGGTGACCGTCCAGGGCCCCGTAAAGGAACAACAACCCGACGGAATGTCACACAGGGGGTTCTCCTCCTGATGCCCCGGTGCATGCGATGCACATTACAAATGCACATTGTGCACCGTAGTTCCTCCTCTGAGGCGGTCTTCGCATTGCGGTGTTGTGACAGAATTGCGTTGCTCAAACGCCGGATACCACGCGATGCGAATGGACACACACCCCCCCCTCCGACCCCAGCCCTCCGGCCCCCCCTCCCCCCCCTTTGGGTGATGACATTGCTTTGCAGGGTGTTGCTTCCCCCTCGATTGCTTTCCTTGCAGGTGCCCTCCGGAGTGTGCTGACCCGGCGGTTTCTCAAGTACCTCCTGCGGTGTGAAGTCCGCACCGCAGCTCCGTGGCCTGATACCCAGTGCCTTGCAGCATGATTCTTGGACTCTTATATATGATGTCGACATCCACGGCATTTCCAGTCCAGTTCCTGTGACCCACCGCTGCTGACTGCACACAGAGGGTCACCGGGTATGTTGAGAGGCGCTCGGATTGTCGCCCCAAAATCAATGTTACACGGATACGATCAGCTCGTACAAGAACAGCTTGACAACCTGAAGGGTGATCAGCCGGATCGTGTGGAGGAGGAGGAGGAGGAGGAGCAGGAGCAGGAGGAGGAGGAGGACTCTGAAGAACATCCCGGAGGGAGACTGCGAAGAAGAGTACCCCAAAGAAGAACGAGGCCCCCAAGCAAGTGGCGAGAGGCGATCGGCAGTCGCCGATCGATGGATAGGCGACGGACATGACGGCGTGTTGATCCCCCCATTCCCTCCTTTGACACCCCAAAACCATCCTCAACCGACAATCCCTGGACCGAAACACTGCAAAAAAAACCGAAGTTCTGCTCGGCTGCCTCAAGTCAGCGCCGCTGTGCATAGGCGGCCGTCCGAGGAACCTCGCAGTGGTGCAGCTTTGATTGTGTCGCCAGGTGGGGGCCTGCCCACTGGCACCTCCAGCGCTCGCGGGGTGCCGTTGCTCGCTACCACCGCATTGGTCAGTCTGTGCGCTTGACGGTAGATTGCACCAAAATCGCCGAATTCATCTCTTTATATGATTGATCTTCAAGATCATTTGGAACACAAGTGATTATTTAGAACACGCAAAACCTCAATACATCCGGCCTGGCTCCGTAAAAGCAATGTGGAAGTATGGTACCGCACCCTGAAATAGGCTTCAATTCCCAACGAGCCTCAGACTCATATCCTCCACAAGCGCGTGATGCACATGACACGTGCATGGCAAAGAGCCCATGGGGGGCAGAGGGGGTAATCCAGAGCCGTGGGGTCGACCGGGATTACATGTCAGCGCAGCACAACGTGTCCCAGATGGATGCATCGTGCATGCATTGGGCAGTGCTGCGCCCCTCCGGGCTGCAGGATGAGGGTGGGGATGGGGTTTTCGAGCACAGGGCCGGGGCAGACCTCCGACAGGGGGGGCGCACTGTGCGCTGTGCCCGCGCTGTGCGAAAAGTCGGCTGTTTTCCACCCCCGGTAGCCACGGATCCCAAGGCCCTGAATTCTGCACCCTACCACCCCCTGCCTTACACCTTACACCTTACAACCCCCTTGCTGGTACACCAGAAAATTTTTTTTAGTCTGATGCTTGCCACGGGTCCCAGGGTCCTGAATTCTGCACCCCCCCCGATGATGTTTTGAATGGATCATACATCCTTCTGCAGGTGGGTGGTTTTCAGGGGTGTTCACGGGATAAACACCGTCATAATTGGCGCTGTGCGCGCGCTGTGCGAAAACGCCCCCAGGGCCCCCCAGGAGTGCACGGTGCAGGCACGCTGTTGACCGGATTGCCTGGGCTTGCTGAACGCCCATCTGTCAGCCCATTTTCCACCTTCCTTCGGAAGACGAGGGACCTTGGCACGGAGTGCTGTGACCAGACCGGCGGATACGATTTGATGGGGCCAGGGCCAGGGCCCTTTCTTTCCTCACACTGCGGGCAGGTCCACTGCCATGTACCACGGAGTCCGATCCACTATATACCACGGAGTCCAATATGTACGATATATATATACCCCTAGAACGAGGCCAATCGGCTGGAGAGTCAACAATATTCCGAAGCCGGTGGTCGAGACCGATTAGGATCGGTCTGCCCTTATGCAATGCACCCCGCTCCCCTGCCTTGCCATTCTGGATCGTGATACACACGACCATTTTCCGCCTTATCAGGGGGAGAGGTCTGGCAGGGTTGTCGCAACACATGAAGACCTTACGCATCCTCATTGCTGGCTTTGCTTTGCCTCGTGTTGCCTTGTTCTTTTGTCCCGTTTTGATTTCGGTCGTTGGCATCATTATTCGAGGGCGGTATGCTTGCAATTGTTGTGAGTCCAGGTGTTCGACAGCATCGGATACCGACTGGACTGGAGAGCGTACAAAGCCGTTTTCTTCCCTCGCACTACAGGCACTTTCATACTGCAGACAGTAATAGTGATTTGCACGGGATCCCAGGCTCAGCCACCCAAAGGACCCCCTCCCCCCCCGCCCAGAGGGGTCCTTAAGGAACCCATTCCCCCCGCTCCCCCCGAAGGACCGCCCTTAAGGACCGCCCCCAGGGACCACCAACCGCCAACCACCAACCGCCACCAACCACCAACCGCCACCAACTGCCAACCGCCAACCGCTGCCAACCGCCACCAGGTTGCTGGCATGCCTGTGTCATGCCTAGGGGTATACGTGAGCTGAGTATCCGATGCTTCATCGCCCCCTGGTCGCTGGCCCCCCCCACCCAGAAGAAAGAATCATGCCCACCCCAATATCATGTTGTTGCCCCCCTCGCCCGGAACGAAGGATCATCCCTCCCCTTGTTGCCCCCCCCCCCCCACCTCTGGAAGGAAGAATCATGGGCACGAGGTGTGCTCTAGCGCTATGCGAGCGATCTGTCTGAAGCACCCTGCTGACTGAATGCTAGATGTACTGGGCAGTCCTGAGGTTTGGAAGACAAGCATTCGGTGTTCCATGGGATGGAGGGCGATGTGTTTGCATGTGGTAGATGGGGGGAACAAGCAGTGACAATCCTGGGCTTGCCGTACAACTGCCTGGTCTTGCGGTTTGCGATTTCAGTCACAACACAGCCACAAGTTCTGACACTGATAGAGCACTGGTGAGTGTCCACCCGTGAGGCATACCGGTGATGCAGCCAGCAGCCCACACCATGAAGGACAAATTGTGCGCCAGGAGCAAGCAAAAGGCCCAGGGACAGGGGACAGGGGGGTTTCGACCTTTGGGAGCGGGGGGGTCCACAGGAGCCCAAGTAAGAAGTACCAGCAACCAACTAAGAAGTACCAGCAACCAACTAAGAAGTACCAGCAACCAACTAAGAGGTACCAGCAACCAACAAAGAGGTACCAGCAACCAACTAAGAGGTACCAGCAACCAACTAAGAAGTACCAGCAACCAACTAAGAGGTACCAGCAACCAACTAAGAAGTACCAGCAACCAACTAAGAAGTACCAGCAACCAACTAAGAAGTACCAGCAACCAACTAAGAAGTACCAGCAACCAACTAAGAAGTACCAGCAACCAACTAAGAGGTACCAGCAACCAACTAAGAAGTACCAGCAACCAACTAAGAAGTACCAGCAACCAACTAAGAGGTACCAGCAACCAACTAAGAGGTACCAGCAACCAACTAAGAAGTACCAGCAACCAACTAAGAGGTACCAGCAACCAACTAAGAAGTACCAGCAACCAACTAAGAGGTACCAGCAACCAACTAAGAAGTACCAGCAACCAACTAAGAGGTACCAGCAACCAACTAAGAAGTACCAGCAACCAACTAAGAGGTACCAGCAACCAACTAAGAAGTACCAGCAACCAACTAAGAGGTACCAGCAACCAACTAAGAAGTACCAGCAACCAACTAAGAAGTACCAGCAACCAACTAAGAAGTACCAGCAACCAACTAAGAGGTACCAGCAACCAACTAAGAAGTACCAGCAACCAACTAAGAGGTACCAGCAACCAACTAAGAGGTACCAGCAACCAACTAAGAAGTACCAGCAACCAACTAAGAAGTACCAGCAACCAACTAAGAGGTACCAGCAACCAACTAAGAAGTACCAGCAACCAACTAAGAGGTACCAGCAACCAACTAAGAAGTACCAGCAACCAACTAAGAAGTACCAGCAACCAACTAAGAAGTACCAGCAACCAACTAAGAAGTACCAGCAACCAACTAAGAAGTACCAGCAACCAACTAAGAGGTACCAGCAACCAACTAAGAAGTACCAGCAACCAACTAAGAAGTACCAGCAACCAACTAAGAAGTACCAGCAACCAACTAAGAAGTACCAGCAACCAACTAAGAAGTACCAGCAACCAACTAAGAGGTACCAGCAACCAACTAAGAAGTACCAGCAACCAACTAAGAGGTACCAGCAACCAACTAAGAGGTACCAGCAACCAACTAAGAAGTACCAGCAACCAACTAAGAAGTACCAGCAACCAACTAAGAGGTACCAGCAACCAACTAAGAAGTACCAGCAACCAACTAAGAGGTACCAGCAACCAACTAAGAAGTACCATCAACCAACTAAGAAGTACCAGCAACCAACTAAGAGGTACCAGCAACCAACTAAGAGGTACCAGCAACCAACTAAGAAGTACCAGCAACCAACTAAGAAGTACCAGCAACCAACTAAGAGGTACCAGCAACCAACTAAGAAGTACCAGCAACCAACTAAGAGGTACCAGCAACCAACTAAGAAGTACCAGCAACCAACTAAGAGGTACCAGCAACCAACTAAGAAGTACCAGCAACCAACTAAGAAGTACCAGCAACCAACTAAGAAGTACCAGCAACCAACTAAGAGGTACCAGCAACCAACTAAGAAGTACCAGCAACCAACTAAGAGGTACCAGCAACCAACTAAGAGGTACCAGCGACCAACTAAGAGGTACCAGCAACCAACTAAGAGGTACCAGCAACCAACTAAGAAGTACCAGCAACCAACTAAGAGGTACCAGCAACCAACTAAGAAGTACCAGCAACCAACTAAGAAGTACCAGCAACCAACTAAGAAGTACCAGCAACCAACTAAGAAGTACCAGCAACCAACTAAGAAGTACCAGCAACCAACTAAGAGGTACCAGCAACCAACTAAGAAGTACCAGCAACCAACTAAGAGGTACCAGCAACCAACTAAGAGGTACCAGCAACCAACTAAGAAGTACCAGCAACCAACTAAGAAGTACCAGCAACCAACTAAGAAGTACCAGCAACCAACTAAGAAGTACCAGCAACCAACTAAGAAGTACCAGCAACCAACTAAGAGGTACCAGCAACCAACTAAGAGGTACCAGCAACCAACTAAGAAGTACCAGCAACCAACTAAGAGGTACCAGCAACCAACTAAGAGGTACCAGCAACCAACTAAGAAGTACCAGCAACCAACTAAGAAGTACCAGCAACCAACTAAGAGGTACCAGCAACCAACTAAGAAGTACCAGCAACCAACTAAGAGGTACCAGCAACCAACTAAGAAGTACCAGCAACCAACTAAGAGGTACCAGCAACCAACTAAGAAGTACCAGCAACCAACTAAGAAGTACCAGCAACCAACTAAGAAGTACCAGCAACCAACTAAGAAGTACCAGCAACCAACTAAGAAGTACCAGCAACCAACTAAGAGGTACCAGCAACCAACTAAGAGGTACCAGCAACCAACTAAGAGGTACCAGCAACCAACTAAGAAGTACCAGCAACCAACTAAGAGGTACCAGCAACCAACTAAGAGGTACCAGCAACCAACTAAGAAGTACCAGCAACCAACTAAGAGGTACCAGCAACCAACTAAGAGGTACCAGCAACCAACCTAGAAGTACCAGCAACCAACTAAGAAGTACCAGCAACCAACTAAGAAGTACCAGCAACCAACTAAGAAGTACCAGCAACCAACTAAGGGGTACCAGCAACCAACTAAGAGGTACCAGCAACCAACTAAGAGGTACCAGCAACCAACTAAGAAGTACCAGCAACCAACTAAGAGGTACCAGCAACCAACTAAGAAGTACCAGCAACCAACTAAGGGGTACCAGCAACCAACTAAGAGGTACCAGCAACCAACTAAGAGGTACCAGCAACCAACTAAGAAGTACCAGCAACCAACTAAGAGGTACCAGCAACCAACTAAGAAGTACCAGCAACCAACTAAGAAGTACCAGCAACCAACTAAGAGGTACCAGCAACCAACTAAGAAGTACCAGCAACCAACTAAGAGGTACCAGCAACCAACTAAGAAGTACCAGCAACCAACTAAGAAGTACCAGCAACCAACTAAGAAGTACCAGCAACCAACTAAGAAGTACCAGCAACCAACTAAGAGGTACCAGCAACCAACTAAGAGGTACCAGCAACCAACTAAGAAGTACCAGCAACCAACTAAGAAGTACCAGCAACCAACTAAGAAGTACCAGCAACCAACTAAGAGGTACCAGCAACCAACTAAGAAGTACCAGCAACCAACTAAGAGGTACCAGCAACCAACTAAGAAGTACCAGCAACCAACTAAGAAGTACCAGCAACCAACTAAGAAGTACCAGCAACCAACTAAGAGGTACCAGCAACCAACTAAGAAGTACCAGCAACCAACTAAGAAGTACCAGCAACCAACTAAGAGGTACCAGCAACCAACTAAGAAGTACCAGCAACCAACTAGACCTGTAGAAAATATGAGCAGGCACCCCAAAAGCCTCTCGGGACTACCTGCACCATTAGGGGTTCCAAGGAAGGACCATTTGCCCAGTGTTTGTGCTAAAACCCTATGGGGTGCGCACGCGGTGCATGCACGGAGTAGACTCTAGTCCATAGTCGAGTTGCAGCCGGCCCCGTTTGTGTGTGTATTTTGGGGGGGGTTCACTTGGTGACCTCCCCCTTCCGGATAAAAAGAACCGCCACACGCCATGGGAAACGACGCTGGTCCCAAATTTGTCCGCCCAGGTCTCCCTCTTTTGCATCCTCATTCTCTCAGCTTTTTCACAATGGAGGGAAGTATTTCTGCCAACCGTGCGAAAAGGAGGCTACACCGCGAGACATCCTCCCCAGACCTGGCCACCAACTACAGTAAATCTGCCCCATCCACTGGGAAAGTCCAAGCAGACGATGCCGGCACTCGCGCTTTACGGCCGAACGTCCCCGAGGACGACATGTTTCACTACATCCACAAGATCAATGAGTTCTATTTCACGCATCTCCATCAGCCGTCCCCCTTCATGCGCTTCATTTTCATCGGCAATCAGTCCGCTGGGAAGTCCACGATCGTTGAGCGTATCCTCCAGTTCCCAATGAACGTTGTGGCGGAGGGCACAGGCACGCGCTGCCCTCTGTTTGTCACCACTACACATGATACGACGAAGACCGAGCCAGTGTGCACTCTGTCGGGCTGCCCGAAGTGCGAGGCTGCAACCGACAACGGGAAGGTCCATTTCCACCATGTCTTCCATAAGATCACCAGCCACAATGCAGATCACGTCGTTGGCGGCTTCTCCTCCGAAGCGTTGCGGTTGCACGTGGAATCCCCCAGCGTGCCAAACATGATTTTCGTGGATCTCCCAGGTATTGCAGTTGGAGGTGCAAGGCATGACAGCCCCCCCCCCCCCCTCCTAAACACCCCCAACATCGTATCTCCGAAGCAAGGGCTGTGTGATTCCCTTTTTCATAATGGTTTGCGGAGATGGGCAATTTAGACCAGTTTCGGAGTGTTGAATGCATCATGAACACTGATTTGCAAGTCCTGTATGGTGAGGGTGTGGTTTGGTGTGGGTGAGGGGGGTGTGGGTGCGTGGTGAGGGCGGGGTGAGTGGTTGGTGAGGGTGTACGGTGTGTGAGTGGATGGCAGGCACAGCCATAAGAAGGGGCTCAATGCTTTGGTGGGGATCGGATGGGGTCGCTTGGGGGTGGGGCGGCCTGAATTTCTGTTACTCAGTGACAGAATTGACTTGAAAAATACAAATTCAATTGACGGGTACGGTGACGGTGACACTGACGGTTGCGCTTCTTTGCCGAATTCGAGGGGAGGGGGGTTTTGGCGTAGGACTGGTGGGTGGTGGCTGTGTAGGGTGTGTCAGTGGGTGAGGGTGTAGGGTGTGTGGCTAGATGCTGGCCGTGGCTTGTGAGTGGGTGGCGAGGGTGTGGTGTGCGCGACTGGTGGGTGTGGGAGCGGGATGTGAGTGGGTGGTGAGTGGTACAATAAGAATCGGGGGTGGGGGGTTTGGAGGGAGAAGGTCCCGTACTCCATTTCGGTTAAAGCATTCAAGACACGATTCGGGTCCAAAACATCGCACACCCACCAATGACGCACATCCCACTCAGGGGCGGGATGACACCTCCCTCACCAAAGTATATCAGAGTCTGTAGAGCCCTGCCAGGGCTGGCCAGGGCAAATGGCACCCCCCTTCCCAATGAGGCAGGGCCTCCCCCTGCAACATCACGTGATGGTGTACAACATGCAGCCTAACCCGCCACTGCCACCCAGAAGCAGAGAGCATGGCCGGGCAACCACGGAGCAAACATCACCACGGTCAGCGGTGGAGCCTCTAGCTCTGTCGACGCCGAAGGCTCTTTACCACGTGCTCCCACCGGGACACAGGGAGAAAGACCCAAAAGCCTTCAAGCCCAAGGCCTATGCTCCGTGAACACATGCACACACACATACAGGTCTCTTTTGTTAACCCCTTCACGTGGTGGGACCGTTGGCACCGAAAGTTAACAACGCATCAATCTGAGCTGCCTAGCAGCGCACGAGGCCAAGGGCCAGTTTCAGCAACTGGATCCCGGGTTTCCATTTTTAGGGCCCCTCCCCCGGGCCACACACAATGCCGCCCACGGTCTCTGCCACGGATGTTGCAGCCATCACGGCGGCAGTACTCGAGAAATTGAGACAGGACGTCACGGCAGCGGTTACGCAGGCGCTGGGACAGCGACAGGGCAATGGAGTGCCCTCCAGGCGCAGCAGGAGCGAGAGCTTGGGCGAACGGTAGCGGCGAGAGCAGCCTCCAGCAGTGCGCAAGGACACGGACAATCCGCCCTCTGGCAGGAGCCGCAGCAGGGGCGCACAACAGCGCACGGGGAGCCCGCGCGCGCAGCGGACACGCAGCACCACGCCGGCCAAGGTGAAGGCGAAACCCGGCACGGCAACGACCGAGGGCGCCCTGCTCGCCACCATCGAGGAGTTACGATGCACTATACGCGATCTGAGGAAGGAGATTGCAGCCCTGCGCAACGCTGGGGGCTCGCAGCAGCCGCAGGAGGCAGGAGCGCGGCAGAAGGAGCGGCGCGCCCGCGAGGAGGAGAAGAAGGACGCCACGCAGAGGACTCAGCTGGCGCAGCCTCCGCCCCAGCAGACCTACGCATCGGCGGTGCAGACGTCCACGCGGAGAGGGCGTGCGCACACGGTGGTGATCGCCAAGAAAGAGCCTCAAGCTGCAGGTATCCCTCTCCAGCCAGTCGCGGAGGAGCTCCACAGAACGGCCGAAAAGGGAGGATATGGCGCTGTACTGCCGGCATGGCCGTACAGGGATCGCGATCTGGTAGACACGGGTATGACGCAGCTGGCGCCGTCGTCTACGCCAGCGCAATGGCCCACGACGCTCAAGAAATTGCTTGTGGTGGGCAAAGCCACGGAAGATGCATGGGCCCTGGCCTCGGAGGCGCTGATGGCTCACCAGAGCCTGCAGGAAGTGGCTGCGATCGTGAATCCGGGGCGCCCGGGAGCAGCGCCGGCGATCGATACCCTGCTTCGCTCGGTGGGATGGAGCAAGGAGGAGCTGGCTCTCACAGGCGCTCACCTGTCAATCACGGCGACCAGCAGATCCAGCCAATGGGAGCCTGTCGACCCGGGGCCAGCGGTGTGGCCACCGGGGTATCGTCTGCTGCTACGATGGAGCACGAAGGAGACCCCAGAGGACAAAGCGCCGCAGCCACTAGCTGCGGTGGTCACTGCAGCCACTGCAGGGATGGCACGCCTGTATTGCTCGCTGGACAAGTTGGAGGTAGCCGACGGCTTACCTCCCAACCGAACGAAGGCGGATGCCACCGGGTGGGGGTGCAGAGTGGCCTGGGACCACCTGAAGGAGATAGTCCAGCCGCGGCTGAAACAAAGGCTGCCCATGGCGGTTAGGGGTGGCCCGGGGGTCACGCTGGAGGTCGCCATGGACTTGAAGATGGAACAGGTCCAATCGGCGGTCCGTCACTCGGGCAGATGCCCGGGGGTCGAGTACTGGGCGGGCAAACCAGCCCCAGAGGCGCTGACGACAACCACTGTGTGGATGAATCTCCCGACGGAAATCAGAACGATCACGGCCGACATATGGACGCGCCTACAGGAGGCCCCCTGGTTTGCGGGGATACGCGCCGGAGATCGGCCAGGCAGGATTGGGGTCTCCGTCTGGGGCCCTGCGCCAGTATGCGAAGACATTCGCGGACGACTGGCGGCGGAGCTGGATACAGAGGTGAAACAGCCCAAGACACTTGCCCGAGTGTACGGCTATGGGCTTGGCTTTGGCCTTGATGCCTGCGATCCGGACTCCTATGCCCAGCAGGAAATACGCCGGGTGTGGCCGTCCATGGATGTGAAGCTACTGGACTGCCAGCATCTCACGCGGTCCGGCCTTCAGCGCCCTACCTTCGCGCTTACTCTGGAGGGCGTACCGAAGGAATGGGAGCAGTCCATCTTGCGGGAGAGCGACGCGCGGCTGCGACAGAAGGTATGGGTTCCGTGTGTGACCCAACAGGCCGCAGGGCAAAGGAAGCATGTGGGCCCTGGCGCACAGCTGGTGCGTGCCCCCCGGCGGGAGGCGGAGGACCCCAGCCAGCAACTGGCACAGCAGGAGCCGTGGAGGTCGCCGCAGACTGACGAGGTGGCGAGCGAGGACGAGGACATGAACGGAGCAGGCGAGCTGTGACGCACAACTGGGGAAGGGCCCGGATACTGATCCTGTGGCTGTCTCTTGCGGGATGGCTCTGGCTGATTGCGACTACGACATCGACGACATGAGGCGTGCACATGCCTCAACAGCGCCCCCTGTCTACTCTGGGATGGCCGAAGCAGTATGACCTGCAGACCCCCCCCCTGGGGGGGCCCCAGGATCCGGACCCTCAGCCCGGCAGGAGGGTGTCTCTACGCCCACAGCCCAGGAGGGCGCCCCGGGAGGAGGCGATGGCCCTGGGTCCCCTCCGGGGGGTGCTAGCAGGATGGCTCCGGCTGGATGCGACTACGATATCGGCGGCAGGTGGCGTGCGGGTGCCCCAGCGGCGCCCCCCGTCAGCTCTGGGGTGGCCGAAGCAGTACGACCTGCAAGCTATGCTGCTGGGCCGTTGTGGGGATATTCATCCGAGGCCGGGACCCCTGCAGGTGGAGTCCGCGAACGTGACCTCTCTTCGGCGACACTGGCGGCAAGTCATGACCTCCAAGTCCGACATAGTGTGCCTTCAAGAAACAGGGCTCACCGCAGCGGGACAGAGAGCCATGGCCGCGCTGGCACGCAAAATGGGATGGTGCGCGCTCTGGGGCGCGCCGCTCGATCACAACGGAGCGGGAGTATGGGACACAGGACCCGGCGGCGTGGGCATACTGTATCGCCCGTGCATGGTGATGCAGCTGGCGGCTCGCCCGGCGGATGATGAGGCCGTCCAGGCGCTGTGGGCGTCAGGGAGGTGGATGCATGCCCACCTGGCGCATGCGGAGGGCCGTAGCATTCTCAACGTGCAAGTGGCCTACGGTATCGTGGCACAAAAACGCCCTAATGCCCAGCTGTGGAAAGCGGTGTTGCGCTACACGGCCAGGCTGGGGAATTCCCTGCAGATAATATGTGCAGACTTTAATTTCCGACTCTCCGACGAGAACGACATGCCGAGGGAAATGTTCACAGCATTACGGAAGGGCCTGGTCGTGGATGTCATGAGGGCCCGCGCGGAGGCCCGGGGGCATCAGCCGTGCCCGACCTACCAGGGCGGCTCGGGCGCGGAAACCCGCATTGATGGGATCCTGACGGACCCCAGAGTGGCCTCCCTGGTGCACGAGGAGAGGGTAATCAAGGAGCCGGGGCTGCCGGGTCACTCTCTCCTGCGAGTGAGCATTAGCCTGGACATGGCGAACCAGAAGGTGACCAAGATCAGGAACCTGCAGGTCCCTGAGGAGCATAGCATGCACACGGAGGAGCGCCAACGGCTGGCCTCAATTTTCTGGGACAGTATGCGCAGACCCTGGAAAGCGGCGGTATGCGCCGAGGACGTCAACGGAATGTGGCACACGTGGACATGGGCGGCGGAAGAATTTTTGCTGATGGAGCTCGGGGAGGACAGCACCGTGGAGTCGGCGCTCCGCGTGCATTGGCCGGGCCCCCCGGTGGTGAAGGCCGACCCGATGGAGCTAGAAAAACGGGTGCGGGGCACGTCGCATACGGTGGCCACTACCAAGCTTTGCCCTAATAAGAAACTGCCCAGCGGGGCGCCAAAAACCAGAGCCATTCGGATCATGGACGCGGTCAAAGGAGCGCTGAAGCAGGTGCTGCGGTATGTTCGGGCGCAGGAGCAAGCAGGCTTGACAAGAGTCGGCGGGTGGCCCAGGGGGGTAGAGCCATGCTGGCTCTCTGCGCACAGGGGCATGGACCAACTGCAACAGGAGCGACCCCCCCCTCCTGGAGGTGATTGTGGTGCCTTCGCGAGACAGACTATGCGATGCCCGGACGCTAGAGCAGCTCATGGCGGCCCTGGAAGCGGCGGTACGAGCGCGAGCGCTGGCGGAGGAGAGGGCGCGAGTGCAGGCCTGGTGACAGTGGATAGATGAATCCTGGGCAACCTCGCCAGGGGTGGTATATCGATGGATCAGAGGAGCAGGGGACGCAGCCTTGCAAATGGTGCGGACCCCAAGCGGGGAGTTCACGGCGAACATTGCGGAAATGGATGAGGCCATCAGAGCGGCTTGGGTGCCGGTGAACAGACGCTATGAGGCGAACCCGGAGCCCTCAGTCGACAAGTTCATGCAGGAATACAGGCACCATGTGCGACACAGTGCGATGAAGGCCAGAATGCTCACGGGTGACGTACTGCTGCAGCGGGCACGCAAAATGGGGGTAAAAACGGCTAATGGCCTGGACCTCTGGTCAATCAGCCTGCTTAAGCGCCTCCCGACGCCCTTCTGGGACGCGCTGGCGGAGCTCTTGCGCATGGTGGAGCGCACAGGACAGTGGCCAGACAGGGTGGCAGAAGGCTTCACGTCGCTCGTGCCCAAAGGAGAAGGGGGGGGGCGACCCCATGAAGCTGCGGCCCCTGACAGCTCTCTCGCAAATCTACCGTATATGGGCAGGGGTCAGAATGGAGGACGCACTGCAATGGCAGGAGCAGTGGATACACCCAGAGGCGTACGGATTCCGCCCCCACCGGGGGGCCATAGACGCGGCGACGGTCCTCACTCTTTTGGTGGAGTTGGCACAGGCGCTCAAGACGCCACTGGTGGGGGCAGGCACTGATTACACAAAGTGCTTCGACCTGATACCGCAAGCCATCTCGATGGCCCTAATGGAAGAGCAGGGAATCGATGAAGGACTCCTCCGAGCGTTCAGCGGCATGTACCGGCAGCCGAGGCGCATGTTCAAGATTAAGGGCTGCCTGGGGGCCTGGTGGGCAGCCACGAATGGGGTGCTGCAAGGGTGCCCGCTCAGCGTGATAGTTATCAATGCCCTCACGACCACGTGGAAGCGCATCATCGATGACGTAGGAAAGCCGGTGGTGGTCACCACAAAGGAGATGCCGCCCGCACCAAAAGAAGAGGAGATCCCCTCGTGCTACTGGACCAGCTGTGGAACCGGTCTAGACCAGATATGGGTATGGAGGTGTGTGCAGCCCTGCTGCTGCTGGGAGCAAGGCTGGGTGGTGGATGGCGAGCACGCCCCGCCGCCGAACCCGGACAACGGGGGGGACGTGCAGCCGCAGAGACGACCGGATGGCTGCCGACCAGGGCTGCCCACGCCGGCCGAGAAAGTCTGGGGGCGTCTGGGCCTTCTGGCAATGCCCACCCCAGCTAGCACAGAGCACTCTAGAGCGTCGCTGCGGAGCCCCCCCCTGCGGGAGGACGAATTCGAGGTGTCCAGCGAGGAACCGGGCTCCCCGATCCTGCCCAGGAACCCTTTTGGCACAGACTCGATGGACGGAGCAAGCGACAGCACGCACATGTCGGAGGGAGGATCAGTGGACGAAGAGGACGCGGCACCAGGATCACGGGCCACGATCTCAGCAGAAGGCTACGCGGACGACACGTACATGCTCACAACGTACCTCTTGTCCCTGCCGGCGATGCTCGCGGCGACCAGCAAATGGCTGACGCTAACGGGGCAGGAGGTGAACGCCTCAAAGTCGCTGGCCTTCGCAGCAACGCACTCAGCGCGGGGGCCTCTGAATGCGCTGGAGGCGACACTGGACGGAGTACGCATACCCACCCAGCAAGAGTTCAGGCAGCTGGGCGTGGGGGTGCGCACCGTGCCGCGGCGTGGCACAGGCCCGCTGCTGCACAAGCGCATCACGGAAGGGAAGGCAGCCCTCCGGAAAACCAGAACGATCCCAGGAGGCTTTGATAGAAAGGCCACGGTGGCGGCGGTAATGATCGTGGCAGCGGCGCTGTTTGGGGTCGAACTGGCGGATGTGGCCCCGAGGGACGTGAGCAGCTTGGAGTCGGCGATCATGACGGCGATCTGGGGGCCTAGCAGACCGTGCAGGGCGAAGGAGGTGGTGTTTGCCCTACTGCTGCCGGGGCACAGGGTGGCACCATCGATGGTGGTCCCGTACAAGCGGATGTGCTGGCTCGCGAACATCGCACGCGTCCCGGGCACTGCCCAAGTTATCACACAAGCAGTCTGGGAGCATACGGAGGAGCCCAAAGGCACGGGCCCACTCGGTCGGGCACTGCGAGAATTCCGGCGCCTCGGCTGGCACAGCCAGCGGGGGTGGTGGAGTTGGACCATGCCGCGAACCGGGATCTCGGTGCACCTGGTGCACGCAGCCAAGGAGTATGTGGAGCACCTATTCTGAGAGTCCCTGAGGGAGCATCACCTGGCAGCACTGGAGAAACGGAGACCGAGACTCTTCGGCGGCATGGGAGCACGGATCGACAGAGAGCTCACACTGAGCGAACTGGGGCGGTGCACCACGGAGCTAGACAGGTCGATGCTGCGAGGCGTGATGGCGGGGGCGCTGTGGACCGCGGACAGAGCGCATCGGAGAGGTCTGCGCCAGGATGGCAATTGCCCCTACTGTAGTAAGGGAACGCGAGAGGACGAGGACCACCTGCTATGGTGGTGTGCAGCCTGGAAGTCGGCACGGGAACCCTTCTTGCCGGAGCTCATGCTGCTGGCACGGGCCCTCAAGCTGGGGGCGCTGTCGGACTGGCCGCCTTGCCTGCACCTGTGTGGACCGCTGTCAGAACAGGTGGTGAAGCGAAGTGGCCTGGCGAGGGGGCCGGGCTGGAAGAAGCGCTGCAAGGAGCTGAATAGGGTCTCGAGACACTGGGTGCCGGGGCCGGACGAAGACCCCGACGAGGCGTCAAGACAGCGGGAGGAGTTGGCCGTGGCAGGCCACCAGTGGGCACACGACGACCAGAACCCGCTGGAACAGTTTGTGCACCAGCTGCACTGCATGTTCCTGGCGGTAATGCGGGCCCGAAAGCAACGGGATGAAGAAGAGTCCCTTCTATTTCCCGTGGAGCAGCGCAAAGCACCCCAGGAACAATATCCCTGGCACCAGCTTCAGTCCCCTTTCCCGCAGCCGACTAAAACGTGCCTGCCAGCAATGGGGCAGCTGCCCAGAGACTGGAAGTGGGGGCCGGACTTCCAACCGGCCGTACTGCGGTGGCTCTCAGAGCTACAATGGCTGCCAAGAGAGGACAGCCTGCCCGAGGCACACCGGCAAGTGTCTTTCCCGGAACTGGCGCTGGACTTCGAATCGTACACGGGGAGACCTCTCCCCCCTACCCCTCAGACACGATTTAAGGGAGGGGAGACGTCGCTGCAAGAGAAGGGGAGAGTCCTACGGCTGGCGGTCAGTTTGCTGGGGAAGGCGGCGGGCAGGGAGTCCATTCTCCCGGCGGGTTTCACCAACAGGTGCCGCTCTCTGGTCCCGCTGGGGGCGGGCACCACGGCGGGGGTAAAAGGCAGGCCTATATTCACACGCCCAGCGGCAGTCTGGCACCACCTGCGACGTATGCAGCAATACAGCGCGAAGAGATGGGCCCAACAGCAGCAGGCAAAGGTGGCGCGACAGCAGAGCAAACGCCGACGAGCACAGGGCGTGAAGGTGAAGTCGGCACCGACGCAGCAGCCCCAGGAAGTGAAGTGCCCGGGCAAGGGAGGAGCGAAGCGCTCGGCGGGGGCGTACGCCAGCGACTTCTACGCGGGCCCGGTGCTCCCACCGGGGACGAGGCGAGGCCCACAGTACTGTGTCACCGAGGAGCCGGACCCTCCGGCAGGAGCGGCGCGCTGTGGCAGAACGGCGCTTTTCACCCCGCCGCAAAAGTGCGCGGTGGCGAGACGCCCTGAGCAGGTGCCGCGGCTGCCACGCCTCTGGGTCTGCGTGGCACACCAACACAGACAATGCGCATCCTGTGCAGCTGTGGGGCGGGGGGTGGCGGCACTGCTGCGCCAGGGGACATGCCGGGCATCCGCGACTGACAATGCGGGGCCGACAGCCGGGGACACGAAGAGCGGAGGCCCACCCCCCTGGGGCGGGGGGCACACGGTCGGCGAAGAGACGCAGACGACAGCGGGGCCTGGACACGGCACCGGGCCGGGAGCGGGCACACAAGCGAGGAAGGGTGGATGCGACCCCCCCCCCTGCCAAGAGGAGGCGCTGTACGCCGCCGGGCGCTGCCAAGCACGGGAGAGCAGGGACCGAGGTGACATAACCCCCACGCCCCAGAGGTTCTGGCTCAGGTGAGGCCCCCAACCGCGACCCGAGCAGGCAGTAGAGGCAGCCCCACAGCCCGTCAGGGCTGTAGTTTTTTTGTCTTTTTCAAGCTGGCGCCTCAGGCGACCGCTGGGGGCCCTGGACCCATGCGGGCCTTCCTCTTTAATATTGTTCTACCCCCATGCACACACACACACACACACACACATTCTCTCTCTCTCTCTCTCTCTCTCTCTCTCTCTCTCTCCCTCTCTCTCTCCCCTACTCAGACTGCCCATTCACCCACTCACACACTCTACATCCTCACCACCCACTCACCCCCCTCCCCCACTCCAACCACCTCGTCACACACCCGATACCCTCGCCACCCACTCACACACAGGAATCGTCGCTGTCAAAGGGCAAGGTGACGACAAGCGAGAAGCAATCCGGTCCATATTGTCCGAGGAAATGACCAAGCCCAACACTATGATGGCCATCATTCTGGAGCCGAAGGAATATTCCACCAACACCATTATCGACTTCGTCGATGAGGCGCTGACCGATGGGACCAGTTCTCGGCGCTGGATTAAAAACGCTATATTTGTGATGAACAAGTTCGACCTCCGGATGCCTGACTCAGAGACCGGATCCAAGACCAACAAATTCCTGGACGAGTTCTGGGCCAACAAATTGCACCCTTTTTTTGTGTTCACACCCAGCCTACAGGCGGCGATCGACGATGCCTCACCAGAAGACCAGTACATGGAGCGCGAGAAGCTTCTGAAAGGCACCGATGAGACGGAGCAGGCTCTCTTCAAGAGGTGGATGACGACCATGGACAGGAACAACGTGGTGCGGGTCGGCAACTCCGATTGCAAGCAGGACCCTTTCGATCCCAAATTCAAGCCTTATTTGGGCTTCAGCAGCCTGCTGCAATGCATGCATGGCCTCCTGCTCCAGAACGCCATTGAGCGGCTGCCGGATATAATTTTTGAGCTTCAGACTTGCCTGGCTTCCATTCAGACGGAGCTTGAGGAGCAGGAGCGGGAGGCACGGCTCCGAGAACCTGGCAATTTCAAGCTGCACGTGGCCGAGTTGCTGACGGCAATCAAGAAGAAGGTGCTGGGGTACTTGGATGGCTCCCTGGATGTCATGCAGAAGCTGGATGAGGTGATACCGATTGTGACCAGCCCTGCCTGCTGGCCGGATCCTGCCCAAAAGTGGTGCCCTGTGTTCCCTCCGTTTTACCCTTCCTGAACCCCCCCCCCCCCCCGAGAACCCCCAAAAACTGAAAGAAACTGAAACTGGTAACCCACCCCCCCTCTTCAGTTTACCCATTCCCCACCCTTTTCAGTATACCCTCCCTTGGATGGCACCAGTGTCCCTCTCAGTGGGTATCAATTGTGCCATTGCGTCCATAATCACAGGGTTGTTGTTCTCAATTTCATTAGCTCCATCATCTTCGAAGTCATCCTCTTGAGAGCCACTGCCTAGTCCGGAGCAGTCATCAATGGACGTCATCGTCACTCGTAGTGTTTTGACACAAAGCAAAGAAAATGAGCGATTGATCCGGAACAATGTGCACGATACATTCACAGGCAGTGGACCATCACTCAACCATTCACCCAGGGGACATTCAACGGAAGAAGCAATAACCCATGTCCCACATAGGGCGTCCCACATTTGGCAGTTCCTTTGATATACCCCGTGGCATTTACTACGTCCCGGGGGCATATTGAGTAGGAGGGAGGTCCATCTCCCGGATCAGCGTGTCAAGGGGAGTCAGACAACATGTCATTACGCAGCAGAGGACCACTGCGCAAAGCAGCAGAAGGCCACCCAAGAAACGCGCAAAGGTTGCCGCATAGAGCAGCAAGAGATGTGATCATCCACGAATCCACACCTCACACCTCAGCACCCGCTGCAAAGCAGGAGGTGGGGATGATAAACGATAACCCAAGTAATCCATACCTCAGCACACGCTTGGAAGCGAGGCCCTGAGGTATCCCCTTCGCCGATTGAGAACCACTGCGTGTTTTTCCCCAGCCACTTATACTTCTAATTCCCTGTAGTGTGTGAGATTCGCTGTCTGCATCTGAAGTAGTCAGTGTCAACACAAGTTTGAAATGCAAATGTGAGAATGAAATTCTACATGTAACGTGGGGAACTGCAAGGGATAAGGTTTATACATCCATGAGAAGCTGCAAAGTGCCC
Source organism: Eutreptiella sp. 'Long Island Sound 2002' (assembly GCA_964036045.1). Classification (NCBI taxonomy): domain Eukaryota; phylum Euglenozoa; class Euglenophyceae; order Eutreptiales; family Eutreptiaceae; genus Eutreptiella; species Eutreptiella sp. 'Long Island Sound 2002'. The sequence goes on along the minus strand of OZ038388.1, from coordinate 50,634,639 downwards.
AATTTCATTTCCAACAGAATTTCCAACCCGTTTAAGCCTTCAACAAATACATTTTTCTCTGCCGAAGGTACAACTGTTCTGCAATTTTTCTCCAAATCTGCGGAAGTTTACACCCGACAAAGCACAATCTGGGTGCCGGGTGCCGAAGTCCTTCCTGGCCCCCGTAAAATCTCGGCCCCTTCCCCCGTTCCTATCTTCTTCCACACCCCGCGTCTTATCAGGGTCAGACCCTCTTCGACGAGCTTGATGGCGAAGAAGACTCCGTTTTCTACCTCCGGCGCCTGAACCACTTTTCGGAATCGGAGGCAATGTACCGCGACGCCGCCGCCGATGTGGAGCCCGGCGCCGAGTACCATCCCAACGTCAAACATCTCGGAGGCAAACAGTACCAGCGCGCCCTCATGTACTTCGCACACCTGCTCCACGAGCTGCTGCCAAACCCGCAGGAGCTCAGGGCCCACGTGGCGACGGCGACCGGGGCGCTCCGCGACGGGTTCAAGAGAGAGGACTGGGACCACGCCTGCATCGAGGTCATCCGGTCGTGCATGGCCCGCTACACGCACCCGGGCATCAACGTCTTCATCAAACACACCGCCTACATCTTCCATCACCTGCTGGAGGTGGCCCTGGTGGATCTGTCCACCGGGGAGCAGTGCTCGGACGACCTCCGCCGCCTACCGCCGGAGGTGGTGGCGTGGATCCGGGAGGAGTATGATGCGCTCCTGTGGGCGATGGTCGACAAGGCGGCGGAGAAGTGCCACAGCCAGCTCTACCCGCTGTACACGAGCGTGCTGAGCACACTGCCCACTTTAGAGCTCAATGACATGCTCAAGGCAGAGGCACGGAGGGCGCAAGAGGAGGCTGAGAAGGGGCAGGAATCGGACTTAATGAAGATGTGCCGTGGCCTGGTTGCGGGCTCCGGTAGTCCGGGGGCAGACAGGGCCAAAGGCGCCATGCGGGCCAACATGAAGACCAGCGTGCTACGGGAGCAGGAGTTCCTTCCCTCCAAGCGGAGCGCCATGGTGACCAGCGCAGAGGTCGATTTGATTCTGGACCGTGCGTTTGAGTATGTTCTGGCGTTGTCCCAGTTCACGGGCACAGTCCTGGAGTTCAGTTTCAATCACCACATCTTCAAAGCCTTCAAGGACTCGCTCGACGACTCCTTTGGCCACAAGATTGTACAGTCCGAGAGCCTCAGCGCGCTGACCCCATCGGGGGCCGATGCACAAGCACGGCTCGAGGAGCTCCGGACGAAGGCCGGCAGTTTGCGCACTGTGTTGCACGAAGTCACGCGAATGAAGGCAGCTCTCACGCATTGACCAGGGGGTCGAATGGTTGGTGCCATGGTTGCGGCCATGGCCGCGGCAGTGGCGCTAGTGCTGGCGGTGACAGTGGCCGCAGCATTGGCAGTGGCACTAGCCGTGGGAGTGGCAGTGGCAGTTGCAGTGCCAGTGCCGGGGCGGTGGGGCTACCACTGGCGCGCTGGTTCTGTCCACAGCATCGTTTTGCTGACGGTGGTGTCCCTCCTTGGGAGCACGCCTGACCCGTGCGAAGCTGCAGGTCACAAGATGGAGACTGTACATAGTTCTGGACCCATTGTCCATGCGCGCTCGTGGCTTTGGCTCCTCTTGGGGGGCTGCTGCGCACGCCTGGCGCCGGAACACAACAAAGAAAAAGGTCAGCTGTACATGAGCGGAGGTGATCCTGCCACTTGGAAGTGCGGACCAGATCCCATCTGAGCGCGTGGGAGTTCAGATTGGGTCGGGGGCTTTGGCCGTACCGTTGTATGATGACTATTATTGAGGATGCGCGGCGATCCCGCAGAGTCCTCTGCCCTGCCGTCCTGGTCGTTGCTCTAAGCAAAACCGCCCTCCAACTTGCTGTTGCGAGGTGCTGCACCCACGATTCACGCGAGCTGACACAGCCGTACAGCCCACGGCAGACCTTTTCACATTTTACTGTTTTTCTTTCCTCATTGCCCCAGTGGCGTGGCAGTTTCTGATACTGCATGAGCAGATGACAGGTTACAGGTGAGCTTCAAGTATACGTCTCGCCACCACGGGTGGTATGCGGCCCAGGTACCGCACGGGACAACATATGTTGTACTTACACTGTCATTACTGATCCGGCCCGTCTGGCCGAGCACTTACGATGAACTTGTGAGTCTGAGCCAAAAAAAAAAGGAGACTGTACATTGTTCTGGACCCAATGTCTACGTGCGCACTGCGAAGTGGCTCCTCGTGGGGGGGCTGCTGCACATGCCTTGCGCCGGAACATACACAAAAAGCGAATCTTTTTGCTGACATGCGGAGTTTTTGCGCATGGGAATTCCCCCTGATCCCATCGGCAAATCAAGGCAACAGCGGCCGCCATAGCTACTGCCACTGCCAGCGCCACCACCACGGCCACTGGCACCGCAAGTGCCACTGCCACTCCCACGGCTGGTGCCGCCGCCACTGCCACTCGGGTGACTTGATGTACTATGGCAAATACTGCGCATCCCGCGGCGATCCTTGGGATGCTGCAAGACTGCCATCTTGGACCTCTGCCTCCACATTTTTTGCTGCATTCCGTTGCATCCCATCCGTCTGCTGCGGAAGTACCGTGTAATGTCACGTGTGATGCGTCGGTACGATGGAAAGTGTCCCTTTCTCTGCACCCCCCACTCCTCGTGGCACGGCCTAGTACCATGTGCAACACGCACCATGTGCAACATGCAGCGTTATACTATACTATACTGTTCTTCAACCAACAGCTGGTGGGTGCATTGCAAAGCTGGATGCTATGGTAGTTGACTGTGTAGTATATTCATATTTCTGGAACGTTACACCTTCTGCCCCTTGTTGGTTGCATTGGGGTTGCATACTCCCATCGGTGTGAAGGTCAGGCTCACTTTCGCTTAGCTCTTAGCACTTTTCGCAGTAGCATATACAGATGCGCAGACTGTTGCCTATTTACAGAGGACGTGTTGCATATGCACACCTGCATCATTGCAGGCACTCCCTGTGCGAATTATTGGTACGCAGAGCTTCACGTTGTGAAGTTTCACGTAGGCTTTTCTGAAAACCTTCTGTTCTTAGGGTTGTGCTTTGAGTCCTTTTGTTAAGGACCAGTTTGAGGCCGGGTGGTCATCAGCCCAGAGCACAAGAGCAGTTCTATGTACTGTTTTGACAGAACTGCCGAATTGAATGCTTGACAGTACTCCGATTGCCACCGAAGAGGTAGGTTTTCATGGCGTTGATGATGGAGCTCCGCCATTTTCAATGTAACGGCCAACCCCTGAGCATGCAACGTTATATACACACAGCTGGTGAGTGCCTTGCAGTACTGGGTGCTAGGGGAGTTGATTGTGGAGGATATCGATGATTCTTGAAACTTACATCTTCTGCCCCTCTTTGGATGCATGGAGGTTTCATAGTCCCATGGGTGTGATGGTGAGGCGCTGTTGCACGTCCTCACGTTTCCATTTGTTCAATTTTCCGCCTATTTACAGAGGATACGTTGCATATGCACAAGTGCATCTTTGCAGGCACTCCCTGTGCTAAGTATTGGTACGCAGAGCCTTCCGCCTGGATGCCAGTGTTGCGCTTTTCTGTTCTTACTCTGTGCTGTGTTGTTTCAGTTCAAGGTGATGCTGCTTTGCTGCGCCTTGCTTTGGTGTGACCTGCCTGGTGCATTCACAGAGTCCAGTCAGCCAGCAAACAGCCAGACTTCAAGTCAGGCAGTGAGCTGTTTCCCTCACTGCAGTATCTCTGTGCGGTTTTGTACATACCTTTTTCCCACAGACTTTGGCATAAGGCGCCTAAGACTGGTGCGTCTGGTCGGCGATAGCCTTGATCTCTTTCTTGTGGCTGTGCCCTTTGATGCTTGCGTCCTCTTCTTGAGCGCAATCACCGGTTGGCATACCCACGCGTCTTCGCATGGGGGGCTGGGAGCGGGGGGGAGGGGGAGGGACACACTCAAAAATCCGAAGAACATCCTCGCACCTCCTTTTTTTGACCTCAGGGAGGGAGCCCCGAACACGGTGTGTGCGCGGTGCGTACATTGGGCTTGTGCCAAGAACCCGCGGTGTGGTGCCCTCCTTCAGACGGCACAATCATATTATAATGTATATATATATATATATATATATATATATATATATATATATGGCTTATGAGAGCTTTGCCCCCCACGCCCTGCCCCCCCCCCCCCCCCGGGGTCCGGAGCCGGGTCCGGGGGCGCTTCGCGCCCCGAAGTACCTTATTTTAGCACGGGTAAACGCCCTGTCTGGCATCCTGTTTTCTTGACGTGGGCCTTGAGCCCCCGTCCCAACCATTGGCACTTCGCGTCCACAACGATGTTAGCAGACCGTTTTTTTTTTAAGGGGGGCTTTGGCCCCCCTTCCCAAATATTGCCTCTTCGCGTCTACAACATGCCGGTGGTGTGTACCGTACAGGACCGCGTCGAGTAGACAGTGTCTAGAAGAGGCACACAGTGTCCACAGACTACGGACCGCAATTCCCATGGTCGGTGGGTAAGTGGGAGGGCTATACGGGTAAACGGAGTGGCATTCGGTGCAAAATGTGCACATTCTTGCATATTGGGGGCCTTGGGCTCCCCACGGGGCGCTATGCGTCCCGTCCGGGGGGTCCGGGGGTGGTACAGGGGGGGGGGGGGGGCAAAGCTCTCATGTACCATAGAAATATGTAAATGTATATGTGTATTTGTATCGGATGGGCCTTGGGAGGGAAGTAGGGGACCCCCCCCCCTTGCTTGGGGTTGGGAAGCACCAAAAAAAAACATGTTTTAGAAGTGAATTGGATGGTTATTGGTGTGTATTTGCCCCTATAAAGGCCTCATGATGGCAAAAAAATAGGGTATGCCATCACGACTCATCACTACACCTCTTTTCGGTGATGAGCCAGTTGTGGGCATCTGAGCGCGCCGCCCACCGGGTGGAGCCCCCTCTGCCAAAACGCCACTGCCGCACAAGGCCCGGCATCCTGGGCCAACGCCCGCCACCGGACATGGCCCCTACAAAGCGACGAAAGCTTGTCACTCTTGAGGACCTGTGGGGAATGGCACACACGTGATCCACCATGTTTAACCCCCTTTACATCTTACACATTATAGGCTTGCCATATGGCGTGGTTTTGCCTTCCGCATCAGAGAGCCCTTTGGTATACGCATGTGAACTCTGGGTCTTTGCCATGTGCCCCGCTTTGCGGGGATCCACTGTATCATATGCTAGAGACGCCCACTTTCCCAAGCACAGTCTTGAGTACTCTTTGAACTTCGAGAGTCAGTCAGGAAAAAAAAATAGGGTATGACATCACTACTACTAGGTTTGTGCCAACTTTGTGTGTTTTAGCAGCTCTTTTTGGGATTTTTGCAAGGTGTGCTCCAGTGTGCAAACATGTCACCACATGGGGGGGGTGTTATACTTTTTTGAAATATGCAAGCAAAGGCCATTTTGAAAAGGTATGGGTGATGGGGGGGGGGGGGCGGGGTAGGTGACCATACTTTTTCTCCCGGGCCCTCGAACTTGGGCGTTTCAGCATCCGTTCGTAAAGAGTCCCCTTCACTGCGCGCAACGTTTTCCCGGTGGTGTGTACGGTGGATGGCGGCGTGCTTGCGTGGCGGTGCATGGCGGCGCGTGGTGGCCACACTGCATGCGGTACTCCTTGCTATTGCAATACGAGCACCGCGTGTTTTTGCAGCAGAAGGGGCCGACGTAGGGTCAAGGAACAAGGAAGTGCTTTGGTCTTGCATGTCAACAATAGTGACTCACACATTGTGCCGCAGTTCCTGCGGAGCCCCAAGACCACATTGGAGCGCAGGCTCTATACCACGAGTGGCATAGTGGGCAAAAATAGGGCATGTGTGTGCCCTCATTGATGAAGGCGGAGCGGGAAGGCGCGCTTGGGCCCCGGGAGACGGATGAGCTGAGCGATGTGACGCGGACGTGTGCGTCCCGTTTGCCTCGTGCACGGGCATGCGCGTGGGTGCGGTGAGGGGCAGGCCTCTTCGTACGCATGGCGCAGCCCCGACTGATCTCCAACGGCTAGCACTGCCCCACCGCCCGTTTCGTCATCGCTGACCTCAACCCCCCCCCCACCCCCGCTCTTCCGACCACTGATAATGGCTTCCAATGGGGGGGGGGGGTAGGCAAAGCAGTCCTGGAGCATAGGAGCATAGGAGCTTGGTGCATTTTGTGTCACGCGGGGGAGGGGGGGAGGGGCTAGAGGACATCAGAAGCAGAACGGCCGCGCCAAACATGGGTAGAGTTGTTCATGGACTGACCGGAGACATTTCACACAGTGACAGAGTGCTGACTGTATTGGCTTTGCAGGGAGGAGGGTGGAGACGCACAAATGCCGCGCCAAACCGGAGCAGAGTCTAGTTGGTGTAGGAAATCACCTCGAAGAGAGGTTGTTAGATCAAGTGCAGGCGCAGGCGTCATATACCCCCTTTTTTGGGGGTTGTTCGCGTAGCATACCCCAACGCATGGTTTCTGACGTATAACCCCTTGTAAAATCATCATTTCAGGACCAATAATGACCCCCCAATGAATTTTTGTATTTTGACACCCGTACCCCCCCCCCCTCCCGCACCGGGGTACCCTTTTTTGGGGGGGGTCGGGGGGGTCAAAACTTCTTTGCATATTGTGGTCACTGTGTGTGTATTTGGACCTGGAGCCTACAGATCTTTTTTCTTGTATATGGACCCCCTAATCCATGGCGGGGGTCTCGGGCCCCAACTCCGGGTATCCCCAGTAGCCCTTTGCCAATGAGGCGATGGGCCCAAGGGACACGCGGTGTCAAACGGATTGGGAGAGGCCGAGGCAGCGAAGGAGGCGCCACCCCCCGCCTCGGAGTCGACATCAGCAGTAGATACTACACCCTCACCACACTCCACACCTGCGGCGCATGCCGGTCCCCTGCCCAATGCCGCTAGGATACCCTTTGCCCCAGCCCACCACACATCCTCTGGCCCACCACAATCAGTGGCCCGGGCCCCGGTCCCCGCAGCTCAACACACCCTCACCACGCACCACACCTCTGGCCCCTCCCCAGCCCCCTGCCATGCCTCTCGCCATGTCCCCTGTCATGCCGCGTATCTGGCACCCTTGCCCCACCCTCCACCTCTTCCTCATGAGGCTGCTGTTCTCCAGGCATTGTCCTGAGCATCGTGTCGTTTGACGGCATTGCGTTTTGGAATCCATTCAACACCGGATGTCATGCATGATGCCACAGGCGCAGAGGCTGCCGAGGCGATGACATGCTGCAGCTATCAATTCCGAGGGGGCGTACCGTGCGCTGTGCGCGCGCTGTGCACGCGCTGTGCGCGCGCTGTGCGAAAAGTTGACTGTTCTCCACCACCGGGAGTTCGGTAAGTTCAGAAGATTGAAAGGACGTCATTGAATGGCTGCTGCAGTGGACGGGGCTATGGGGGGCAGAATTTAGGTCCCTGGGACCCATGGCAAGCATTAGATGTTTGAATTTTTGAGTTTTGAATTGATTGTGCATGATTCCGCAGGTGGGTGGTTTTCAGGGATGTTACCTGGATACTCACCGTAATAATTGGCACTGTGCGCGCGCTGTGCCTGCGCTGTGCGCGCGCTGTGCGAAAACGCCCTCCGAGGCAAGGCGCCGAGGACAGGCACATTTGCTACACGAGCTCGGCGCACCGGGGTCTGGGCGCCCACCATCGTGTGGATGACCGCCCCCCCGACTGCCACCTACTGGCAGTGGGCCAAGACATCGCAGGCCTCTCTCGTGACGGTCACCGCGGCGCTGCCGCCGTTTCCGTGGATAGCCATAGCCCCGGCGACCGTGGCACATTTCCAGTACCCGGCAGAGTGTGTGGCACCCATGTGCCCGGGGCACCCGCACAAGGGGCCCCTTTACTACTCCCTCAATACTGTGGGAACGCTGCCGGCGGAGCTTCACCAGGCCTTGCGCACCCATCTCAGGGAACACCATGGGGACATGGCCCTCCTGGCGCCACACGGCCGGGCCACCGACCACCCACGATTACTGGCCCCCGAGGTCCGCCCGGGCATCTGGTTCCATGACCTGCCTGCGTTGGCGACCCTCCGCGGTACTGTCGTGGCGGTGGATGCGGGGGCCACGCGGGCGGGAATGACCATGGCCGGGGTCGCCCAGAGCGGGCCCACGACCTACCAGTTCCGGGTGGCCTCGGGAGTGGGCACCTCATAGGAGGGGGAGGCGATGATCCTCCTCTCGTACGTCCGCCGGCTGGCAAAGCAGCCACGCGTTTACTGGCTCGTGCCGGACTCGGAAGCGGCGGTGGGGGCCCTTTGCACGTACCAGGAGGGGGGTCACTGCGGAGATGGCATCCACCACCTCTACGCCACCGTCTTGGGGGGACAGCGCCTCTCCCCGGAGTCCCCCATCAAGGTGGTTACCACACTGTCGCACTGGATCACGGACCTCAACGTCCGTGTGGATGCGGCGACGTAGGAGCCGCCGGAGGTGGACCTCACATGGCTCCTCAGGCGCCCTTACTCATTTATCCCCCCGGTCCCCTACCGCCACCAATGTCAGCTCTCCCCGACGGCACTGAGCGACTGGTTGCAGGACCGGGCCTCCATACCGGCGTAGGCCGCCTATGAGGCCCGATGGGGGGTGAACTACATGTCAGGGGGAGGTCTCCCCCTAGACTGGTTCGATCAGGACTAGCAGCGCCATATCACGGCGCACCGTATGGACAACATCCCGACGATGACTGTCCTGGCCCACCGTTCCTCCCACCGGGACACGGTGCTGGATGCCATGTGCCTCCTCTGTGGAGCGCAGCCCGAGACAGCGCCCCACGCTGGGCACGGAGTTCCTCCGCCACGTCATCGAGGAGTCCATACGGGTCTGGTACGCCCACGCCAAGGCGCGTGCCACGCTGCTAAAGGCCCACCTTGGCCCGGGAAGCACGATGGCGTGGGCACTGCAGGAGCTACGCCTGCACCAACAAGCGGAGCGAGAGGGAGTGCAGCGGGAGCTTCCGGAGTAAGGACGGGCGCCAGGGGGGTGCCGACCAGGCTCCCCCCTCTCCCCGCCAGGACCTGCACACATACACATGGCCCCGCCCGTTTACCTGTACCCGTGGGTAGACATCCCGGCCTTTGCCTTCTGGTAACAGCGCCTTCGGCACACAACACCACACCACACCACACCACGCCGCCAACAGAATCGGTTGCCTGCCAACCGTTGCCAGAGGTAGATCGACGGCAGTGAACCGACTGCACTTGATGCCCAACCGGCGGAGGCTAACTGACGGCTGTTCATGTTGACCAAAGGAGGTCAGGCGGTGTGCCACCGGCACTGTCTAGAGGATTGGCAGGTGCTCGACTGGGGTCAGCCTAGTGACGTTGGTGGGCAATGTCTCTCTCAGTGGGCCTGAGTTACTGTTATGCAAGCTAGGGTAGTCTTTTTGGAATCAGGGCCCGCCCTGTGCATTTGCCCAACAAATGCCTTGCCCAAGGACCCCCTCTTCCGGTCGGATGGTGCAGCTTTGCAAGGTGTTTGGCTCCCGAGGGAGCTGGGGCGCAGGTCAGGCCTTGGCAGCCATGATCCCACGGCCCCCAAAACGCGTCGGTGTGGGCGTGGCGGGAGATGCCCGTCACGTGTTTATACGCTCTGACCATGAGAGCGTTGTTGGCCGCGTGTACTTTGGCTTTGGGGCGCTACACGCTGGCAAGGGGGAGCAATTTGCTCGGGAGCTTCGCCATGAGTACCATCATGGCGGCGTCCGGGGAGAGCCGCTGGGGGCGGAGCTATTTCCAGAGCGCCGCAGGTTCCGGGGGGCCGTGGGCGTGCCCTGAAGGTAGATGTCCGTCCCCATGTAGCGGAGGACCCCGGAGGGCTGTATTTCTAGGGCCCCGGCTCATGCTTCCTGCCGCTGGCCCGGGGTACTTGTCACCCACGTGCGGCCCAGATGGCGGGCCACGGCTGCCGGTGTGGGCGACCGCAGAGGTCGCGGGTCGGACGTCGAGCCGTGCTGGATCTTGTGGTCCTGGACATCCACCTGCACGATTCCCTGGTAGTATGTCCGCTGATCCAGCAGGACCCCCTGTATAGGGCGGAAATCGCCCCGTTCCAAGAGGACGATCGTGTGGTCCAACGCAAAGGACCGGTACGCTATGTCCATGAAACGCAGGAAAGGGAGCGCCGCCGTAGCTCCCGCATGGACTCCCTGGATCGTGCCTTGGGGGGTCCCCAAGAGTTGTGCCAGGGTGCTGGACTGCCAGGGGCCCAGGGGTAGGGTGTATGAGAACCCCTCGGTATGGGTGGCGAGCTGGTCCGCCTCCCCCAGGCCCACCCGGGCCCCTACTATAGGGTGAATGTCCTGGGCGATCACGTCGAAGATTTTCGCGAGATGCGTGATCAGGACGTCCACTATCCGGTGCTGAAGCCTGGCCAGGTCCAACTTCATGTGCACCGTGCGGACCACCTCCTGGAGGGAAATTCCCCGCAGGCCCCCCCAGGGCCCGCTCATAGATGGCCGTCGCCACGGCGTAGAAGGCTGTGGGCTCCAGCTTGGAGACGTGGGAGGATATGGTTATCCTCCGGAGGTTCGCCTCCTGGACCGGCTGGTCCGGGTTTTGCAGGAGCAGGGTAACCCGTCCTCGCCTGCCCACCGTGCGGCTCACCGGGGGGCTGCGCACGACGTCGCAAAGGGTTACCTGGTCCGCCTCCGTCAGGTGCCGGTACCAGGTGATATCGATGTAGATGTCCGCCTCGGGCAGGCGGAGGTCGGGGCCGCGGGCTTTACCAGACTGCACCTCCCAGAGGTGGCGAGGCTGGACATAGTCGCCACGGGCCGGCGGGGCCGGCGGTGTGGTGTGGTGTTGTGTGGTGTTGTGTGGTGTTGTGTTGTGTGGTGTGGTGTGGTGTTGTGTTGTGTGGTGTGGTGTGGTGTGCCGAAGGCGCTGTTACCAAAGGGCAAAGGCCGGGATGTCTACCCACGGGTACAGGTAAACGGGCTGGGTTGTGTGTGTTGTGTGCGCGCTGTGTGTAAGTGTGTTGTGGCATAGCCGGACCAGTGCACTCTCGCACTTGGCCGACACTGCCTTGCCGACGCCTGCGCGCAATCACACAGGGTCTCATTTGCCCACTGCACCCTGCGTGCCGCGCTGCACCACCAGTGCCTTCTGTGTGGTGCACTCTGCTTGGTGCTCTGCACCACACTGCACTGTGTGTGCCCTGCTGCACTGTTGTCGTGGGCAGGGGGCAGTGGGCAGTGGAACTCCTGCAATGCACTGCCCCACTGCCTGGGGGCAGTGGGCAGTGCAACTCCTGCAATACACTGCCCCACTGCCTTGGGGCAGTGGGCAGTGGACCTCCTTCAATACACCGCCTCACTGCCTGGGGGCAGTGGGCAGTGGACCTCCTGCAATACACTGCCGCACTGCCTGGGGGCAGTGGGCAGTGGACCTCCTTCAATGCACTGCTCCACTGCCTGGGGGCAGTGGGCAGTGGACCTCCCGCAACACACTGCCTCACTGCCTGGGGGCAGTGGGCAGTGGACTACCTTCAATGCACTGCCCCACTGCCTGGGGGCAGTGGGCAGTGCAACTCCTGCAATACACGGCCGCATTGCCTGGGGGCAGTGGGCAGTGCAACTCCTGCAATGCATTGCCTCACTGCCCTCGGGCAGTAGGCAGTGGAACTCCTGCAATGCACTGCCTCACTGCCTGGGGGCAGTGGGTAGTGCAACTCCTGCAATGCACTACCTCACTGCCCTGGGGCAGCGGGCAGTGGAACTCCTGCAATGCACTGCCTCACTGCCTGGGGGCAGTGGGCAGTGGACCTCTTGCAATGCACTGCCTCACTGTCTGGGGCAATGGGCAGTGCAACTCCTGCAATACACTGCCGCACTGTCCGGGGGGCGGTGGGCAGTGCAACTCCCGCAATGCACTGCCTCGCTGCCTGGGGGCAGTGGGCATTGCAACTTCTGCAATGCAGTGCGTCACTGCATGGGGGCAGTGGGCGGTGCAACTCTTGCAACGCACTGCCTCACTGCCCTGGGGCAGTGGGCAGTGCAACTCCTGCAATGCACTGCCTCACTGCCTGGGGGCAGTGGGCAGTGGAACTCCTGCAACGCACTGCCTCACTGCCTGGGGGCAGTGGGCAGTGCAACTCCTGCAATGCACTGCCTCGCCGCCTGGGGGCAGTGGGCAGTGGAACGCCTGCAACGCACTGCCTCACTGCATGGGGGCAGTGGGCAGTGGAACTCCTGCAATGCATTGCCCCACTGCCTGGGGGCAGCGGGCAGTGCAACTCTTGCAATGCACTGCCTCACTGCCCTGGGGCAGTGGGCAGTGGACCTCCTGCAATGCACTGCCTCACTGCCTGGGGGCAGTGGGCAGTGGAACTCCTGCAATAACCGGGCGCACCGGCCTGGGGGGGACGGGGAGTCCTGCCCAGGGGGTGGTCGGAACCTCCTGCAAGGCCCATGGGGAGCCATCATCTTCGGGCACACCGGCCTGGGGGGGACGGGGAGTCCAGCCCAGGGGGTGGTCGGAGCCTCTTGCCAGGGCCAATGGGGGGCCATCTTCTTCAGAGAACCGGGCGCACCGGCCCGGGGGGGACGGGGAGTCCTGCCCAGGGGGTGTTCGGAGTCTCCTGCCAGGCCAATGGGGGGCCATCTTCTGCAGAGAACCGGGCGCACCGGCCCGGGGGGGACGGGGAGTCCTGCCCAGGGGGTGCTCGGAGTCTCCTGCCAGGCCAATGGGGGGCCATCTTCTTTAGAGAACCGGGCGCACCGGCCCGGGGGGGACGGGGAGTCCTGCCCAGGGGGTGTTCGGATCCTCCTGCCAGGGCAATGGGGGGCCATCTTCTTCAGAGAACCGGGCGCACCGGCCTGGGGGGGACGGGGAGTCCTGCCCAGGGGGTGTTCGGAGTCTCCTGCAAGGCCAGTGGGGGGCCATCTTCTTCAGAGAACCAGGCGCACCGGCCCGGGGGGGACGGGGAGTCTTGCCCAGGGGGTGTTCGGAGTCTCCTGCAAGGCCAATGGGGGGCCATCTTCTTCAGTGGGCAGTGGAACTCCTGCAATGCACTGCCCCACTGCTTGGGGGCACTGGACAGTGCAACTCCTGCAATGCACTGCCTCACTGTCCCAGAGCAGTGGGCAGTGGAACTCCTGCAATGCACTACCTCACTGCCCTGGGGCAGTGGGCAGTGGAACTCTCTCAATGCACTGCCTCACTGCCTGGGGGCAGCGGACAGTGCAACCTCTGCAATGCACTGCCCCACTGCCCTGGGTCAGTGGGCAGTGCAACTCCTGCAGTGCACCGCCTCACTGCCTGGGGGCAGTGGGCAGTGCAACTCCAAACTCCTGCCACGCACTGCCTCACTGCCTCGGGGCAGTGGGCGGTGCAACTTCTACAATGCATGGCCTCACTGCCTGGGGGCAGTGGGCAGTGCAACTCCTGCAATGCACTGTTTCAGTGCCCTGGGGGCAGTGGGAAGTGGAAGTCCTGCAATGCACTGCCTCACTGCCTGGGGGCAGTGGGCAGTGGAACTCCTGCAATGCACCGCCTCAACGCCTGGGGGCAGTGGGCAGTGCAACTCCTGCAATGCACTGCCTCACTGCCCTGGGGGCAGTGGACAGCGGAACTCCTGCAATGCACTGCCTCACTGCCTGGGGGCAGTGGGCAGTGGAACTCCTGCAATGCACTGCCTCACTGCCTGGGGGCAGCGGACAGTGCAACCCCTGCAATGCACCGCCTCACTGCCCTCGGGCAGTGGGCAGTGAAACTCCCGCTATGCACTACCTCACTGCCTGGGGGCAGCGGGCTGTGGAACTCCTGCAATGCACTGCCCCACTGCCCGGGGGCAGCGGGCAGTGGAACTCCTGCAATGCACCGCCTCACTGCCCTGGGGGCAGTGGGCAGTGCAACTCCTGCAATACACTGCCGCACTGCTTGGGGGCAGTGGGCAGCGCAACTCCTGCAACGCACTGCCGCACTGGCTTGGGGGCAGTGGGCAGTGGACCTCCGGCAATACACTGCCGCACTGCCTGGGGGCAGTGAGCAGTGCAGCTCCTGCATTACTCTGCCCCACTGCCTGGGGGCAGCGGACAGTGCAACTCCTGCAACGCACTGCCTCACTGTCTGGGGGCAGTCGGCAGCGGAACTCCTGCAATGCACTGCCTCACTGCCTGGGGGCAGTGGGCAGTGGAACTCCTGCAATGCACTGCCCCACTGCCTGGGGGTATTGGGCAGTGCAACTTCTGCAATACACTGCCGCACTGCCTGGGGGCGGTGGGCAGCGCAACTCCTGCAATGCACTACCTCACTGCCCTGGGGCAGTGGGCAGCGGAACTCCTGCAACGCACTGCCTCACTGCCTGGGAGCAGTGGGCAGTGCAACTCCTGCAATGCACTGCCTCACTGCCTGGGGGCAGTGGGCAGTGCAACTCCCTGCAATGGGTGGTCGGAGTGTAGTGCCGGGCCTCCGGGGATGTACTACTGGGCGCACCGGCCTGGGGGGATGGGGAGTCCAACCCAGGGGGCGGTCGGGGCATCCTTCAGGGCCTATGGGGGGCCATCATCTTCGGAGAACCGGGCGCACCGGCCTGGGGGGGACGGGGAGTCCAGGCCAGGGGGTGGTCGGAGCCTCCTGCAAGGCCCATGGGGAGGCGTCATCTGCTAATAACCGGGCGCACCGGCCTGGGGGGGACGGGGAGCCCTGCCCAGGGGGTGGTCGGAACCTCCTGCAAGGCCCATGGGGAGCCATCATCTTCCAATAACCGGGCGCACCGGCCTGGGGGGGACGGGGAGTCCTGCCCAGGGGGTGGTCGGAGCCTCCTGCCAGGGCCAATGGGGGGCCATCTTCTTCAGAGAACCGGGCGCACCGGCCCGGGGGGGACGGGGAGTCTTGCCCAGGGGGTGGTCGGAGTCTCCTGCCAGGCCAATGGGGGGCCATCTTCTTCAGGGAACCGGGCGCACCGGCCCGGGGGGGACGGGGAGTCCTGCCCAGGCGGTGTTCGGAGTCTCCTGCCAGGCCAATGGGGGGCCATCTTCTTCAGAGAACCGGGCGCACCGGCCCGGGGGGGACGGGGAGTCCTGCCCAGGGGGTGTTTGGATCCTCCTGGCAGGCCAATGGGGGGCCATCTTCTTCAGAGAACCGGGCGCACCGGCCTGGGGGGGACGGGGAGTCCTGCCCAGGGGGTGTTCGGAGTCTCCTGCAAGGCCAGTGGGGGGCCATCTTCTTCAGAGAACCGGGCGCACCGGCCCGGGGGGGACGGGGAGTCCTGCCCAGGGGGTGTTCGGAGTCTCCTGCCAGGCCAATGGGGGGCCATCTTCTTTAGAGAACCGGGCGCACCGGCCCGGGGGGGACGGGGAGTCCTGCCCAGGGGGTGTTCGGAGTCTCCTGCAAGGCCAGTGGGGGGCCATCTTCTTCAGTGGGCGATGGAAATCCTGCAATGCACTGCCCCACTGCTTGGGGGCAGTGGACAGTGCAACTCCTGCAATGCGCTGCCTCACTGCCCTGGGGCAGTGGGCAGTGGAACTCTTGCAATGCACTGCCTCACTGCCTGGGGGCAGCGGACAGTGCAACCTCCGCAATGCACTGCCTCACTGCCCTGGGTCAGTGGGCAGTGCAACTCCTGCAATACACTGCCGCACTGCCTGGGGGCAGTGGGCAGTGCAACTCCTGCAATGCAATGCCTCACTGCCTGGGGGCAGTGGGCAGTGCAACTCCAAACTCCTGCCACGCACTGCCTCAGTGCCTGGGGGCAGCGGGCGGTGCAACTTCTACAATGTACGGCCTCACTGCCTGGGGGCAGTGGGCAGTGCAACTCCTGCAATGCACTGCCTCAGTGCCCTGGGGGCAGTGGGAAGTGGAAGTCCTGCAATGCACTGCCTCACTGCCTGGGGGCAGTGGGCAGTGGAACTCCTGCAATGCACCGCCTCAACGCCTGGGGGCAGTGGGCACTGCAACTCCTGCAATGCACTGCCTCACTGCCCTGGGGGCAGTGGACAGCGGAACTCCTGCAATGCACTGCCTCACTGCCCTGGGGGCAGTGGGCAGTGGAACTCCTGCAATGCACTGCCTCACTGCCTGGGGGCAGTGGACAGTGCAACCCCTGCAATGCACCGCCTCACTGCCCTGGGGCAGTGGGCAGTGAAACTCCCGCAATGCACTACCTCACTGCCTGGGGGCAGCGGGCTGTGGAACTCCTGCAATGCACTGCCCCACTGCCCGGGGGCAGCGGGCAGTGGAACTCCTGCAATGCACCGCCTCACTGCCCTGGGGGCAGTGGGCAGTGCAACTCCTGCAATACACTGCCGCACTGCTTGGGGGCAGTGGGCAGCGCAACTCCTGCAACGCACTGCCGCACTGGCTTGGGGGCAGTGGGCAGTGGACCTCCGGCAATACACTGCCGCACTGCCTGGGGGCAGTGAGCAGTGCAGCTCCTGCATTACTCTGCCCCACTGCCTGGGGGCAGCGGACAGTGCAACTCCTGCAACGCACTGCCTCACTGTCTGGGGGCAGTCGGCAGCGGAACTCCTGCAATGCACTGCCTCACTGCCTGGGGGCAGTGGGCAGTGGAACTCCTGCAATGCACTGCCCCACTGCCTGGGGGTATTGGGCAGTGCAACTTCTGCAATACACTGCCGCACTGCCTGGGGGCGGTGGGCAGCGCAACTCCTGCAATGCACTACCTCACTGCCCTGGGGCAGTGGGCAGCGGAACTCCTGCAACGCACTGCCTCACTGCCTGGGAGCAGTGGGCAGTGCAACTCCTGCAATGCACTGCCTCACTGCCTGGGGGCAGTGGGCAGTGCAACTCCCTGCAATGGGTGGTCGGAGTGTAGTGCCGGGCCTCCGGGGATGTACTACTGGGCGCACCGGCCTGGGGGGATGGGGAGTCCAACCCAGGGGGCGGTCGGGGCATCCTTCAGGGCCTATGGGGGGCCATCATCTTCGGAGAACCGGGCGCACCGGCCTGGGGGGGACGGGGAGTCCAGGCCAGGGGGTGGTCGGAGCCTCCTGCAAGGCCCATGGGGAGGCGTCATCTGCTAATAACCGGGCGCACCGGCCTGGGGGGGACGGGGAGCCCTGCCCAGGGGGTGGTCGGAACCTCCTGCAAGGCCCATGGGGAGCCATCATCTTCCAATAACCGGGCGCACCGGCCTGGGGGGGACGGGGAGTCCTGCCCAGGGGGTGGTCGGAGCCTCCTGCCAGGGCCAATGGGGGGCCATCTTCTTCAGAGAACCGGGCGCACCGGCCCGGGGGGGACGGGGAGTCTTGCCCAGGGGGTGGTCGGAGTCTCCTGCCAGGCCAATGGGGGGCCATCTTCTTCAGGGAACCGGGCGCACCGGCCCGGGGGGGACGGGGAGTCCTGCCCAGGCGGTGTTCGGAGTCTCCTGCCAGGCCAATGGGGGGCCATCTTCTTCAGAGAACCGGGCGCACCGGCCCGGGGGGGACGGGGAGTCCTGCCCAGGGGGTGTTTGGATCCTCCTGGCAGGCCAATGGGGGGCCATCTTCTTCAGAGAACCGGGCGCACCGGCCTGGGGGGGACGGGGAGTCCTGCCCAGGGGGTGTTCGGAGTCTCCTGCAAGGCCAGTGGGGGGCCATCTTCTTCAGAGAACCGGGCGCACCGGCCCGGGGGGGACGGGGAGTCCTGCCCAGGGGGTGTTCGGAGTCTCCTGCCAGGCCAATGGGGGGCCATCTTCTTTAGAGAACCGGGCGCACCGGCCCGGGGGGGACGGGGAGTCCTGCCCAGGGGGTGTTCGGAGTCTCCTGCAAGGCCAGTGGGGGGCCATCTTCTTCAGTGGGCGATGGAAATCCTGCAATGCACTGCCCCACTGCTTGGGGGCAGTGGACAGTGCAACTCCTGCAATGCGCTGCCTCACTGCCCTGGGGCAGTGGGCAGTGGAACTCTTGCAATGCACTGCCTCACTGCCTGGGGGCAGCGGACAGTGCAACCTCCGCAATGCACTGCCTCACTGCCCTGGGTCAGTGGGCAGTGCAACTCCTGCAATACACTGCCGCACTGCCTGGGGGCAGTGGGCAGTGCAACTCCTGCAATGCAATGCCTCACTGCCTGGGGGCAGTGGGCAGTGCAACTCCAAACTCCTGCCACGCACTGCCTCAGTGCCTGGGGGCAGCGGGCGGTGCAACTTCTACAATGTACGGCCTCACTGCCTGGGGGCAGTGGGCAGTGCAACTCCTGCAATGCACTGCCTCAGTGCCCTGGGGGCAGTGGGAAGTGGAAGTCCTGCAATGCACTGCCTCACTGCCTGGGGGCAGTGGGCAGTGGAACTCCTGCAATGCACCGCCTCAACGCCTGGGGGCAGTGGGCACTGCAACTCCTGCAATGCACTGCCTCACTGCCCTGGGGGCAGTGGACAGCGGAACTCCTGCAATGCACTGCCTCACTGCCCTGGGGGCAGTGGGCAGTGGAACTCCTGCAATGCACTGCCTCACTGCCTGGGGGCAGTGGACAGTGCAACCCCTGCAATGCACCGCCTCACTGCCCTGGGGCAGTGGGCAGTGAAACTCCCGCAATGCACTGCCTCACTGCCTGGGGGCAGCGGGCAGTGGAACTCCTGCGATGCACTGCCCCACTGCCTGGGGGCAGCGGGCAGCGGAACTCCTGCAATGCACCGCCTCACTGCCCTGGGGGCAGTGGGCAGTGCAACTCCTGCAACTCACTGCCTCACTGCCTGGGGGCAGTGGGCAGTGCAACTCCTGCAACACACTGCCGCACTGCTTGGGGGCAGTGGGCAGCGCAACTCCTGCAACGCACTGCCGCACTGGCTTGGGGGCAGTGGGCAGTGGACCTCCGGCAATACACTGCCGCACTGCCTGGGGGCAGTGAGCAGTGCAGCTCCTGCATTACTCTGCCCCACTGCCTGGGGGCAGTGGACAGTGCGACTCCTGCAACGCACTGCCTCACTGTCTGGGGGCAGTGGGCAGCGGAACTCCTGCAATGCACTGCCTCACTGCCTGGGGGCAGTGGGCAGCGCAACTCCTGCAATGCACTGCCTCACTGCCCTGGGGGCAGTGGACAGCGGAACTCCTGCAATGCACTGCCTCACTGCCTGGGGGCAGTGGGCAGTGGAACTCCTGCAATGCACTGCCTCACTGCCTGGGGGCAGCGGACAGTGCAACCCCTGCAATGCACCGCCTCACTGCCCTGGGGCAGTGGGCAGTGAAACTCCCGCAATGCACTACCTCACTGCCTGGGGGCAGCGGGCAGTGGAACTCCTGCAATGCACTGCCCCACTGCCTGGGGGCAGCGGGCAGTGGAACTCCTGCAATGCACCGCCTCACTGCCCTGGGGGCAGTGGGCAGTGCAACTCCTGCAACGCACTGCCTCACTGCCTGGGCGCAGTGGGCAGTGCAACTCCTGCAATACACTGCCGCACTGCTTGGGGGCAGTGGGCAGCGCAACTCCTGCAAAGTACTGCCGCACTGGCTTGGGGGCAGTGGGCAGTGGACCTCCGGCAATACACTGCCGCACTGCCTGGGGGCAGTGAGCAGTGCAGCTCCTGCATTACTCTGCCCCACTGCCTGGGGTCAGCGGACAGTGCAACTCGTGCAATGCACTGCCTCACTGCCTGGGGGCAGTGGGCAGTGGAACTCCTGCAATGCACTGCCCCACTGCCTGGGGGTATTGGGCAGTGCAACTTTTGCAATACACTGCCGCACTGCCTGGGGGCAGTGGGCAGCGCAACTCCTGCAATGCACTACCTCACTGCCCTGGGGCAGTGGGCAGCGGAACTCCTGCAACGCACTGCCTCACTGCCTGGGAGCAGTGGGCAGTGCAACTCCTGCAATGCACTGCCTCACTGCCTGGGGGCAGTGGGCAGTGCAACTCCTGCAATGGGTGGTCGGAGTGTAGTGCCGGGCCTCCGGGGATGTACTACTGGGCGCACCGGCCTGGGGGGATGGGGAGTCCAACCCAGGGGGCGGTCGGGGCATCCTTCAGGGCCTATGGGGGGCCATCATCTTCGGAGAACCGGGCGCACCGGCCTGGGGGGGACGGGGAGTCCAGGCCAGGGGGTGGTCGGAGCCTCCTGTAAGGCCCATGGGGAGGCGTCATCTGCTAATAACCGGGCGCACCGGCCTGGGGGGGACGGGGAGCCCTGCCCAGGGGGTGGTCGGAACCTCCTGCAAGGCCCATGGGGAGCCATCATCTTCCAATAACCGGGCGCACCGGCCTGGGGGGGACGGGGAGTCCTGCCCAGGGGGTGGTCGGAGCCTCCTGCCAGGGCCAATGGGGGGCCATCTTCTTCAGAGAACCGGGCGCACCGGCCCGGGGGGGACGGGGAGTCCTGCCCAGGGGGTGGTCGGAGTCTCCTGCCAGGCCAATGGGGGGCCATCTTCTTCAGGGAACCGGGCGCACCGGCCCGGGGGGGACGGGGAGTCCTGCCCAGGGGGTGTTCGGAGTCTCCTGCCAGGCCAATGGGGGGCCATCTTCTTCAGAGAACCGGGCGCACCGGCCCGGGGGGGACGGGGAGTCCTGCCTAGGGGGTGTTTGGATCCTCCTGCCAGGGCAATGGGGGGCCATCTTCTTCAGAGAACCGGGCGCACCGGCCTGGGGGGGACGGGGAGTCCTGCCCAGGGGGTGTTCGGAGTCTCCTGCAAGGCCAGTGGGGGGCCATCTTCTTCAGAGAACCGGGCGCACCGGCCCGGGGGGGACGGGGAGTCCTGCCCAGGGGGTGTTCGGAGTCTCCTGCCAGGCCAATGGGGGGCCATCTTCTTTAGAGAACCGGGCGCACCGGCCCGGGGGGGGACGGGGAGTCCTGCCCAGGGGGTGTTCGGAGTCTCCTGCAAGGCCAGTGGGGGGCCATCTTCTTCAGTGGGCGATGGAAATCCTGCAATGCACTGCCCCACTGCTTGGGGGCAGTGGACAGTGCAACTCCTGCAATGCGCTGCCTCACTGTCCCAGAGCAGTGGGCAGTGGAACTCCTGCAATGCACTACCTCACTGCCCTGGGGCAGTGGGCAGTGGAACTCTTGCAATGCACTGCCTCACTGCCTGGGGGCAGCGGACAGTGCAACCTCCGCAATGCACTGCCTCACTGCCCTGGGTCAGTGGGCAGTGCAACTCCTGCAATACACTGCCGCACTGCCTGGGGGCAGTGGGCAGTGCAACTCCTGCAATGCAATGCCTCACTGCCTGGGGGCAGTGGGCAGTGCAACTCCAAAATCCTGCCACGCACTGCCTCACTGCCTGGGGGCAGCGGGCGGTGCAACTTCTACAATGTACGGCCTCACTGCCTGGGGGCAGTGGGGAGTGCAACTCCTGCAATGCACTGCCTCAGTGCCCTGGGGGCAGTGGGAAGTGGAAGTCCTTCAATGCACTGCCTCACTGCCTGGGGGCAGTGGGCAGTGCAACTCCTGCAATGCACTGCCTCATTGCCTGGGGGCAGTGGGCAGTGGAACTCCTGCAATGCACCGCCTCAACGCCTGGGGGCAGTGGGCAGTGCAACTCCTGCAATGCACTGCCTCACTGCCCTGGGGGCAGTGGACAGCGGAACTCCTGCAATGCACTGCCTCACTGCCTGGGGGCAGTGGGCAGTGGAACTCCTGCAATGCACTGCCTCACTGCCTGGGGGCAGTGGACAGTGCAACCCCTGCAATGCACCGCCTCACTGCCCTGGCGCAGTGGGCAGTGAAACTCCCGCAATGCACTGCCTCACTGCCTGGGGGCAGCGGGCAGTGGAACTCCTGCGATGCACTGCCCCTTTGCCTGGGGGCAGCGGGCAGCGGAACTCCTGCAATGCACCGCCTCACTGCCCTGGGGGCAGTGGGCAGTGCAACTCCTGCAACGCACTGCCTCACTGCCTGGGGGCAGTGGGCAGTGCAACTCCTGCAACACACTGCCGCACTGCTTGGGGGCAGTGGGCAGCGCAACTCCTGCAACGCACTGCCGCACTGGCTTGGGGGCAGTGGGCAGTGGACCTCCGGCAATACACTGCCGCAATGCCTGGGGGCAGTGAGCAGTGCAGCTCCTGCCTGGTGACCTGGCACCAGTCTAAAAACCCTCAGGATGGTAGCTGTAGGACGGATTGCCTACACGCACTGCCACGCTCGACACCAATCGTGAATCGTCGTGATAGTCGTGCCACCACGTGACTCAGCTCTGCCATCGTGGCCCCCTCTCCGCTCAACTCCACCCGTATGGTGCACTCTCTCTCTCCCTCTTCATCCCGTGTCTCCAAGGGCTGAGTGCCGCACCTCAAGTGCGTCCCTCCCCCTTGCAAGCCGTTTCCTGCTCACAGTGGGCACGTCGTTATACGTTCGGCTCTGGCAAGACGTCGACCTCGCCGTGGCAATCTTCCAGGCCGCTACGCGGGGAGCCGCGACGGGGACTGCATTCGACGTATCCGCCGCTCAAGCGTGACGCCTTGTGCAGGGGTATCATCAGTCGTCCGATTCGTCGTCCCAACGTGGGGCCCCTCGCTCCCGTGCGCCACTAGGGTTGCAGCACCACGCGCCAGCGCGGTGCTCCCCTCGCACCCCCGCCCTGTGTGTCCTGGGACCCCCGCTCACCGACCCGGTCCGCCGGGCGGCCCCATGTTACTCCGCGCCATCGCGCCATGCTCTTTGTTTTGTCACACTATGGCCACGTTCGTGGTACCCCTTGTTTCTCTCCTGCGCGCCCCATCCGACTGGGGCTGCCTATGATGTCAGTGCACCTCCGTTTGCCGACACCCCGATCTGCTCCCCCCCCCCCAACATATTGCGGCCACAGGCCACCCGCTCTTTTCTCGCCACAGCTACCATGTCAGACCGCTCAACACCGTCCCAGGACACCCCCTCTCCCGCCCCCGACACCGGTCGAGGCGGCGCCATTCGTCAGGGGCCGTTCCCCATGTTTCTGATGGACATCGCCCAGTCCGACGATGCTGACCGTCTGCTGCGGGAACTGGACATGCTGAAGGATGACGCACTGGAAGCGGCAGATACGGCTATCCAGGCCACCGACCCCGCCCTGGCTGACTTGTGTGATGCCCTGCGATGGACGGCTGCCAACGGCGACATCCAGGCTATTACAGCGGTGACGGGGGTGTGGACGCCGCGGGGGCTCCTGCTCACAGCCACCGTAACGGTCGCCGCAGGCCCGTCTGACACGAAGGTCATCGAACACGTCCCCCTGTCGCTGGTACAAGGAGGCCCACTGCTGGAGTATATCTCCAAGGACCCTGAGGCCCTCACAGCGGCTCTCGTCACGCGGTGGAGCCCAAGCCATGCCCCAATTTCGGCGTCACGCCTCCGCAACCAAGTCTTCAAGGGCCTGTACACAGCCCGCGAACAGCCACCGCCCGTCGACACTGCCGGCCCTCCGGACATCCAAAGCCAGAAGGTCTCCCACAAGATCCACAAGCCCATCAGCCAGTTCCTTGCCCCCCACCTCAGACCGTCATGGGACCGCCTCCGCACCCGAGAGGTAGTTGCGGCCTTTTGGGCGCTACCCAACGACGTGCATGCGGTCCTGCAGGCAGCCCACATCCCGACAGCAGACCTCGTCCCGCTGAAGTTCGGGCTCCTAGCGTGGGCCTCCTCCGTCTGCCTCACAGGACAGTACACGCCGGCCCCCGTTCCCACACCCCCCGCCCTCGCCAACAAGGGCATGTGGACCCCCGAGCAGCTGCGGCCGCTGCTCGAGTGCTCGATCTTGCCGATCCGCAGCGTGGAGCTGCTGCATCAGATCGAGCAGGCTGGCGAGCACTCCTGGGCCACAGCCCCCACTTTCGCCCTGCTGCAGGCCGGCATCGCCGACACCGCCAACCCGCCCCCGCTCACGCCGCCCAGCCACGCACCTTACCTCACCAAAGGGCAAGCGGCGCCCAGCCCCGCCGGCACTCTGTTCGCCACGGCGGCGTTCACCCCAGCGTCAGCCCTGTACAAGGCCCAGGGCAAGCCCACCCCCTCAGGGTCCGAACCATCGCCTTCATCACTGTTGCCCGAACAGACAAGGCTTTCTTTCAATCTCCCAGAGCCTGCCTCCCAGGTACCACCGGCTGCCGCAGACCCCACGCCTCCGGAGTCACCGGCCCCGGCCGTCGAGTCGGCCCCCCCCAGCCCCTCCCAGGTGGGGGAGCCTTTCGTCCCGGACCTGGATGTCACGGCCTACTCCACCGACTACGCTCAATTGCATGACGAGTATGAGGCCCAACGACGGGAGCTGGCCGTGGCACGGGGCGACCTGGAGTCCCTCACGCGGGATCTGGACGCGGTGCGCGCCGAACGGGATAATGCCCAGCAGCAGGCCCAGCGTTGCGCCGCGGCACAGCGGCAGACCGAAGCCGTTAGGCTCAACAACTTCATCAGGTCGGTACCCCCCCTCCTGTCCATCGCCACCAGACTCCACGGCCTCCAGTCCACGCCGCCGGCATTCGCCAACGCCGTGCGCAGTACCGTTCCGGCTTCATTCGAGCTGCCCCCCCCCGGCTCTCAGCAGTTCCTGGTCCTCGTGCCGGTCATCCTCGCCGCAGCAGTTCTCACCTCACCCCAGGCACCCAACCTCGAGGAACTGACCGACGTCCTCCGTAGGGCTATGGCCGCGCCAGGCGCCGTGCCGGTCCCGGAGGCCCCTGCGCGTGCGCCCGAACTGTCGTTCGCAGTCCCGGAACCGATCCCTAAGCCGAGGGCGGTCTCTGCCTTTCGGGCACCGGGCGCGACCGCCCAGCCGCCGCCGTCTCTGCCGTCGCCTGCCGATGCCGCCCTGACCGACCTGCTGGAGTGGATCCCGGAGATCCCCAAGGGCTGTGAGGACGAGGTTGCGCACGCGCTCCACCTCCAGCTCTTCCGCCAGTACGGCGCGAAGGTCAACACCCTCCCGCAGTCGCCGATCCGGGAGCAGTGGGCCTGGGTCCACAGCCACGCGCCCAGCCTGCCCGGCATCGCGGAAGTCCTGCGCTCCTTCCTCTCCAACCCCCCTGCAGTCCAGCAGGTTTCCGCCAGCCCAGCCACCTCCCCATCAGAAGCTGCAGCCGCCAACCAGGCACAGGGCGCAGCGAAAAAGAAGGGGTATACACCCCAAAAAATCGATCCGCAAGTTTACTCGAAAGCCCTGTGGGTCGGCTGGCAAGAAGTCGACGATCCGCCGTCCGGTGAAGTTGATGCAGGACTCCTCGGTGATATCCTTCGGGATAAATTTGGTGCAGGCCTTTCCTCCATTACTGAAGAACAATTGAACCATACATCCAAGTTCACAATCGTCGGAATCCGACCAGCAGAGTACGAGCGCGGCATGCGACTGACGAGGCAACACACGGCTCGTGGCTGGCGAGTGACGTGGGCCGAATCGAAGAAACAACCGTTTACGCCCTGGGTGCCTGACCCTGACCGAGACCGTCCGCCCCGGAAGACTCATCGGGGAAGCCGCGGGAAGCAGCGCCGTCCACGGGACCCTGACGATCAGGTGGACCTTACGGCAACGTCGGGATCGGACGGAGAACCAGACTCCAAATATCAGCGCAGGTACAGCCCCCGCCGCTCGGACCGGTCCCCGTCCCGCCGCCGCAGCCCAGGCCATCGCCGCGACAGCCCGCCGCCGAGGCGTCGCAGCGCGTACCGCGATGAGCCACAAGCGCTTTCCAGCCGCCACGACCACCATGCAGCAGCTCCCCTCCTGCCCTACCCGTACTCGGGGGACCCCCACGACCCCCGAGTGGCCATGGCCCACAACCCCTACGCTCCCCCGCCCTGGAGCCCCCCAGCCGACCCCCACCGCTACCAGCCGTACTTCGGTCGGCGTCCGCGGGACCGGTAACCCGGGACATGGCGGGGCACAACGAGGACATCCCTGCCGCCGTGTCTCAGCTCCGCCACTCCCACCTCGACGGCGTCCCCCATGTCCGGGACCTGCACCTGGGCGCATACACTCCCAGCTCCCCCCCCAGAGAGTGGGGCCTGGTACCGGTACCGGCCTCGGGCACTGCCCAGTTCATCACGCCCCCCTATGCCCTCGAAATGTGCCTGCACCTGCCGGTGGGTGTGCACTACTACCGGGCGTGCAGCGGGGCGGACCCCTGGCCCCGTAACGTTCTGTCGTTAGTGGGCGCCGTGCACTGTGTGCAGGTGACGGGCTCCCATCAGTTGCAGCTCTGCCGCAAGGGCCTGCCACCCACCTCCTTCATCTTGCCCGAGCATCACCACGTGGTCCTCCCACAATCCCTACACAGCCGCGTCTCCATCACAGCCACAGGCCTCACCCGGGCCAGTGTCTTGGCGATGGCGGCCACGTACCACCACCGGCACCTCCGCAAGTGGGTGCGAGGCCTACCTTGCGCCCTCCCCGCAGCCGTGGACCGCAAGCTAACCCAGCACTCCACCGCCGCCGGCTCCTGCCCTGGTCCCCCCCCCACCGGCCACGTGTCGCCCCGCCCAGACGTGATGACCCTCAACGTGCAGATGTCCCTGCGACCCAAGCTCCGCGCCCTGGACGTCCTGGTGCGCGAGTGCCAGTACCCGCTAACCCCTACAGAAACCCCGCGTCTGCTTCTCCCACGCGGGCCTCCAGGTCCACGACGCCGTGCCCCACGCGCGCCGCGCCTTGCTCGCCTCCCACCACGCCTTCTCTGCGTCCCCCCCGCCACAACGCCTCCCCGACCTCAACGAGTACGCCAACATCGTCAGCCACGGTCTCGTCACATGGGGGGACCACCTCACGGTCACCGGCATCCGCCTCTCCCTGTTCCCCCCAAGAGATACGTCCTGCCCCCTCTGCACCATGCCCGCCTCCGGGGACCATATCCTCTCGTGCCCGCTAGACCCGCTCATCCGCGCCCACTACCATCGGTGGCTTGCGGCCCGACTCTCTCAGAGGTGCCATGCCTGGCGCCATTGTACGCCCACTGCTTGGGGCACCCTCGTCCTTTGGGGGGACGAGCCGTTCATACTGGCTGTGGATGGCTCCCCGGCCCACCACACCATCGCAACCTACACTGTTGGTCGTCTCGGAGCCATCTCCACGCCACACAGGGATGCCCTGCTGCACAGAGGTCTGCGTCCTGCGCGTCTCCGTCGCCTACTCTGCGATGTCGTTCTCACTACCGTTCTCCTACATAAGCGGCACGCGGTGCCCGTTCTACCTCTTGCCGACCACCTCTCTCCCCTACCGCGGGCCCCCGTTAACCAGTCCCTCGCCAACGACCCACCGCCAGAGTGGTATCACGTAGCCAACTGGGCCCCAACGCCCGGCTCGGGCAGGTGGCCGGCCTGGGACGTCCTCCTAGGACTCTGGCTATCAGGGGACCTCCTCCTGGCCCCTAAGGTGAAGTCCGTCATCTCCACCCGGAGCAAGCACAGTCCGTACCGCGTCCTGTATGTGTACAACGGGTCGAACCAGATTCCGCCGACCATGTGGCAGGAGATTGAGCAGAATCCCCATGACGTGATCATCTTGGACAGTCTCGGACGGCACGGGCTTGCCCCTCATCTCCCAGGTCGACGCCGCCTCTGGGCCATCCATTACGGTGGCAATGGACGGAGCCTGGAAGCCGGCCTCTGTGGAGATGTGATCCCCTCGTGGTGTGCCGCACTACATTCTGCGTTCTCGGCCATCCTCACTGCGGCTTCCCAAGGACCCCGCACGGTCTTTAAGGACATGCAGGTGGCCATGGGTCGGCCCGCCCCGTGGCCCTGTCCCCGCCCGTGACCCGTCCTCGACCTCACGCGCCCGGACCGCTCCGGTGCTGCGCGCAGTCGTGCCGGACCGCGCTCCTTGTCTGGCGGCGTTCTAAGTCGGAGGTGATGCCCCGGGAGACCCACATCTTCCGTGCACGTTGATCTTGGAACGCTTACTCGGGTGGATCCAGGACAGTTCGGAGCGGTTGGTGGCCGGGACCGGAGAGCAGATCGAGCCGTAGCGTTGTCGTACACTGACGTTGTGACCCAGACGGCCTGCTTGGAGGAGCGTTCTCAGGTGTGCGACGAGATTCGTCTTGCTCTAGCGGAGGTAAGACGGAGGACTCCCTCGGCAGAGCCTGCGTGGGGCCCCCGAGGGACGACGCCAAGGCTCACCGTACGTGGGACCGCGGCAGGCGCTCCTCCTCCTCCTCCTCCTCCTGCATTACTCTGCCCCACTGCCTGGGGGCAGTGGACAGTGCGACTCCTGCAACGCACTGCCTCACTGTCTGGGGGCAGTGGGCAGCGGAACTCCTGCAATGCACTGCCTCACTGCCTGGGGGCAGTGGGCAGCGCAACTCCTGCAATGCACTGCCTCACTGCCCTGGGGCAGTGGGCAGCGGAACTCCTGCAACGCACTGCCTCACTGCCTGGGGGCAGTGGGCAGCGCAACTCCTGCAATGCACTGCCTCACTGCCTGGGAGCAGTGGGCAGTGCAACTCCTGCAATGCACTGCCTCACTGCCTGGGGGCAGTGGGCAGTGCAACTCCTGCAATGGGTGGTCGGAGTGTAGTGCCGGGCCTGTGGGGATGTACTACTGGGCGCACCGGCCTGGGGGGATGGGGAGTCCAACGCAGGGGGCGGTCGGGGCATCCCTCAGGGCCTATGGGGGGCCATCATCTTCGGAGAACCGGGCGCACCGGCCTGGGGGGGACGGGGAGTCCAGGCCAGGGGGTGGTCGGAGCCTCTTGCAGGGCCCATGGGGAGGCGTCATCTGCTAATAACCGGGCGCACCGGCCTGGGGGGGACGGGGAGCCCAGCCCAGGGGGTGGTCGGAACCTCCTGCAAGGCCCATGGGGAGCCATCATCTTCCAATAACCGGGCGCACCGGCCTGGGGGGGACGGGGAGTCCTGCCCAGGGGGTGGTCGGAGCCTCCTGCCAGGGCCAATGGGGGGCCATCTTCTTCAGAGAACCGGGCGCACCGGCCCGGGGGGGACGGGGAGTCCTGCCCAGGGGGTGTTCGGAGTCTCCTGCCAGGCCAATGGGGGGCCATCTTCTTCAGAGAACCGGGCGCACCGGCCCGGGGGGGACGGGGAGTCCTGCCCAGGGGGTGTTCGGATCCTCCTGCCAGGGCAATGGGGGGCCATCTTCGTTAGAGAACCGGGCGCACCGGCCTGGGGGGGACGGGGAGTCCTGCCCAGGGGGTGTTCGGAGTCTCCTGCAAGGCCATTGGGGGGCCATCTTCTTCAGTGAACCGGGCGCACCGGCCCGGGGGGGACGGGGAGTCTTGCCCAGGGGGTGTTCGGAGTCTCCTGCCAGGCCACTGAGGGGCCATCTTCTTCAGAGAACCGGGCGCACCGGCCCGGGGGGGACGGGGAGTCCTGCCCAGGGGGTGTTCGGAGTCTCCTGCAAGGCCAGTGGGGGGCCATCTTCTTCAGTGGGCAGTGGAACTCCTGCAATGCACTGCCCCACTGCTTGGGGGCAGTGGACAGTGCAACTCCTGCAATGCACTGCCTCACTGTCCCAGAGCAGTGGGCAGTGGAACTCGTGCAATGCACTACCTCACTGCCCTGGGGCAGTGGGCAGTGGAACTCTTGCAATGCACTGCCTCACTGCCTGGGGGCAGCGGACAGTGCAACCTCTGCAACGCACTGCCCCACTGCCCTGGGTCAGTGGGCAGTGCAACTCCTGCAATGCACCGCCTCACTGCCCTGGGGGCAGTGGGCGGTGCAACTCTTGCAATGCACTCCCTCACTGCCTGGGGGCAGTGGGCAGTGCAACTCCTGCAATACACTGCCGCACTGCCTGGGGGCAGTGGGCAGCGCAACTCCTGCAACGCACCGCCGCACTGGCTTGGGGGCAGTGGGCAGTGGACCTCCGGCAATACACTGCCGCACTGCCCTGGGGCAGTGAGCAGTGCAGCTCCTGCATTACTCTGTCCCACTGCCTGGGGGCAGTGGACAGTGCAACTCCTGCAATGCACTGCCTCACTGTCTGGGGGCAGTGGGCAGCGGAACTCCTGCAATGCACTGCCTCACTGCCTGGGGGCAGTGGGCAGTGGAACTCCTGCAATGCACTGCCCCACTGCCTGGGGGTATTGGGCAGTGCAACTTCTGCAATACACTGCCGCACTGCCTGGGGGCAGTGGGCAGCGCAACTCCTGCAATGCACTGCCTCACTGCCCTGGGGCAGTGGGCAGCGGAACTCCTGCAACGCACTGCCTCACTGCCTGGGAGCAGTGGGCAGTGCAACTCCTGCAATGCACTGCCTCACTGCCTGGGGGCAGTGGGCAGTGCAACTCCTGCAATGGGTGGTCGGAGTGTAGTGCCGGGCCTGTGGGGATGTACTACTGGGCGCACCGGCCTGGGGGGATGGGGAGTCCAACCCAGGGGGTGGTCGGGGCATCCTTCAGGGCCTATGGGGGGCCATCATCTTCGGAGAACAGGGCGCACCGGCCTGGGGGGGACGGGGAGTCCAGGCCAGGGGGTGGTTGGAGCCTCCTGCAGGGCCCATGGGGAGGCGTCATCTGCTAATAACCGGGCGCACCGGCCTGGGGGGGACGGGGAGCCCAGCCCAGGGGGTGGTCGGAACCTCCTGCAAGGCCCATGGGGAGCCATCATCTTCCAATAACCGGGCGCACCGGCCTGGCGGGGACGGGGAGTCCAGCCCAGGGGGTGGTCGGAGCCTCTTGCTAGGGCCAATGGGGGGCCATCTTCTTCAGAGAACCGGGCGCACCGGCCCGGGGGGGACGGGGAGTCCTGCCCAGGGGGTGTTCGGAGTCTCCTGCCAGGCCAATGGGGGGCCATCTTCTTTAGAGAACCGGGCGCACCGGCCCGGGGGGGGACGGGGAGTCCTGCCCAGGGGGTGTTCGGAGTCTCCTGCCAGGCCAATGGGGGGCCATCTTCGTTAGAGAACCGGGCGCACCGGCCCGGGGGGGACAGGGAGTCCTGCCCAGGGGGTGTTCGGAGTCTCCTGCCAGGCCAAGGGGGGGCCATCTTCTTCAGAGAACCGGGCGCACCGGCCTGGGGGGGACGGGGAGCCCAGCCCAGGGGGTGTTCGGAGTCTCCTGCCAGGCCTGCGGGTACTCCCTCCTACCTCTTAGCAGCAGCAGGCAAGTAAGCAGGCAGTACCGGGGGTCATAACCCCGGGGTAGCAGTATCTGGGACTCAACGTGAGTCCTCTTAACCAGGAACAACCCCAAACACCGCCGGGGCTTAACTCCCGAACGTAACGGTGTTTGGGGCCCCCGTGGGCCTTATGAGCCCACGGAGTGTACTGAGGCGTGGCTACCAGCTGGGCTGTGGACTGCCATACCCATTTCTGGGCTCGCCTCAGTACGGCCGGTCGAGTCCGGCTCTGGGGGTTGCGCACTAAACTGGCCCCGGGGGGGGGCCATTTACCCTGTTAAGCATTAGTTACGGCAGTAGGCACTATTCATTACGTTAGGGAATTACTCAGCGCATTTGTGTACCCCGCAGACATGCCCCTTCCAGTGGTGCGCTCACCTTTGGGGCTGCCTTTGGGGGATCGGGGGCTGTTACCCCTCCCGGACGCCCTCCCTGGTGTTGGCGCCGGGGTGGTGGCCGGGGGGCCTTATACCGTACCTAAAGGATGTTGGATACCGATACCGGGGTGTCCAACCGGACGGGGACAGGGACTGTGTCTTCGGGCATTGTCATCCGGCTTACAATCGACTGACCAATATTCAACGTCCGTTGGTACGGAAGCCTGCTCCACTCCAGTCCTCAACCACTCAGGCCAGCTGCATATCCCTCCTCTTACCCTTCACATGTTGCAGGGCGGGGGGTCGTTGCTGGGGCCCCCCGCGCATGTCCGCGCCACTGGCCATCCTCTCCTCCCAGGCACCGCGCCTCTGCTAGGGCGGGGGCCCCTCACATGCACCCTCCAAGGCCCTTTCCTCCTGCACACCTGGACGCCTGCCATGAAGACCCCGCATTGGAGTCTCCTCGTCGGCGCGCCCGGGCCCAGTTGCTCACGCGGCCGGCCGCCGATGCGGGGCCCTGGAGGCGCGCCGCACGGGCGCTGCCAGCCTGTGAGAGGGGCAAGGGCAGGAGAAGGGGGTGGGGGGGGGGGCAGTGGGCAGGGGAGGCGGCACGGAGTGGCTGCGGGAGGTAGTGCATGGGGGGCACCGAGAGCTGCATGGGGGTGTGTGGGATGGAGTTGGGGCAGAGGGCCCTGTGGGTGGGGCAAAGGCGCGGGGGGGGCGCATGTCCGGGCTCCTGCGTGGGCTGGCGCATGGGCGGGCGCGTAGGGGAAGAGAGGAGGGGGAGGCTTGGTCAGCCGTCCTCTACGGAGGGTCGCTGACCGTTCCCAGGGCCAAGGCGGCCGGTACTAGGGGCCGCGGGGTCCCTGGGGATGGTGCTTGGCACTGGGACGTGCGCGCACCCGACACTGTTAGTACACCGCCTATGGGCAGTGCCCGGGCCCTGTCGTCGGGGGCTTCGCACCCGGCACCCAGCCCGTGAGTAGAGCTGGGGAGTACTCAGGGTGTGGTGTGGTGTGGTGTGGTGTGGTATGGTGTGGTGTGGTGTGGTGTGGTGTGGTGTGGTGTGGTGTGGTGTGGTGTGGTGTGGTGTGGTGTGGTTTGGTGTGGTGTGGTGTGGTGTGGTGTTGTGCGTAACCCATGAACAGTCGACGGTGTGCTGTCAAGATGACAGTGCACCTCTCTCCTTCCATCAGGCCTGTGGTGAGTCCGGGACGTACTTCCTGCAGAAAGGCGCCTACTCGCCTATTGCCTGACGAGATTCATATTGCGACCAGTGCCCCTGCTTGCTTCTGTCTGTATGGTTTATTTGGTTGCTTTGCTTGGTCTGTGCGTGTGTGTGTGTTTGGTACAGCATTCTGTGTCTCGTACCGGAGTTGGCTGTGCAGGGAATCACGGGCGCGTGGGACAAAGATTTTGACTGCCTGTCCCTGATGAGTTGAGGCCCCCTTCAGTGCCTGTGTGTGCGTAGCGTCGCGGTTACGGGGCGGTCAGCCTGTTGCATGATGAGACAAGATGCATTTTTGGTTTATCACTCGTCCAGGTACCGATGAGCTCCTGGGGAAGGATGATGGTGCGTGCCCGAACCTGAGGACCTGGTGAGTACCCCTCCCCGAGGAATCTCATGCTGTGCAGGAGGCAGGGAGGTTCAGACCTGAATTTCCCACTGTAGCCGGGGTCTGGGAGGGTGCTGAATGTTGCTTCGCTTTGCTGCAGGCCTGTGGTCCAGCGCTGCTGCCAAAGGCTGTACTGGTTACTAGGATTAACATCGGGCTGGGCTCATCTCCTGTCCTTCCACTGCAGAAAGGCGCCTAGTGCAGGCGGAACATGGCTCTGTTTTTGTTCTGCTTTGCACCTGACGAGATCTAGTACATCCAGGCCGGCTTTTGCAGTGCCCTGTTTGTCGCGTCTACCGTGTGTGTGTGTGTGTGTGTGTGGTGCGCACCTGTAAGTCCCGAAACGGACCCCTCCGCTGCTGCAGCTCTGTTTATATGTCAGCCCCAGAGGCATCGGCACAGCCCAAGAATATCTCGGTCTTGCGGCCGAGTGGTGTCCCCAAAAACGCCGCCCCAAAGACGGTGCTCGACAAAGTCATAGTTGCCATCCGCGCGCTCAAGGACCACAAGGGGTCCAGCAGACCCGCCATTGCGAAGTACCTGAAGGCGGAATTGGCTACGGACAATCCCACAGCACTGAGGGCAGCCCTGAAGAAGGGAGTCGAGCAACGCCGGCTCACGCAGTCAGGGCAGTCCTTCCGCGTGGCAGGTGAGGCGTATGAGGAGCCTGCGGATGAGCGGCTGACGGTCGAGGAGGTCAAGGTGGGCGGCGGTGTGGAGGCGACGGACGGGAGCCGGGTCACGGTGTCGTACCGGGGCACTCTGGTGAGTGGCCACCAGTTTGATGCCGCAAAGTCGTTCTCGTTCGTTCTGGGCACTGGGGAGGTCATCAAGGGCTGGGACCGCGGCATCCGTGGCATGCGGGTGGGCGGCACACGGAAGTTGGCCTGCCCCCCGAAGCTGGGCTACGGGGCCAAGGGCTGCGCGCCGGACATCCCACCGAACGCCACACTTCATTTTACGGTGACACTCAAGGCGGTGGCGTGATGACTTGTTGTGTGCAATGGCTCCACAGTTTTTGGAGTCATGATATCAGCTGGCGCTGGTTGGCCGGGAACCGGCAGCGGCAGCGGCAGCGGCCGCGGCCAGTGCACTGTTGAGGTCCAGAGGCACTGAAACTTGTTGCAGTTGTTTGCCCCGCAGTACGAACGGCCCTGCGACGGGCAGTGTGAGTAGCAAACCTTAGTTTATGGATATGAACTATTTGTTTAGGATACCGACTGTGTTCCCCAGGCGTTTGTTCGTGACACATGGCCGGCACCAATTCGCATTTCCGCGGGGGGGGCCCTCCCATGCCATGGCAAAACACCCCCCCCCATAAGAGGGTACCCCCCCCCCACTAAGGAGCATGGCATGGGAAGGGTCCCCCTCTGGAATCCAAAAATACGACATTGGTAAATGCGCCAACCCCTTGTGTGCATATGCCCGTCTCCACCCCACCTCAGTAGAATTGGGCCCGATGTCCCTCTTGGGGGGGGGGGGGGGTTGCGCAAGGGTGAGAGGAACCAACCGCGGCTGCAGTGGTGAAAATTTTGCGAGGGGACACTTTCGACGGGCATAATTTCTGAAGGGGAAAATTATTGTTATTTCCTGTTATTTCCTGTTATTTCCTGGTGTGCTCTGCATGCTCACTGTTATTTCCTGGCGCGCTCTGTATGCTCGCCGTTTTTTCCTGATGCGCTCTGGAATGGTCACTGTTATTTCCGAGTGTGCTCCGGATGGTCAGTGTTATTTCTTGGTGCCCTCAGCATGCTCACTGTTATTTCTTGCTGCGCTCTGCATGCTCACTGTTATTTCCTGGTGGGCTCTAGATGGTCACTGTTATTTCCCGGTGCGCTCTGGATGGTCAGTGTTATTTCTTGGTGCGCTCTGGATGTTCACCGTTATTTCCTGGTACACTGTGGTTCTTGATATTTGCTGGTGGGCATTGATTGGTACTTGTTAATCTCTTGGTGGGCACTGCATGATCCTTGGAACGGTGAAGGGGCACGAGATTGCCCAGTAGCAAGCAACACACCAGTCAAAACACAAGCTGTTGTACCCTCCACTTTTCGCAGTCGCTTGAGTGCTGTTTATTGCGGGCCACCTGGGTGTTTTGGCTGCTGTAAGAGGGCATATGAACCACCGAAAGACGTGAAAACTGCCTGTTGACATGCATGTTCATGTTCGCTGAGAACACAACAGTGCCTTCTAGTGCCTTCTGAATGCTTGAAATTGTCACCCGTACCAGGCGTGTACGTGTCAAAATGCTCAACATCCATGACTGAAATTGCGAAACACTGACTGGTCTGCATGATAAAGGGTCAAGTGCAATGCCTCGGATGCAAGAAATATGAATGTGTTATGCCGCATGGTCATGAAAATGTTTTGCAAATGACACACTGCACCCTCCCATGCCATGGTAAACCCCCCCCCCCTCTTAGGGACCCCCCCCCACTTAAGCTTGCCTGGCATGGGAGGGCCCCCCCCGCGTAAACACGAATTGGTGATGCCCCATGATGGGATGGAGCATGGAGCCTGAACCCCAACGAATGCTTGCTGAATCGAACACCAAATGACCGCTGCGCCTGCTTTGTGTGTTGAAGGGACAAAGCCTGCACAAGCCCTGGTATTCATGGCACCGGGTGTCGGTGGGCGATATGCCACCAATGCTTCGCAGGGGAATGGAGTCTTAACCATCTGCAGACTTCTCTTCCGCAGCAGTCGGAGCACACCCTCACTCTCAGACTCCCGACGAGCACCCACCCGGTCAGGCATCCGGAGACCTGGAGATCTGGGCACGGGACGCAGTCGTTCCTGCTGTGGTCCGGCTGCAGTCGGAGGTGGAGGTAAGACACCTCGGCGATCTCCAAGTACCATCGAAGCATCTTTCTTCCGGCTCCTGGGGTCACCAACGACGCTTTTGCGCGATGCTTCCTGTGGCGTCTGGGGCCCGATCCCCAACGCTGGTGACGGGTGGTGATGCCGCAGCACGTGCGATGTACCAATACATTGCCCCTGAGCAAAATCATAGACCTCCGGTGGTATGCACAAGTCCCGCCACCGAATCTCGTGCTATTTTGCACTAGCCACGGCTCACCCCCCATTTGCAATGGAATCATGAAGACGCTTCGACAGTAAGCGGAACGCTCATTGCAATGCTTTGGTTGCTGGTTTTTGAAGGTGCTGGTCCTTGCACCCATTCATTTTCCAGTGATATTCTTCCACTTGGTTGAATTGGTTGAAGATACTGCAAAGAGCGGTGGGCGTGTCCGTGCATGTCGGCGTTTTGAGCTCGTCACGGGAAAGATTGGGGTCGCAGTGGGAGTTCTACACATGGGGCCCGTGGTGGAACAAGCTATTTCTTCTTGATTGCACCACAGCAAATTTCGCCACGACAAACAGCCCCCCCCCCCCCCCTACGAGAACGCTTGTGCCTATTCGAGGTCACGGAACGAGGTCACGTGGCCCAGCTGTCATGCACATGACGTCTTACCGACAGACCCTCTGAACGGGGTCCTCTCGACCAGGTGCCTCTTAAGGCACGCGGGGGGATGCGGTGCCACAGGCCCGCATTGCTACAGACACGCATCCATGGGCGACCCGAAAATTGCTTTGCGGGGGGGGGGGGGGGATGGCATGGGCGCCCGGCGAAGGAGGGGGGGGGGGGTTCCAGAAATGGGCTTCCATGCCGGGCCCTTTGTTTTGTGTAAGGACGGATGTTGGTGCCAAAGGCGCCGGAACACAAATTTTGGCCCGGAAAAGTTTTTTTCACGATAAATTTGTTTCCCACATATGTGTAGTCAAAATGATCAGCGCGACGTGGGGATCATTTTGAGTCATGTATGTTGGGGTCGGACCCCCCCCCCCCCGTGACAGCAGGTAGGGCAGCCCCAGCCCAAACCCCCCTCCCGGCACGGCGACCAAGGAGCGGGGGGGGTTGGGCAAATGTGCTTCCATGCCATCCCCCCCCCCCCGCAAAGCAATTTTCTTCCCGCCATGCATTGGACTCCACAGCAGCATACGGCAGGTCCAGTGGTCACCGCTTGGCGCTGGCGAACGCATTGGCTTCCCGCTGCGCGATGGCTGCTGCCTTGTGCGTGCCATCCCTCACAGGTCATCTTCGTGTTGCACTGTTCCGTGACAGAACGATGCCTCTGGTGTTGTAGGCCACGGACCGGCCTATTTTTTTCGTCCTGCGCTGCGTACTGATCTCCGCTTGTTTACACGTGCAATAGCCCCTGCTTCCTTCGCGGGTGGGGGGCCGCCGGTTACACTACCCCATGTGCCCCTCATCCTGGGCCCTGTGCTTACTTTGGAGTGCAGGTGTGAGACTGTGTGAGGGCTCATGTCCCTGCGTCTCCCTGGAGCACTCTGGCCATAGAACGAATCATGTTTACTGCCAGCCCCAGTGCGCGCTACGTCCGTTGCCTGAACCGCCATTTGATTGTGTGAGCGGGCCCCCTTTCAGCCTCATGAAGATAGGCACAGACGGGTTCGGAACAGAGCATATGCACCGCACCCCCTCCCCACGACGACCCCCCCCCCCCCCCCCCCCGTGTCGATTGCCTTTTCGGACTGATCTTTTGAGTTGGGCACAGCGGTGAGGCCGTTGTAGTAGTACTCGATCGTGGTGCACAGCCATGGTCAGGCATGACCATTCGACGACCGTATTTTCGCCTCATCTTCCGCATTTCGGGCTCATCTACCCCAGTTCTGGATCATCGACGGCATTACCAGCACATCTAATGTATTTTGAAATCCAACGAGTTGTGGCAAGGATTTGGGGTGCGGGGGGGGGGGGGGGGGCTCTTGTGACTAGCACACCACACGACTCCAAACGGGGGTGGGGGGGGATACATTCAACCCCCATTTGATACTGCAATGTATTCAACCGCCGGTCCTGCATGAGCCAACATCATTGCGTGCAGTGCGTGAACCATCGCTGTGCACCCGCTTGTGCATTGCTTGTACTGGCGGCTAATCCCCCCCCGGCGCAATGGGGTTGGGCACAGCTGCTTCCATGAGAAAAGGGATTCACGGCGATAGTGCGCTGATGCGGGCAGGCAATCGTCACTCGCGTTGCAGGCCGTGATGTAGCGCATTTTCGTGTCATTCTTCGCCTTTTCACCAGGTCTGCCGAATTTTCCCCTCATGTGTGGCAGTCCCGGCTCCTGTGCCGCATTCTGAGCTCATCCACCCCGTTTCCGGCCCATCTGCCGGAGTTGCGGCAAGGGTTCTTGCCCCCCGATTTTGTGTGCCTCATTGAGGACCTGAGCTCTTGACCTGAAGTAGGCTAACCCAAGGGGCCCAAGGTGAGGGGGTAAGCTGCGCTGGGGATTGCATGCAACCCTGTGCACATAGTGCAGCGTCTGGGCAACATCCATGAATGGCATTGGCAGGCGTACGTGCAAATCTGGGCACCAGTCAATCGATTCCTATCACCTCTTGCACACTAGCAGTGCACTGGTCGTACCACCTTCTGCTGCTTTGTGAAGGGAAAAGGATGGAGACCTTTTGCAAGGTGACCTCTTTGTGGCTGGCTCAGGCGAACTCGTTGGACTGGCCCGGGTCTTCCCTCCATCACCATGCACTGTCCTTCGGTAGCTGGCCCCAAAGGCAAAACCTCCTATTCGGAACGTGCGCCTGGCAAGGCTGGACGCCCCTCCCTTTGAAGCCCCCCCGGGCACTGATCCGGCCGTCAGGGGAGGACGCCATGGGCACAAGTTGCATTCTGAATCCCCCCCCAGGAAGGTGGAGG
This sequence comes from Eutreptiella sp. 'Long Island Sound 2002', assembly GCA_964036045.1. NCBI lineage: Eukaryota > Euglenozoa > Euglenophyceae > Eutreptiales > Eutreptiaceae > Eutreptiella > Eutreptiella sp. 'Long Island Sound 2002'. The sequence continues at coordinate 50,595,962 of OZ038388.1, read as the reverse complement.
CCCGCGGCAGTGCGGATGCCCGCAGTAGTGCGGATGCCAGCTTGTCATAGCAGAAGGTTCAAGGACGAGAGGCCAATAGGCGCCGCCACGGGCTAACAGAGCCATGGCCTTGTGCCAACCCCCCCCCCCCCCCGGGTGACCCCTGGACAAAAAGGGGTTGCCCCTGGGACACAAGCGGTCAACTGCAAAAATGCACGTCCCTGTCGGCAACCCCCCCCACCCCTTGCTATCGCACTAGGAGGTGTGGGGGGAGGTGGGGTGGAGGGGGCGGGTGGGGGGGGGATACTGACGGTTGCGGCAACGGTAGCCGTCCGGGCCCACTGGCATGCGCTGTAGGCAGCCTGCCTTACTACGGGACTAGCAGACGACTGGCACAATTGCTACACCAGCTCGGCGCAGCGCTCTGCTGCTGCAGATGCCAATGGCTATGCTCACTGTGTTATCGGGGCACCTCGGCGCGACCGGGGAGTGGGGGCGGTCGCTGCTGGTTGATAGCTCCAGTGATATCCTCCAATATTTCCAGCGCACTGCCAGTCAACTGAGTGACGTTGCCATTGAGCGCATTGTAGACAAATCCCCGCTGAACCATGTGGGCGTTTTGCAGGAACTGGTTGTGGAATGAAACCAGGTTGTTTTTTCAGTGCTGAGCAATAATACCTTGCCCACTTGTGGGCCACTTCTGATTCTGCCCCCCGCTCTGAAGCGGTGGGGACCCCCCAGGCGGCATGGGTTATGTAGCCACCTTGCCCACTTGTGGGCCGGCTCTGATTCTGCCCCCCGCTGTCAAACGGTGGGGACCCCGCGGGCGGCATGGGTTATGTAGCCACCTTGCCCACTTGTGGGCCACTTCTGATTCTGGCTCCCGCTCTAAAGCGATGGGGATCCCCAAGGCAGCAGCGGTAATATAGCCACCTTGCCCACTTGTGGGCCGGCTCTGATTCTGCCCCCCGCTCTGAAGCGGTCGGGACCGCCCAGGCGGCAGGGTTTATGTAGCCACCTTGCCCACTTGTGGGCCACTTCCGATTCTGCCCCCCGCTCTGAAGCGGTGGGGACCGCCCACGCGGTAGGGGTTATATAGCCACCTTGCCCACTTGTGGGCCACTTCTGATTCTGCCCCCCGCTTTGAAGCGGGTGGGGACCCCCCAGGCGGCAGGGGTTATGTAGCCACCTTGCCCATTTGTGGGCCACTATTCATTCTGCCCCCCTCTCTCAAGCAGTGGGGACCCCCGAGGCGGCAGGGGTTATGTAGCCACCTTGCCCACTTGTGGGCCACTTCTGATTCTGCCCCTCGCTCTGAAGCGGTGGGACCCCCAAGGCGCCAAGGATTTTCTAGCCACCTTGCCCACTTGTGGGCCCCTTCTGATTCTGCCCCTCGCTCTGAAGCCCTGGGGACCCCTCAGGCGGCACGGGTTATATAGCCACCTTGCTCACTTGAGGGCCGGCTCTGATTCTGCCCCCTTCTCTGAAGCGGTGGGGACCCCCCGAGGCGGCAGGGGTTATGTAGCCACCGGCTATGATTCTGCCCCCCGCTTTGAAGCAGTCGGGACCCCACAGGCGGCATGGGTTATATAGCAACCTTACCCACTTGTGGGCCGCCTCTGATTCTGCCCCCCGGTCTGAAGCGGTGGGGACCCCCTAGGTGCGAGGGGTTTTGTAGCAACATTGCCCACCTGTGGGCCGGCTCTGATTCTGCCCCCTTCTCTGAAGCGGTGGGGACCCCCTGAAGCATAGGGGTTATGTAGCCACCTTGCCCACTCGTGGGCCACTTCTGATTATGTCCCCCGCTCTGAAGCAATGGGGACCCCCGAGGCTGCAGGGTTTATGTAGCTACCTTGCCCACTTGTGGGCTTCTTCCGATTCTGCCCTCTACTCTGAAGCGGGGAATGGCCAGGCGGCAGTGGTTATGTAGCCACGTGGCCCACTTCTGGGCCACTTCACATTCTGCCCCCCGCTGTGAAGTGGTGGGGACCCCCCAGGCGGCAGTGGTTATGTAGCCACCTTGCCCGCTTGTGGGTCACTTCTGATTCTGGCCCCCGCTCTGAAGCAATGGGGATCCCCCAGGCGGCAGCGGTTATGTAGCCACCTTGGCCACTTGTGGGCCACTTCTGATTCTGCCCCCCGGTCTGAAGCGGTGGGCAGCCCCCAGGCACCAAGGGTTTTCTAGCCACCTTGCCCACTTCTGGGCCACTTCTGATTCTGCCCCTCGCTGTGAAGCGGTGGGGACCCCCCAGGCGGCATGGGTTATGTACCCACCTTGCCCACTTGTAGGCCCTTTCTGATTCTGCCCCCCCGGTCTGAAGCAGTGGGGATCCCCTGGGTGCCAGGGGTTTTGTAGCCAGCTTGCCCACTTGGGGGCCACTTCTGATTCTGCCGCCTTCAGTGAAGCGGTTGGGACACCCTAAGGCGGCAGGGATTATGTAGCCACCTTGCCCACTTGTGGGCCGCTTATGATTCTGCCCCCCGCTCTGAAGCGGTGGGGACCCTACAGGTGGCATGGGTTATGTAGCCACCTTGCCCACTTGTGGGCCTTTTCTGATTCTGCCCCCTGCTGTCAAACGGTGGGGACGCCCTAGGCGGCATGGGTTATGTAGCCACCTTGGCCACTTGTGGGCCAGCTCTGATTCTGCCCCCCGCTCTGAAGCGGTGGGGACCGCCCACGCGGCAGGGGTTATGTAGCCACCTTGCGCACTTGTGGGCCACTTCTGATTCTGCCCCCCGCTCTGAAGCAGTGGGGACCCCCCAAGCGGCAGAGGTTATGTAGCCACCTTGCCCACTGGTGGGCCACCTCTGATTCCGCCCCGCGCTCTGAAGCGGTGGGGACCGCCCTGGCGGCAGGGGTCATGTAGCCACCTTGCCCACTTGTGGGCCACTTCTGATTCCGCCCCCCGATGTGCAGCGGTGCCCCCCCCCACGGCGGCAGGGCTTTTGTAGCCACCTTGCCCACTTGTGGGCCACTTCCGATTGTGCTTCCCGCTCTGAAGCGGTGGGGACCCCCTAGGCGGCAGGGGTTATGTAGCCACCTTGCCCACTTGTGAGCCACCTCTGATTCTGACGGCGCTCTGAAGCGGTGGGGACCCCTCAGGCGGCAGGGGTTATGTAGCCACCTTGCCCACTCGTGGGCCACTGCTGATTCTGCCCCCCGCTCTGAAGCAGTGGGGACCCCCCAGGCGGCAGGGGTTATGTAGCCACCTTGCCCACTTGTGGGCCACTTCCGATCCTGCCCCCTTCTGTGAAGCGGTGGGGACCCCCTAGGCGGCAGGGGTTATGTAGCCACCCTCCCCGCTCTGAAGCGGTGGGGACCCCACAGGCGGCAAGGGTTATGTACCCACCTTGCCCACTTGTGGGCCACTTCCGATTCTGCCCCCCCCGCTCTGAAACGGTGGGGACCCCCCAGGCGGCAGGGTTTATGTAGCAACCTTGCCCACTTGTGGGCCACTTCTGATTCTGCCCCCTGCTCTACAGCGATGGGGACCCCCCGGTCGGCAGGGGTTATGTAGCCACCTTGCCCACTTGTGGGCCACTTCTGATTATGCACCCTTCTCTGAAGCGGTGGGGACCCGTCAGGCGGCATGGGTTATGTAGCCCCGTTGCCTACTTGTGGGACACTTCTGATGCTGCCCCCCGCTCTGAAGCGGTGGGGACCCCCAGGCGGCAGGGGTTATGTAGCCACCTTGCCCACTTGTGGGCCACTTCTGATTCTGCCCCGCGCTCCGAAACGGTAGGACCGGATATTCCAGTTCGTGATCAGCCTTGATCTCTTTTTGGTAGTCCATGTTGTTGCTTGCGCAATTTCCCTGAGCGCAATCATCACTTGACACACTTGACAAACACCACACGGGGGGATGGGGCACCGCACAATGGCTGGGTCAGTGTGCGCGTCGTGTCTTTGCGGTCTCTCCCGGCCCCCCAGCACAAGCACCTTTCATGGCACACTGCAAAGGGCATGGAAGACTGCATGAGGCCCTCATCAAAGTGCTGTAGCCGTGCTCCAAAGCGGATGGAGAGCAGCGCAGGAACCTGATCGCGTCGATCACCGCGATCGGGGCGGTGCCGAGCTTCGTGGGGGCGGTGCTGGACAGCTATGCGATGGGGATGCCGGCCACACAAATGAGCGCGATGAGCATCCGCATCTCTATTTTTCGATGTGATGTATCCAAACATATGCATTGCAGGTTTGCTCTGGTTTTTAGGGGGCGCCTTAAGCGCAGTGCGACTATTTGGGCGTCTAGCCGTATTGGCGACCCATACTTTGCGATACTAGGGGGCATCATTGTTGCCCCTAGCGTAGGTTTTGATGCTTCTTCCACATTGGGGATATGGCATTTTTGGATTTTCACCCACTTTCACCCATTTCCGCCCCTTTTCACATTTTTTTGCTCATCCCCACCATGGACTCCCACACTTTGGTGTGGGCCCTTGAGTTGGGGTGACAGACTCCCCGGTGTTTGCCCGACCACAATCGAATGCCCTATGTGAGGCCGCATCACGGCTGATAAGCATGCGTGGTTGGACCACAAGTGGAAACCGGAGTTTGACGTGGATTCCCTTGTACAAGCCACTTTGCCCCCCGGTCCAGTTGAGGATGAGGTGGACACATATGAGGCCTTGGCACTAGCTGGTAGGGTGAGTGAGCTTTCAAATGCCGCCACTCCGAAGCATTCTGATTTTGTATTTAGTTGACAATTGCACAGAAAAGAGGATATGTGTGTGTCTTTCTGCATTTTGCATGATGTCTTATGTGAGGGGAAGGTAGCTTGCATTTGTCTTTAGCTAGGGCAGTTTGGGTGACCTAGAGGTACCACCATCCGTGCTGCTGTCGCCCCGGCACTCACATCCATGTTTTACCTGCAGGGTACGTGGTCGATCGATCGTTTAGGGCCACAATCGAAGGCGCGGTGCGGGGCTGCGCAGGGGCGCAGCGTGGGGCTGCGCAGGGGCGCAGCATGGGGCCGCGCAGGGGCGCGGCGCGGGGCCGTGCAGGGGCGCGGCGCGGGGCCGCGCAGGAGCGCAGCAGCGTGGGGCTGCGCAGGGGCGCGGCATGGGGCCGTGCAGGGGCGCAACAGTGTGGGGCCGCGCAGGGGCGCAGCGTGGGGCTGTGTAGGGGTGCAGCGTGGGGTTGCGCCGGGGCGCAGCGCGGTGCGGCGCAGGGGCGTAGCAGTGTGGGGTGGCGCAGGGGCGCAGCAGTGTGGGGCTGCGCAGGGGCGCCGCGCAGGGCTGCGCACGGGCGCAGCGTGGGGCCGCGTATGGGCGCGGCATGGGGCCGTGCAGGGGCGCGGTGCGGGGCTGCGCTGGGGCGCAGCAGCGTGGGGCTGCGCAGGGGCGCAGCAACCTGGGGCTGCGCAGGGACGCAGCAGTGTGGGGCTGCGTAGGGGCGCAGTAGCGTGGGGCTGCGCAGGGGCGCAGCAGCGAGGGCTGTGCAGGGGCGTAGCAGCGAGGGGCTGTGCAGGGGCGTAGCAGCGTGGGGCTGCGCTGGAGTGCAGCGTGGGGCTGCGCAGGGGCGCAGCTGCGTGGTGCTGCGTAGGGGCGCAGCAGCGCGGGGCTGCGCAGGGGCGTAGCGTAGGGCAGCGCTTGGGTTGTGCGTTGCGCAAAGGTGTAGTATGGGGCTGTGCAGGGGCGCAGCGTGGGGCTGCGCGGGGGCGCAGCAGCGTGGGGCTGCGCAGGGGTGCAGCTGCGTGGGGCTGCGCAGAGCAGCCGTGTGGGGCGGCGCAGTGGTGGGGGGGCTGCGTAGGGGCGCAGCGGCATGGGGGTGCGCTGGGGCGCAGCGCGCGGCTGTACAGGGGCGCAGTGCGGGGCTGCGCAGGGGCGCAGCGTGGGGCTGCGCAGGGGCGCAGCAGCGTGGGGCTGCGCAGGGGCGCAGCGAGCGGCGGCGCAGTGGTGGGAGGCTGCGCAGGGGCGCAACATGGGGCCGCGTATGGGCGCGGCGCGGAGCTGCGCAGGGGCGCAGCAGCGTGGGGCCGCGCAGGTGCGCAGCAGCGTGGGGCCGCGCAGGGGCGCAGCAGCGTGGGGCTGTGCAGGTGCGCAGCAGCGTGAACAGCGTTACAACCTGAAGACCGAGAAACAATTGAGACTGAGTGACAAAGTGTCGGAGGTAACGGCCCGGCTGCGGGGGCTCTGGAAGGGGTACGAAGACCTCACAGGCCACAAACTGGACGTGCCGCTGAGTGAGGACATCAGCGAAGCGGTGTACAGTGATCTGACGGCAAAGGCTGCGGATGCGGAGGTCTGTACACGCGGATGTCCATAGTGCATGACCGAGGGTCAGGGTGAGAGGGAGGCTCCCTTCAAGCCTCTCAGGCAGTCCATGCTATGAGAGTACGTTAGCGCACCCGGGCAAAGTTTTCCCACGTTTTGGTGTCCCCTCGAGTTTGGGTTAAGGACTCCCACTCTTCCTACTGAGGTTCCTACTGAGGTTCCTACTGAGGTTCCTACTGAGGTTCCTACTGAGGTTCCTGCTGAGGTTCCTACTGAGGTTCCTACTGAGGTTCCTACTGAGGTTCCTACTGAGGTTCCTACTGAGGTTCCTACTGAGGTTCCTACTGAGGTTCTTACTGAGGTTCCTACTGAGGTTCCTACTGAGATTCCTACTGAGGTTCCTACTGAGGTTCCTACTGAGGTTCCTACTGAGGTTCCTACTGAGGTTCCTACTGAGGTTCCTACTGAGATTCCTACTGAGGTTCCTGCTGAGGTTCCTACTGAGGTTCCTACTGAGGTTCCTACTGAGGTTCCTACTGAGGTTCCTGCTGAGGTTCCTACTGAGGTTCCTACTGAGGTTCCTACTGAGGTTCCTACTGAGGTTCCTACTGAGGTTCCTACTGAGGTTCCTACTGAGGTTCCTACTGAGGTTCCTACTGAGGTTCCTACTGAGGTTCGTACCCTCACCTGGAGTTCTGGATGTCAGTGGGGCGGGTATTACCGGGTGGCAGACAGCACAGGGCCGGGGCCTAACGAGACCTAGGGCGCTAGCGGTGTGTCTGTCCTGTGGCATTTGGGTCGTCGACGGCTGTCCCTCGACCCCGGCATTTCCTTCCTCAGGCCCGGATTGAGGCGGACATTGCCCAGCAGCTGCAGAAGAAGGAGAAGATGCGACCCGCCCTGCGGGTGGAGATGCCGAAGACGCCCCCTAACTCGCCGACCAAGCTCCGCGGCCGGGCTGGTCTATCCCGCGGATGGGAGGCTCCCGGTGTATCCGTCACGAGCACCGTCGCCCCCGGCGGACGGCCCCCCTCCCGCGTATTCCCCAGACAGCGACGCGACCGGGGAGTGGGGGCGGTGGCTGGTGGTTGATAGCTCCAGTGATATCCTCCAATATTCCTAGTGCACTGCTAGTCAACTGAGTGTCGTTGCTATTGTGCGCATTGTAGACAAGTCCCTGTGAACCATGTGGGCATTTTGCAGGAACTGGTTGTGGAATGAAAACGGGTCGTTTTTGAGTGCTGAGCAATATAGTATCACTGGTGATGACCGCACAAGCATTCTGATGGGTCTGTGTGAGTTAGCTTATAAACGCTTTTTGGCAAGGGGAAGTCCTGGTGCATGCCATCTATCAAGTGGTGTCCGATATGTGCAGCAGGCTGCTGACCTTCACAGCATCTGGAAATTTCACTTACTTAAGCAGAGGTTTCATGCACTAGGCCAGTTGTCTTTTACTGCATGTGGCTACCCCATCTGGGTGAAGCGGAATGGGCGCTTGTATCTTTGGCCATATTGAGAGACAACATCTTAGTGGTTGCAACGGGGATAGGAGCGGCTTGGGCCATGGCTGACGTGTGCCGCCTTTTAGCTAATGCATGGTCCCTGCGTGTGCTTTGCTCCTGTATCAGTGAGACGAACCTAGAGTGTGCACCCTTCCCTCACTCCTGCATGGGCCCTGAAACATGGAGCTCCTTCACAGTCGGCGTGAGCTGTCAATGATACCAGCTTGGCGAATTTGTTCACAGGAGTGTTGATGAATGATCGTCGGTTCCTCTCCTCATGGGGGGATATCTGTTGTCTGCAGCTGCATGGCTGCAGGTCAGCTTGTTGTGCCATACCAAGCAGGGTTTGGTGTGTGCATGTCAGCGCGCTTTGCATGGACTTTTGAGCCACACTCCACATAACATTCCTCTCGGCAAACAGTGGACTACATATATTTCACATCATATGCCTTGCGACCAGTACATCATTAGGCGTTGCCTGAAGCACTGGCTGCTCCGGCATGCGTACAGGGATGGGCCACAGTATGCATTGTGGTACATCCCACATGTTGGAGAGCGCACTGAGTGGTGTGCCGATTGGTCTCACTACGCTGTGTGGCCCCCACCAAATGGGGGGCGGGGGGAGGGGGTCATGTGCCTGTCCTGTTGTGAGTAGCGGTGGAACCCTATGTGCATATGCATTGCGTGAGGCTGGTCCAGTCTGAGCGGGCGATACATGTGTCGTGTTCCATTGCATGGCCGCCCAGTCTGAGCGGGTATTTCCGTGTGTGCATGATGCGGGTGTCAAGTCTGGTGGAGCCATGAGTGCATATGCGTTGAATGGGGCTGGGCCTGTCTGAGCAGGCGATACACATGTTGTGTTCCATTGTCTGAGCAGGTATTTCCATGGGTCCGTGCTGCAGGTATCCAGTCTATCTCGATATCACTCCCCACAGACATTGGCGAAAGGCATCTAGGACCGGATATTCCAGTTCGTGATCAGCCTTGATCTCTTTTTGGCTGTGCATGCTGTTGCTTGCGCAATTTCCCTGAGCGCAATCATCACTTGACACACTTGACAAACACCACACGGGGGGATGGGGCGCCGCACAATGGCTGGGTCAGTGTGCGCGTCGTGTCTTTGCGGTCTCTCCCGGCCCCCCAGCACAAGCACCTTTCATGGCACACTGCAAAGGGCATGGAAGACTGCATGAGGCCCTCATCAAAGTGCTGTAGCCGTGCTCCAAAGCGGATGGAGAGCAGCGCAGGAACCTGATCGCGTCGATCACCGCGATCGGGGCGGTGCCGAGCTTCGTGGGGGCGGTGCTGGACAGCTATGCGATGGGGATGCCGGCCACACAAATGAGCGCGATGAGCATCCGCATCTCTATTTTTCGATGTGATGTATCCAAACATATGCATTGCAGGTTTGCTCTGGTTTTTAGACTCTGCCCTCGAGAGGGACACTGTCAGAGGTACCACCATCTGTGCTGCTGTCGCCCCGGCACCCACATCCATTTTTTACCTGCAGGGTACGTGGTCGATCGATCGTTTAGGGCCACAATCGAAGGCCCCTGCGAAAGAAACCGAAGAAATAAAACAGTGGCACTGGCAGTCCCTCGCTCACTTTGGATCTGGCGCTGAAGACAGGCAAGCAGCGTTGAGGCACTGATTGCAGCCGACTATTGATAGCTGGACAGTGTTGAGGTGTGTTTCCAAGAAGGGGCATGCCCCTATGAAACGATTCAGACATGCTGCAGCTATCAATTCTGAGGCAAGGTGCTGAAGACAGGCACATTTCCTGCGCGAGACCGGCGCAGCGCTCTGCTCCTGCAGACGCCGACGGCTGTGCTCATTCTCCCTAGCTCACTTTGGATCTGGTGCTGAAGCCAGACATGCACCGCTGAGGCTTTGATTGCAGCTGACTACGAATTGCTGAACAGCTTTGATGTACGCTTTACAGCATGGGCATGCATGTGTGCGATTCGGGCATGCCCCAGCTAGCAATCCTGATGCAAGGTGCTGAACACATGCACGGTTGCTACTTGTGGGCAGCACAGCGCTCTGTTGCTGCAAATGCCGACGGCTATTTTCACTCTCCTCCGCTTCCTTTGCAGCAATACGCACGCGTATTTGGCCTCTTTCTTTGCCTTTTTGCCTTTTGTTCATTTGTTTATTTCACAACACAGAGGAGGGCGGATGGAGGAAGGAGGAGGGAGGAGGGAGGAGGGAGCTGGCAGAAACACTTCATTTGATTTGTTCAGTTCATTCATTCTTTAAATTCAATTAAATTTGAATTTAAATTTCCAATGCACACACGAAATTGCAATTTGCATGCCAGAGAGCAAGAGAGAGAGAGAGTGTGTGTGAGTGTGTTTGTGTGTCATCATGCCTCTGCACCTGCAGAGCTGGCAGTGGACTTGAACATGGGCTGGACCTGACCCTCATCTCCGTTTTTCCTGTACTGCAGAAAGGCGCCTAGCGCAGCCAGACAATGACAATGCTTTTGTTCTGACTGTGCCTGACGAGAATCTGTGCAAACAGGCCTCTTTGACTGCTGCCTGCGTCTTGGCTGCTTGCGTATATCGTTTCCGTCACCAAGGATGGGGCTGCATGCAGCAGAGGGTGTAGCACATTGGGTGGTGTGCATGAGCCACTGTGTACTGCTGTGAGTCTTTCATTCAGATGGTCGGTTGTACAAGTTTGGAGACAACAGGTTTGGGCATTTGGGTGACGGTTCCAATACATCGACCCTAAATGGATATCACATCGTTGGGTACCAGTGTCACAGTTCTTTGGTCAAGTGCCCGGCACACTGAGGGCATATCTGGTATATGTCACGCCATGATGTGTGGCAGTGCCCGGCACACCTAAGTGTGGCAGTGATGTCTGGCGCTGAAGACAGGCATAAAGCGTTGAGGCCTTGATTGCAGGCAACTACTAATGGCTGCATCATTACCTCGCCCCTCAGAACCTGGCTGCAGAGGCATGCGAACTGGGATAGGGACCAGTATGTGTCTTGGAGGGTGCCTGAAGACCTGTGGTACCAGGAATCACAGGGGATTGGTGCACGAGAAATGAGCTCGTTCAGAACATCAAAATCAGTGCACCAATCCCCTGTGATTCTTGGTACCACAGGTCTTCAGGCACCCTCCAAGACACATACTGATCCCTATCCCAGTTCGCATGCCTCTGCAGCCAGGTTCTGAGGGGCGAGGTAACGATGCATGGTGGTGCTGGCATTTTGTAACGCAGAGAGTACTCTCGCTTTGATAGTTGCTCGTGTGTCATGCGGAGATGTGCTGTATGCTCTGTGGCAGTGCCCACATCGCCACTCCCCTCCTATACCCACACAATAATGCCAGCTGCAGCCAAGCAGCTGCGTGAAATCCAGGTTTGCGTCCATGGCAGCCCATTTTTCAGGACGCCTGTGAAAATGGCCCCCAGGTATCCCTTGTACGCTCGGTGCAGGGTCAGAAGCGACGGTTTCAAGCGCAGCGACCACTTCCTATTCAGGGCAGAGGGTTCTACAAAAGCAATCCCTTGTCCACCAGGCTGACGCACGAGAACATGACCCATGACCATTGTTATGGTAGTGCAGCAGGTTCCAACGCATGTGGTGTGCTGTGTCATGCAGCCACACACTACTCGCAATTTCCACGCCTGCTCCAGCACCCCCCGCACAGTGTTAACAATGTCACACATGCCTCCAGTGGTGCAATTGTGCCCAGAATTATGTTTTGCGTCTCCACCCTCCTTCCTGCAAAGCCAAAACTGCCAGTATTGCTGTCACTGCTTGCAAATGTCTCCGGTCAGTCCATGTACAGCTCTATAGAAATAGAAATAGAAACAGACCTGAACCGGAATGCAAAACTTATGTTTTTGGCAAAACATTGGTTATTCCGAAATTGGCACAACGCTGTAATGTACTGACCCCTCCAAATTGGAAGCCCTCATCAGTCAACTCCAGAGTCCCTAACCTCCGAAACAAGTGTGTGTAGACGTCCTTCATGCCGCCAAATGCAGTGGAGGTGTGCACTCGGTGCAGAGAATGAGCCGCCCATGGGTATACACTGTTCTCTAGCCCGGACCTTCCCCGCTTCATGGCACCGGTTGTTTTTCTCAAGTTCAAACAGCACCAAGCGCTGAAGATCAGAGTGAGAAACATACCGAAAACCGGCCGCATTAGCTTTACTTCCATGATCCAGGCATTTGTGCATGTGGTTCACGCTTCAAATCAACCCAGACGATCTCCATGATCTGCGTGAGCAACTCTGATGCCTCTGTCATGTGTTTGTTTACCCACAGTAGCTGCACTTTATGGAACTAGTCTTTGCAATCAAGTTCACATGTGGCTGTGATTCCGTATCTATTCATCGCACTGTACCACTGTGCTGCACTGTTGATATGAAGTATTTGAACCGAACAAAGGATCTCATCAACCAGGTACTGGAGAAAAGGCGAATATGCCCCAGTGGTTGTGCGTAGATATTGCTTATCAATGGCAGCCGGGGATACACCGCAATCGGCCTCCACAGCCACTTGCCCTGCGCCAAGCTTTTCCCTTTCCTGATGATGTGCAACCTACAGATTTGTGCCCTAGGGTCCTTGGGCCAGGTAATTTCTATGAGTGCCTCGTCCATTAGGCTCTGGAAAACATCAGGTGATGCAGCATTAGACATGTACCCCTCCTAAACCAAGAACTCCTCGGTTGTGTCCCATAGCCACTGCCGACAGCATCCCCACATTTGTCCTACTGCTTTGTCGAGCATTCTGATATACATACTTGAACTGAGGTGTGTGTGCAAAGGATTGTATTTTAGCTAACTCTTGTCTTGTTTCATGGAAGATATGACGTGGCAAGCATTCATCTAGGTCTGGGACCTAGCCCTGAATTTGTTGTGCGAATGCATTGACTACCTTGACTGCAATGGCACGTGCCCTAGGCCCGTTAATGGGCGGCGGATCTCGCGGGTGCAATCCAGTGTGAATACCAAATTCTATTGCCTTCAGCAGTGCAGCTCGAAGAGAGGTTGACAGTCAGCCAATCAGTCAGTTAGACAGGCCAGCAGTCAGTCAGACAGAAACACACACTTTGGGTTTTTTTGCAGTAACAGACACGGGCCCAAGCAGTCGGGAGAACAGCAGTTGTCAGGATTGGCAGTGGCTGAATGGTAATGCAGGTGGCTGCAGACTTTTTGGTCGGCGGTTCAAACCCGGGTGTGGCCCGCAGCGGCGCCACCGCCCTGAACAGGATTCGAACCGCCGACCGAAAATTCTGCGACCGAGTGTGTGACCATTCGACCGGTGGTGGTGTGACAGCGATATGTCTCCCCACTGCTTGGAGCCTTCTGAGCGAAAACTTTTGACCCCCCCCTCCGGCCCCCCCACCCCCCCCACCCCCCCCTCAAAAAAGTGTTCCCCAGTTTTAGGGGATAGAGGCCTCAGAATCAAAAAATCCATCGGGGGATTGTCTTATGGGCAAAATAATGATTTTAAAAGGCGTTGGACATCCAATATCATGCCTTGGGGTATGCTACGCGAATGACCCCAAAAAGGGGGGTATACGACGCCCGTGCCTGCGCTTGATCTAACAACCTCTCTTCGAGGTGATTTGCCGAGTGTGTGTATGTGTTGTGTGCACGTGCAGTTAGGACGGATGGCAGCCAAATCCCTCCGCCGGCTGAATTTTTCAAACACGGTTTGCAGTGTGTTGGGACTGCCGCGGACGGCCCTCACCATTTTTTTGTCGCCTGTCTCTCCCAGGCCTTCAGGGAGGTGGACTTGATGACTTTGTGTAAAACTGTGCGGACACAGACCTTTTCTGGACCAGTGTGACATGTGGAATGGCCACAGACGAACACACGGACAGCCAATGAAAAATTTGCGGGAAAGAAGATCATCTGTGGGAAAGTGGAAGGAGGCATCAACGTTACACTGCAGAGGCAAAAACCTGCAGCTGCTAAGGGAAAAGGTGATGTAGGGGGCTCCTAGCACTGTGAGGTGGAACTCCTAACGCAAAAGGCAAAGGAGCTAGACGCAAAATTGGCAGGCAAAGACGAGCTGGAGGACGACAATGAAACGGAGAGTTTGGAACAGAGATCTGTGAGCTCTGCTGGAGGTATTTGATGCGCCCATAGTCGCAAAGATCCTGGGCCGTTCTCGGGTCCTTCAGAAGACGTAACACCTTCTTATTCAACCAACCTTTGCGTGTGTATGTTTGATCCGTGCTAGCGATTCCCGGAGGGATGTCGTTGACCACCCACTGTCTAAAATGCCACTACCAGCTCCTCTCCCTTATTGAGGGGTACCACGGATCTGAGGTATAGTATACCGCAGAACACAAATCCCCGAGTGTTCTTCACTAGTGCTAGCCATAAGCTTATGGAGAGTGGCATTGTTTGTTCTCGCCTTCGCGTCCGTCAAGTGTTTACGCAATCTCTGTACAGGTGCAAGGTGTGTCTGCCCAATGTATATAATGCTCACGAAAACATTAAAAAAAAGCGAGGAATTGTGTCCTGTGTCGCATCAGAGTAGCCCACTGGCCCACCCCCCCCCCCCCCACACACACATCAACATCACATCAACAACCATATGTGCGCACAGCGTGTACACACAAGCTGCTTTGGGCAAGGAGGGTATAGGGCGGGGGGGTTATTGGGGCACGGGGGAATGGCGCTCGTTCTCATCCAGGGCCGACTGTACAGCAACTACAGCAGCTCTGAGCTTATGAGCTGAGGGGGATTCGCTGAATGAACCATGCACCATGATGTCCAATGCTGCAATCACTCAGGGGGGAATAACTGTGCAACTGTGTGCACTTTTCAAGACAACAACATTTCGGTCATTATGGGGGGTGAGGAGTGGGGTCAGGGGTGCAGGCTTTTTCTCCCTTGTACTTCTGTTCAGGTTCTACCATGTCACTGCCCACTGTCCTATTTGGTGTAGAAGCACCCCCTGCCTGAGATAGCCCCCCCCCCCCCGACCCCCAGTCATACACATAGCCCCCCCCCCCCCGTCATCCCATTAGGCTCACTGCGGCGAGCACACAATGCTATCAGCTTGTCGGACAAATGTTTGGCCCCACACTTCGGGCACGCACTGGGAGAGGGCTTAGAGGTGTCCCACCCGACACCATCAGCCGTACGCCAGATGCCTTTATGAAAAAAAGGAATTTTCTCTTCCATGAGCATTCATTGGCTCTGTGATCCGCACTGCGGCAGACACAACATGCTCCTGGACTCTTTGTTGGCACGTCGCACCTTCTAGCTGCAGTGTGGTCTGTGCCTACCAGTCCCTCCTCTGTGTTACCAGTCCCTACTCCCCGGTACCAGCCCGTCCTCCATATTGCACCTCGCATCTCCTTCATCAACAAGCCACACCATACCCCAGACAAAACAATTTGCAAGGAATGGTGGTAATTTTCAAGCAAAAGTTGTATCAACAATGTGCCCACACAGTACTGAGGGAAAATGGGGAGCAGTGTCGGATAATATGACCGCAACATGTGCGCAACTCTTGCAGGCCTTTGATTTTGTGTTGCATCAGAAATGCAGTCCTTCAAGTATTGGAGGAGGTATGGGGTGATTTGCCTTGAGTTTTTTTTTATTTGATAATAATTCTGATGGAAAACACTGCCAGTGAGTGGGGAGGAATGCATCCGCCTCCATCCTGAGCAAGGGAGAGTGAGCATAGCCGTCGGCGTCTGCAGGAGCAGAGCGCTGTGCCGAGCTCGGGTAGCAACTGTGCCAACAGCATGTCCGAGTCGCACACAGGCATGCCCATGCTGTGAACCGCACATGTGTACAGATTCAGATTCAGACAATGTGTGTGTGTCCGCCGGGTGAATTGTCGGTACGATTGGTACCAAAGACTAATTTCGTTGGGGCTGATGTAAGTGGGGAGCGGGAGGACAGTAGGAACCCAAACGCCGTCACCAAGAGCGGTGTGAACTGTCATGATCACACGCGCGCGTGGCATAGTGCATGCATGGCCTGGTCCGCAGCTGCCGCCAGGTTCAGTTTGACTGCACGTTGCTTGCAATTATCTGAACCCCAAACAGATGAGGCTGAACTGCCAACGTGGCAGTGCAGTGCCTGATTTGCTTCTCAGGAAATCACACAGCCCAAGGCTACTGCTGTGCGCCTGCCTCCTGCAGAAAGGCGCCCAGCTGCCCATGGTCATTGTTCTCCTTTGACTGCTGACAGCCTGACGAGAATTGAGCACTCGGCGCCTTTGTAAGTGCCTGTTTGTCGCGTCCTACGTGTGTGAGGGGGTTCTCATCCCCTCCCACCCCTGCCCCCATCTCTTGCCTTCTGCTTATTTCATTGCAGATCTGAAAATGAAAAAAGTCATGGCACACACTATCTGAGTGTCTTGTTTTTTCGACCGGACATGAGGCGCCTTAGCAGAGCTGTCTGGTTGTTCCTCTTGTCCATGGTGCTGTGCAGCGGCACTCACATCCTGGCGTACACGCTGCTCGGGCCCACCAGCAACGTACTCCCGGCCCACTGGATGACTATCCTTTTCACCTGCCAGTCCGTCCTCTGCCTTGCGACCTTGATCCTCATGGCCGCCTATTGGGTCCTGGGGCACTGCATCCGCCAGCCGTCGCCTGATCTCAGCGCCAGCCTAAGCCATGTGTCGATGAAGGAGCTTTTGGAGCCCCCGAAAGCGGCGTATACCGTGCCTGGGAGTCCACTTGGCACCCAAGGCACTGAGAGCATTGTGCGGCTGCGGCACGTGCAACGGGGGTTCTGGTGGATGCTCGCCGCGACCGTCAGCGTGCTCATGGCGGACCTCCTCTGGGCCTTCTGCGGCGTCCCTTCCATGTGGTTCCTCATCGTCATCCTGCCCAGTCCCCAGGCCCTGCGCTGCACCACCACCGCCATCGCGCTGGGGCTCGTGGTGCTGTGCAGCGTCGTGCAGTGTGCCTTCGACCCCCGCCCGGAGGCGGCCGCGGTGCCGGGCCCCGGGGCCCCCTCCTCCCGGACCGCCACGGCGCTGCACGCGGCCACGGCGCTCCTGCCGACCTTCTTAATGCTGCTCCAAGTCATCTGTTCGAAGCACGACGGCGGTTCGGCGGACGCCCCGCACTCGGACGGGGCCAGCCCCTCGGCCGAGTGTCCCCCGGAGGCCACATCGCGCAGCAGCTTGGCAGGCGACGAGGCCGGGCGTGGCCCCCGGGGCGACGGGCCATGCCCGCCGCCGCTGGATCTTCCCGGCGTCGTGAGTGATCCCGCCGGCGCGACCGGCGCGCCGGACCCCGGCGCCGGGCCCGGTCTGTCGTTTTCGCCCATGCCGGCCTTCAGGCGTGCCCGGCAAATGTCCCTGGGAGAAGTGCTTCGCGCGGACAAGGAGGACTTGAGCCTTCGGATGACCGGCGGGTGCACGGAGCTGGGCTCCCTCCCCCACGCCAGCTCCATGAACTGCATCTCCAGCACCTTCCCGAAGTCCCACAGCAGCTTCTCGACGTCCCGCAGCTTCGTCGGTTTGTTTTACGAGGCGCCAGACGATCCGTCCGTCCATTTCACGTACAGCGTGTCGACCATGATCGCGACGGGCGGCTTCTCCAACGTGTACCTGGGCCTCTGTCACAGCACCGGGGAGCTGGTGTGCCTGAAGCAGCCCGCGCACGGCTACAGCGAGGAGCACATCACGGCGATGGAGGCCGAGGTGGCCACGCTGCGCACGCTGGACCACCCCAACATCGTCCGGTATCTGGGCACGGACCGCACGAACATTTTCACCATCCTGCTGGAGTACGTGCCCGGGGGCTCCGTGGCCTCCCTCCTGGAGCTCTTCGGGCCACTAGAGGAGAGCGTGCTGCGCCACTACCTCTGGCAGGTGCTGCACGGGCTGCGGTACCTGCATGACCGGGACATCATCCACCGGGACATCAAGGGGGCCAACCTCCTCGTGTCCGACAAAGGGGTCGTGAAGCTGACGGACTTCGGGAGTTCCCTGTCGGACACGTACGGCGACGACGTCCGGCGGATGATCCTGGGGACGGTGCTCTGGATGGCCCCGGAGGTCTGCCTCGAGCAGGGGTCGGCCCTCGCGTCCGACATCTGGAGCCTGGGGTGCACCGTCCTGCAGATGGCCACCGCCCGGACGCCCTGGAGCGAGCGCCAGTTCGAGCACTCGATCGCCGCCTTCTACCACATCGCCACCTGCGACAGCCCCCCCAAGATCCCGAGGAGGGTGCCCGGGCCGGTGCGGCAGTTCGTGCTGCAGTGCCTCGCGCTGCGGCCCGCGGCCCGGCCCACGTGCGCGCAGCTGATGCGCCACGCGATGTTCACGGAGCACGGGGCGGCGGCGGCCCAGCCCACGATCCCCGTCACCGAGGACGAGGACTTCTCCCCGCGCTGGTGTCACATGCGCAAGAGGCATTCCATCGGCACGAGTTGCAGTGAGTCCCCGCGCCCCAACCGGGATCCGTGTCGTGCATCGAGTGGAACGGCAAGCCCCACTCTTCCGCCTTTGCCAAGTGCCCGCCGGAATCGCGGAGGTTTGTCCTCCGACCTCAATCTGTGACGGGAGTGCGGGGCCTGCTGGCCCACTCCTTCGTGTCCACGGAGGTCCCCCGCGCAGAGCACAGAGCACAGCTACACAGGGCATGATTGCACAGAGCACAGCCTGCTTCTTTCTTACCCCTCCCTCCCCTTGTCCAGTAAGCGCCCTTGTCCAGTAAGTGGGGGGTGAGGTAACCGTCACCTTCCATTTTTCAAATTTTCTTAGGAGGTTCGATATTGAGGTTCTCCGGTTTGTTGGTTAGACAAGGTGCTATTGTTGGTGCATTGCTGTGTACTTCAAATTTCTTGCATGGAAGGCAGTGCCCTGCACCCTGGATCATGCAGAACACTAGCCCCCCCCCCCAACTTTGCGTAGTACTTGCCCATGCATAGTAATTGGGGGGGGGGGCGTGGGAACTGTCACTTTCCGGTTTGCAAATTTACCCAGAATGTTGTATATTGAGCTTCTCCGGTGTGTTTGCTAGCTGGCCAAGGTAGTTTTATTGGTGCATTGCTGTGCACGTCAGGTTTCTTGCATCCAAGGCACTCCACGTACCCTGTATCATGCAGAACCTTTCAGTTTTTCGTAATTTCAGTGATGGATTAGGCAGAAAGATAAGGTACCACGAGATGTAAGAAACACTTTGTCATGGATGGCAGCACGAGGGAAGAAGCGGGTCATCGTGACCAAGAACATGTGCTTGGCTTTCGCCAGGAAATGGGACAGTGCATCAGACAGTAAGATTGTGTGGGCAAAGATCATTGGAAAGTGATAGTGATGGGACTGGTACTTCAGGGTCAGGGCTGTCATCCCATGCCTCACAGACTGCAACAGATTCTGATGTGTCATCAGCGTTGAAGCTGATGGACTTTTTCTTATGTCCCCTCATTGCAGGGGTCAGGGCAGACTCAGCCCGCAGCGTCTCCTTGGGATGCGTGGCCGATAAGGCATACCCTGATGGTTGCATGTACCACTACTGGGAATTCGAGGGACTGTTTTGTAAAACGCCCCGGACAGACCAGCATGTACTACCATTACGGACCGTGGCATTGCCATGTTTCCGCCCCCCACTGGGGCCCTTTATGGACTGGCGGAGTACAAAAAAAAAAGATGTGTCATCAGCGTTGAAGAAGACGGTGACAGTGCGTCCGACCCTGAGATTGTGTAGGCACAGGGTGCCCGTGGGGTATGGGGTTTGGCAAATGTTTTTGCCGACGGAAGCATGGACCCTGAACCCCGACGATTGCATGAATGAACACCCAATGAGAGCTGTGCCTGCTTTGTGTGTTGAAGGGACGCCGCTGGATCTTCCCGGCGTCGTGAGTGATCCCGCCGGCGCGACCGGCGCGCCGGACCCCGGCGCCGGGCCCGGTCTGTCGTTTTCGCCCAAGCCGGCCTTCAGGCGTGCCCGGCAAATGTCCCTGGGAGAAGTGCTCCGCGCGGACAAGGAGGACTTGAGCCTTCGGATGACCGGCGGGTGCACGGAGCTGGGCTCCCTCCCCCACGCCAGCTCCATGAACTGCATCTCCAGCACCTTCCCGAAGTCCCACAGCAGCTTCTCGACGTCCCGCAGCTTCGTCGGTTTGTTTTACGAGGCGCCGGACGATCCGTCCGTCCATTTCACGTACAGCGTGTCGACCATGATCGCGACGGGCGGCTTCTCCAACGTGTACCTGGGCCTCTGTCACAGCACCGGGGAGCTGGTGTGCCTGAAGCAGCCCGCGCACGGCTACAGCGAGGAGCACATCACGGCGATGGAGGCCGAGGTGGCCACGCTGCGCACGCTGGACCACCCCAACATCGTCCGGTATCTGGGCACGGACCGCACGAACATTTTCACCATCCTGCTGGAGTACGTGCCCGGGGGCTCCGTGGCCTCCCTCCTGGAGCTCTTCGGGCCACTAGAGGAGAGCGTGCTGCGCCACTACCTCTGGCAGGTGCTGCACGGGCTGCGGTACCTGCATGACCGGGACATCATCCACCGGGACATCAAGGGGGCCAACCTCCTCGTGTCCGACAAAGGGGTCGTGAAGCTGACGGACTTCGGGAGTTCCCTGTCGGACACGTACGGCGACGACGTCCGGCGGATGATCCTGGGGACGGTGCTCTGGATGGCCCCGGAGGTCTGCCTCGAGCAGGGGTCGGCCCTCGCGTCCGACATCTGGAGCCTGGGGTGCACCGTCCTGCAGATGGCCACCGCCCGGACGCCCTGGAGCGAGCGCCAGTTCGAGCACTCGATCGCCGCCTTCTACCACATCGCCACCTGCGACAGCCCCCCCAAGATCCCGAGGAGGGTGCCCGGGCCGGTGCGGCAGTTCGTGCTGCAGTGCCTCGCGCTGCGGCCCGCGGCCCGGCCCACGTGCGCGCAGCTGATGCGCCACGCGATGTTCACGGAGCACGGGGCGGCGGCGGCCCAGCCCACGATCCCCGTCACCGAGGACGAGGACTTCTCCCCGCGCTGGTGTCACATGCGCAAGAGGCATTCCATCGGCACGAGTTGCAGTGAGTCCCCGCGCCCCGGCGGAGGTTTGTCCTCCGACCTCAATCTGTGACGGGAGTGCGGGGCCTGCTGGCCCACTCCTTCGTGTCCACGGAGGTCCCCCGCGCAGAGCACAGAGCACAGCTACACAGGGCATGATTGCACAGAGCACAGCCTGCTTCTTTCTTACCCCTCCCTCCCCTTGTCCAGTAAGCGCCCTTGTCCAGTAAGTGGGGGGTGAGGGAACCGTCACCTTCCATTTTTTAAATTTTCTTAGGAGGTTCGATATTGAGGTTCTCCGGTTTGTTGGTTAGACAAGGTGCTATTGTTGGTGCATTGCTGTGTACTTCAAATTTCTTGCATGGAAGGCAGTGCCCTGCACCCTGGATCATGCAGAACACTAGCCCCCCCCCCCAACTTTGCGTAGTACTTGCCCATGCATAGTAATTGGGGGGGGGGGGGCGTGGGAACTGTCACTTTCCGGTTTGCAAATTTACCCAGAATGTTGTATATTGAGCTTCTCCGGTGTGTTTGCTAGCTGGCCAAGGTAGTTTTATTGGTGCATTGCTGTGCACGTCAGGTTTCTTGCATCCAAGGCACTCCACGTACCCTGTATCATGCAGAACCTTTCAGTTTTTCGTAATTTCAGTGATGGATTAGGCAGAAAGATAAGGTACCACGAGATGTAAGAAACACTTTGTCATGGATGGCAGCACGAGGGAAGAAGCGGGTCATCGTGACCAAGAACATGTGCTTGGCTTTCGCCAGGAAATGGGACAGTGCATCAGACAGTAAGATTGTGTGGGCAAAGATCATTGGAAAGTGATAGTGATGGGACTGGTACTTCAGGGTCAGGGCTGTCATCCCATGCCTCACAGACTGCAACAGATTCTGATGTGTCATCAGCGTTGAAGCTGATGGACTTTTTCTTATGTCCCCTCATTGCAGGGGTCAGGGCAGACTCAGCCCGCAGCGTCTCCTTGGGATGCGTGGCCGATAAGGCATACCCTGATGGTTGCATGTACCACTACTGGGAATTCGAGGGACTGTTTTGTAAAACGCCCCGGACAGACCAGCATGTACTACCATTACGGACCGTGGCATTGCCATGTTTCCGCCCCCCACTGGGGCCCTTTATGGACTGGCGGAGTACAAAAAAAAAAGATGTGTCATCAGCGTTGAAGAAGACGGTGACAGTGCGTCCGACCCTGAGATTGTGTAGGCACAGGGTGCCCATGGGGTATGGGGTTTGGCAAATGTTTTTGCCGACGGAAGCATGGACCCTGAACCCCGACGATTGCATGAATGAACACCCAATGAGAGCTGTGCCTGCTTTGTGTGTTGAAGGGACAAAACCTAAAGCTGCTGCCAAGCCTGCCCCCAAAGCTGCGAAACCTCGTGCCAAACCCTCCAAGCGTGCAGCCAAACCTGCTGCCCGGGTGGCAGCCAAGCCTGCAGCCCAACCTGCAGCTGGAGAGCCCATTCCTGTGGCCCCTGTTGAGCATGTGCAGCTGTTCAGAGTCCAACACTCCTGCCAGAGAAAGTGGCACACCGATCCTGTTGCTCAATAGACCTGACATGCATCCCTGCAGGCAGTTTCCTGGTCATTTTGTGGTTCACATGCCCTCGTGTTCGCTCTCTCGTTTTATGTCACGCATCTCTGGTCTAGTAATCGGGGGGCTGAGGCAACTGTCGCTCGGGGTGGGTTCCCTCGGGGGTGTGAGTCAACCGTCACGCGCAGCCGCTTGCTGGACAAAGGGGGGGAGGGACTCCTATGTGCCCACAACCAACCCCCCTCAACTGGAATGGGGACAGCATGGTTCCCTGCCCCAAGCGAATAGTGACCAACTGTACCATAGACACCAATAAGAATGGCTCTTTTTTTTTTTGGTCCGGGTCTGGGGTGGGTAGGGGGGGGTCAGGAACCATTACTTAGTAATGGCTCCAAAGTAATGGTTAAGAGTTTCAGAACCTACAGTACTACAGTTTTCTTCCCTGTGTCTGCCCTTTCTTCGCTTTCTGCCCCTGCTCCTCTGATGCAGGATTGTCCTTTCTCCATGAGTAAACCTGGCATTGTGAGGACACCCGAAAATGTGCCTCTCCCAATGCTTGTCGTGCCATGGCAACAGCTTGGGGGGCGGTGAGGCGACGGAGGCGTCAGCACAAGGTGCGGAAGCTAAGGAAAGGACAGGCCCCAAAAGACAAAAATTCATCTGTGACATTTGTACCTCTACCTCCAGTTCTGGGTCCAGCCCCGACTCACGTTCTCATCACAGCTCTGGGTCTGGGGAATAGGTCTTTTTGACTTTCCATGTCTGAAAATGTTTGCATTGCATGAAATGCTTGCTCTTTCACGATTACCCTGATGTATGTGCCCTTGTCCAAGGTACAGTAGGCGTAGGGACCGTATTAATTTGGTGCCTAATTTTAATTCGGTACCAAATGTAGTGCAGCCACGAGGTGCGTGGGGAATGGCCCATGTCTTTGATGGGAAGTTGTGTTTTACAAGAGACCACATGCAAGGCAATTTCATTCCCAAGGACTTGAAGTGGCCTCAGCCCAAACCAGCCCCTAAACCTCATGCAAAGACATCTTCAAAGGCATCTTCAGGTGGTGAGCATGTGCAGTTGTTCCGCATGGTGTATGATCGCAAGAGGGGTTTCCAAGCTGAACTTTTGGAGGCTTCTCATGCTTCATTGCTTGTGAAAACATGGGTATGAACCTAAATTTCCATGTTTCAAACACTTTCTTGCGTTTGCATGCCTTTGGGAACATGGGTGGAGATTGAGGTGCACTCATACTATGCACTCACTTACGCGTGTGTCGGTGGTTGTATGTGTCGCGTGAAAGCTACGCCCGTGTCCAAGCTACAGTAGTCGTAGGGACCGTATTAATTTGGTACTTTGGCGTAGTTTATACAAGGGGGGGGGGGGTTACCTCTCTGGTGCTGATAGTGGATGAAATGCAACCCGTTGATTCATCTCAGCCCCAGACTTCACACCGCTGTCTTTTTCAGCCTACAGTCTTTGTGCCTCGTGCACACTGGGAAGCCCACGGGCGTGGCAGTCTCCCACTGCATCACCTGTTTTCAGACTCAACCAATCCTCACTATGTGTCAGATCCGCTAACAGCCCATTGTGGGATCATTGTACCCCCCCCCCCTCCCTTGTCCAAGCACCGCCCTTGTTCAAGCACCACTACCCGGCAGGGAACGTTTATAAGGAATTAAGTTAAGTGGGGGGGGGGGGGGGGTCTGGGTGGGTGCCCCAGCCTGGGTGGGTGGGTGAAAAGTCTGGGACCCTCCCCCCTCTTAGAATTGTACTCTGGGTGGGTGGGTGTGTAGTCTAGGACCCCCCCTTTACTGTTAGTGTGCAGGCTGATGGTGCTTTTATTTTCGATTTCAAATGTGTTCAATAAGCTGGACGGGAGGCGCTTCAATCTGATCTGGCAGTTAGTACAACAGTAATGCAGCCGTATGCTGTACTGGAAGTCTGCGGTTCAATTCCCGGTTAGGGCACTCTTTTTTAGCTCCGCCTTTTTTGCAAGGTTGGCGCTTTTTTTGCAAGCTTGGGAGCAGCGGTGACATGCATTTTGTCCTGCCATTGGTCGCTTTGTGTGTACCTGCCGTTCAGCCCCGGGAGAGCGCCTCAATCCCCCCCCTCAAATGTTTATAAGAGGGGGGGGGGTCTGGGTGGGTTGCTTGGTTTTGGGTGGGTGGGTGCCTCAAAACCCCAAAACCCCCCAGCCCCTTATAAACATTCCCTGCTACCCGGTGAAACCGTCATCTTTTGCACCGTCAAAAACGGTTTTTGACCAGGGGTGCCACGCGCAGTCACCGGCCTTGTCCAAGCACCACTACCCGGCGAAACCGGTGTTTTCTGTGCCTTTGGCGGTGCTTGGACAAGGGGGGGGTAGCACTGGACAGCTCTGAACCTTTGATTCCGAGAGGTTATCTCAAGTATTGAAGTGAGCAGGCAATGCCAGCTCATCTTACTCTGGACCCCCCCCAAAAAAAAACAAGGAACCAGACCTGCAAGCAGGAGTTCCTCCCCCCGCTGCGGGAAAAAGGCATGTCTATGAACATGCCCACCAGAGAACCCACATCATAGCCACAGATCAGAACAGACAGAACACTACAGGCTGATGTTTGTTGGAATTTTTTGAATTTCAAGTACCCCCCGCCCCCCCTTGTCCTTCCCCACTCGCGGAAGTTACCCAAGGGTCGTGTGACCGGGGCACTTGGGAGCAGACTAAAACAGCCAGTTGGCTCAGTGGCTTGGCACGGAGGCCATGCGGCTTCTGTGCTCTGGGGCGGTCCCGCCGTGTGGTGTGACAGCCGGGGTGGGGAAAACACGGGGGTGGGGGCCAAAATAACTTCCGGTGAGCCCAGGGGCCCATCCCCCCTTCCTCAAGGCCATGAAATGACATGGCCCATTTTAAGTCCCCGGAGCTGGGTGTCCAGCTTGAGCCTTTTTGCTGGTCGTGCGATCAGCCTGAGCCCAGGCAGCGAAGGAGAGCTGCAATACTTGCAGCAGCTGAGAAGGAGTGCTGCAGTGCTTGCAGCATCTGAGAAGGAGTGCTGCGGTGCTTGCGGTACCGGTGCAGCATCCCCCTTAGTCCCTGGATTGGTAATGGGATGGGGGCTGGCTGCGCCAAGCAAAGGCGCCGCCGCTGCGGCCTGGGCTCTTGCCATGTGGCAGGTGAGGTGCGGGTTGCAGCTCCTCCCCATAGTCCCTGGATTGGTAACGGGACGGGGGCTGGCTGCGTCGAACTGCAGTGTAACGGCTGCGGCTACAGGACGTGTGGCAGCTGAGGTGGGGGTTGACGTGCGTCCACCCTCCGCGCCGCTTTTGGCAGAACTGAAGGCACTGGGTGTGTGCCCATGCAGAATTTATTACTTCTGGCAGAACTGAAGGCATTGGATGTGTGCCCCTG
Source organism: Eutreptiella sp. 'Long Island Sound 2002' (assembly GCA_964036045.1). NCBI lineage: Eukaryota > Euglenozoa > Euglenophyceae > Eutreptiales > Eutreptiaceae > Eutreptiella > Eutreptiella sp. 'Long Island Sound 2002'. The sequence continues at coordinate 50,570,360 of OZ038388.1, read as the reverse complement.
CAGAATTTATTGCTTTTAGCAGAACTGAAGGCATTGGGTGTGTGCCCATGTAGAATTTATTACTTTTGGCAGAACTGAATGTGTTGGGTGTGTGCCCATGCAGAATTTATTACTTTTTTGCAGAACTGAAGGCACTGGATGTGTGCCCATGCAGAATTTTTTGCTTTTGGCAGAACTGAAGGCATTGGGTGTGTGCCCATGTAGAATTTATTGCTTTTGGCAGAACTGAAGGCATTGGGTGTGTGCCCAAGCAAAATTTATTGCTTTTGGCAGAACTGAAGGCATTGGGTGTGTGCCCAAGCAAAATTTATTACTTTTGACAGAACTGAATACATTGGTGGCCCGTGTGCACCCGGACCTGCATGGGGGCCCGGCTGTGTGGTCGGCCCTGTAGCTGCCCATGCCATGTGGCATGGACAACGACAGTGCGGGGAAGGGGGGAGGGGGTTCGCGGAGCGTCGCACAGGGTGTTGCATTTGCTGCAGTATTGTGCCACTCTGGCCCGGTTGGGACCGCGGGCAACTGCCTCCTGCAGGGCGTTGACACCATGACACCATGACTTGTCCTTCCCCGCCCCTTGTCCTTCCCACTCACTGCGTTGTTGTGGCAAAACCACCACCCAAAAGTGCTGCCCAAAGCATGCCAGTGGAACGTGGTGCGAGAGTTCATTTGCAAGAGTTCAAGGTGAAGTGGAGCAGGACCAAGAAAATTTACACCAAGCTGGTCAAGGAGTACCCCCCCCCCCCCTTTGTAATAGCTACGCCCTTGTAATAGCTACAGTAGGCGTAGGGACCGTATTAATTTGGTACCTAATTTTAATTCGGTACAAATGTAGTGCAGCCGCATAACACATGGGTTTGGAGACAATTTTGCCAGCCACATAGGGTCATGGACACATTTGTTGTGAGTGTTTGCCCACTTGAACCCACATAGCTCTGATTTGGGGATATTTGTGTACTTATATGTGGGCGGAGGTTAAGGTGCACTCATACCATGCAGTCTCTCACGTGTATGTCGGTAGTTGTATGTGTCGTGCGCAAGCCACGCCCTTGTAATAGCTACAGTAGGCGTAGGGACCGTATTAATTCCGTACTTTGGCGTAGCTATTACAAAGGGGGGCGGGGGTAGGTCTCCGTACATTGGCAGCCCTTTGAACATATCTTATGCTGAATTCTTTCGTTTTATGCTGCAATTTCCGTGCCTGCTGATTTCACAATTCTGAAGGGGATAGTGCGATGATTTTACAATTCAGCGTCCATCCCCTTCTTTGGCAAAAAAAAGTACAATGGATTGGGGTCTGTATCTCTGTACTGGCTTTGCCCTTGCTGTTGTTGCTGAGGATTCCAATGCCCCAAGCTCTAAGGGCACAACTTGCAACCAACCCCACCAAACCGGCGGCCGAATTCGGCCGACTTCGCCGACTTGTTCTGCCGATTTGTTGGGTTTCTGAATTTCGCTGATTCCTTCTGCCGATTTGTTGCGGCTTCTGGGATTCTAGGACACCTGATTTGGAGGCGTCACTCTAAGATGTGCATCATTTACTTTGGGACACTAGATAATTTCTGGACAATGGTACTTTGATCATAAAACTTTGGGACACTGGATGATAATTTCTTTCTGTATTGGTTGTTCAGATTGGCACCGTGCAGTGTTTTTAATGCCCACGAAAAGACGCCTCTCTGGCCCTTCACTCACCGACAGTCGACATCCATTTCTGCCAGGTCTGCCATCAGGGCTGCTTGTACATAGGCCTGGCGCTGACCCCCCTCAGTTGGCTCCCCCGCAGGCTGCTAGCAACGTGGCGTCGGGGTTTGCATTTGGACCTGGTACCAAAGGCATCAGAGAGGGTTTTGGGCCGTGAACCGGCCCAGAGAATTTGTTCTTGGTGAGATCACTTAGAAAGGGGTTGTGAGATCATGGGCAAGTGCCCGTGGTATATAACCCGGCCCCTTTGGGGGGTATTATTGCAGCATACCGCATTGTACCCCCCCCCCTTGTATAAGCTACGCCCTAAGGTACGGGCCAAGTGCCCTGCGGAATGCCTCAGAGTTCGTCCCTCTGGGGGAGAAACAAAGTGTGAGCAGGGCAGAACTCAGGGGGGTTCTATGTGCGGTACGTGGTCGGCGGTGGGAAGAGCGCATGGTAGTGGTGCTGGACTCAGAGTATGTGTACAAGGGGATCACACAGTGGTCCAGCAAGTGGCAACGCCACCAGTGGAGGGTGTCAGGAAAGGACGTGGAGCATAAGGACCTGTGGATTGCGGTACTGGCAGAGCGGGAGCTCGCAGGTGACCGGCTCCAGGTGCGGTGGGTGCCGTCCCACCTAGGGGTAGAGGGGAATGAACAGGCGGATCAGCTTGAGGAACAGGGGAGGCTGCTGCATCCCTACAATGAAGAGTCCCCCCCGAAACGACGCTGCCTGGAGCGGCAGTGGGAGGAGTTGGGACTCGAGGAGATGTCCTCAGGGGAGGGGGAAGCCAGTGACAGCGGCCACTCGTTTACCACAGGGAGCCTGTTTGGTGAAAGGGATTCGTCAGGGACGTCTACGAGCTCGGGATCACAGGGGTGGGCGGACAGTGAGGATTACAGCACAGATGTGAGTGACAACCCCCGGAAGAGGGGTAGGAAGGCAGAACGGGCGTGAGTGAGGGCAGGACGAGAGAGGACATAGGGGAGGAGCATACCAGAAACACACGTGGCTCCCTAGTCACCGTTGGTGGCGAAGGCGGCGGACACGCAACCGGAGATCGGCCGACGTGGCCGATTTGAGCCTTGAAGGTCTGCACTAAGTGCAAACCGCAGCAGCAACAGCTGAGGCCAGCGGGGGGTGGAGAGGCCTGGTGGTTGGAGCGGCCGGTGCACAGCACATCGGACAATAGCATATCGGAAACACGCTTGTCTCCCACGTCATCGGTCGTGGGTTCGAATCCCGGCGGGCAGGCCGCTGGGGGTTCATCGTAGTGGACGACATGGGGGGGGTTTGCATTTTTGGAGGTACAAGCCAGCTCAACCCAGTTCCTGCTGAGGGTAGGGAGGGAGATCTGGCCTATCCTGACGAACTGTGGCGGAGCCTCCGGTGCCGTGTCTGAGGAGGAGCTGTGGCGCCTCGCTGGACAGATGGGACAATGTGTGTCGCGGCTCCGCCGCGTGATACTTGATGAGGGCATACGTCTGTCAGTGGGGACGTAATGCTGGACTTTCCACCGCTCTGCAGATAAGCTACGCCCTTGTCCAAGCTACAGTAGGCGTAGGGACCGTATTAATTTGGGACCTAATTTTAATTCGGTACCAAACGTAGTGCAGCCGCATAAGGCATGGGTTTGGTGACGGATTTGCGAGTCACATAGAGTCATGGACACATTTGTTGTGAGTGTTTGCCATTTGAACCCAGAAAGCTCTGATTTTTGGGATGTTTGTGCATTATATGCCCCTTTCTTGCACTGGCTCACCATGCAATCCTCTCTTTTTGAATCTGGGTGCCCGGTGTTGGTAGTGGTATGTGTTGCATGCAAGCTATGCCCTTGTCCAAGCTACAGTAGGCGTAGGGACCGTATTAATTTGGGACTTTGGCGTAGCTTATACAAGGGGTGGGGGTACCCCTCCTCCCCCAATACAACCCGCACTATGGGACGCCCTCGCTCCCCCACATCTCTGAAGGCCGGTTACGGGGTACAAAACGGTCTTCAGGGTTCTGTTGACACTAAGGGACACCTGAACACTGCACTGTGCCCTCCACTTTGTGGCAAACGCAAGCACAACCACAGCACAGAGAGGCCACGTTGAACTTGCACTGCTTCTGTGGCCTATGGCTAAATGTGTAGTGGATCACTTCAACCAAGAAGGGGGCACTTTCACTGTGGGCAAGCTGCATTCGTCTGAAATGGGCATTTTGTTGATCAGACCAACAGCTGCAGGGGGGCCCACAGGCTCACCCCCATGACACCAGAACCTGAATGGCGACACTGCGTCTGCCTAAGGAGGGTAGGGAGCAGGCACCAACGGTTGAAGCATATCGGACCAAATTATTATTCCCATCCCTCAGCAGTCATGTGTCAGAGATGGCCATACTAGTACTACTAGTTAAACAGTGCATCTGTGATTGACAGATCTAAGGATCCATTCCCGGGATTGGCAATCTACAGCACTTCAGGAAGAGCCAGGGGCAAACAGGTCAACCTGCTTTGTTCCTTTTTTTTTTTGCTATGCAGATCATTGTTCTCTTTACTTTGTCTTCTGATGTTTGCTGCTGAACCCACTGACGAGGGGACAACACAACACAAGAGGAACAAGGAGTACCGCAGACTGTTTGCAGTGGGCAATTGGAGAAGGCATGGAGCAGTAGCCCCCCCCCCCCCCTCTTTGCATAGTAATCGCCCTTGCATTGCAATCAGGGGGGCGCGGGAACCGTCACTTTCCATTTTGCAAATTTACGCAGAGGGTTGGATATTGAGGCTCTCCCGTGCGTTTGCTCGCTGGCCAAGGTGGTATTATTGGTGCATTGCTGTGCACGTCAGGTTTCTTGCATCCAAGGCACTCCACGTACCCTGTATCATGCAGAACCTTTCAGTTTTTCGTAATTTCAGTGATGGATTAGGCAGACGTAGTAGTAGAGGTACCACGAGATGGAACGAAAGCTTTGTGCATGGGTTGTAGCACGCAGGAAGAAGCGGGTCATCGTGACCAAGAACGTGTGCTTGGCTTTGGCCAGGAAATGGGACAGTGCATCAGACAGTGAGATTGTGTGGACAAAGAGTGTGCGCGGTGTATGGCGACTGGCAAATGTTTTTGCCAACGTAAAATTGTACTTTGTGCACAATGTTCCTGAGGCAAACTGCTTGCCACAGGGGCTGAAGCCCCCTGCCCAGCCCCCTGCCAAGCCTGCTCCTAAAGCTGCCAAACCTCGTGCCAAACCCTCAACCAAGAGTGCAGCCAAACCTGCTGCCCGGGTGGCAGCCAAGCCTGCAGCCAAACCTGCAGCTGGAGAGCCCATTCCTGTGGCCCCTGTTGAGCATGTGCAACTGTTCAGAGTCAAACACTCCTGCCAGAGAAAGTGGCACACAGAGCCTGTCTCTCAGGAAGCTGAACATGTATCCCAATAGGCAGTTTCTGTCTCATTTAGTGGTTCCAATGCCCTTCTGTCTGCATGTTTTGTTTCGTGTCGTGGGTGGGAATTGGGGGGGCCGAGGGAACCGTCAATTGGGGTATGTTCCCTTGGGGGTGCCAGGATACCGTTGCGCGCAGGCGATTACTATGCAACGGGGAGGGGGGGTGCCTATGTTGTACGGACACTCAGGCTGAAGGTCAAAATAGCAATCATGCATGTCAATAAAATGGACAAAAAAAAGCGGAAATATGAGGAGGAGGAGTAGCAACTTGACCACCCATGAAATGATTCTGTTGTGTTCATCTTTGCAGGGTGTTGGGAGATGCATTCTATTGTGTTTTGTTTTGTTTTGTTTTGTGCAGTGTTGTGTCAGTTTGAGTGCCCAATTGTGTACGTTTTTGCCCAGGAAAGATTGCCATTTCCTGTCCTGCAGTCCTGAATGTCTCTTCTTTCACCTCGGTACCCCCTGAAGTAAGGCAGTCCACTGGGCACATGGTAGATGGTTTTGTTGTTGGCCCCTCGCCCCTTGGCAACAGGTTTATCAGCATCAAATATGAGCGTGGTGGTTCAGTGGTGCACCATGACAACCCATGCGATGAGAAACTGTGATGCAGATTGACAGAGTCCAGAGTTCTGCGGTGCTTTGAAATTTGAATGTGTCCTTGCTTTTGTGCCAGACACACCATGGGTCTAGGGAACACGTCACGAGTTGAAAACGGTTTTCGACCAGGGGTGCCCCGCGCAGTCACTGGCCTTGTCCAAGCACCACTACCCGGTGAAACCGTCGTTTTCTGTGCCTTTGGCCGTGCTTGGACAATGGGGAGGTGGGGTGGCACTGGACAGCTCTGAACCTTGATTCCGAGAGGTCATCTCTAGTACTTGAAGTGAGCAGGCTACGCCAGCTCATTTTAGTCTGAAGCCAAAAATTTGGAACGTGGTAAATGAAGAGCCCGAGGAAAACGTGAGGGGGGGAAACACGCAATGCTGATGGGAGCCGCGGGAGTCAGTGCAGGCCAAGCAATGGAAGTGGCCACCCAAGGCAATAGATTGTCTGGCCCACCAACTGCGCGAAACTCCATTATTTGTTGACAGGTGGGACACTGAGTTGCACTATGCCCGGTGGGTAGCCAGGGAAAGGGCGACAGGGTACGAATGGTGTGGCAACGACAAACTGTCCATGTCGCAAAAAGGGGTGGTGTTTGGTATGCAAGGAACCCCCCGCCCCCGCCCTATTGCGGTGGTGGGCATGGTGAACAATACTGCCCAGCTGCATGGCACGGCAAATGAACCAGCCATGGCGGGTATAAACGCCAATGCAAGGCAGCACAGATGATCCCACAGATGGCGGGTAACTTGCCTATGGGGGGACGTTAGCGCGCCGGGCATCTTTTGTGACCCGTGACCTACCGGTGGACTGTTACCGTTGATATGTTCGGCAACATTATATGGATTTGCCCCTTGGCCCCCGGGACATCAGCAGATGTTTTTATTTGGAATGGGTATGGACCTTCTCCCGAGGTGATTTCTTTGATTTCGAAGTTGGGGGCCATGATGGTGCTCATAAAGGCCGGATTCATGTCATTGTGCCTCTCGTTGGAAGAAAGAATGGCACTCTGACAGCCCGCCAACAATGTTACCATGACGTGCACGGGTGGTATAGGGCATGCATTGAGCAGTTGTTTCCTCGGTTGTGGCACGCAAGATGAGGCAGAGGATGAGGCAGAAGTGTGTGTGTTGTGTTGCCAGAAGCGCTCCACCGTCGCAGTTTGTGATGAGTGTAAGGAGCACTGTTGTACGGAATGCAGTGACACCCACACTTGTGGGACCAATGTTGTTTGTTAAGTACAATACAGATGACAGTTGGAGTTGCTTTATTCTGCAACGTGCTCTGTAGGGAAGGTGTGCAGTGCAACATGGTATACTTGGGGGGCTTCTCCATGAGAGGGTAAATCTGGGGCTGAAGTCGGGATAGTTAATAGAAAAGTATTCTGCCGGGCGCGTGCCGGGCAAAAATTCCCCCTATACATGGCCCAACACACCCCAACTGACACACAACACCACTTGATGTTCATCTACAAATATCTAGATGTTTGACTAGGGGACACTCCTTGGGAAATGCGGGGGCTGGTCAGGGAACGTATGCGGGAGTTGTCACTCAGTCTTCTCACTATTGTTGAGATGCGAGTGGCAGTGCGCACCTACTGCAGCCTGTCCTTAGATGAATGGACAGATGCAACATAGCAAATAGCTGTTAGGGCATTTGCCCCATCCCATGCAGCAACTCATTGAAAACAACAACCAATGGCAGACACCCTTAACTGGGAATGCCATGCACGCAGTGCGCAAGCGAGAGGTTTGGATGTCAGCAAATACTCGAACCCTAGTTTCGGCCCGTTTTCACAAGTTTTTGGTTCCGTACCAGGGTTTTTTTTTAGCTTCCTAAGCATTTAGGATGTGGCATGTTTGAATTGTCAACCATTTTTGCCCATTTTCGACCACCTGCACCTCCCTACTAAGGCAGTTTTTCTGTCAATTTGTTTTCAATGAGTGCCATGGACGGGCATGACATGCAACCACCTTCCGACTCCCATCAGCCTCACACCTCAGCAGGGGAGAGGATTGTTGAACAAGCCAGAGAAATTCAGCAGCTACGCGAGCAGCTGGCCAGGGCATCAGTCAAGGAAGGTTTGACCCTCCCTCCCCTGTCCGTGCCGGAGTTGAACAAGGCCCTCGAACGACCCCAGCCGTAGTGGATGAGACTTATCGTGTCTAACTTGAAAGCCTATGCTAGGCTGAGGGCTAGAGAAATCGGTGAGGTCCCGCGGCCAGCGGAGTTCAAGGGCATAGTTGTACTTTACAAGGCTGAGTGGCTTGTTCATAACGACAGTTGATTACCAAGTTTGAAGGCAGTTTCGTTGTTCTCATGTGTGCTTTGCTGCTTCGCTGTGCTACTAGACAGGTGATAGGTATTCTTGGGTGGGTATCTCAGCCTTTGCGTGCGCAGTATGCACACAGTGCAAGAATTTGGCCACCCTTGCATGTGTAGTTTTGTCCGCCGTCAACAACGCAAATCAGCAGCAACAAGATTGGTTGTAGCCTGGCATGCGTTGGAAAAACTCCGCTTACTACCCCCAAAGTCCTACGGCTGCATTGGATGCAAATGGAGGCCATTTTCTGGATCACAGCCCCCAATGCCCTGGGATGGATTTATGCCACTACACCACACCTATGTCCACTGGTCATGGCCACAGGTTTTCTGCCTTACAAAGTGTGCATTGGTCTTCGTGATTGCGTTGAGGCATTTCAGAGTTTGTCATCTGGACGGGGTTTGGGACCCAGGATGGATTTATTTCAAAAACGAGCAAAAGAGCAGGTTAATTAAACAAACAACATTCATGGGTGCCGGCGATTTCATAGATCAGGTATGGCACGATAGACAGCAGGTCTTGAGTTAAGATTATGAGCAGGCTCGTGAATGCCTCTTCTTTTGTGATCAACCAAGCAGTGTACTATGTTTCCGCCCCCTTGGGCTGTATACCAGACTTTTACTCGGATGAATCGGTGGTCGACTGAGTACCGACTCTGCACGTACTCGTGCTCGTGCTCGTGCTCGTGCCCTTTGGTGTGATAGCCAATGCTGTACTTGATGGTGTCCTCTATTAAGCGGATGTCAAATGCACGGACCTCACTAATATACTCACCCTGTGGAGGTTTGGCGTTGTCAAATCCCAGAGACACTTGACCCTAGGATCTTACCTGAGCACTTTCATGGTACTTTCAGCCATCTGGTTGACGTTGCACACTTCGAAAGTCGAACACAAAAAAAATGAGTGGGGTCATTAAACAAACAATTTTTGTTCCGGGCTGTTCTCCGAAAGCTCATTTTGAACTTGGTGTGGAGGACACCAAAACACCCCAAAAAGTCGATTTGACCCTTGTTGTTACCATTGAAAATGATTGGCTCGGGCCAAAACATCCGAAACCCAACTTCGTTTGCCAAAATTGATGCTGTTGTGCCGAGCTACAATAATAAGTAGTGTTTTCTGTCAGTCTGAGGCACTGTTTCGGTGTAGGTTCCTACAACCATAATCGGAGCCCCATTCAGCCAATCCTCCAACTTTCGTGGGCAAGTAGCATGCAGCATAACCCGCTAGGCTAGGCTTGGTTTTGCCTGCAGAAACCAAGCCGAGCGGCCGACCTTTCGGCTGTATTTTCGGCCTTTTTGTTTTTTTTTTGTTTCTTTCTTTCTGAATAGCCGCCTTGCAGTTGCTTTCGTCATTTCCCCATCGTCATCTACGGCGTCGGGCCGCCCCTGCTCATGCAATTTCTTCCACTTGAACGTCGAGCAGGGGCCGGCTAGCACATTGTAGCCAGGGCTTGTGGAGTTCCCCAATAGGCAGCGAGCGACTGAGGCACCTGGGGCCCACAGGCGGTGCGGTGGTGGGTCCCGTAGGCTCCGCTGGAGGTCCAAGCGGAAGATGACCCTTTAGCCTTTGCCGTGGGCCACCGCTCCTGGGGTATTCGCGGGCAGACTAGGTATCAACGCTATGGCCCTTGGCCTCATGTGCCTGAGTCTGTGTGGGCAGAGGAGGAGGCAACCATTGCAGAGGAGGAAAATGGTGACGGTGTTTGTTGCCAATTGGGTGGGCATCCAACTCCATTCGCCGTCGCTTGTGAAGTGACCCGTGGGTAGCAGGACCCTGGCCGGCATCTTCCATGCTCGGGGATGGGCTGCGCATCTGGCTGCCTGCTTGGGCGTTCGCCACCTAGCCCGTGGTGTGAGGGCTTGCATGGGCCATCCCAATGCCCCGAAACAGGCTGCCCCCATCCTTTTCCAGGGGCCACCATCCTCGTGATATATGTGAGTGTGGCACTTGCCACTTGAACATGTGTGCATCTTGCACGCCACTCCATAGTTGTACGTTGGTATGTGTGTGTGTGTGTCCGGCAGTCTGGTCTTACGCCCCTAAGCCCGTGCCCTACCCCCTCGGGGGTGGGCAGACCTCCTAACCAATGGTGCTTTGGAGTTTGGTCAGGTCTAGCAAGGGAGCGAGGGAGAAGGCACCGCTGTACTAGGGCTTGATGGATCATTTTACATCTCATTCCCCGTGGGTGGCGAGGCGGTTGCTGTGCAATTTGGTCTGAATGATGAAGAGGGTCCAGTTGGTACTCAACCCCAGTTGCAACGCGGGGGAGGATTATGGCCGCCCCATTGCGCCCAAGGCGCTGTTGCAGGCACTGCGGGGTGCTGGGGAGGATACCTTGGGATGGCTTGATGCATGGGAACACTTCACCCACAGCCCACACCCCCCAGGGTCACACCTGAGGTTTTGACTTACAGGTTGGCGCCAGTGGGGGCCTATCCCACATCTGAAGGTGGTTGGGATGATACAGCTCCGATATCGTAACTGAGGGGTGTGCCTCAATGCAACATGGAGACGTTTTGGACGAAAGGTGAATAACAAGTGCCTGGGTCCAGGGGGGGGGAATTCGCGAATTTTTTTTTCGTACCCCGCTCCCCCTCCGAGGGTACCCCCCGAAAAAAAAGCTGTACCCGGTACCAGGAATTTTTTTTCTACCCCCCACCCCCTGGCCTGGGTCCAAGCCCTGGGTGTCCAGTGTGATCACCAAGTTGTGAGCGGTATCAACAGAGGCGAATTTGTACACCACTCGGAAGCACCCCCCCAGGCGCCCACTTGTTATCCCCTTCCACCCAAGTAGTCTGATTCTTCAATTAGTTGCATTAGAGCCAGCTGTTCCAGTTCAATCTCCCATTTTAAAAGCAGTTTGCATTGGTATTGGACGCAAATGATGTTCTGCATATCCATGGTGACCCCGAGCGCTTGGAGTTCATTGTGGCGCGGCCGATGGGGGCCCTTGCGGAGACCAGGTGCACCATCACCAGGAAGGCAACCTGGAGCCATGCAATGAATTGTCTTTCTTGGGTGCGTTGGTGACCCTCGTGTAGCTGGTGCCCCAGGAGCCTGGCACGTCCGGTAGCAGCGGGTACCGACTGTTGGCTGTTGACGGGCGGCGGGAGGATGGGGAGCGGTGTAAGGAATTGGTTGCCTAGGGGGCGTACCGTGCGCTGTGCGCCCGCTGTGCGAAAAGTTGGCTGTTCTCCACCACCGGGAGGTCGGTAAGTTCAGAAGATTGAAAGGACGTCATTGAATGGCTGCTGCAGTGGACGGGGCTATAGGGGGCAGAATTTAGGTCCCTGGGACCCATGGCAAGCATCAGATGTTTGAATTTTTGAGTTTTGAATTGATTGTGCATGATTCCGCAGGTGGGTGGTTTTCAGGGATGTTACCTGGATAATCACCGTAATAATTGGCGCTGTGCCCGCGCTGTGCCTGCGCTGCGCGCGCGCTGTGCGAAAACGCCCCCTTAGATCACCCTCGACTGCCTTGTCACCCATCCAATTTGAACTTCGAGCGCACGATTCGCCCAACACCAAGTGCTGGTGGTGCTGGTGGTACTGTCAGTGCTGGTGGTGCAGGTGTATCGGGTGTCGTCTGCTGGCGTACATGTCCCGGGTGCACTCGGAGTTGGGAGGCTCGATGGCGCGCCCCGAGAGCCACAGGCGTGCTTCACCCGCTTTGTGCTGCCCATATGGCGGAGTTGAACGGGGTCGTTGGCCTGCAGGAAGGGGGCCTCGCCGAAGGCCTGGACCAGGTTGGGCAGGTTGGAGGAGGGCATGGGTTTTCCTTTTGCAACCGCAGGGAGGCCAATGGCCACCGGCAGTACCACTTTTGAGGGTGAGCCTTGGTGTACACCCCAAGCTACGTAAGAGGGAAAACACTGCATACCCATTGGACCGCGCTGTGTGCTGCTCTCGTGACTCTTGTCTGCTCCTTTGCCATTGTTTCCTTGTGGTGGTGTTTGCTCCACCTGCGGGAACCTTCGGGTGTGGGCACTGTTGAGTTTTTCTTTTCGTGCCGTGCATGTATGTTGCTGCACAGTGTCCATTCACACCCCATAACACGTGCGCCTCTGCTTTTTGAGTGTCTATTTGTTTTTTTTTAGGATTTCCAAACATGTTATATAAGCTGAGAGTCGCAGCATCCCGGTCTGCAGCGTTTCAGTCCGCTGCCTTCTCTACCTCTAAGGCATTGAACAAAAGATACGAGATTGCCTGTTTGCCGGGGGATGGCATTGGCATTGAGGTGATGGACGCCACAAAGATTGTGCTGGACAAGCTGAAGTTCGATGCCAACCTTGAGCATGGCGACATTGGCTGGAAGATCTGGTGCAACGAAGGCGACCCCTTTCCCCAACGTACCATCGACCTCTGTAAACGGACTGACTGCGCGCTTTTCGCTGCCATTACCTCGAAGCCGAAGGACGAGGCCGCCCGTGAGCTGAAGCCTGAGCTGCATGGCAAAGGATTCGTGTATTCTTCACCGATCGTGGGAATGCGACAGTTGTTCGACCTGCACACAAACATGCGGCCCTGCAAGGCGTACCAGGGCAATCCCTTGAACGTTAAGGAGGATATTGACCTGGTGATCTTCCGTGAGAATACCGAGGGATTGTACGCGGGCGTTGAGTACTATCCACTGGAGGATGAGCTGCGCAGCACAATGACAAAGTTCAACAAAAAAATGGCGAAGTTTGATAGCGTTTCCCCCGAGGACATCGCCATCACCGCGCGCATCATCACTAGACGAGGCTGTGAGCGCATTATCCGCAGCGCCTTTGAGTTTGCGAAAAAGGATGGCCGGAAGACAGTCACTGTTGTCGAAAAGCCAAACGTCCTCCGAGAGACCTCAGGCCTGTTCCTTCGGATCGCCCGCGAGATTGCCAAAGAATACCCGGACATTGAGACGCGGGAGACGAACATCGATGCCCAGTGCATGTTCTTGGTCAGGCAGCCGGAAGACTTCGGCGTCATGGTGACGTCCAATCTTTTCGGTGACATTCTGTCGGATCTTTCGGCCCAGCTCATTGGGGGCTTGGGCTTTGCCCCATCCGCTAATTTTGGGGATAATTACGCCGTGTTTGAGCCTACCCATGGGAGTGCACCACCACTCGCTGGGAAAGGAATTGCCAACCCTACAGCGATGATCCTGACTGCTCAGATGATGCTTGATCATCTGGGAGAGAAGGAAATGGCGCTGAAGTTGGAGCGTGCAGTTGCTGATGTCCTGGCGGAAGGGAAGGTGCAGTGCCAAGACATGGGAGGCACGGCCTCAACCATGGATATGGCAAAGGCAATAGCTGCCAAACTTTAGGCGTGAGGCTGTAGCTGTGGTCCCATTATGGTTTTACTCTGCAATTAGCGGCCAGGGGAAATGGTGCTTGAGCATGAGCATGAGCATGCACCCCCCCGCCCCGCTTTCCACATGCCCATGCCGCTGCTGCTACGTTTACTTCCATGGTACCTCCTGCCTAATCTGCGGTTTCTGTGCAGATTCATTACAACGGCTCGAGCTCCAGAAATTGCGAAGCCATATTGCATTTCTTGTGCAGTGAGAGTGCACTCTTCTGCATTTCGGGCTTTTTTCCCCCATGCGACGCGATTCATAACGGTGTTGTAGATCACAGAGCTTTGGCACAGCCTTTTTTTTATATATGGTATTTCTTTGTTTTTTGGGATTTATTGGGGTCACAAATTTGCAACAAGGCCGACACCAGGACAATGGAGCTTGTCTGCAGGTGAAAAACATGCAAAGTGAATACCCAATGGGTTGGGCAGCTCCCTGATTGACACCCTGGAGGACAGAGGGCAGGGTTTAGGCGTTGCTGAGCATTGACAGACCCCCCAACCCTCTTTTGCACGTAAACCAGTTTTTGAACCAAAGTTCTGGGGCTGGGTTCCACTGCAATGCTATGATCCAAAGGTTGAGGGGGATATATGAAGAAGAGGGGAGGGTAGAGTGGGTCAGGCATGATAATCCAGGCGAACAGTGTGGCGTCAGCCCTGACCCGTTCTGATTTGTGATCTGTGGGAGATGAGACTGTGATCGTTGTGGATCGATTTGTGGAGATGGGTGAGGCTTCTTCTGTGATGGAGGGGGAGAACGCCTTGATTGTGGTCGCTTATTGACCTTCTCTGACCAAAAAGGGTATACGTTACACCAAAACATGACGTCCTCTGACGCGCGCAGTGCACACAGTGCTCTGGTGTCTATGCAGGAGGCTTCCGCTCCTGCAGCCACTGGACACAGGCGGTGATTGCGTTTGTGAGATGAGCTCGCCAAGAAGACAAGGTGTGGCTCCATGGCACTGCTCAAGGTGACAATGGCTTGTGCAGTGAGGTGTGCAGAGAGCTGGGCACCAATGTTCGAATGAAGTTGCGCTTGTCTCCATCGTGTGCAGTGGACTACCAGGGAATTGCCGAGGCCACGCTCGTACAAACAAGTCATGCAGGAGCCACAGTGATTGGCAATGGCGGATCATTGAGCATGGATCCATGGGGACGCACCGTGCACTGTGCGCCCGCTGTGCGAGTAGTCGGCTGTTTTTCACCAGCGGTAGCCACGGGTCCCAGGGTCCTGAACTCTGCACCCCCGATGCTGTTTTGAATGGATCATGCACGCTTCTGTAGGGGGGTGGTTTGCAGGGGTGTTCCCGGGATAAACAACGTAATAATTGGCGCTGTGCCCACACTGTGCGCACGCTGTGTGAAAACGCCCCCCATGGATGCTGTATGCTGCAGTTGAAAGACGTCGTGGTTGGGAGGGTAACCGTCGACCCACAGTGTGCCTATAGGAAGCGCAGTCTAGTTTTGTGGCGCCAGTGTACCAGTCAAAACTGGAGGAGTAACTGTGCTTGTGAAAAGACAATGTGTGTCCGAAGCATGATCCTACTCAGTTTTTGGGTCAAGAGAATGCCTGACAGAGGTACACATTTGTGGTGCGGGGGTTTCAGAATAGGACGGGAGGTGGTAAGTTGTAGTATATCCGCTTGGCGAAGGCGTTCGCCAGTACATTCCCAATGAATCCCACGTGTGCTTTTACCTATGCAATCTCGGCCTCAATTGCCTGTGAATTCATGAAAAAATGCAGTAAGCCAGCCTTCTCTGGGGACCTCAGTACTGGGGGTTGGAGTTTGAAGGTGTTGTGGTGACGAGTTCGGAATTATCACCGAGATTGCAAATGTGCTTGCTGAGCTGTAGGAGCTGAAGAATCCGAGACAGGACAACAAGCCCCAGAACTATCTTCCTTTGAGGGAGCGGGGCAAGTCATCAAGCAGTAGCAGAGCCCTTGGTTTCCTTGGTGCTGCTAGTACAGATTGCTTGCTGGAGTACCGGAGAGGGAGATATCATACGGGGGGGAATTTCTGTTTAACAAATTCTGTGCAAAATTTTTGTGCGCAATTTGTTCGGTGTTTTTAAGGATTTGCACTGCTACACATTAAGCCTTGCCTTTGTCCACTCGTACCACGCCAAAGGATTTGGTTAATGATAGTTTCTTCCCGGTTGAAGTCGCAAAAGTGCTGAAGTACACAGTGCTGTCCACACATGGCCGTCTGTGCTTATTGTTATGGTTGAAGTACAGTGGGTTCTCAGAACCATTACACAGAAATAGGCAATATTAGGTAACCATTTGTCTCTTTTTTCTGCCCTGTGCTGGGCCTTTGTGTAGTGTTGCATTTTGTGCCTCTGGGTACACTACCCAGCCGGCGAGTGGCTGGATTCAAAGATTTGTGGTACCCAGCTTTTTTTTGTTGTTTGTGATTATGTCCAATGCATGTCATGTGCACTTGTAATGCTGAAAAGGCGCCAGGAAAAGCGCCAGAAGCGCCAGAAAAAGCGCCAGAAAAAGCGCCGAAAGCACAAAAAAAAAGCGCCAGAAAAGTGCCAAAAAAGGTGCCAGAGGCGGGAATTGGGGCCATGACCTGACAATTGTGAGCACATGCATTACGACATGTCTCTGCTGAAACATGGTTTATTGGTGGTATACATTCTGAACATATTTTGGTGATTGGGGTCACCACGCAATGCCCTGCTGAGGGTTAATCATGCACAGTCCACCTCGAAAAAACAGCAACCATGCAAAGTCGACCATTTCATACTATGACCAATTTCTGGGAACCATACATAATTTGTTCGCTCATTTTTAAGAAATCGTACAGAATTTCTTGCCGCGGAATTTGTAGATTTAAAATTTGTTAGACATGGATTAACCCCCTCTCCGGTATGACGTTGTAGCCCCCCCACAATTTGCTGTTTCTTTTCAGGAGGCTCATCACGTTCTCTTCTCGGGCCTCCCCTACGTCCTCCTCTATTGACCTTTGTAGGGGGTGGAAGCAGCATTGGGCAGCCCAGTTTCTTTTTTTTTGCCTGTGGCCTTGGGGTGGAGGGTCCATTTGCCACATGTTCACTTTCTTAGGCCACTGCATCCATCCATCTGCCTCCCACCCCACCCAACCATTTTCCCTACAATTTTTTCTGTTGGCCCACTGTTTCCCCAGTTATTTTGCGTTTTCCTTGGTTTCCTCTGGTTTTTCTTTTTTGCTTCTTCCAACAGGGCCTGTGTGTTTTTTCCATTCTTTGGCGGTCAATGTTGCTTTGCTGTTGGCATCCATGGGGGCCTGGAAATTATGATTCTCATGCCGAGTGGATTGTTTTTGATGAACACTCCATTGTGTGGTAATTCAAGGCTGGGTTGCAGCTGTAGGGCTTTGCTCCCTGGCTCAACATATAGGTTCTAGCGTGGCTCCAAGTTCTCTGCAAGTGTGGCATTCCAAGCTGCAAACCCATGATTTTCCAGTTGTAGTGCTTCAGCAGCATCTTCTAATTGGATTAGGGAGGGCGTTGAAGTGTGCTTGCAGAACTGCCTGATGCGCTGTTGCAAAAGAAATGATGATCACAATGCAATGTTTACAACCGATCCGTGAACTGTTGTGGGGAGATCCCATAGGCCCAGCCCGCCTGAAGTGACAGGTGAGTGTTTGTCCCCGGAGGAGGTAGCCGGACTTCCAGATGCAGAACTCAAGTGGCTGAAGGCACGTTTAAGGCAAATCATACGCAAGCAGGCGGTAGTTCAGGGTTGAGGTGATCAAGAGATTTGGTGAACATTTTGTGAATTGGCAGGTCGAAGTGAGGTAAAGAGTTGAAGAAAGAAATGATTTCATAAAGAAGCATTCGATTAGTTTGTGAAAGAGAAATCCCAAGTGTTGATGATATGCGTTGGAGCAGCCTGGAATGAATGCATGGAGAGTGATGCACCTGATTGTGTTAATGTGATGACTGGAGGGCACCATGTAAGGCGTAAATCTCGGTTTTGGAGTTATTCATATCAAGCCGTTCCCTCCTCCCTCCATGTTATCATAGTTGAAATTAGAAAATTGCTGCTGCAGTGTTGGGTGAAGAAGTTCGAAAAACAAGGTCAGACAGTGTGCATGGAGTTGTGTGTTCTTATGGACGTTTTGAGAGAGGGTAGCACGGCAGCACCACCTTGGTGTACACCCCATGCTAGGTATGAGGGGAAACACTGCATACCCATTGGACCACGCTGTGTGCTGCCTGTCTTTGCTGAGAACAGCCACATGAAAGAGCAACTTGGCGCCGAACAGACGCCGAAAATCGTTGTGACCTCAAGTGCAGGACCATGGCAGCAATGCTTCCTGGTACATGATGTCCCCCCATTCGTGTGTTTTGTGTGTGTGTGGGTGTGTGTTCCTTGAGTTATCACATGCCTGCCCCCCCCCCCCCATGTGCGGTAGCACAGCACATACAGCACTGGCTTCGCGAACATGTGTATTGGGAGGGTATTGGTATGCGTCATGGCGTCCTCCTGAGGAATATGTCGCGCAGGGAATTACCCCCGCCCTTGTCCTTCCCCGCCCCTTGTCCTTCTACGGGGGGGGGGTGGGGGACCGTCACTTGGTGAACCCCAAAAGGGCCAAGCCACCGCCCAAGGGTGCTGTCCAAAGCATCCCTGTGGAAAGTGGTGAGCATGTTCAAGAATTGAAGGTCAAATGGAGCAGGACGAAGAAATTCTACACCTAGCGAGTCAAGGAGTAGTTTCCATTACAGTGGCAGCCCATTGAGCGCGCGCATGATTTTCATATTGTTGCGTTACTTGCTTTCATTTGTCACTGTGACAAGCTCTGCACACCAACGTTTTTATGCTTTGCTATTTCGTCTTCTGCCGCAATTTCTGTGCCCCACAGTGTGCGTGTACGGCGGTACTACGGTCCCCCGGGGGGTGGTGGGGGACCGTCACTTGGTGACCATCCCCCAGGGGGTGGTGGGGGACCGTCTTCCCTGGGGTGGGGAAGGAGAAGGGGGGGGGGGGGTATTGGGGATTGGTGTGGCGATTTTACGCGCCTTGACGTCATCATACTAAATTGTGCTGCATCAGAGGGAGCGTTAGTGCGCAGGGCAACTACTTGTGATTCCTACTCCTATTTAACTTTTTGGGCTACTTGTGATTCCTACTCCTGTTTTTGGGTGTGGATTCTATGGGTGAGTGAGTGGATGGGTGGGTGGGATGGGGCAATTTGGGATGATCCCTCCTCGTGGACTTGCCCCTTTCCGGTTGGAGATATTGACCGGCCCCTTTCTAGTTGGGGATATGGACCGGCCCCTTTCCCTCACCTATTGTCCCCAGTTCACCCGGTGTGATGTGTTTGAGGGCTACAAGGTGCATCTATTTGTACTGTGAAACAAGCATGCCACACTGCGCACATGGTGATACATTCAGCGTGTCTATTGTGGAGCATCACTTTGTGCCCCTCGTGTCCTCAGACCTCTTTTGCTATTTGTTATGGAGTTGAGCATTAGGGACACGGTGTTCTACACCAGGTCTGCTGGGCTTCGGGTACCCGCGAAGGTGGTTGGCCTTTTGCACGATGGGCATGTGGAGTTGCAATATGATCAAGGTGGTGTGCAAGCTGTCAATCATTGATGCCCCATGGACTCCATCTCCTTTGGTATCCCCAGTCTCGAGTCTCCACCACCATCCCCATCAGTTCCCGCAATTGACATCCCTCCGAACGTTCCTTTGGACCCCCACGTCTGTCATCACATTCCCCGGCCCGAGGCTTCATTGGGTAATGGTGGACTTGGGGATTGAATGTGGAAAAGTCATAATAAAAGTAGCGCGCAAGGCGCGTGCATGGCACGCGGAGGGCAAACACTCCCCCTGAGACCGTGTGTGTGGGGCCCCCAGGTAACCGGGTGCAATAGCAAACTGGTTCATGTCGAATGGGGTCGTCGGGGGTCAAAGTAGGTCAAGCGGTGATGCGCTGACAATGGTGAACCACAGTGAACGGCTTGGCTGGGCTGGGCTGGTCTGGACATTTCAAGGCTGGGCTGGGCTAGGCTGGGCTGGAGAAAGGAAGCTGCCTCTGACCCTGCAGTCTGTAGCACTGCTGCCAGCAAGGCAGTGCTGCACGCCATGTTCTTCACAGCTGACGCTGCGGCGAGCTGCTGCCGAACATCTCGTCCCTCCTGTACCTACAAAAAGCCGCCTATCGCGTGTCATGCACCGCTTTTGTGGCCTACCATGACATACACCTGGCGAGAATCTTTGCACTCAGCACCTTTGTAGTGCCTGTTTGTCGGGTTCATTGTGTGTATGTGTGTGTGTGCCTAGTGCCGCGTTTGAACACCTCTTTGTTTTGACGCTGCACCTAACGAGACTTAGTACACTCGGGCCGCCTTGCTCAGTTCCCTGTTTGTCGCGTCTACCGTGTGTGTGTGTTTGTGTGTGTGTGTGTGTGTGTATGTGTATGGCCATGCGATTCAGTCCAGTGTTTCTGTTCCTGCCCCGGTGACCTAGATTAAAGTCAATATGTTAATTTTTAATTTTTAGTATATGAAGGCGTTAATATATTAATCTCGCCAATATTAAGAGGTTAAAGTCAAATTTTTGCGATTGGGCCATTTGTACCCATTTTTCCATGCACATATGCGGACCTATAAGGGGTGTTACGTGGTATATTGTTGCACAACGGTATAGTAGAGAGGTTCCAATGTTGTGTTGGTGGGTGTCTTGGACACCCCCCCTCCGGTTGCCCGCATCCCCCCCCCCCCCCCTCCACACCACCATCTTCCCTTGTATAGCCCTTGTTATGCCTTTCTCTCGGGACACCCTTACCGAGCTTAACATGACGCTCGTGCGTTTGAGTGGGGCCAAGAGTTTGCGGGACCCTTTGGTCTCCCAACTCCTTGGTGAGTGGGTGGCCTCATCCCCTTTGGCCCGGGCCCGATGGTCCGAGGCCATGGAGGTTGGCTACCCCTCCCTTATTCGTACTAAGCAAGTGGAGGCGGTGAAGCAATATGCCTCCCACCTCTTCCCGGCCCCGGACCTCATCGGCCTCCTCATGGACTTGAACGTCCCCAAGCTCGGCTTCCGGCACGTGTCGGAGTACATGAGCCGCCGGGGGTCGGCCTACACGGCCGCAACGGGCCTCCCGTTCCCCCGCCCCATCCACACTCGGGATACGTTCACGGACACGTGGAAGGAGTTGGTCACCCCCCTTGACCTACGACCACCTGTGTCCGTCCCCGATCCCCCCGCGAGTGGGCGCTCTTGGCCGCTACCCTCATGGGCCCGGTACGTCCAATCACGCCCATCGCTAGTGGACACCATCGATTGGACAAGGCCCCTCACCTTCATTGTGCGTGGGGATTCATACCCGTGCGGCGGTGGTAGTTGGACCCAACTCTCCACTGGGCTCCTCAACCACGGCGCACGGGGCCGCACACCCGCGTACTTGTGGGTGATAGGGATGGCCGTGTGCGGGGACAAGGACATGGCGGCACTTGCAACGATATGGGCCGACAACTTGAAGGTTTGTGGCCCATTCGTTGTTTGTTAATTTTTGCGTTTTTGCGTGAATTTCTCGAGATTAATATCTAGTTTTCGGTTAATATTAACGCCGACTGAAAAATTAACTTAATATTAATCTCGAGAAATTAATGTAAATATTAACACATGGTTTTTTTGGAGGTGTTGCAGTCTATTGATGACCGCAAGGGGTTCTAGTGGGCAACACCTAGGGTGCCCGGTGAGCTAGCCATTTGGGATGACCACCCCCTAGTGCACCGCTTCATTGGCGCCTCTAGATGGCCCATAGTGGGCTCTACATACAAAGTATACAACATCAATGCACCTTTTCTTGTATGCAATGGGAAGAAACACACACAAACACACACACACACACACACACACACACCCACACACACACACACACACACAAACAATGAGGTCGGCACCCCCCACACACCCAACCCCTCCCACACACATCCCTCCTTGCTCCTTCCTCTCTCCTCCCGTTGCCCTTGCGCCTAAGGTTTGGGAGGGTATGCCCTTTCTTTCCACAGGTTATGTTTTTGAATAACAGATTTCGTTGAAAATTGAGCAAGGAGAAAAAGGTTGTAGGTATGTGTGTGTGTGTGTGTGTGTGTGTGTGTGTGTGTGTGCATGCATTTGTGTCCATTGTGGCTAGTTTCTAGGTTGTAGAATGCCCCAAAGGAGATAACGGGGCTAGTTCAGGTTTCATTGGCAATGCCACCCTCCCTCCTCTTGGTATTGTGGTGCGTGGGGGTGGGTTGTGGTGTGTGGAGGTGTGGTGTGTGGGGGTGTGGGTTTTAGGGCTGTGGTGTGTGGAGGTGTGGTGTTTGGGGCTGTGGGGTGTGGGGCTGTGGTCCCCCCCCCCCCGAAAAGCACAATCAAATCGCGTTAATTTTTGTGTCGCTTTCGTTAATTTTTCGAGTTTAATATTAACGCTCGCGTCGATTAATACTTAATATATTAAATTAATTTTTGGCTGGATAATATTAATTTCCAGAAATTAGTTCAGGGGGTCAAAAATTAACTTTTGGTTTTTTGTGTTTTTTTCGGACTGCACACCCCCAACATCCCACAGCCCCACACCACAAACCCCAAACCCCCACAGCGGCACCCCCCACAGCCCCAAGCACCGCAGCCCCAAAGGGCACCGTGCCCGGCATACCATGACCCCACAGCCCAACAACCCACAGCCCCACACCCCACAGCCCCAAGCACCACAATCCAAATTGTCACAGCACGGCACGCCACAGCCCCACACCCTACAACCCAACAAACCATAGCCCAACACACCACAGCACCCCACCCCACAGCCCCATGCCCCACTGCCCCACACAGCAAAACCGCACACACAGCCCCATGCACCACAGCCCTGCACACCACAGCCCCAAACGCACCGCCTTACATCCCACAGCCCCACACCACGCAGCTCCACACCCCACAGGCTCACACCCCACAGGCCCAAGCACCACAGCCCCAAACATGCCACAGCCCCACACCCTGCAGCCCAACACACCACAGCCCTACACCCCACAGGGCCACACCCCACAGCCCACACGCCACAGCCCCACACACCACAACCCCACAGGCCACGGCCCCACACACCCCAGCCCTGTACACTACATCACCACAGCCCACAACCCCACACACCCTAGCCGGACACCCCAAAGGCCCACGCGCCACAGCCCCACACACCAAAGCCCCACATTGCCCCCATTGTTTCCGTTTAATTTTTAGACCGCCGGTGTTAATTTCTTGAGATTAATATTTAATTTTTGGACCGGCGTTCCAAATATTGAAAATTAACCGATAATATTAACTTACTGGAAATTAAAAAGTCGTCCCAAAAATTATTTATGCCCCTCAGTCCCTCGTGGACTGATTTTGTTCACCCACAATTCACCACAACCCACCACAGGGCTGCAATGCACCCCCACAGCACCCCCCCCCCCCCCCCCCATGCAACAGCCCCACACACCACAGCACCTGACACCAAACCCCACACATGACCACCACACACCCATATACCACAGCCGTACCCACCACAACCCCACACCACAGCCCCACAGACCACAACCCTAGAAACCTCAGCCCCATACACCAGAATCCTAGAAACCACTCCCCCACACAGCACAGCCCCAAACATCACACCCCCACACA
The DNA here is from genome assembly GCA_964036045.1 of Eutreptiella sp. 'Long Island Sound 2002'. NCBI lineage: Eukaryota > Euglenozoa > Euglenophyceae > Eutreptiales > Eutreptiaceae > Eutreptiella > Eutreptiella sp. 'Long Island Sound 2002'. Next base: position 50,547,348 of record OZ038388.1, on the reverse strand, counting down.
CCACAGCCCTAGAAACCACACCGAGACGTACCATAGGTCCACACACCACAGCCCCACGAACCCACAGACCCACAGACCCACACACCACAGCCCTAGGAACCATAACCCTAGACCCCATAGCCCCAAACATCACACACCACAATACCAAGGGGGGGGGGTTGCCAATGAAACCTGAACTAGCCCCGTTATCTCCTTTGGGGCATTCTACAACCTAGAAACTAGCCACAATGGACACACATGCATGCACACACACACACACACACACACACACACATACCTACAACCTTTTTCTCCTTGCTCAATTTTCAACGAAATCTGTTATTCAAAAACATAACCTGTGGAAAGAAAGGGCATACCCTCCCAAACCTTAGGCGCAAGGGCAACGGGAGGAGAGAGGAAGGAGCAAGGAGGGATGTGTGTGGCAGAGGTTGGGTGCGTGGGGGTGCCAATATCATTGTGTGTGTGTGTGTGTGTGTGTGTGTGTGTGTGTGTGTGTGTGTGTGTGTGTGCAGAAAAGGGGGAAGGGGGGATATCCATTTTGGTAAGGCACAACAATTATGCATGACCCCTAGCATGTTTGGCTTGTTGTTGTGCATTTTTATAGAGGGTTAATATTTGGAGAATAGGGTTAATATTTGTGAGATTAATATTAATGCTGGCGACTCATTAATTTTTAACTTTTCAAATATTAATCCAAAAATTAAAAACAAAAATTAAAGCCGAGAGCCGTTTTAACATTTTGAAACAACCACATGGGTAGGACCCCCCCACCAACCCCCGGGGGGAAATGACACCCAAGCCCGTAAGGCAACCCGTGGGGGTCATAATTTTCATGGCAAACCCCCTAACCCCCCCTAAAAAAATTGAAACTTGAGATTAACGTGTTAATTTTTGGCCAAATATTAAACATATTGACTTTAATCTAGGTCACTAGGGTGTGCCATTGTTTCCTTGTGGTGGTGTTTGCTCCACCTGCGGGAACCTTCGGGTGTGGGCACTTTTGAGTTTTTCTTTTCGTGCCGTGCATGTATGTTGCTGCACACAGTGTCCCTTCACACCCCATAACACGTGCGCCTCTGCTTTTTGAGTGTCTATTTGTTTTTTTTAGGATTTCCAAACATGTTATATAAGCTGAGAGTCGCAGCATCCCGGTCTGCAGCGTTTCAGTCCGCTGCCTTCTCTACCTCTAAGGCATTGAACAAAAGATACGAGATTGCCTGTTTGCCGGGGGATGGCATTGGCATTGAGGTGATGGACGCCACAAAGATTGTGCTGGACAAGCTGAAGTTCGATGCCAACCTTGAGCATGGCGACATTGGCTGGAAGATCTGGTGCAACGAAGGCGACCCCTTTCCCCAACGTACCATCGACCTCTGCAAACGGACTGACTGCGCGCTTTTCGCTGCCATTACCTCGAAGCCGAAGGACGAGGCCGCCCGTGAGCTGAAGCCTGAGCTGCATGGCAAAGGATTCGTGTATTCTTCACCGATTGTGGGAATGCGACAGTTGTTCGACCTGCACACAAACATGCGGCCCTGCAAGGCGTACCAGGGCAATCCCTTGAACGTTAAGGAGGATATTGACCTGGTGATCTTCCGTGAGAATACCGAGGGATTGTACGCGGGCGTTGAGTACTATCCACTGGAGGATGAGCTGCGCAGCACAATGACAAAGTTCAACAAAAAAATGGCGAAGTTTGATAGCGTTTCCCCCGAGGACATCGCCATCACCGCGCGCATCATCACTAGACGAGGCTGTGAGCGCATTATCCGCAGCGCCTTTGAGTTTGCGAAAAAGGATGGCCGGAAGACAGTCACTGTTGTCGAAAAGCCAAACGTCCTCCGAGAGACCTCAGGCCTGTTCCTTCGGATCGCCCGCGAGATTGCCAAAGAATACCCGGACATTGAGACGCGGGAGACGAACATCGATGCCCAGTGCATGTTCTTGGTCAGGCAGCCGGAAGACTTCGGCGTCATGGTGACGTCCAATCTTTTCGGTGACATTCTGTCGGATCTTTCGGCCCAGCTCATTGGGGGCTTGGGCTTTGCCCCATCCGCTAATTTTGGGGATAATTACGCCGTGTTTGAGCCTACCCATGGGAGTGCACCACCACTCGCTGGGAAAGGAATTGCCAACCCTACAGCGATGATCCTGACTGCTCAGATGATGCTTGATCATCTGGGAGAGAAGGAAATGGCGCTGAAGTTGGAGCGTGCAGTTGCTGATGTCCTGGCGGAAGGGAAGGTGCAGTGCCAAGACATGGGAGGCACGGCCTCAACCATGGATATGGCAAAGGCAATAGCTGCCAAACTTTAGGCGTGAGGCTGTAGCTGTGGTCCCATTATGGTTTTACTCTGCAATTAGCGGCCAGGGGAAATGGTGCTTGAGCATGAGCATGAGCATGCACCCCCCCGCCCCGCTTTCCACATGCCCATGCCGCTGCTGCTACGTTTACTTCCATGGTACCTCCTGCCTAATCTGCGGTTTCTGTGCAGATTCATTACAACGGCTCGAGCTCCAGAAATTGCGAAGCCATATTGCATTTCTTGTGCAGTGAGAGTGCACTCTTCTGCATTTCGGGCTTTTTTCCCCCATGCGACGCGATTCATAACGGTGTTGTAGATCACAGACGTTTGGCACAGCCTTTTTTATATATAATATTTCTTTGTTTTTTGGGATTTATTGGGGTCACAAATGTAGTAGCTGGCGAGAAGTGATGGAGCCAAAGGACACTCGGACAGAACTGAAACAACTGGGCGTCCCTGAGTGTCGACACCCCCCTTATTTTGGCACGTAAATCAGTCTGCAGCAAAGTTTTGCCCCGGAGACCACCGCATTCGATGATCCAAAGGCTGAGGGGGACATACGAAGGTAAGGAGAGGGTAGAGTGGGTCAGCCGTGAAATCCAGGCGAATAGTGTGGTGTCAACCGCGAACCTGTTCCTATTTGAGATCTGTGGGAGATGAGACTGTGATGGCTGTGGCTCGATTTTTTCAGGTGGGTACGGCTTTTTCTGTGATGGAGGGGGAGACTGCCTTGTTGTGATTGCTTTTTGACCTTCGGGGGGAATGGGGTCTGGCGGAGAATATGTGTGGTCTCTTGAGCGTCTGTGAGAGTCAGGACGAAAAGATGTCCTGTTGGGTGGGGTGCGTGGTTCTTCTAAATCATGGCCCTCTTGGGATTAAAAGGTAATGCAGGAGGCTTGTGCTCTTGCTGCCACTGGACACAGGCGGAGGTGGCTTTCGTAAGATGACTGAGACGACAACATGCGGTTCTATGGGTCTGTGGAAGGTGACAGTGACTCGTTCAGGGAGGTCTGCAGATAGCTGGGCACCCCGCCGCAGCCGTCTTGGTAGGGGTAGGTCATACCTAACCCACACCCAAAGCCGGCCCTGTCACTGACCCATGACCTGCTATGTGTAATCTCGATGGACACTTGGTGGAACTTCGGACACGAGTTAAAAAAAAAGATAGCTGGGCACCAATGTTCGCATGAAGTTGTGCTTGTCACCTTTGTGTCACCATTGCAGAGGTGTTTTGGTGCCGAGTTCAGAATTATCACCAAGAATGCAAGTGTGCCTTGCTGAGCTGTAGGAGCTTAAGAGTCCGAGACAGGACAACAAGCCCCAGAACTGTGCACCTCAGATTAAGTAAAGGCGGAAGACGGGAGCAGACACATTCTCTCAAGCTTCGCTCAACCCCGGGACCGCAATTGTTTTTATTTTGAGAGAGCCAACTGCCAATAGAATATGTAGAAGACGCAGGGAGCGAAGACAAGGTAAGGGAGTAATTCGGGTTTTGGTCAGAGCAAAGCAGTCTATGTATCGCATTCTGTGGGGCCCACAGCAAGGTCAAAATGTCAAAGGTCAAGAGGTCAAGGGCAAAGCTCAAGCCACACACCCACACTGAAGTACTTGCACAACTTTGGGGAGAGGATGAAGAACGGTGGTGTAATGTCTGGGCAAGACCCAAGCCCCTAGCGAACAAATCGTGTTCAAAGTCAGTCGTTCCAGTCATCAGTTGATAGCATAGCATGGGCAGGGCAGGATAGACCGACAGGAGCGAAAGCCCGCTGTGACTGAGGCTCAGGCTGCCGCGTACCCCGCATGGCACACTGTGGGGTAGCTAGGTTGAAAAACCAAGGAACCCTGTTCACGGAAAAGGGGACCTTGCGAACCCCCAAAAGTTTTGAAAGCTCCTGCAGTTCTTCAAAAGGGGGTGATTTTTTGCAGCCACCACGTGCTCAGCCGTTTTATGTGTCCACCCCATGTAGTACGACCTACAACAGTGTTTACGCTCCCGCTTACTTTCATCCACTATGGAATACCCCCCATCCCCAAAAGTATGTCCTACTCGTGAACGAAAATTTCTTTGTAGAATGCTAGACCTGCCTTGTTGGTGCGGATGAGGAGGCGGAACATGTGGTAAGTATCAAGGCGTACAACAGACATGTTTTAATAGTTGTTCAGTGGGGAAAGCTGAATTCAAATCAAGCGGGGATTGAGTTTGAGATGGATTAGATTATCAAAGAGCGAGCGGGACGTGTTAGTTGTGTGCAGGAAAGTTAGTGCATGTGGCAACAGTAGGTTGTCGCGATTGCCGGCAGGATTGCTCGGCTGCAACTGTTCACCATGTGATGCGGCTTCCAACATGCTTCAAATGTCAAACACGAATATGGAGATGGGTGCTGTTGGGATGGAAACACAATATTCCACAATGTTTTCTCTTCAGCCATATCCCCTCCAACTGCTGTCCCCTCCTATGCAAATGGAGCAACAACTTATCGTCATTGAAACATATTGGGGCTGTTCTCTTATGATATGTTTGGCTGGCAAGGTTTCCTTTCGTTCCAACCCAATTGAAACAACCACAAGGATCCCAAATGGGTTTCAAAATTGCAGGTCAAATTGGGTTCCCATGCGGACGTTCTCATGTGGGGCTGTAATGGTGTTGGCTTGCCAAGGCCCCCTGCACCTAATTTTGCCATCACATGCGAGCATGGCAACACCGGTCTGTTTTGGAATGGAGATCCCCAAAGCTCAAATGCTTCACGCATTAGATTGTGCATTTGCCGCCCCACACTATGTGGCAAAAATTGATTCGTGGTCGGAAGTCCAATTGTACCTTTGCAAGTGCCAAGGGAGGATAGACTACATGTGCCAGAGGGACATGGTGTTTGAAGCACCGTCTCAGCCAGGAGGCAGACACTGGTACCCCGCTTTTCAACAAATCTGTCAATCATAGGGCTGGGCTTCCATATTGATTTCCCACCTCCAAGCGTTTGGAGCAGGCTATTGCTTAGTGGACAAAATACCCCCCCCGGGGGGGGGGGGGTGGGTGGGTGTAGAGATGGGTGGGTGGTTAGCCCCAAATTTCAGCATTTTGGGCCACCAGGCACCCCCCCCCCCCCGGGGGTGCGGGTGCGCTTTTTTTGGGATTTGGGTTGTGCAGGGCTTTGAGACGTGTCTGAATGTTTCACACATTTTTCACATTTTTTTTCATACTGTGTCGAAGCTATGAACCCTTTTTTGCACACACTGTTAGCTGAGTTGGTTTTGGTGCTTCACTCTGATTTTGAGGTCCTGCGTTCAAACCCCAGTGGCAGTAAATTTTTGGTGGTACACTTCATGAGCATGGCCAACAAGTCATTTTGGGGTATAGGGGACAACAACAAGTACCCGAACGGCGTAGCGTCCTTCCTCCGAACTACAGCCAATGGGGGCTTCTCGATCAAGTGCTTGTATGTGACTTGTATGTGGGTGGAGGGCATAGACCCCCCCCCCGGGGTTGGGTGGGTGGGTGGGTGGATGGCTGGGTGGGTGGGTGGCTGAGACCTGACCGAGGCCCAAACTAACCCCCCCCCCCCCCCCCGGGTCACTAAGCAATAGCCTGGTTTGGAGGCATGTGTTCGTATAGATGACCCAAGCACTGCCTCGGTAGATGATTGTGAAGATGGTGGAGAAGACGATTGTGCTTTGTGCTGTCACACACACACACCACCACAGCCTGTGGGCAGTGTAATTAGAATTGTTGCACTGAGTGTATTGACCCTCACACTTCTGGGGATGAAGTTGTGCATGTTGCACTGCTATTCTCTACTCCTTCTTGTACTTCTTTGAATACCATTTTAGAATACACCCTGTATTATTTCTTTGTAACACAATCCCAGGCAGGGGTTATGGTTGTTGAGTAACAATAACAGCTTTTCTGTTGGCCCGCATTTGTGCTTTGTTGTGTCATTTGTGCTTAGGCTTCCTGGGCTCAAGGAGGGAGTAATGTTTGGGGGTAGAGCATTGGGATAGATTGCCGGAACATTGATTATGATGCCCGGTGCACCGGGCAAACGTTACCACAGAGAGAGGACCTTCAAAAGTGGCTTTGTGCGAAGCCGCATCTCCAATCCACCTTGCACCCGTGCCTCCAAGTATCCACACCCCATGTTGCAGGCCATACATGTTTGCAGATAGCAATGTGTTGGATGGTTTCTCCGAGGATGCGGTAAAGGCGAATTTCAACACACACAAAGTTTCGACCTCTGAATTTTTAGAGTGGTATCGAAGCAACAAAGATAAGTCCCTCCTGATTGATGCACGATCGCCAGTTGAGTTCAACGCAGGGAACATTCCCGGAAGTGTAAATGTCCCACTCTTCAATGATGCAGAAAGGGACCACGTCGGCAAAGTTTTCAAGCACGATGGTAGAGAGACCGCCATCGCCGTGGGCTTGAAATACGTTGTGCCTAAGCTCGAGGTGAATGAGTTCGCGTTGCAAGTGGAGGCGCACCGCACTGATGACACGTCCTACATTATGGTGTATTGTTTCCGTGGAGGCATGCGCAGCAAAAGCATGGCTTGGCATTTGACCAACAAGGCCGGAATCCATGTGCATATTCTTGAAGGGGGTTACAAGGAATTCCGGACGTGGATGCGAGAGCTATGGGACACCAAACCAGCCGCTCCCAAAACATGCGTTGTGGCAGGCCGCACGGGTGCGGGGAAAACAAAGGTGCTGCGACGGTTGAGAGAGATGGGGCAGCAAGTGATTGATTTGGAGGAGATGGCCCACCACAAGGGTTCGGCATTCGGAAACATCCCATTTCAGCTCCAGGGCTGCGAACAACCCACGAACGAGCAATACGCAAATTTATTGGCCATGGAATGGATTTGTCTAGATGCCGGACGATGGTGCTTTTTGGAGGATGAAGGGCCTCATTGTGGGTCCAATGTGCTCCCGGCGGCCTTCTACAAAAGCGTGCTCCGGGATTGCCATTTGGTGTGCAATTTAGGCGTTCCGACGGAAGTTCGGCAGATGGTTCTTGCCGAGGAGTACTCTGCCATTGAGATGACGAGCAACCCCGAGTGGAAACCGCTTCTCGTGGCCAGTTTGCAGGCCATGAGGAAGCGGTTGGGGCCCGAGCGGGTGCAATCGTGCTTGCAACACCTCGAGGCTGAAGATTACGAGCAAGTTGCCGGCGTTTTGCTGGAATATTACGATCGTCTGTACGACAAACACCTCCGGAATGCGGATGGTACCGGTTCAGGAGGAGGGGAAAGGCGAGCACCGATCGTTCAGGTCGAGCATCCCGCCATGAATGCGTTGCAAGTGGACCTGTTGTGTCAACGAATCCTTGATCACGTGGGGGCGTACGGTGAGCAACCACCAGTGAATTGAGTGGCTCAACCGCAGACACAGATTCCGGTGCGATGAATTCCCTCATTGCCGTGCAAGTTTATGCGACATCTTGCACCAAACAAACGGACCCAGACGATAGAAGCGTTCAGTCAGTGATGGCCTCGGTGTAGGGGCGCTGCATTGAGGAGGTGATGGAGGAGAGTCCCAGCCGAAGGTGGGGGCATCTCATTGTGCAATAGATCTAGTGTAGATACGGGATCGGATTCCAAGGTGCGGGATGCCTTGGCGCACACGATGTGGTCCGTGGCGTATTGGGAAGCCGGGCAGTGTGAGCATCGTGACGGTGCCCCACCCGCTCTTGGAGGGGCATGCGCGGATTAGAAAGGGCAATCTTCCAGTTAGCGTGCGTTGCAACGAAATGGAACGCGTCCATCAGCGTTTGCCATTTGCTGTACCCGTGACTGGACTGGATGTGCACCAAGAGTACGAGCACGGCAACGCTCTGATCGACAGCCGTGTCCATTTGCGGGCAGGGCTGTGTGTCCCACCCCAAACACTGTGCGATTTGCATGTGGGTCCATTGGGCAGTCCCACTCGGACTGCAATAGTGGGTGAATGAGATATTGTTTCCGGTGCGTGCGACTTGGGAGCACGTTGTGCCCCAGAGTTGGATTGCGAAGGTTGGCAAACTAGGCTTCATTTTGACCTCCCATAGAAGTAACCTCCTCTGGTGAAGAATTTTCGAAACGAAAGTCAGACAGTGTGCATGGAGTTGTGTTGATATTGACGCGTTGAGGGGGGAACCACGGGATGATGTTAATGCAACGCAACCCCCCCCCCCCCCCCATTTGTCCTCACTCATAAATGAATAAGAATAAGTAAACGCTTCATTGTTGTTGCTGTTGGGGGTCTCAAGTTGTTTTGCCGTAGAATAGGCACTGGTATGGGGGGTAGGCCACGCCAAGCCAGGATTGGCAAGAGCTAACCATGGGGTGGTCTCACCTCAGCCTTGGGAGGGGGTGGGGGCAGAGCTGACCCGGAAAGCCTCGTTGGGATGGGAGTAAGCCGTGGTAACCATCCCGCTTGACTGGAATGCTGTAATATCAGAGTGGATGTTGGCATTGTTGTTGAATCCTATTCTTTGGGTGCAGCATCACTCACATGTCTGACACCCACACATCAAGATGCTTGAGGTGAGGTGAGGGTTTGCATCAGCCTCCTTTTTGTAAGTTCAGGTCCGCCTCGAGCCCGTTTGGTTGAGTATTCTTCTTTTGGGGCAAGCACTATTATTGCAACAAACTGCCCACCCTGCGCAGATGTTTTGTGTGGTTGAGTTGAGGGCCCGTGGCTTTGAGATCTGGCTCTGGGCCCGTTTCTTGCTGATTTGTGTGATCAATCTGGTCTCTCTGTCTGAGGGCTGTGGATAGCCGCTTGACAGCGTTGACCTTAAGGTAGCATTCGGTGCAGGCCTGGCTTGCGCTGCAGAGCAGCGAGGCAAAGTAAACTAGGCATGTCACGATTGAGCACGATTGAACTGAGTGAGCCTGGCATGAGGCCAGGATCAGGGGTGACATAGCCACGTTGACTCCGCCCGCTGTGGAGACCTTGAGAAGGCAGGCTTTGGTGCTTCCTCGGGCTGGGGACCCCGAGGTAGGAGGGGGTTCGGAGCCAGTGCACTTTCCGCTGCAGGGAAGGTGTTGGGGTTGATTCTGGTGTGCTTTTGGGGGCTTCTAGAGGGTAGGGTGAGGCTGGGGCTGAAGCCGGGAGACTTGGCGCACAAGTGGCTCGCGGTGGGGCGCACGCCGGGCAAACACCCCCTCCGAGCGGATGGTGCAGTGCACAGCAGTCCCGAGTGATTCCTGAAGGAGATCGGCTGCATCCGGTATCCGACACCCGTGCGCATGCCGGAGGCAGCCAAGCCTGCAGAGCCCAACCCCAACCTACCCCTCAAGACATGACAATACAAAGAATTTCTCTTCATGTGCACAACTCAGGTACCACTCAGTTGCTTGCATGATGCCCATACACCATGCGAATATACCGCTCCCCTTGTGTAGAGGGACCCAAAACTCGCACAAACATATTGTTCGTGTAAGCGGGCAATGAAAAGAGAATTGCTCATGACTACAAAAAGGTGTCCAACAGCCCAGCGTACACCCCAGAACACAAGAGCACATGGGACCACAGCTACACCAACACTTTGACATCCATATGGACCCTTTCAGTAGCCCGCACAAACCACCCGTTCTGGTGGATTGAAACCGCAAAAAAAAAAAGCCCAACAGCGTGGAAACACGGGGTCACAGAGTTTGGAGAAGCCCATGCTAGGGCCATGACGTCAGGTTTGGAAATCACTCCTCCTCGGGGTCCCTCGGGTGGGGAGGTCGTGGATACCGGTTGGTATAGTGGTGTTCAGGGGGCTGTTGGCGGCCTAAAAAAGATGCCCGGCACCCGAGTTCCTGCCTTGGATGATGGTTCCCGACAGACGCACCAAAGCAGCCCCCCTCCATAAGGGGCTGGGCGCCGGCAGTTCTGGGAGTGAAGGGTGGCACTTGGTGAGTGACCCGATACGGCAATCCCCCAGTTTGTTGCCCAACTGCCCGAAGAGCTCCTGGAGGCGCAAACATCTGCAAGCATCCGTGTCTATGCGCATGCGTGAGTCAAGGCTGCTCGTGCACAGGGTGTGTGTGGCCTGGCACCAGTCTGTCCTGAGTGGCCAGGGTCGGAGCCACGAGACTAACGGAGGGTTCATTGCTTCCTGCGGCATATGGCTGTTGCGCAGACTGGTCGGCCGGGCTCCTTCGGCCTTGCGTTGGCCTGTTGGATCTGTGCCCACTGCACCCGCCGGATGCCCTTGCACTGCACATGTTCCGATGCACTGCCACATCGCCCCGGGTCTCTAGATGTGTTACAGGGGTCGGCACGTCACACACCACCGCTTGATATGCAAAGAGCCGTGATTGAATGCAGTTGCGACCGTGAACACCAGCACCTAAAGGGTCGTTTTTCTCGGTTCTGATCAGCTGACTTCCCCATTACCAGAATACCAACTTGACTCATCGCATCCCAAAGGGGGCACCTTAAGCGCAGTGCGCGCGCAGTGCAACTATTTGGGCGTTTGGCCGTACTGGTGACCCATGCTTTGAGATCACAGGGGCATAATTGTTACCTTGTTGCGTAGGTTTTGATGCTTTTTCCACATTTGGGATATAACATTTTCGGATTTTCACCCAATTTCACCCATTTCAACCCTTTTTCACACTTTGTTTGTATTTGCAAGGGCTATTTGGACCATGTCTTTGTGCAGGATACTACCCATCTCTTTGAATTGTGCTATGCCTGTGATTCCAAGCCAAGTCGCATTCGAATTCGCCATCAAATTCTCGTCCGGCCGGTCGCATCAACTTACGAGGGTTGATGTGGCTAGTGAAGCGAAAGGCCCGCTAGAGGGTGAGTAGTTCAACTCTGAATAATCTCGTAGCGGAAATTGCCTCCGCGGGGCTGTCGCCACAACGGTCGTCGTATTATGTCGACAAAGGTTTCGATGCACATACGAAAGGAGGTACCCCCGGCCACCTCCCCCTCTACATTAGAGGGTGTTGAGGGTGGCAACCAATACGCTGTTCATGGCTTTTCCAGATGTGCATGATGTGTGTTATGTGAAGGGAAGGTAGTTTGCAACTTTCTTGAGCCGGGGCAGTTTGGGTCACCTAATTCTAAGGGCGTTTCCAAGGGGCGTGCCTAGGGACTCTTCGGGGGGAACATAGTCTAAAAGTAGCGTGCAGTGCGCGTGCAGTGCGCGCACAGTGCAAGGATTCCCCCAAAGAGTAAAAGCCGTGCAAGAAACTGGTTCAAGCCATCCCCCAGCCCAACTTCCGCAAGTTGATGCGAAACGCCGAAAACCTGATTTCCAAATGCAACGCCGACACTGACACTGCCACTGACGCTGAGCACATCTCCACGCCACAAGCCCACTTCTGATTTTCCTGTCCTATGCTGTCACACGTCTCTGAATCACAAACATACCGTCTTAATCCAAAAGCAGACACCCGCGTCGCAAGTACGTACAGACCCATTTCGTTCCTAAGCACAATATGCAAACTACTGGCCACAAACCTGGTGGACAATAGTTAGTAGTCAGTAGTGTCACGGCACACTGCACAACAATAATCATTACCAAATTCAACACACAAAGATACCGCAAGCACCAAAAACAGCAGCACACCACCTGTGCGTGGACTTTCGTAAAGCATCAAACAGCATGCCCACACAAGCATCATGGAGGACTGTGACTTACCAAAACAGTTAATCACATCACCGCAGTTGCTCTACCAATCACGTCAAGACATACCATTAATACACAGAGAACAATTTCACCATTTCACCCACACAGAGGTAACACAAAGATGTCCCCCATCACCACTCTTGTTGAACCTGTACCCACCCCCAACGTGTCCTAGCATGGGCCAAGTTCTGGGTAGAGGGGCAAACTGCACAAACATGGGGTCGCCGTGTCTGGACATGCCCATGTTACGGCGCGGCACGGAACAGGTGTTGCAGAAGCACATTCCCGTGGCCCCTGTTGAGCATGTGCAGCTCTTCAAAGTCAAATGTTCGCGCCAAAACCAATGGCATACGGAGCCTGTCTCTGAGTAGAGCTGCCATCCCAACGGGCAGTCGGCGGGTCTTTTTGTGGTTTGTATGCCCTCGTGTTTGCATGTGTTGCTTGGTGTTATGGGTCCTTTGTGTTCCCTCCGGGAGATGAGACCCCCCCAGGGCCCAGGGCCGTCACTTTGGGTACCCCCCTTGCGCATGCATGGCCTTGTCTAAGCACAGGGTGGGTGTTGGACCGCCGTTTTGAGGAAATTTTGGGACCGCTATTTTTGTAGTCCAGAATGGAGTATTGGGTGTTTGTTGAGCGTTTGTACCCCCCCCCCCCCCCTTGCAAACTCCCATCCCTTGCAATCCCCCCCCCCCCCCCAGGAGACCGTCACTTCCATGTTTTTCTAGTTAACATGTATTGTGCTGGTTTGTGGTGCCCATCTGCTTTACGCATGGCCTTGCATTGCGTTCCCATTACTTCAAATCAAGCACCCGTGTTTGTTCTGTGATATTCTCGCTCCAAAGGCCAGCCTTAAAACAGACTGATCTGGCTGTGCAAGCGGGCGCTAAAGCGGCTGCCAAACCAGCCCCGCGCGCCATTGGGGTCTGTAGTGAAACCTAGTAAAAAAATTTTTTGAAAAAATTTTATTTTTTTACTAGGTAACAGTTTACTAGGTTCATTGGTTTTTTACTAGGTATTGGGAACCTAGGGAAAAAAAAGTTTTTTTTACTAGGTTGCGGAACCTAGTAAAAAAAAAGTTTTTTGTTTTTACTAGGTTTCAGAACCTAGTGAAAAGAAAGTTTTTGTTTTTACTAGGTTACTAGGTAGCCACCTTGCCCACTTGTGGGCCACCTCTGATTCTGGCCCCCACTCTGAAGCGGTGGGGACCCCCTAGGCGGCAGGGGTTATGTAGCCACCTTGCCCACTTGTGGTTGTTGCGTGAGATTGCACAGGCAGCTTTGCACTATCGCAATTCTCCGCATGCCTCCCCCTATTGAGACCACACCCAGTTGGGCCTTATTGTTCACCCAGCCGTTCGGCATGCTTTTTTTTGCGACGACACATCCCACATCACGTGCCCTGAATGTGGAGTTTATCAGTGTGCCTTGCATGCTTCCGGTTTCCGTCCCTCGGAGATATGTGTGGCATTGCGCAATCGGAGAGTGCAATTTACTGCCACACTGGCATGCATTGTGTTGGCATTCGCCTTGGGTGACCGGCTTGTGGTTGACAAGCCGCCTTCTGTAGATGAGGTCCGTCCAAAGGTGGTGATCCGTGGTCAAGAATTTTTTGTTCCAGAGCATTACCCCAAAGATGCCTCTGGGAAATTGGAGAATGACAAAAATCTAATCAAAGACTTGGATACAAAGACCACGGGCGTGCTTCGCAACATGTGCAAGCACAACCCTCCCTCTGCACAACCCATATACAAAGATAAGAAGGCGGACCTCATCTACAAGCGCGTGTTTTGCGACTTCATATAAAGCACACGTGTGTGCACCTCATATATGTATATGGCCAATACGCCTTCCCCCCCCCCACCCTCCACTACTACGTGCGTCTTCAATGGGAAGGAAGGATGCCCCCCCCTATTTTGAGGTTGGGGAACACAAAAAAACATGTTTTGGAAGGTATTTAGATGGGTAGGGGTGGGTTTGGTGCCTACTAAGGGGTTGGAAGAGCAAGGGCGTCCTTAAGGGACGAGATTTTTTTTTTTTGGCTAAGGACAGCCCTTAAGGACAGCCCCAAGGGACCACCAACCGCCAACCGCCAACTCCCATCAACTGCCAACCGCCACCAACCGCCAACCACCAACCGCCACCAACCGCCAGCCACCAACCGCCGCCAACCGCCAGCGGCGACCAACCGCCAACTGCCAACCACTGCCAACTGCCTCCAACCACCAACCGCCAGCCACCAACCGCCGCCAACCACCACCAACCGCCACCAACCGCCAGTTGCCAACTGCCAACCGCCAACTGCCGCCAACCGCCAACCGCCAACTGCCACCAACCATGGTTGAGCACATGGAGTGCCCGCGTGCTTTTTTGGGAAACCGGAACACTTTTTTTTTTCCGTTAAGGACACCCCTGTGGAAGAGCTAAAAATAGGGTATGACATCACTTATGGCAATCTCCTACCCAAACTGCTAAAAATAGGCAACTTAGGGCTAAAATTGGTTATGTGAGCCACAATTATGCTCTAAAAGTGATTGTGAATGATGAAAATCAACAAAAGGAAGGCAAATGTTTGGAACCTTCATGGTATGGGGGGGGCCAAAAGGTGGGGATGGGCTATTTTTTAGGGGTAAAGTGGCTAATTTTAGCAGTTTCGGTAGGATGATGTCATCAGTGATGCCATACCCTATTTTTAGCCACAAATACCTCGATACAGATCCACCACTGTCCCATCAGACCCTGAGACCCATTTTTTTGTGTTTCCCAACCCCAAAATAGGGGGGGGGGTCCCTAACCTTGCCCCAAAGTGCACTGGTTGGCCCAGGGTGGGGGGGGGAAGGCGTATTAGCCATGTATATATATATTTATGATATAAAAGCTCCTTTCTTGAGCCTCATTTTATTTCTGCTAACCTTGCAATACACGGTTTGGCCCGGGTGGGGCGCCACTTACACAAGTGGCCTGGAATAGACCAGGGGGCACCATGCCCTTAAACACAAATACCACCTACCGTTGACCCCCCCCCCATAAACTTGGTGTTTTTTGTTCAAATCCAAGTCCAAATTTGTCACTACCTAGTAACCTAGTAAGCAAAATTTTTTAAAATTTTTGCTTTTTTTACCTAGTAAAAAAAAAATTTTGAAAACAAATTTTTGAAAAAAAAAATTACTAGGTTTTGCTACATTTTACCAGGTTTTGCTACATTTTACTAGGTTTTGCTACGTGCATACTAGGTTTCACCAAATGCCTGCGCCATTGCCTCCTCCTCATCAGCCAGTGCAACACACCCTGTGCTTGTCATGCAAACTGAGCATGTGCAACAGTTCAAAGTGTGTTATTCTTGTACCCAGAAGTTCTTTGCTGTTCCTTTGGATCCTCAATAACATTTGTGTTGGATTGGCACATTGGCACCGCATCAACACAAAATTCGCTTCACACGTGCCCTCTTTGCTTGCATCAGTGGAGGGTACCACCGTTTGCCTTGAAATACCCCCCCCCCCCAGGAGACCGGCACTTGGCGACCGCCCCCCCCCCCCACCCGGGAGACTGTCGCGCGCTAACCCGGGAGTGTGCAAGGGGGGGGGGGGGCAGGGTACCCCCGGGGGTGTGAGGGTTCCGTCGCACGCAGGTGGTTACTATTCAAGGGGGCGGGGGGGGGGTACCTGGGCTTTTTTTAACAACTCGGCACCACTTGGGGGGGGGGGGTTCCCACACCCCACCCCACCACCCCTGGACCCACCCACACCCCCGCCGCTTGAAATATCGGGCCAAACTTTCCTCCGGGCCTTCGGCTGATCAAAAATTTTTCTCTGGGGCCTTCGGCAACAGTTGCTTTAGCCCAAAAATCTTCTTTGGCGCCTTTGGCGCCTCTAAAACCTCAGCACCACCCGGGGGGGGGGGGGGGGCATTATGCCTATGACTGTCCGGATCGAGCTGATGCAGGAGATGCCGCTGAAGCGCCGGGCCCCACAGCACCATATATCTGGTGTGATGAAATGCATTGGAGCTACTCATGTCCCGTCGCTGCACAACGACGGTCACAGGGGGTATGCTTAAAATGCGGCGATCCAAATCATTGGCTTCGTGCGTGTCCGAAATACAATGAGGGAGACCGTCGACAAGACGCCGCAAAAGTGTGGTGCATGCGCTGCGGAAACACTGATCATGCCACGAGCCGATGTACTGCTGGATCTGGTGCCCCTATTCACATGCCGTCTGCCGAAGACAACATCTGGGTATGCACATGGTGCGGCATAGCAGGACACGAGTTTACGGAGTGTTTCCGCAGGGTTCCTTCACAGACAAAAGAGCATTCTGAAAAGCTCACGGAGCTTGATAGAAAAATTCAGTCTGAGATTGCCCCGCTGAAGAAAGCCCTTGATGGTGTCGGCGACCTGAAAATTCAAGTTGGATCGTTGTCCGACCGTGTCGCTGCTTTAGAATCATGGAAAAATCAGGCTATACCACACTTGGACGTCATGCAAAAGAGGACATCAGACTTTCAAGACATGCTGCGCGATTTTCCAGATTGGAAAAAGAAAATTGAAAGTTCTCAAAAGCGACAGGTCTCACGCTTTGACGCATTTCTGGAAAAGGAGTGGAAGCCGCTGAAATTCAACTTTGAGACATTGCTAGACGAGCAGGTACGTGAGAAGCGCCAACGGTCCGATTCTGATGACATCATCGTCCAGTCTGATGACGAGGCCCACCTGGATGATGCCCGTAATGACAACATTGCTCTCCCCATGGCTGATGACAGTGTTGGCAAATTACCACCGGAGACACCCAAAAAATCAAAGAAACATCGTTATGAGCCGTCGCGCCTTGAGCCATCACGTGCTGAACAAAGCAAGCCTGGTCCTGACGCTCCATGGTTGGAAATTCCACCCCAGTCCGTTGGGGATGCAGCGTGGACGGAGGAGCTACTTGACGCTCTTATGGACGACTGGCAGCCTGAATACCACGACCGTCTCTCACGTTGGTTACAAGTTCGTTCAACTCAGGAAATGGTGGAGACTGTACAAGGGCTGGTCAATGCGGAGACCACCCGAGTACGTAATGGTGGGCTGAAAACTGTCCTCAAAGGAGCACGAGTGAACCCCCTGGTTTTTTCCAACAAGCCGAGACACCGATGATCGATGCAGTCGCTGGTGTCTCCAGGGAGCTCCAACAGTTGAAGAGTGATTTGTCTTTTGCTGCTTTCATTGTCGAAAGTACCCGAGTTGCACAGCCAATGTTGGAACGTTACTACCAGCCATTTTTCATCCCCCATAGCACACAAGAGTACATGCGTACCACATACAAATTGACACACACAGGTGCACGCGCGTACTTGATCTTACATGGGTCTGTCCTCAATGACCGAGCTCTTTATGACTTGGAAATCGCAAAGGATATACTTGCCGGTGGGTATAATTCTCAGTCTGCACTTTGGGACTTGTGTGCCAACCTTCCAGATGTGCCAGTCGACAGGCCCCCATGTTACGCTGTGAGGTCAGTGAACTCGTGTTTGCACACACACACACTGTGGCACTCACTGCATTGTCTTCTGGACACCCGTCACATCAGTATAAATCCGAATTTCTTTGAATATAACGACGCGAGTGACCAAATCCGTACCACGGTATGTTTCTGGTCTGATGTGATGGATAAAAGAGGGTATCACAGTGCACGTGCCACTCAGCACTGGGTCTGGTGTCGCCCAGAGGAGGCGAACACAGTCTTGTTAGCACACCCGCATATGACGCCTATACTGCAGGCTGAGTTTCAAGGTAGTGTCTGGAGTCTGTGTACAGACGCATCTTTGCTGGGACAGTTGTCTCATACCACGCGCATGAGGCTTGTATGTTTCTTTAAATGCCACAAGCGATGTGTCATTCATTCTATTTTTTCTGATTTCTTGCCCTCAGCTTTCACCCAGTGTTTCAAACTATGCACCCACCATATTCAGTCGCACCTCAGTGACAAGAATTTGGCCAATTGGGCTGCATGCATGCAGAAACGAGTGCACTATGTTGCTTGGGACCAACACAAAACTATGTGCCTCGTCAGGGGAAAATCTAGGGTCCATGAGTGGCAGATATGTGTACCCCCAGCATTCGAGTTCATTTATGCAGTTTTGCACTGTCACATGCTGTGTATTTACGTCGGTCGCACGTCACTGGCTCTTATTCAGAGATTGCGCAAGCATATTACAACAGCTTTAGCTCATGCAGAGGACAGTAGGTTTCACCAGCTTTTACGCACCACTGATTTGGCTGATTGGATGATTGTGCCTTTGGAGATAGTGTGGGACGACTGGAGTGCAGCTTTGGCTGAACGTTACTGGTGGGATAAGTTCCGTCGCTGGTGTGTAAATGATATGCCCCCCGGTGTACCGCGCACACATGAGAAACCATCCAAACTGATCCCTAAGAAAGCCACTGAACTTTTGCGCTCTTTGGCTGTAGCACGAACTGACAGAGATTTCCCGCGTATTAATGCTTTAAAGAAGCAAATTGCTGCCGTGTCCGCTTAGTTGCAACTGCCACTCCTTATCCCCGCTGTTGTCAAGGTTCCTTATCTGACAGGCGATCAGAAAATTGCTGTTTCAAGGGTAGTGAACAACATGCTGCGCAAGGTACATTGTAACTCTTGGGAACGACAGGCTATGCGTGGCCGCATCAGAATTGTGCGCACAGTGCCACATTCTGTGCGGCGCTGTTTTGAGTTCCACGCCAACAGGGCTGAAATAGCCTCTGAGGAGCCCGATTGCTTTTGCTCTGACGCTTATACACATATCTGGCAGCAGGGTGGCGATTTGTCTGTGCGTGACGGACATTTCTGCCTGTTGCCCGTTTCTCTGAGTTTTAAAGGTCATCCGCTTGGTAGCAAGGATCCACTTCCTCTGTCTGGTGCATCCTGTCGTGATTCCACCATTGATGATTTACAGCAATTAGCACGGTTACTGAACGTACCCATGCCCAACCTTGAACATTTGTTGCCTGCAGCTCTTTTCAGCAGCTCAGATGACATGCTGCAACATGTTCAGCACGTTGCCAGTCAGTTGAACAAGGTCGCTGTGGTCAGGATTGTGGACAAGTGTCCCGGCGCCATGTGGGCCTTTTGCAGGAAATGGCTCTGGGAACAAACCCGTTCTTTTTTAATTTCCGAAAATTATACTGTGCAGGATGAAGACAGGTCCCATGTTTTGCTGGGTCTACGTGAATTGGCCTCAGGCAGTGGATGGGTGTGCAGCGATAGGGCACGCTTGGCCTTGCTTTATTTAATCGGCAAAGGTAAGTCTTTGCACAAGCCTGTGATTACGTGGCGTCCTATATGTGCTAACTGTGCCCCAGTCGTACCTCGTTGGCGCTTGCGCATTGCGGCGCGAGCTTTCACCTGTTTTTTGCGATTCCTCAGCAAAGAGGTTACTGGCTGCTTCTTACACCTGTCCATTCAAGATGTCGCGGGGTGGCTTGATGACTTGAACAGTTGGGGCTGCACTGTGATCGGTGAAGCTGACTGCAAAGATCAGTTTAACCGCATCCTGCCCAGGGATGTACTACAGCATCTAGACGATGCTACCCAGTGGCTGCGGAATGAACGTCAATGGCGAGCCACCCACATGTTTTGGTCGATACATAAGTATGATAAATGCTTGGATAGGTGCGGGAAAGCGAATGCGTATAATTTTGACGTGATCAGCCATGAAGAATTGACCGGCCTGATCCGTTTTTGCCTGCAGGAAGACAGATTTTGCATCGCTGTCGGACAATGTTGGTCCCGTGCCTTTGCTTTACCGATGGGAGGCCCGTTCAGCGCTCAAGCAGCGGACCTACATAGCATTTGGAAATTTCATTTGAATAAACAACGTTTTTACGAGCTGGGTGAGTTATCATTCACTGCCAGAGGTTTCCCCATATGGAAGAATCCAAATGGGCGCATTGTGTCTTTGGCACAGTTCAGAGATAACATATTGGTTGCCGCTGTAGGGGTCGGTGCAACATGGGCCATGGCGGATGTCTGTAGGTTGTTGGCGACAGCTTGGTCGCTGCGGGTGCTGTGTCCTTGCATTACTGACACCAACCAGGACTGCTTGCGCCAGTGCATGGGCAGTACCTTGTATGCGCTGGGGCTTGCGGCTAGCCGACATGGGTCCTGTGGCACTGTGTGCGTGCACCCCTCTGCCCTGGATGCAAGCTGGGATCTGAAACATGGTGCCCCTTTACAGTCTGCATGGGCTGTTAATGAGACCAGCCTGACCAACCTGTTTACAGGTGTGTTAATGAACTACCGTCGTTTCTTGTCTTCTTGGGGCGATTACCTCCTGTCCGCTTCAGCATGGCTACAAGTCAGCCTGCTGTGTGAACACCCGAAGGGTGTGGCTGTCCGGGCTTGCCAGCATGCTTTACATCGTTTACTGAGTCACACACCACATGACGTTTCTCTTAGCAAGCGGTGGGTCACATGTATTGCACACCACATGCCCTGTTCGGACAGTCATGTCCGGTCTTGTCTGCGCCAGTGGCTTCAGAAATATGCAGTGTGGCACGGGAACCGGTATGCCTCTTGGCATATACCACATGAGGACAGCCACACTGATTGGTGTGCTGACTGGTCCATATGGGCGGAGTAGCCCCCCACGCCAAGGGGGGCGGGGGGAGGGGGTCAGGATTGTGATGTTGTGCTGGTTTCGTTCTTATAAAAGAGACGCCAATGTCTGATTTGCTTCTTGTAAGCGACACTACTGCAGCGTGTTCATGGCATGGCTGGCCCAGTCTGAGCGGGCATCCACTGTGCATATGATGCAGGTCCGCGGTGTCGCTGTTCTCCACAGACATTGGCGAAAGGCGCCTAGGACCGGACATTCCGGTTCGTGATCAGCCTTGATCTCTTTTTGGCTGTGCATGCTGTTGCTTGCGTGATCTCCCAGAGCGCAATCACCACTTGACACACCCACGTGTCACCGCACGGGGGGCTGGACCCACCCCCTCACCCAGCCTAGACCCAGGTGCTGCCCAAGTGTAGATATGGATGCCCAGATGACAGGTGGCTTGTATCATTTCATCTCGAATGTACGTAGCATATCTCAATTGACCACAAAAGTGATGCAGTGTGAATGATGATTGCGCCACCCCAGACCCCCCCCCACCCTTCAAAAAAGCCATGGTGGGTACATACAAACCCCCTTTCTCAGCATGTGTCAACCTCCGCCGAATGCCAAAGCCCCATGGACGCGCCTGACCAGGACCGCACGGCCGCAGTGCAGGCCCTGTGCCGTGATGGGGTCTGCCAGCTCGCCGTCGCCCCGGAGCTCGCGGAGCTGAACCGCCGGGTGTTCGCGCTCGTGCGGCGGGTGCTGCAACGGCCCGCCGACCAGCTCCAGCGGCACGCCATCGACTTGGGCGCAGGCACGGGCCTCAACGGGTGGCACGGCCCCGGTGGCCTGTCGAAGAACAATAAGTACCGGTCCGGCATCATCTTCGAGGGCGACCGGTTGTGGGACCTCTTGGACAGCGAGCCGGCCGCGTTCGTGGCCACGGTGGGGCAGTGGAGGGACGCGGTCTGGGGCCTGGCGACGCAGCTGCTGCGGCTGGTGGCCGCGGAGCTGCAGCTCGAGGACACGTTCTTCGAGGAGGCGATGGAGGTCTGCAGCAACAGCCAGTTCCACGTCAAGCGGTACCACCCCGCGGCCCCCGGGGATGGGTCCGGCGCCGCGCACGCGACCCCCGCGGGGGAGGTGGTCAAGCTGTTCGCCCACATGGACCCGTCCGTGCTCTCCGTCGTGATCCACGACGGGGGGCCGGTGCAGGAGGGCGGCCGGGGGCTGCAGGTGCGGGCGCGGGAGTCCGGGGAGTTCCTGCCGCTGCCCCGCTCCGGGTGGGGCGTCGCCACGGTGTTCGTGGGGCAGATCCTCCAGCGGATCACCGGCGGCCTCATCCCGGCCGCTGTGCACCGTGTGGCCGTGCGGCCGCAGGACGACGCGCTGGAGCGCCTGACGGCGACGTTCTTCTTCCAGCCGACGCCGGCCGCGCGGCTCGGCCCCGTGCCGTCGCCGCTGGTGCAGGCGTCCGGGGGCCCGGGCCAGGCCGCGGTGACGTATGCGGAGTGGAAGGAGAAGGCGTACGGGCGGTACTACGCCCACAAGTAGCGGATGGAAGTCTAAGACGCTGTCCAGATGAGGGACAACAACAACAACACCAACAACAACAACAACAACAACAACAACAACAACAACAACAACAACAACAACAACAACAACAACAACAACACCAACAACAACAACAACAACACCAACAACAACACCAACAACAACAACACCAACAACAACAACAACAACAACAACAACAACAACAACAACAACAACAACAACAACAACAACAACAACAACAACAACAACAACAAGGTAGTCCAGATGAGGGTCCCGGGTGCCTAGGACACGTGTCCGGGTCATGATCAGACTTGCCACTGGCGTCCGGCAGGGCCAGTGCGTTCCGTTAGTCATCCGCCCCGTGCCATGCCACTCAGTAATACTTGCCCCAGTCACACGCAGAACTCGGTAAGAAACAGCCGCATGCAGCGCAGCGCTCAGTAGGGCGCGGCTCTTTGCGATTATGTCTGAGCTGGCGGACGTTCGCGGCAGGTCGGGTCACGGTGCCGAGTGTCTACAACACATGTCTGGACCAGGACCCCCAGAGTCCAGGACACCTTTCTAAGTCAGGAGCCCAAGTCCATGCCACCTTCCCTCGCGTGCTGCCATTCTGCATCGCTGCTCCGCGCGGGGCGCGGGGACGGGAACGCCCCCGCGGGATCAGCCGTCAGGGGGGGGGGGGGGGGCACCGTCATATCTTCACCGGCGTTAGGCTGACGTCATGCGAAGACCGCCGGTGCCGGCGGTGGAGCGGACGCCCCCCGGGGGGGGTCACGAGGCACTGAGGACCGCTCGCCTGCCCACACTGCGTCTGCAGGAGGGCACGCCCAACACGCGATCCAATACATATCAGATCGGATGCCACGCTACCACAGTCATTTGTGGGATCATCGTAGCACTGGACAGCTCTGAACTTTGATTCCGAGGGGTCACCTCAAGTACTGTGAAGTGAGCGGGCTACGCCAGCTCATCTTAGTCTGAGCCACAAAAAAAAATACATATCAGATCGGATGCGTGGTGCGTCGCATGTTGGGTCCGCTGTGGTCTGCAGGCGCAAAGGCACTCGCTGCCCCGGCGGTCACGGCATTCAGACCTGTGGCCCGCCGGCCCTCCCGCCGGTGCCTTTGTGGCGGCGTGCCCCCCCCGGAGGGCACGCCGTGGCGGCGGTGGGCAGCAATGGTGACCAGGGGGACAGACATTCCGCCGTCTCAACCTCCAACGCAAAGCAAAGCCCCCACCCCACCCCACCCCACCCCAGCCGCCTTTTCTTGCCTGTCCTTTTGCGAACAACAATGGTTTGAACTGAGTGAGTCTGGCACAAGATCAAGATCTCAAACCCGGATGTCATGGCCCAGCCGCCTCCTCGCTGCTCAGAGGGGGCTGGCAGTTGCGCTCCACTCGCCTCCTGCTCCAGAGCGGCTGGGGAGAGCGGCGTGGGCAGGGGGGGGGGGGGGCATCTGCCTTTTCAAGTCCTGGACGCTAGTGCGATTGAGGGGATTAGGGGGTTAGTGGGTGAGAGCTCATCTATATACATTTGCATACAGATATATAAGGCCCTTACCCCCCCTGCCCCCCCCCCAGCGCATTGGAAGGGGGGGGGGTACCCCGACCCCGCCCTCCAGGCTGCCCAGCCTACGCCCAGCCACTGTCTCCCTAACGCCAAGTGCCAGTTTCAATGGTGTTTGTAACCGACAGTAACCGCCCCCAACCGCTTTGGCAACCTCCTCCAACCGCCTGCCTAACCGCTTCTGGGACCGCCTCTGAGGCCCCTTTCCTTCTGATGCATCCCTGGGCGTGTACAGAGGGGGGCCCTGGCGGTGTTGGATTGCCTGTGCTGCTCGGGGGCTGCCTCTGCAGCCCTGCGTACCCCGTTCAGACCGGTACGCCCCCGGATGTCCGCAGTCGCAGTGTGGATTGGGGGTGGCGTGGGTACGCACCCCCGGGGTCCCCACCACCGCTGCTTGCCGCCAATGGAGGCCGTTGCCCATGTGTCCGTCGTCACCCGCACGCCTCCAAACGCGTGACGCGCGGGCCGCACCAGGCGGTGCTGGAGAGGCGTCGCACAGCGGGTGCGAGGGGATGGCCCACCGATGTTCCATGAAAGGGGTACTTTTTCGGCAGGAGTCTTTTGCGCGTTCTTTCGGCAACAATTTTGTATTTTGAGTTCGGGAAGAGTGCGAGGACAACAGCTCTGCAGGCCTCCTCCGATGCTTTGCCCATGTGACGTTGTGCCCATGAGGGGCAGAGGACCAAAACATGGAAGAGAAAGGTCTGATGGAATTCGGTGACAGTCATGCCAGAGGTTTGGGAGGGCATGGGACTGTAACCAGAACTCGCTCAAGTACAGATTCCTCTAATCCCACGACCCTCAACAGCAGCACGGAATTCTGATCATTGCAACAAACCATCAGACTTGTCCACGGGGTCTCACATAATAATACCCTGTAAACATCCACGGTTATTCTGCATTACTATGCATTCCAAAGCTCACATTTCATGATCCCAGAAAATACATTTCCTGCTCCGCGATCGCACGCGCGCTCATCCTGGCCGCGGGCAGCCCCAACTGGGCATGAACCCGTCACAGGGACACAACAGTCCAGAGCTTGCATGGGGTGTGTTCACTTGGTGGTGGGTTTGGTGGTTGGTTCCACATGTCGGGGGGTGTTATTGGGGTACCGGGGGGTTTGTCAGCACTGCGTTCATGTCAAGAAAATGCTTTGGCAGCTTCGGTACGCCCTTCTCCTCTCCTCACAAACGGTGCATGGCCCCTGGAAAAGTGGCCTGGGCACGGGGAAAATTGGCTTGCACGGGGGGGCCAATTATTGGGCGCCGCTGACACGCAAACGGCACACCATGCCACATCCAACACGCCAACTACTGGGCTCCGCGAACGCGGAAACGACACCAGCAAGAGCACAGAAAGTAGCGACCCGATGCAACATGCGAAGGGAAGAACGGGTGACCGTCCAGGGCCCCGTAAAAGAGCAACAACCCGACGGAATGTCACACAGGGGGGGTCGTTCGAGCGGGAGGGGGGGGGGGGCTAGGAAAGGGGCTCTCGTGACAGGCCAATCCCAAGAGGCTAGTCTAAAACGTGTGATGATGGCTTACCAACTGCGCCGCGAAGTGGCCTGGAAGATTTTTTTTTCAAGTTTTCCCCCAGCCCTGCGGCACGAAAAAGCTTCCTCCACGGCAAAGCCTGATTCCCATTAGCAGGCATGAGCCCAAACGTCACCCACTGATCACCAAGACACTAAGAGGGGAAGGGAAGCCATACAGGTGTCTGTACCAAATGGTGCAAGCGGGCGGAGGGGGGGGGGGGGGGGGGCGGTGTTCGTCCATCGGGGGCGGCCCTCCGTGATATGGGGGCGGTCGCGTGCGCCTCCCTCCGACCCCCTTGCGCACGAGCGGTTTGGGGGCTTAATCGACTTGTGCTCCCCTGAACGTGTCCTGCTGCCGCGCCGGGGCAGGGGGGGGGCGGGATCGCCTGCTGCTTCCCCCGGGGGCGGCCTTCTTGTGCACCCACGTTTTGCACGTTCATCACCCCGTGCCTTCCCCGATATGAAGGGTGCTGACTGGATCGTGGCAGCAATCTACTCACATGGGTCGAGTGCATGGAACAGGAACTGGGGAACAGGACTTCGATCTCAGTTACGGCCCCCGCCCCCCGCCCCAAGAGGCCCTTCAGGCTCCCTGCAGTGCGGCTGCGCGAAGGATTGAGGGGGAGTATCGGACGCGGTGCGCGCGCGGTGCGGGTACTGGGGTTGTTTTGTAGACCCTTTCAGCTAATTTAGAGGCAACTGCGACCATTTTGGGGGGCCAAGACATCCCCAATCTGCATGTGTGCCCTCTTTTGCTTTTGCAATGTCTTCTGTCGTGTTCCCTTGTTTGCAGGCCTGTTGGTTTCAAAAAATTTTTGCAGAATTCTGTCCCCTTGTTTGAACAGAGCTATGTCTCTCTCATGGCTTTATGCAAGGGTGTCAGTCCTGTGTGCTTTGCCGACTTTGTTTGCATGTGAGCTCGCCCAATGGGGCCCTCACACGTTAGCGCTGACACTTTCATCAAGAGGGCCCATCAGGAAATAACAGCATCCATCCAGAGCCCATCGGAAAATAACAGTGACCATCCAGAGCCCACCAGGAAAGCATCCAGAGCCTGTGAGGAAATAACAATGGCCATCCAAGGCCCACCAGGAAATAACAGCAATCATCCAGAGCCAATCAGGGGGAATGGTAATGCCTCGAGAGCCCACCAGGTACCATTTAGAACTCCTCTCCCAGTAGACCATCTTTTAGGGAAGTTGTTCAAATACCTGACGCCGTGCGGACGCAGTGCAGATACTCCCCCTGAAGCCGACAGCGTGCGCACTTTGAGAGTACATTAGCGCGCTGGGCAATGTTTTCCGACGCTTTGGTGTGCCCCCTCGAGTTGGGGTTAAGGACTCCCGCTCTTCGGTGTGGCCACTTGAGTGGTCCGTCACGCACAAGAGGGGGATTCTTTGATTTTGAGGTGGGTGGCTATGATGGGGCAAGGGTAGGGTGCGTGTGATTGTCCCATTTGTTGGGCGAAAAAATGGGAATTTATTTGATTGCCAACAGTCATATAATGTGCTTGTGCTTAGGGTTCCTGGGCTAGAGGAGGAGGTGATGTTTGGGGGTAAAGCACTGTGATAGATGGCCGGCACATTCATTTGGATGCTGGGCGCACCGGGCACGCGCCGGGCAAACATGCCCTCTTTGTTGTGCATGATTGCACACGGGCGGCAGTGGTGGGAAGGGGGCAGGGATGCATTAGAATGGCCGTACACTGGACCCCCCTACCCCCCCACCCTCCTCCCGTTTCAATGTTTGAGGCTGACAGCCAAAATTTTGCTTCGGCGCCTTCGGTGCAAAGAGGATTTAAACTTCAAAATTTTGGGACCGCCTTTGGAGGGCCCATAGGGGGACCCTGGGAGGAGGGGTGTCCAGCCAAACCCCCCTCCCCCCTCCCCCCCTTCTAATGCATCCCTGAAATGGGGGGAGGGGTTTCAGACCTGCTCAGACTGCTGGATCATTTGGGGGCGGGGGGCGGGGGGGGCACCGTCAGCAAAACATGGAAGAGAAAGGTCTGATGGAATTTGGCAACAGTCATGCCAGAGGTTTGGCAGAGCATGGGACACAACAGTCCGGAGCTTGCATGGGGTGTGTCCACTTGGTGGTGGGTTTGGTAGTTGGTTCCACATGACGGGGGGTGTCATTGGGGTACAGTCACACCAATATCGGGTGCACGCTCGTTGCAGGCACGTCCCGTGCAGCCTCGGGAGGGTGTGTAGTTATTGTTGTTTCAAGATACGCCCAGAATATGTGCCAATGCGCATGGTTGCAGTCCAGATGGACATTGGTGAACAACATGCCTTTGCAGAGGTGCGGTACGGGACACAAGAACACGGGTGGAGGCCCCAAATTTCACCTTGCACAGCCAAACTGCATTTCAAACACCATCATGGCAAGCCCTGAGCAGTGGGTGTTCTGGCTTGTCAGGGCAAGCCCTGAGCAATGGGTGTTCTGGCTTGTCAGGGCTGCTGTGTAGTTTCTCAAAGTTCAAAGGTGGTGTTTGAAACGACCAAAAGGGTGCTAATTCGTTTTGTCGTGAAGCACAGTAGAAGAATGTCAGCTTCAGTAGTTGGGAGGGTGTGCAGATCGGTCGGATGATTAGCTTTAGTATGACTACTACAAAGCCATCAATTGCACAAAGGGTGATAAGCAATCAAGATGTATCCCAAAAATAAGTAGGCTGCAACAACACAGCTCCAGGGAAGGGGTTGTAGGAAAGCACTAAGGGAAGACTCAAGAGAGTTGCCTTGGCGATCTATCAAGTAAGGCTTAAGGATTTTGAACAGTATTTCCCAATACTGAAAGAATGGAAGTCTAGCGGAGCCAGTAGATGAATATTAGATGTGGTAGAATTTGAGAGGACTGCAGAGGTAATGTCGTGTACTCGGGCCGCTAGCCGCCGAAACGGGAAAATCCGGATTTTCGGCAGCCTCTCTCGGATAGCGTTCAGCGATGACGATAACTCCTGATGCAGCTTCCAGCGAGAGGGTATGGTCGTGTAGTTGTTTTGCGCACTGAGGACGACCTAGTAGCGGGGGCCAAACTGAGACACCAGTGTGTCCTTCTGGAACAAGCAGGCACCTTCACAATGTGCAGCCTGTAGGTCTTTCACACATCCACACCGCTCAGTGTCCTGTGCAGCCTGCAGGTAGTGCTGTGAGCTGTGAAGGAGTCGGTCTTTGCAGAAAACACGCAGCATCTTGGGTGGGATGGTGAGGGGTATACCCAGCACTGCAGCCAAGTAGGCCCCCAGGGCCCTGGGGTACGGGGTGTCGCGGAAGAACTCAGCACAGGCCTTTCGTAGTTGGAGTCTTTCAGTTTTCGTAACAAACGGCACATGCAGAGTTATGGATCTAGGGAGTGCAAAGTGCGTGTGTGCCTTCCAATATGCCAGGAGGCGGGTTTGTAACGGGGAAAATTTGACAGGTGGTAGTGCACGCTTCGCCTCAATCAGGATGCGAAGTGCATCCAAGGGGTGCAGTGTGATCCGTCCTGCAGTCAAGTACTGTTGCCAACGGTCATGATCGGCCTTGACTCTTTTGGAGCCATACAGTTTGTGCCACGCGCGTGCATCTGCAACCTCCTGGAGGAAGCGGTTCCCTACCGATGTCTCGCCTTGAATGGTGCCAGTCTGGCCGAAATAAATTCTGCCGTCTGCTACGCTATAGGCACCGTACAACAAGGTGCCAATGGCAGTGAGTTGATTGTGTGTTGGTATGTGTAGTATGTCATACAGTCGACGCAGGTGCGCACATGGAGCCAGGTGTAGGACCTAATTCACTCTGAGGCAGGATTCCAGAACTGTCTGGCGCCAGTTTCGTGTGCGGAGCGCCTGTTCTCGCACAGAGCACTCTCTTTTCCAGACTGTCCAGAACACCAGTTTCCCGCACGGTGGCAAGTGTTGTACCTCGAGGCGAGGCCACATCGTGCGGTAGCATGGGGCATGCAGTGTGTGCTGGTGTAGGCCACAGCGTAAGGCCCCATCGTTTCACATAAGGCCCGATGCGTGCAATCACAATGGCGTGTGCCACAGGCCACAGGTCTGCAGCTGATTGGTTTTGGATACACAGCATGTCCCACTGTGTGTTCTGCTTGGTTACTCCACGTGAAATGGTGTATGAGCAGTGCCGTGCGGACAGTGTGGTAATAGGAACATACATGCCATGGGTGTTGATGATCAACACCACCAGGCGGCAGGGATGGGAAGAGTTGAGCAGGGCAGTAAGGTGTACAAGTTGCTGCTGTTCCCAGGTTGAGTGCCCAGGGGGGGGGGGTATCATCAAGCAGCCATATCGCACTGAGGCGGCGAACATCTGTCGCAAGTGTGGCTATGTCGTGGTGTGCACCCAGCTGCAGATAGTGATGGTAGGGTGACACGTGGTGTCGCACAGGTATTGCAGCCGTGGGCTGCCAGTTAACCATGGTATCAATGCCCCACACTTTCACCGCTTGCGCCAGCAACCTCATGCGCAGCTTGTACGGTATGGCTCTGGATGGCTTGCTTTGGTGACTGTGGGTGCGCTTGTTGGTATGACAGCGGGCCGGGGCCTCAGCAACAAACTGTGTGATTGTGTGTTCGCACACAGAGAATGTGCTCTGAGGCTGTGAGTGTGCGTCTGTGACGCGCGCGTAGGTGAGCTTCACATTTAGATAATACCCGTGGGCATCAAGCCAATGTGCTGCCCATTGTAAGAAATGTAGCACGTGCATAGGAGAGGTGGTGTCCCAGCGTCGTACGCCTTTGGTAGAGGTAAAGTAGCACCACAGGTCTTTGAGGGCAGCAAATTTTTCTACGGCATATGCCAGTGCCTTAACAGGACGGGGTGAGGACTCACAGTCTGCAAGTAATTGGAAATGTAGAAGCGCATGTCCCTTGCCATCATGTACAAGAGCCTCACGTTGCTGCAGTAGGTCCATGAGTCGCATGTTGAAGGCAGACTTCAGGCGAATCACTCCCACAAAACTGTGCACCGCGTCCGCCTGTGCAAAATTGCGCTGTGCGCGCAGATCAGCAATCAGTGCACTTAGCTGTTGACGAGCCTCTGGTAATTCCAGCATAGAGTTCCAGGAGTCACACGTATAACGGCATGAGGGTATCCGCCAGTTGCACGCAAGAATATAGACCTCTTCGGTACTGCTCATCCGGTGCAGCAAAGGGATGCGGGTCGAGCATAGCACAACCGCACGTCCAGCGGAGGATGTCACGATGGCCAACATGTAGTTCTGGTGTATCGTCTTGGGGCTCCACGCATTGTGCAGGGTCGGGTTCCCACTGCGCCGCCACGTTGCAGGCAGTGTCTTCGGACATTGCGCATTGGAACGGCGCTTCAATAGTCCAATCCGTAAGTGGGATTCCTTGTGCCGACCAAGCGAGTCCACGAAAGGTTCCGTCGGCCACGGCTGTGACCATCGTCCGGAGTGGTTGCCATTTTTCGAAGGTAGAACGTCGTGTCACGGTCCACACATAGTTCTGCGGTACGACATCGGGGCAGGGAGCATCTTTAGGTCGTTGTGCAGCCAGCACAGGTTTTTCAATCGCCTCAGCCAATTGGCTTCCAAAGCCATCAATTTTAGAGTTTAGGCCAGAAATATCGTTGCGAATACCCGCATATTCACCATCAATGCGGTTGAACTCGGTGCGTACCGAATCGTCCATCGATGGTGCCATAGGTACGTCACTATCGGAAGGTGGTGGAGAGATCGGGGTCGTTGGTTGTGTGTTTTGTTGCGCCGCCGCCGCTGGCGCGGCACCAAACACGATACCGGGCTTTGTAGGTTGAGAAAAGTCAAGCGAGCCCGTGGTAGAGGTAGCATTGGTGAACTGCTTGGTTTGGATCGGCTTACCAGCATCCACTGCATTTTTCAATCGGTTCTGGATCGCTTGTCTTGTCGTAGGGCATGAGCACGCCACGATAGTCCTCGTATCCACCGGGTAGGCTATCCGTATTTCTGGTGGAGCAGCTTGTCATTTTTTCACGTCATCATGGGTTATGTCACGCGGGAAGATGACCTCTACGCCGCTAGGGACGGTCGCCTTGATAACCGATTCCTTGAATTGGGGCAATGCACGAATTAGCACGTCGGTAACTTGTTCTACCATAGTTGGACTTCTATGAGAATTGTAACATTGTCCCTTGAACTTGCATTCGTCCGGATGATGCGCGACTTCCTTTTTGTGGCACGGACAATAGTATTTTGGACGGCCGTCGGGCCATGTACCGGTTGTCTTAGTAGATGAAGAAGAACCATTCGGTGTTTTTGTAGGACAATTTCGAGCCATATGACCTTCTTGGCCGCAAGCAAAGCATGTGATCGTCATCGTAGTGAGTGGTAGTTTTTGATAGAGCAAAGTGTTCGGCGGAGTGTAAGATGTGTTCTTGTAGGTGATGGGTGCGGCGGATTTATCTCAACTCGTAAACGCCGTGAACGGTACGGCTAAAATTGAGCTTCGGTACAACGACAACACGCGGAGCAAGGCAAAGAAAATTATCAAATGGCCATGACCTGTTGGAGTGAGATCGTATCGTGCAAACACGTCGTGACAAAGCACATAACGAGCACCACTCCCCCCACCCCACCCTCCCTCCCTCCCTCCATCACTGGTCGGTGGCCCCACACTCCCTCCTGCACCCGTGTACCCCCGTAGCAAAAGACCCGGGCACCAAATAAAGACCACAATTCATTACTCATTCCACAGGGACCCAGACTTCGGGTACAAAAAAACGACTTTTTCCAAAACTAGCCAAAACGGGTGGGAAAAGCATGGCAAAACGACAACAATGAAGGTAGTGACCCCCTCACCGCAAAGTTATTAGATTGTCCCTCATTCACCCCCCAATGGCAATCGCCAGGACCCCCCCACCCACAGTTCTCATATTGTCGCTGATTGTCCCCCCACTGTAGCCACAGAGGGTCGTTTTTGGGTAGCGGCAGTCCCGATGAGGGACTTGAGAATGGGGTTTGAGGTTTCGGGTACTAGACCCTTTTCGCCCCGGGGGCCACCTGGTCAAGATAGGTGATATGCCCCCCCCCCCGGGGCCTAGTGGGGGGCCCTTCGGGACACACCTCCTGCTTGGTGGCGGAGTCCTCCGGGTTCACAGGGCTTGGGGCTCTGTCCCTCCCCGCCTTCCCCATTTCGCCACTCCCTGGTCGGTGTGTCGTTTAGCAACTAGGTTGCAGGCGCTTGCCCACTACGTCGCCCACCTGATGCATGGTCGCCCGCGGTTCCGGGTGGTGGGAGATGGCCGCTCCTGATAGGAGCGGCCCCTGGCTCCTGCTCCTGAGGAGCACCGACCCTGGCTCCTGAGGAGCTCCGACCCTGGGGTGCTCCTCAGGAGCACCGGCCCTGAGGGGGCTCCTGAGGAGCACCGACCCTGGCTCCTCAGGAGCCAAAGCTCCTGAGGAGCACCGACCCTGCTCCTGAGGAGCACCGACCCTGCTCCTGAGGAGCAAGTTGGCTCCTGAGGAGCACCGACCCTGGCTCCTGAGGAGCCAAAACAGAAAAAGGTTATTTTTTCACTTTTAGCTGAGTACTTTGCATTTTTTCTACAAAGGGTGCCCAGTCTGGCTGCAAAGTTACCAACAAATTGGATAAAAGTCGCATTTTTGGACTCTTACAGGCTTTCCTAATGTCTACATCATTGATTTTGAAGAACACCACCTCTGCTCCTTGGGAACGATTCTGCTTCCGAACAAAAGCGGCCCTCAGAAACCAAAACAAAAAGACTTATTCCCAATTTTTGATTACTTATGTGCACTTTTTCGTACACGGTGCCCATCGTGCATGCAAGATTGCCAACAAGGCAGATCAAAGTTGCATTTTTGTTCGCTTTGGAGGTTCAACTAAAGGCTTCCTCCAAAAATTTTTCAGTGAACCAAGTCGTTTGTTTGAATCACTAATCTTGGGAAGAACCACTATTGCTCTTGAAGAGCAATTTTGCCCCGGAGCAACACCGTCCGTGTCTTTCGGGGAGCTAAAACAAACCTAAGTGCTTTTCACTTTGTGCTTGTTGTTTCGCATCATTTCAACATCCGCTCCGCATCATTCTTGGAACATTACCAACAACCCAAAAGTTGCATTGCGCTTTAGAAAGTGTACTAGACATTTGTTTCCTTTGCTTCAATGTTTGCCTTGTGACCAACGTCAATTAACAAAATACTTCGTTTCAAAAAAGTGAATTTGAAGCTGTTATAGCCATTCAACTTGGGTGTAATTTTGTTTTGCAAACAACATCATTGCCTCTACTTTGAAACCGCAATGAAAACTGTGTTTTTGCTTTGTTTGCGCATTTTTAGTCTTGAACCTCTTTTTTTTGAGACACGGCGGTTTCCCGCCCAAAATAACATCACAAACTGCTCACCATGCGAGGTTCCTCGAAGGACAGCCGAGGGTATGAAACCCATACAAATCGATCATGCCACAGTGAAGTTCCCTGGGTGCAAAGCACTTAGTCTTGAACCTCTTGTGCTATCTTTTTCAATCAACCTTTTTTCCTAATGCCTTAGCCAAAGAACCATGCAGCAAGCACTTAAACCTAAATACATGCGTATAACAATTGACATTTTGTATTGGCACCAATCACATAGCAATCAACACCACCTTTTCTACCATCAAGTCCATTGGTTGCGGGAGAAACCACAAAAATGCACTTCATCTGCCTTACTTTAGAAGATTCGCATTCATGGAACTTTCGGACCCCACCAGAATACAATTGTTCCATACTACATCATTGCCCGTTGTGTTGCATCAAACTTTGGATGAAAATGATGCATCAAGCAGTACGCAAAATGCACAAAAAATCCTATCCCCAAATTCGCAAAGTAAATAATCAACCAAAATTGAATACTAATTCGTAGTCCAATTGGCGCATCAATAATTCAAGTAACACATCAAATTGCAATTGAGCCTTACGGTCCAAAGATATGAAAAATGGTACCATACAGCATATGTATTGTACGGTATCGGCATGGTATCCATACCATACAGTGCTGCAATATCTTGTATGGTATGGCCCAACACTCTTGTATTCACTACGTTGTCCCACCACAAAAAACAATCGGCTTTTTCACTCCAAAAGAATATATCGCACAATGCCTTGGCTGTCAATGCATCCGCAGAGTGGTCCGATACATGGTTGTTCTCCATTCTTGGCAGCTGATGAAGGAATGCTATCATTTTAATGAACTACTAATCGTGGGAAATTAATGACTGGACACTGGACAAATGGGCTGGCCATGGTTTCTTTTTTTTTATGCTCCATAGGAAAGGCACTATACCTTGCATCTTGGTAGTACCTATGTGGTACCCGTGACCAATGGTGTTCAGATGTGCAATGCAAAGGCATCAACCAATCAAAAATGACTGCAGTTGGTTCCCTGGGCGGCATTGGCGAGCACTTCACTGTGCCATGTCCTCATGCAAAAGAATGATGGTTGCACGGTTTTGGCCAAAGCAGCTTGCTTTAATTGCGAATTTCTGCTGCCACCGTCACACTGCTTGCTAATTGCTCCATGTTTGCTGTTTTTAACAACCTTTAACCTAGCCTGGCAACTTGCCACGGAGGCCCATCATGCCACGCATGCAATTCAACTCAAATTCTACCCTCCACCACCTGCTTCGCCGGTGCACTAATCACAAGTTTGGCTATTTACTGGTTCGATTGGAGGCTAGCCGACTAAGCTCAGGGCACAACGCTCTCAGCAGCCCATGGTTGATTGCTAGTTCTCTCATTGGCCTTACGAGAACATTGCGAGTTACTCAGGATTCTTGCCCTCAGTGGTGGTACTAGCAGCGTGTCCACCTCCATATCGGGACCATTGCTTGCTAATTACGGTCCCACTGCGATTTTGTCTTCCTGTAACGTACCACGACTTGACGTTAACCCTGAGATCCCAAATCCCTCAGGCGGCACCATGCAGAACAACTCCGTAATCACAGCTGATTTAACAAACAGGACATTTGGTGCCTAAAACAAGCGATAATGTTTTATAATAAAACACGCGCTATTTACAACACAGTGCGATCTCGATTTATCTACAATGCGCATGCGCGACCTGCGATGCGGGCAGTGCACTGGTCTGCTGCACGCCCACCCAAGACAGTCCAAGGGGACCAGGGGCTGGCTGACACACACAAACAGTGGCAGCCAGTGCACTGCATGCCAAAAACAGAGCAATAATGTACACAAAAAAAAATAGGCACTCAGAAAAAAAATACCAAGCACACAAAAATTTCTAGAACACCCCGGTGCCCAACGATGGAGCCCCACCTGGTGTCAGGGGCTCTTTGTGTGTTTAGTATACAAACAAAATAGCTATTTGCATCCTGTGGCGTCAACCTAAAAAGGAGGCTTGCCAGGCCCCTCTGCCCATCCCCCAATGGTGGCCACCCATTGGTTAGGTGGGGCAGCGTTCCTATTTACCTGCTGACCCCATACAGGAAAAAAAAATTAGTTACTACTCACTGCCCATTGCCACTTTTCCTGCACCAAAAAGAAAACCCCTGCTCAGAAGTTTGGTTGTATAAAAAAAAACAACAACACAACACAAACAGACATAGCAGCAAATTGACAATAAAACTGCATGTGGACTGACCCACAGGGTACAAACCCTTACGCTAATGAACAAAGCTGCTGGTCCCCCAAGGGACTTAAGCCCCATATATCAGACTTATCTTAAAACTTGTGCGCCAACTTAACTTCTGAGCATCTCGAAGGGGAACGGTGCTTGGCTGGGTCTTGAGGGGGGGATTGGCCTGCCTTGGTGGCTTGATGGCCCCCCAATTCTGATCTGCCGATCTGCAGAGAGTCAAAGAAAAGAAAACAGTGAACTATAAACATAATATAGACAACGTGCATGCAGCGCAACGTATGTAACAGCAGAGTGCAAAGTACACACACATTGCAAATCCCAGCGAACACTGCACAGTAAGCTGCCGAAGCATGCAACAAGCCGCAGGCAGAGCAATGCAGGGCAACAGCAAAATGCAAAGTACACCCTCGGAGCATAGCCCCCGGAGCAAAAAGGCTGTTGGCACCAACAAGCAGCAGCGAACAGCAAAAACCCGCTGAGCGCATACACAAACCACCTGCACAGTGGGACTCCAGAGCTGAGCTAATCCTGCTCCGTGCTCATAGTCATCACCGCGCCGGAACCCTGGAAAAATGGACTCTCAGAATCAGAATCTAAAAACACAAACAAGGCTGCATATCAGTGCATGCCTAAAAGCACAGCGACAGTGTTTTTTCAGAGCCACAGGTGCTTGGTGTCAAACGCAATTTTGTCATGCAACTCATTTGAGCCAGATTCAGGCCAAACCGGCGAAAACAAAAAAAACAGTGGCGACGCACCCATGTTGGTCTCACAAACGACCGTGGTCGCTGACATGGCAAGTAGGGAGGCCAGGCTGGGTCTGAAACCAGTGTATGCAGTGGGAGACTGCCACCTACGTGGCCCTCCACTGTGCAAGCGCGCCCGAACACACGCACTGCACAAACACAACCTTGAACTTGTGCAAAAGCACTGATGTCGACTGCTTCGCTCCTGGCGCTCCTCAGTTCGGACTCACGAAGTCGTTGACAGCGTCGTTGGCCGGCGCCATTTTCTGCCACCACGAGCTCGGCGTTTGGGCCTGCCAGCCGCCATAACAGCTGCAGCGGGTGAAATGGCAGCCGCGACAGCAAAATTGGTCCTCCCTGACGAACTTCGAAAGTCCTTGGCGACCTGGACTGATTTGCTTTGAAACTCCACCAGAGCTTGCTCCAAAATGCAGTCGAGGTTGATCACAGCGGGCACGTCCGCAGATGCCTGATTACCTTCAAGGTCGCCTGGACCGTCGTTCGTTGGGAACGCACTGCCTGAACACATCGTCACTGCCACCAGTTCGTCCTCCAGCATAGTGTCGGGCATGAACGAAGGAACACAAAATTCACGGCAGGGAGGCACAAACCCCACAGCCCTAGGCTCACCCTCAAGGCACCGAAGCACATTTTGCGGCTGCCACACGCGCAGTTTGCGTGCGTAGTCCTGACACTCCATGTCCCACTGCGCCGCACGACGAAGAACCTCACGAAGCGCTTCCTCCCGTCGCTCGGGCACTGACGAACTGCACAGCCGGAGCACACTGGAACTGTCCAAGCTCTTGATCTCGTCAACCGACTTGATCTTACAGCGGCGGCGCGGCATTTCCGTCCCGTGTCTCAATGCAGCCTAACGAAATCGTTCTGGTCAAGTTTGTTAAATTGTAACGTACCACGACTTGACGTTAACCCTGAGATCCCAAATCCCTCAGGCGGCACCATGCAGAACAACTCCGTAATCACAGCTGATTTAACAAACAGGACATTTGGTGCCTAAAACAAGCGATAATGTTTTATAATAAAACATGCGCTATTTACAACACAGTGCGATCTCGATTTATCTACAATGCGCATGCGCGACCTGCGATGCGGGCAGTGCACTGGTCTGCTGCACGCCCACCCAAGACAGTCCAAGGGGACCAGGGGCTGGCTGACACACACAAACAGTGGCAGCCAGTGCACTGCATGCCAAAAACAGAGCAATAATGTACACAAAAAAAAAATAGGCACTCAGAAAAAAAATACCAAGCACACAAAAATTTCTAGAACACCCCGGTGCCCAACGATGGAACCCCACCTGGTGTCAGGGGCTCTTTGTGTGTTTAGTATACAAACAAAATAGCTATTTGCATCCTGTGGCGTCAACCTAAAAAGGAGGCTTGCCAGGCCCCTCTGCCCATCCCCCAATGGTGGCCACCCATTGGTTAGGTGGGGCAGCGTTCCTATTTACCTGCTGACCCCATACAGGAAAAAAAAATTAGTTACTACTCACTGCCCATTGCCACTTTTCCAGCACCAAAAAGAAAACCCCTGCTCAGAAGTTTGGTTGTATAAAAAACAACAACAACACAACACAAACAGACATAGCAGCAAATTGACAATAAAACTGCATGTGGACTGACCCACAGGGTACAAACCCTTACGCTAATGAACAAAGCTGCTGGTCCCCCAAGGGACTTAAGCCCCATATATCAGACTTATCTTAAAACTTGTGCGCCAACTTAACTTCTGAGCATCTCGAAGGGGAACGGTGCTTGGCTGGGTCTTGAGGGGGGGATTGGCCTGCCTTGGTGGCTTGATGGCCCCCCAATTCTGATCTGCCGATCTGCAGAGAGTCAAAGAAAAGAAAACAGTGAACTATAAACATAATATAGACAACGTGCATGCAGCGCAACGTATGTAACAGCAGAGTGCAAAGTACACACACATTGCAAATCCCAGCGAACACTGCACAGTAAGCTGCCGAAGCATGCAACAAGCCGCAGGCAGAGCAATGCAGGGCAACAGCAAAATGCAAAGTACACCCTCGGAGCATAGCCCCCGGAGCAAAAAGGCTGTTGGCACCAACAAGCAGCAGCGAACAGCAAAAACCCGCTGAGCGCATACACAAACCACCTGCACAGTGGGACTCCAGAGCTGAGCTAATCCTGCTCCGTGCTCATAGTCATCACCGCGCCGGAACCCTGGAAAAATGGACTCTCAGAATCAGAATCTAAAAACACAAACAAGGCTGCATATCAGTGCATGCCTAAAAGCACAGCGACAGTGGTTTTTCAGAGCCACAGGTGCTTGGTGTCAAACGCAATTTTGTCATGCAACTCATTTGAGCCAGATTCAGGCCAAACCGGCGAAAACAAAAAAAACAGTGGCGACGCACCCATGTTGGTCTCACAAACGACCGTGGTCGCTGACATGGCAAGTAGGGAGGCCAGGCTGGGTCTGAAACCAGTGTATGCAGTGGGAGACTGCCACCTACGTGGCCCTCCACTGTGCAAGCGCGCCCGAACACACGCACTGCACAAACACAACCTTGAACTTGTGCAAAAGCACTGATGTCGACTGCTTCGCTCCTGGCGCTCCTCAGTTCGGACTCACGAAGTCGTTGACAGCGTCGTTGGCCGGCGCCATTTTCTGCCACCACGAGCTCGGCGTTTGGGCCTGCCAGCCGCCATAACAGCTGCAGCGGGTGAAATGGCAGCCGCGACAGCAAAATTGGTCCTCCCTGACGAACTTCGAAAGTCCTTGGCGACCTGGACTGATTTGCTTTGAAACTCCACCAGAGCTTGCTCCAAAATGCAGTCGAGGTTGATCACAGCGGGCACGTCCAAAGATGCCTGATTACCTTCAAGGTCGCCTGGACCGTCGTTCGTTGGGAACGCACTGCCTGAACACATCGTCACTGCCACCAGTTCGTCCTCCAGCATAGTGTCGGGCATGAACGAAGGAACACAAAATTCACGGCAGGGAGGCACAAACCCCACAGCCCTAGGCTCACCCTCAAGGCACCGAAGCACATTTTGCGGCTGCCACACGCGCAGTTTGCGTGCGTAGTCCTGACACTCCATGTCCCACTGCGCCGCACGACGAAGAACCTCACGAAGCGCTTCCTCCCGTCGCTCGGGCACTGACGAACTGCACAGCCGGCGCACACTGGAACTGTCCAAGCTCTTGATCTCGTCAACCGACTTGATCTTACAGCGGCGGCGCGGCATTTCCGTCCCGTGTCTCAATGCAGCCTAACGAAATCGTTCTGGTCAAGTTTGTTAAATTGTAACGTACCACGACTTGACGTTAACCCTGAGATCCCAAATCCCTCAGGCGGCACCATGCAGAACAACTCCGTAATCACAGCTGATTTAACAAACAGGACATTTGGTGCCTAAAACAAGCGATAATGTTTTATAATAAAACATGCGCTATTTACAACACAGTGCGATCTCGATTTATCTACAATGCGCATGCGCGACCTGCGATGCGGGCAGTGCACTGGTCTGCTGCACTTCCACCACTGCCGCCGCCAGTGCTTTGATCTGTTGATTGCCTTAATCCCTTGACCCGGTCCAGTGAACTCAACGCACAACACTTGCAAATGCCCGCAATTGATCGCTGGTTCCCGCATTTGGTTCAGTCTGCAAAATGAATCTGCCTTGTTAGTTTTCACCCTCGCCAATGGTTTTAACCTCTGAAAAAAATGAAATCAACAAGCACACGGTGGAAATCGCGCACGGTCAGAAACCATTCAGCGTCTCAATGTCCACGTCCCACGAAGCAAATGCTTTCTCACCCCACTGGGGAACTCCTCACAAGTACAAACGCATCAACCCCCCGAAGTAGGGGAAATTTTTTCACTCACGAGGGCCCCCTACGGCAAGCTCAGATGCAAAAAGTGCAACACAATTGCACAAGCTGCCAAGTAATTTCCAGAAACACTGTCTGTGGCTACAATGTCCAAGAGGGAATACGCTTGTTGACATCACCATTGATCATTGCAAGCAAATACCCAATCTGTGAATCATAAGAGACGTCCACAGTCACATTCTTTGCAATATGTTTGCAGGCTCCAGGCTGTCTTGGTTCAGTCGGGTTTGTTCTTGGCTGGAGTAACAGCGGTGGTTGATTGGGCAAGTGATTCTGGTTTTGTAGGCAATATTATTCTTGGTGATGTTTTCGCAAAGAAAGGACACGGTTTGAGGTAATGGACACACAGTGTACACAATTTGTCGTCCGTCGAAAGGTGAGGGTGTCGTTCTGCAATTAGCGCTTGCTGAGATCCACCAAGGTCTGTGCTGTCAATTCTGACCCCTGGCTCAAACAAGCGGAAGGGGGCTCCACAAGATGGGGAAGGGCAGTTTGCGGGCTGCGATCGCCTCTGAAAGGTATCTGTCGGACGTGGAAGTCAAATTGAACAATATGCACGTGCAGGATCAGGTATTTATAACAAAGAACGATGAGCATGTTGAGGAAATTTCAATGAAGCAATGATACATGATATGTTGTGGAGGGTGTGGAAAAGTAGGATTAAATGAATCCTTCGTTTTTCGTGCTTGGTCTGGCTTTTCCTTTGCTGGTGCGAAGCACCATCAAGAGAAAAGCCTTATTACGTCTTTAGCCATTTTGGGGTCACCTTTCTATGTCGGAAGTGGAGCCGGGCGGTGACAAACAAGAGCAAAAACACCCCTTTGCCTTGTGTTTAAGCTAGCAGCGCAAGGACAGGGAGGGTGCATTTGGCAAGATTAGCGACACAGGGTGCAAATAGCATAAAATTAGTAAGAAAAAGTGCTTTTCCAATGCTTTGAGGCATACTCTAGTTGTATTAGAGATGCACTGAGCATCCAGGCATTTCTATCTTAGTATTGGCCCCACCAAAAGTGGTGATAACACATTCTGACCTATGGAACCAAACACCCAATCAGGATATGGAGTGGACCCCTTAATCCCCTTTCAATCTGAGGCAAATCATCTTTTCCTGAGTCAACTGAGAACTGACATATCCAGGGCAGAGCCTATGAATTTATCTATGTTTTTCCATGAATTCTTAGCTGTCCTAGTGGTATGCACCCTAGGGGGCCGGGCACCTCTTTTTGAGAGGTCCTGGGTTCAATTCCCGGTCAGCCTAGCTAAGTAGGAAGATCCCATGTGACATGGCAGTGACCTCATCGCCACATGCCCTGCCACCTCGGCACATATGGGACCCAAAACAAAGAGTTCACATCTCCTGAGATGGCACTATGGAGATAGAGTGACCATGGGGCAGTTTTCAAACTCGTTTCCAAAACATTTCAGCTATCTTTGTGAATATGCAATCCGATTTGACCTGAGTTGCAGTTTCTGTGAATATCCTTTCATCTTTCACCGTTTACACTGCAGCCCTTCATGCTTTGATCCTGATTCTCTTCTACTTGCATACCTCTGGCTTGGGCTATCCTGGATTGATTGTATTTCAGCAAACAAAAGCTTTTCATCTTTAAAAACAAGCAGCAGGAAACCCTACACCAGCAGCAAGCAG
This sequence comes from Eutreptiella sp. 'Long Island Sound 2002', assembly GCA_964036045.1. Classification (NCBI taxonomy): domain Eukaryota; phylum Euglenozoa; class Euglenophyceae; order Eutreptiales; family Eutreptiaceae; genus Eutreptiella; species Eutreptiella sp. 'Long Island Sound 2002'. The sequence goes on along the minus strand of OZ038388.1, from coordinate 50,505,345 downwards.
CAGGAGAGGCACAAACACAGTGTTGAGATCGCTATAAACTTTTCTGGTAGCCAGAGGCAGACTGTCTCTGCGTACCGGCAGCAACCCCGTGCCGTACATCCAGTGCGCCGAGTACAGTCATATATAAGCAGAAGGGCGAACGAAGATGGACACAAAGAAGGAGGACACCGACGTGAACTCAGCGCCTGAGGCACCAGCAAGGCCAGCACCTGGTGAACCTGGACCTGGACCTAGCGCTGTACCTTCAGAGCCCTTACATGGGCCAGTTGACGTGGCTGAGGACTCGTTGGATGGACTCCAGTCGGCCTTCAGGGCCCTCTCAGTCGAGGAGGTGGTCACCCAGCCTGTGAAGAGGAAGAGAGAGAGCGAGAAGGATGCTGGAGACGAAGCAGACGAAGGAGAGGACCGAGGGCAAGACCTGACGAATGACCCTACCTTCGAAGGCGCACCAAGCGCTTCTGGCCTCCACGCATCACCCTCTCCTATAACCACCACACTCCCAATTCCAGACCCAGCCGCTACAACATCCACACCCATAACCAACCCGCCTATGGCAGAGGGCACAGGCTTTACTGGTATGCCTACCTACCCTGCCTATGGTTTGGGCCCACCTACAGCTGCGTTTCCTGAGGCAACTACTGCCAGTGAGCCGGTGGCTTCCAGTGCTGCGCCGCGATGGTATGTGGCTGACTATCACCATCCTCTACCCGCTACGGCAGCCTATGTGGATGTTCCCGGGTATGCAACCTTGAGTGGGTTGAGGAGAGGACCTCAGTCTCTTGGAGGCAGGAGTAGAGGATCGGGGAGATTCTCCAACAGGTCCCTGACGCGGTCGGAGATCAACGAGGTGCTCTGAGGAGCCACCCCTAAAATCGTGGGCGACCTCACTCAAGAGATTCGAGAGAAACTGGAGCCCCTGATGATACCGCCCCAAGCGTCACCTACCACGGTGGGAGTGTCACCCCATCGAGTACAGGCCAACCACCTGGTGGCAGGGCTGACAAACACCCTGGGGATCCTGAGGAGCCGACCGATGCTGACCCCTGCAGCGATACCGAGAAGGCCTTTCGTACCGAGAACGGCCCAGCCGCCCTACAGCCACGTGACGAACTCTACAAGAGCCGAGCTGGACCGGCTGGGGCTGACAGCCTTGACGGCAATGGTGGACGTGGAGCCTTATGGCTCTAGTGATCTAGGCGGAGACCCCTCCGATGATGAGCCGCCGTCTATGACTTCTGCTTCGCCCTCGGAGGACGATGACCCGGAGGACCCCGAGAACCCAAGTGGGAAGAAGAAGAAGAAGAAGAGGAAGACCCGACGCCCTGAAGGACGCCGAGCTCAGGAGGCGAAGGTCATTGCCACCTCCAAGATTGTGGTGAACCTGCCTGAGTTCACAGGCAAGGACCTCAGCAAGTTCGCTGAGAATTTTGGCCGGTTTCTCTGATTGACCGGCCAAACCCACGCTAGTGGACGGGTCAAGTGCGATCTGCTCCTGCAGTGCTGCAAGACCAAGTACCTGGAGAAGCAGGTCAGGCAGATCGTGACTAACTCCGCCACCTTTGCCGATGTGTTGGTTGCCTTGGAGAGGCAGTACCCGACCTACGAAACCTACCTGTCCATCAGGGCCGAGATCCAGAACCTGCCCGTGCTGCCCAACAACCCCAAACCTGGCAGGGTTGGCTGACCTGGATCACTGGGCTGGACCATTGACGCCCGGTTCCTACAGCAGCGAGGACCTGCTCTTCTGGTTGGTGGCTAAGCTCCCTCGGGAAGTGTGGGACGAGTGCCGTTCGACGGCAGAGCGCAAGGCTAGATCACTTCGCTACGAGGATCTATGTGTGCTACTCCTGGAGCTGGCGCTGGAGAAAGAAAGCGACCAGCACTTGAACACCTACCGTCCAGGAGGTGGAGGTTCTGGAGGCCATGGCAAAGGGTACCAAGGGTCCAGACCTGGGCAGGGGACTACCCCCAAACACGCACACGCCCGTATCATGGAGAACGTCAAGGAGCTCTTCTGGTGTGATGCCAGAGACGAGCAGGGCCACCTGCAGCACGCCCCTGACTGCAAGCAGCGAGACTGCTTCGTAGTCCAAGGGAAGCAGCAGGAGAAGAACACCGGGCCAAGACGAAGCTGCCGGATCATTACAGGTGCACCATCACGTGTGCCTTCTGTGGGAAGCGGAAGCACTACGAGGATGAGTGCTACCATAAGCAACGCCTATCGGCGAAGCTTAAGGGTGAAGATCCTGGCAAAGGCTCAGGCAAAGGTGGAGGCAAAGGCAAAGGCAACGACTCCGGCAAGGGCAAGTCGAAAGGACGTGGACAAGGGCAAGACAAGAGTCAAGGTGGACGAGGAGGAGGCGCTAACCGCCAGCCAGTCAAGGACAACAAGAACACGGACAAGAACGGAGGCAATCCCAACCCTAATCCAGGGCAGAACTCCGAGCCCTCTGGAGGGCAGTCTGGTCCTACCACACGCTCACAGACGCAGGCCCAGAAAGAACAAGGGGCTAAGCGGGAGCACGAAGGTGGTGATGACGGCAACGCTAAGAAGAGAAGCCGTTTCATGAGGATGGCCCGCAAATTGCGGAACAAGGGGTTCGAGGTGACCTGTCCCGCGGAGTTCTGACGGGGACGCTCCGGTGGCACCCAAGACCTGGTGTTTTGGGTACGTATCCGACTAGGGGGACGTGAATACCTGGGGGTATTTGATACTGGGGCCACCATATCTATAGTGGCCAAGAAAATTTTACCTTGTGGGAGCCTGAAGAACACCATGACCACCGCGGCTATACGAATGGGGGATGGACATGAGTAAGAAAAAGTCACTGCCATGTCTTTCTTGGAGGACTTGATCCAGGCCAAGCCCCCCTTAAAACCCTTTTGTTGATGCTAAGACAAACCTAAGTATTTTTATCTCTTTTTGGATGCCTAAAGTACACTTTCTCAAAGTAACTAGGGTTGTGACCCTAGCCCCCCATGAAGTTCACCCCTACCACTCAACTGAGCGGAGGTACCTTCCTTCATGGAGGATATACCGAAATAGAACAGGCATTTCATGCCTTAGGCCTTGGAGGTTAAGCCTAGTGGTCTCCCACCCCAAGACCCCTATACTCAATTGTTTCTACCACTTATTGTGGTCCTACTTTGTAACTGTTTCTGAATTCAGTTGCTTGGCCAAGTCATTTTCTGTGTGGTCCTGACATCTATGCCCCACATTCCTAACCAGCACCATTACACCCAAAAGAGTGCACATGAAGTGCCTAATGCTATCTCTGAGGCAAGAGTCAGACCAATTTTCATATAAAATCTTTTGTATTATCCATTTGTGATTGAATCTTTGTGTATAAACCTGCTTTGTCTATCTGCAGCCCTTCTGTGTTACACTGGATTCCAAAACCAATCATTGATTCGATCCACAACCTGTTCTTGCTCTACTTGCTGCTTTGGTTTGGGTTTTCAACTACAAAACCTGCAGGATTTCACCAAAATATCTAGGGCATAAATCAAGGACATCTTTCCGGTAGCAGAGGCAGTCCCTTGTGACCTTTTGAACCGACCCTGAGAAGAAGTGCAGCACACAAAGCTCAACAACAAGTTCATCATGTCCACGCCAAGCGTCAGGACCTGGCCCATCAGAACTGTCCAAGTGCAAATGGGCAGCATGGCCCACCCAATGAGTGAACCACCTTACCGAGCTCCACAACATCACAGTGGCGCATCTGCATCCCAAGGAGATCCAGAACGCAGAAGGGCGGAAGAAAATAAAGGCCTTACCACCGAGGCCTTAGCGGCCCACGGTGGAGACAGCTTCAGTCATCTCCACAGATGTGTAGCAGCCTCAGTATCCAGATCCAACTGTCCGGCTTCATCCTCAACAGCGATTGAAGGCCCTGAGGAGTATGAGGAACTGAGGAAGAAAATGGATGAGTACATCCTGCATGAGGAGTACTACAAATCCATTCGTGGAGAAGATGGAGAGGAGCCATTGGCAGTACATGGATCCAGACCACGTACAGACCTAGGGTCCTACGCGCACTATGGCCCGCCGTCCGACAGAGCCGAGACTGCATCCCTGCCAAGACGACCAAGACCAGAGTATCCAAGAGCATGTTGTCCAACCCCAAGGGCTCCCGAAGTGGGCCCGACTCGAGTTGAGGAACAACATCATCCAAGGCCAACCTACGGTGCCCTGGATCATACGGCCGAGCTGTTGGCCAAACTCCTGTCTGGATCAGAAGATCCAGATGTGACGGCCCTATCAGAGGCCATTAAGGCTAAGTTGGGTATTGCAGAACCCTTACCCAAGCCAGAGTTGCCCTCTCTCTCTCCAGGACTGAGTACCCTGGCCGAAGATCTTAAGAGATCAAGGGTCTCAAGGCTGTTGCCTAAGGTCACCTGCCCCAGCCCCTTTCACCCATGTGCCAGGACTGTGCCCATGGCAGAACTACAGGACGTGCCTGTCACAGAGATTGAGAAAAGAGGGCTGTCAGCCCTGGCACCTCTTGCCGGCGTGTCGCCTTCAGGCCGAACTCCGGGGGGTGGGAAGACGGGCAGACCTATTGCCCAGGCGAACATTCAGCTGGAACTGCCGGAGTTCGACCCCAAAAATCTGCCCAAATGGGCAGAAGAATTTGCAGAGTTCCTTTTGTTGACTGGCCAATCCAATGTGGATGTGGCCACCAAATGCTCACTGCTGAAACGCTCATGCAAAAAGAAATTTTTGCAAAAACAGGTGAAACAGATTGTGAAAACCTGTTCTACCTGGGCAGAGGTACTCCTGAGGTTGGAGAAAACATTCCCAGTCTATGAGACTGACCTCAGCGTACGCACACAGATCGAGGAGCTACCTATGCTCCCTGAGTTTCCATCCGCTGCGCGAATTTCTGAATATGTGTGCGACTTGGAGTACTTGTTTTCGAGGATGAACGTGGGCTCCTACGGAGCCACTGAGCCCCACCTGTGGCTCATGAGTAAGATCCCCCAGCGTACGTGGGATGATTGCCGCTCAACCTCTGAGAGGAAGAGCAGGACCCACTCATACGATGAACTGGTGGACCTCTTGATTGAGCTAGCTCTTGAGAGAGAGAATGACTCCCACATGGAGAAATTCCTCAAGAAGCATTTGGGTCGAGGTGGTACCCCTACCCCCGAACGTGGCGAAGGGAAAGGGCATAAAAATCCCACTAACACCAACCAGGGAGGTGGTAAAGGGAGGGGTAACCTACGTGCCATGAATGAGGTTAAACCTAATGCAGGTACACCCCCCCTGTTCTACTGCAAACCTGTCAATGACAAGGGGGGGCCTTGTCATGCCTCCGACTGCGATCTACGCAGTGGCTGTATGCTGCAGATGAAACGTCAGCAGCATACCAAAGATGGGAAACCTGTGACCCATCAGGACCATTTCAGGTGTACCATCACCTGTGGTTACTGTGGCAAACGTCGTCACTACGAGGACGAATGCCACATCAAGAAACGCGAGAGTGACAAACTCAAGCGTCAGGAGGCGGAACGCCAGAAGACCCAAACGCCCGCCAGAAATCCCCCGAATGGGGATAAAGGTGGTAAAGGAGGTGGCAAGGGGGGTGGCAAAAATGGACCCCCTAACCCCCAGAGGCGCTCATCAGCGCCCGTTGCTACACCCACTCCTGCTGCTACACCCGCTCCTGCCGCAGGTGACCCCAAGAAGCGCCCCCAAGGGGATAACGCTACCCCTGAGGGGAATAATTCCAAGAAGAGCCGCTTGGCCTGGATGGCCAAGTCCCTCATTGCCGCAGGGGTGGATGTCAAGTTCCCTGATGAGGAGTAGGGGGGCGGCTCCGAAGAGGAGGACTTGGTTTTCTGGATCCTCGTGAAAATCGGGGATCAGGTTTTTCGAGCGGTGCTTGATACCGGTGCAACACTTTCCATAGTGGCCCGGCGCCTGCTAAAGACTTTCAAGAAAACTAAGACCGTAGCCATAAGAGTAGGGGATGGGCGTACCATGCATTCCTTGGGGGGGGTCGATGTGACTATATGTCTGGGCGACGAAACCGTGACCCAACACTGCAGAGTGCTGGACACCGACGCCTTTGACATCGTCATTGGCACCGACTTCCTACGAAGAAACCCCCAGGTAAAAATGCTGTCCCTCCAGCGCCCCTATTCTTTGCACTGCGACTTTGGCAGTGGGCTATTCTTTGTTCCTTTGGAGCTGTCAGGACGAAAAGAGTCTGGGCTGCGCTACGCATCCACGACTAACTATCGTACTGAAAACTACCAATTGGCCCGTCACGTTCTTGAAAATGGACTGTCGGCCCTTCAGGTAAACCTGGATGAGATCCAGGTGGAATTGCTTGCGAGCCAACAACAGCACATCATGCAGTTGTACTGCTCGAAACAACTGAACAATGCTTTCCGTTTCTTCTGGAAAGCAATGGGCCTAGCGTATGCTAACCCTCCCTTCTCCCTGCTCCCGAAGGTCCTAACCAAAATCGCTTATGAGGGAGGAAGGGCTGTTATGTGCACCCCTGACTGGGGCTGCTCTGGTGAACATGCTTACTGGCGCCGTATGCTAGATCGAATGACCGTGGGAAGAGTGCAACTCACCGACGGCCCCATCTATGTGCCTGAGGACTCAGACACAGCTATGCAGGCCGCTGAGTGGGCCAGTTTCCTGTCCATCGTCGATGGATCTCTCAATCCTGTACCCCTGTGTGACCTAGACCAGGTGCTACTGAAAGAGGTCATGGCCGAAAATCGTGGCCTGACCCTTTATGATCTCAAACATCGATCTCCTGAGCACCTATCTACCACACTTACAGGGTGTGAGTCTCCCGATGACTATCTGGAACCTGCAGCTGTAAAAGAGGATGCTGACGACCAACTGTCTGAGATCGCCAGCACTATTTCTTCTGTTGATCCCAGCTGTGTTGACCTAAAACATAGTGCCTTCCTAGCCCAGCTGTTGCTAGAGGAGGTAGATCTAGAGTCACCCTCTGAACCCGCTTCCCCTGTTGGGAAGCCAGTGCTACACATGCAGCCTATGCACACAGGTGAACCCGTGGCCCGGAGTGCTGATGCTCTGGCGCGGCCTGCTGCTAATAACATGCCATTGTCTGAGCATGACACTCAGGAACTCCGGCGGCTGTTGTACCTGAAGGCCGAAGGTATTGAGCGCCAAGAGCGGCTGCAATACCTCAGACAGACCTGGAAATCCTCCATCTGGTCTGAGGAGGACGATGAGTCCTATACGCTGCCTGATCCTGAGATACCTCTAGTGTATTCTCTGCACTATGGGCAGCAATGTCCCCCTGAGTGGGACGATGGTTCTGTGCCGGCCGAAACTGCTGATCGGCAGAAAAAGAAAGAACATGGAAAAAGCAACCTCCATGCTGAGGAGGATTTCCTTCAGAAACTCGAGAGTCTTAACCTTGACGCCCGCCTGAAGAAACTGCTTATAACCTATGAGGAGGTGTTCGGCGCCTTGCTGCCTCCCCTTTCTTGTAAAAAACTGGTCCAGATGGACCTGAAATTGAAACCAGAATTTGAAAAGACGCGAGTGAGGCGTCGTCCCTATCCCGCTCCACAGGGGCAGGTTGAAGAAATCGAGCGCCAGATCCAGGAATGCATTGATGCTGGCCTCGTTGAAGAGTATAAGCACGGGGACTATCCCCATCACTGCAGTCCCTGTTTCCTTGTTGCCAAACCAGGGTCGACTGCCCTACGTCTGGTTGTAGACTATGGTGAGGTCAACAAGAAAACCCAGAACCACTCAGGGAGTATTCCTAACATGGAAAACACCCTAGAGCGTATTGCCAAATGCAGGTACAAGACCAAAATGGACAAACGCTCTGGTTTCTGGCAGGTGGACCTAACCGCCGCAGCTCAAGAGCTGTTGGCCTTTATAACCCCTAAGGGTCGTGTCTTCAAGTGGAAGGTTATGCCTTTCGGGGTGGCTAATGCCCCAGCGCTCTTCCAGGAGCTTATGATCAAAATTTTGTACATACTGAGGCGCAGGCCTCTAGTACAAGAGTTGATCTCTCGTGGTGCAGAAATGGAGGCTCACATCGACGACGTGAGTTTGGGTACTAATACCAAAGAGGACCATGTCCTTCTCCTCCGTGAATTTGTCATTGTCTGTCAAGAAAACCATCTCCGAATCAAACTCGAAAAATGTGAGTTTATGAAAGAGGAGATGGAGTATTTGGGTTTCGACGTGGGGTATGGCTGGTGGCAACCAGCCGCGTCTAAGATGCAGCCCCTACAGGACATGCAGATTCGCGATGACCCTAAGAAGGGTCTACACGATGTGAGGAGTTTTGTGGGCGCCTGTAATTTCTATCGGCCTCACATCCACAATTTTACGTACTCTTCTGCACCCCTCACTGACCTAATCAAGAAAACTACTCCCTGGAGGTGGACCTCCAGAGAGGAAGAGTGTTTCCAGGAGTTGAAGAAGAAGATTGCCTCCTCCAACTGCCTGGGAGTACCCCGCCCTGAGGGCGAGATAGTCCTGATCACTGATGCCAGTGATGTAGGGGGGGGAGGTACGATCTACCAATGGCAGGAGCTTAACCCCGCTGAACTAACCCACTGCCATTATCGTACTACTGGACTGAACCGTGATGGTTCGTTGAAACATGACTATCCTACCAGTGAGTGGCGACTGGTGCCACTGGGACACTGGAATTGGAAATGGAACCAAGCACGTTCCAATTACAGCACCTATGACCAGGAACTCCTGGCCGGTATGTTGGTGCTATCGTCACAATCCCGACTTCTGGGGTCTAACCCTATTGTCTGGCTGTGTGACCAGGAGCCTGTGAAGTCTTTTCAGAAGGGCCCACCACCAGAGGAAGCAAAGCTAAAACGGTGGTGGACTTACCTGAGCCAGTTCAGGCTGACAGTGCATCATATCCCTGGGATAAAGAATGAACTGTCTGACTATATATCGCGCAACAACTTCGATGCGCTTATTGGTGAGAGCTCTGAGGCGCTCGCCAGAGAGGCTTTCCAGCGTATGGATGTCCAGCTTGACCTGTCCATGCGCACTGCTGGAATCCTGGAGGGTTGGAGTCTAACCGACTATCAGTCAGAGTATGAAGAAATTCTCAAAACCCTCAGCATTGGTCTCGAACCCCGTGTCATTGACGGGGACCAGTGGTATAAAAATAATCAGTACCTCTTCTACGAGGACCGAATTGTGGTGCCTGAGGCACGACTGGATGGGTGCCTACAGTGGTCCCATCTCAGTTCTGGTCACACTGGCGCTAATCGCTCAGTGGACTTCTTCCGTGAGTGTTTCTACTCTAGTCTAACCCTGACTGAACTGAGGTCGCGTATGCAGACCATTGTGGATGCTTGTGGCTGTCATGCCAGCAAGCAGAGCGACAGTAGGGATATGGGGCCTGATCTCCAGCTTACCCATACCCTATTGTGCTAACTCTCTTCTCTACGTGGATTTCATCCACGGCCTACCACGCTTTGGCGGCTATGATAGTTGCCTTGTGGTCACCTGTGGTCTATCTCGCTTCACCCGTGTGTTCCCTTGCAATAAGAAAATCACAGGTGAGCAGACTGTGAAAATGGTGGTCGAACAATGGTTCGAACCCTATGGTGCACCTAAGCAGGTGCACTCTGATGAGGATGTACGCATCCGCAGTGACACTGGGTGGTACAAACGAGTGCTAAATGCCCTCAACGTGGAGGTAACCACAGGTGTGCCCTATACCCACACGTCTAACCCTCTCTGTGAGAGACAGAACCGTGTGGTGGAGCAAAACTTAAGAATCCTGATGAAACAGGAGCGCACCAAGGACTGGGTACGCCTAGTGCCCTAGGCAGTGCTGACCATGAACTCACAGCGGAGCTCTTCTACGGGTTTCACCCCCCACGAACTGTTCCATGGAGGACGACCTGCTTGGTTCTTCAAAACCCCCTTTCCTGAGGACTTCAAGAGCCCTGTGGGAGATTGGCTGGAACACAAGCAGTCTCTGGCTAACCAGGCTGGTACTAACCTGAGACACATTCGTGACCGTGAACAGAGCCGACGGAACCGCCTACGGCGACCTGCCAGCTTCAAGGTTGGTGACCTCGTTTTGGTACACCATTCACGCCTACCCTCCTGGCCACGTAACTGCCTACAGGACCCTTACTTTGGACCCTATCGTATCATCAGGATAGATGGATCCAGGATCCATGTCAGGTGCAGTCCACGTCTAGGTGGTGAACTGCTGTGTGCACCTAAGCAGTTGAGGCACTATCACTCCCCTGACGACTTGTCTTGGGATGAGTGGCGCCTCAGCGACAGTGAGGTTGAGCGTATAGACCTAGAGAACGCTGCCAGTCCAGAGGAGGCAGATGAACTCAAAGAGATGACTGCCGATGAGATGGCAGTTGATGGTTACTACGTGGTTGCAGGTATTGCTCGCCACGAGTATAAACAGGGCTGGAAATTCCTAACCCTGTGGGATGGCTATGGGTTATCTGAGGCGACCTGGGAACCTATGTCAGCCTTCATACAACCAGATGGGAGTATCAACCCCATCTTCCGCACTTACCTCGTTGAGAACAACGAGGGGCAGCTCCTAACCCGTGCTGAGACTATGTCCCAGTGTAAGAAGCGAAACTAATTACCCTGTGTCAGTCTACTGACAGGTGCAGTGAGCACTCTTCTGCAGACGTGCCTGTGTATGGGTGTAAGAGCAGTTGTCACAGTTGCCCCGCATTGCATCGCAGGACAGGACCGTTAGCCCCCCGTGACAACCACTCCCTGGCCGAAGGCCATTGGTTTTTTCACAGACTACTGCTTACTGAGCACTGCACTGACCCTGTATGTGCCCTGCAGACCCATGCCTATGGTTTCCAGCGTGGGCCAGGTGGCAGCTTATCAGGATTGCAGCCACCCAGCGAGCCTATGCCTTGTTGACCATGTGTTGCATGGGAACTGCCCTGATGTAATGACCTTGGGGAGCCAATGAAGAACGGTGGCTTACTACACCAGGGGGGAATGACAAGCAAGGTGTTATGAGGCAAGGTGTGTCTTCCCTCCTTGGGGACAAGCGAGCCCACAGTTAGGACCCCTGACTGGTCCAGACCCATGGGGTTCTACCCTTCCTTACAGGGTTTACCATACCCCTATGTGTGCTACGTATGTCTGTGTGTGTCTCACTTCTCTCCCCAGCGTGGCTCCCGGAGACCGGGCTTCGCTGACGTCGGACCGAAGGTCCTAATCAGGTACTATTACCACTCCTATGGCGCCCAATTTCTGTGCTGGCGCCTATCCTTGGGGGAAGACAGCAAAAGCCCTACCTACTAGAGGGGAGGGGTGGCCAAGTGTGCTAAGGGCATACAAAACGCCCATTTTTGCTACAGGCCAAAAGCTAACGCACTCCCCTGCCCCCGAGGAAAAGCACGCGGGACAGGAGACACCACTACACTACACTCACTAACGCCAGCACCGGCCTTCGAAGGCAGGGTGAGCACTCATCACTTGCACTCAACTCCTGCAAGGCCTGCTGACCCTAACCCCTACACACGCTACTGGGTGCTGCTGTCGAAGATGTCTCGGGCCCTAATGACCCTCCTGTGAAGAAGACAAGAGAACACAGCGCTGCTAAGCAACTGTGGCCTAACAGGGGACGCCACAACGCGTTTCCCCTGCTAGGGCTTGGAGGGAAGGGGTGCTCTTGTTGTGTGCACAGCGCGGATGTCGATGAGGTCGAACTGCCCTCGCCACTCCTGGCTGAGGCACAGTCAATTGATTTGTGATCAGCGCCCCTGTTTTGCTGGGGCAGAAAAATGGGATAGCCGCCGAAGGCAGCTGCTGCGTGCACCAATCACCCTGAACCTCTCCCACCTGTATGACAGAGGCAAACTCAGGGGTGTTTGCGGCGGAGGAACCAAGCCACACTCCACGTATTATACGCTTCTCAGTGTGACCTATAATACACTGTCCGCAAACACGCTGATTTGTGATCAGCTCCCCTGTCAAGCAAGCAAGCGTTAAGAGACTCCTCAGGTTCTCTTAAAGAACGTACCGACGAGCCCCTGGGTAACCTAAACAAGGTTTACCGTGCGCAATTCGCGTGGCCTACCCTTTAATGCATCATGTGCACGCAGGGAAGGGAGGCAGACCAATTCCACACTGACTCAACCAGGAGGTGAGCTCCTCCTGGGCTAACCTACTTTACTCACCATGCGTCGTGTGAATGCCGAAGTAAAGCGAACACAAAACAAGCCTAAGTGTTTTAAGCAACCCTACTTTGTAATTTCTTTCTGAAGTAGTCTCCCTGCTTGCTATCTTCTTTTGAATATAAAAAAATTCTTTTCCGCGTAGATATCCTTTCCCCTTGCAATACACGGCGGTTGCAATACCCAACAATTTGTAGAAGATGTCCACAGAGTCCACTGTCCAATGTCCCAAATCTCGCCGAAGCAAGGCGAGTTCGTTAGATTCCCATTTATGCCTAAACAACATATGTACAACCACGGCAAGTAAAAACGATCATTGAGCAGCAAATATGCATTATAAAACGCTGCCAATCTCTATGAGCTTTTATATCATTCTCTGCGCGCGCGCTTCTACAGCTGCGCCCGCTCTGTGCGCTCCATTGAGCTGCATCAATGAATCTGTACAGTAAAGAAGCTAAGCTCACCAAGCTGACTGATTTTGACCTGCTGTGAATCTTTTACACTCCCCCCCCAAGCCCCAAAACACCGTTTTGGGCTGAGAGTATATCTATAAGAGTGAAGCAGCTGGTCAAAACACCAGCACCACAGATTTGAGTCATCCAGACTCACTGTGCCCATAGATAAACAACAGATAATATACATACCTCAACCTGTATCTCAGAATATCTCTGTGACCTTCTATATCTAGTCACTATGTACTGCACACCATGGCTGCCATACACACACAAACACCCCACACAACCCACCATGGTGGCCTCGCCGCACTGCAAGTCCCTGCAATACAACAAGGGACTGCATAGAGAATGAATACATAATTCAGCATACCAACTACCTCAGCGTCCAGGTCAAGGTGTTCGCCTTCGCCTGGCTTTTGGGGCTGGGGGACCAACCCACACCCTCGGGCACCCACTGGTCAATGGACCCTGCAACTGTAGCTATGGGGCGAGTAACCGTAAAATACAGTGTGGCGTGCTCTGGGGTGCCATCCGGCTATAGCCCATGCACCATCCCACCAACCGGTTTCCACACGACCCCCATAACCACTCAGCATACCCCAAAAGTGCTGGTGGTGGTTGCTTCATTTCCGGTTGGCCTCAGGAGATACCTCACCCCTTCGCCAATGGTGGTGTGTCGATAAACTGTGGCACACACACATCCCAAGGGCAAACAAACACCCTGGACTTCGTTTCGGGGGTAGAAGTTAACATGTGGGCAATGGAAATTCCCACGGGAAGGGATTGACGCACGGCCCAATTTGGCACTCCACTCACACACTCACACATATACCGGGTGTCACTGTCACCATAAAACCCCAGGTGCCAATGCCTTACACCACCTGGATACTAGAACAGGGGGACAGGGGTACACTAGGCCTTCCAAGAAAACAAGGAAATGTATGCAAAAACTGTCACTTCTAAAAGCTCACTGCATCCTTGGGACTCCAAAGGTGGTTTAAAGTGTTATCTTTAATGTGTGGGTCACTCTTTCACTTTTGTGATAACCCAAACATCCATAACTGTCTTTTCCCCGGAAACCTGTACACAATTGACTACCCACACAGAAAACATAAAAAACAAACTTGATTCAAAAAAACAAGGCAAGCCCATATATCAATATTCAAAAACTGACCAACTGATGTACTTTTTATCGCAAAAACTACTGACTGTACCAAAGTCATTTTCACATTCACATCAAATTTAGCCTACATTCCTGTGAACAGGGACGCAGGCACTACACACAAAATGGCGGGAACTTGGACAGTACTCTCAGTAACACAGCGTTAAATAAATTAAAAGCCATACAACAGCGGGGCCAACAGTGCATTTAGCAGCACTGCCCAAAAGCACATACGGAGACCAAGTGGCGTCCAAGAGGAACTTCGGTGCGACGAATTTAGCTTGGCGGCGTTGCAAAAGAACCTTGGCGCGACGAATTTAGCTTGGCGGCGTCCACGAGGAACTTTGGTGCGACGAATTTAGCTTGGCGGCGTCCACGAGGGACCTTGGCGCGACGAATTTAGCTTGGCGGCGTCCACGAGGAACTGTGGCGCGACGAGTTTAGCTTAGCGGCGTCCACGAGGAACTTTGGTGCGACGAATTTAGCTCAGCGGCATCCACGAGGAACCTTGGCGCGACGAATTTAGCTTGGCGGCGTCCACGAGGAACCTTGGCTCGACGAATTTAGCTTGGCGGTGTCCACGAGGAACTTTGGCGCGACGAATTTAGCTTGGCGGCGTCCACGAGGAACTTTGGTGCGACGAATTTAGCTCAGCGGCGTCCACGAGGAACCTTGGCGCGACGAATTTAGCTTGGCGGCGTCCACGAGGAACCTTGGCTCGACGAATTTAGCTTGGCGGTGTCCACGAGGAACTTTGGCGCGACGAATTTAGCTTGGCGGCGTCCACGAGGAACTTTGGTGCGACGAATTTAGCTCAGCGGCGTCCACGAGGAACCTTGGCGCGACGAATTTAGCTTGGCGGCGTCCACGAGGAACCTTGGCTCGACGAATTTAGCTTGGCGGTGTCCACGAGGAACCTTGGCGCGACCAATTTAGCTTGGCGGCGTCCACGAGGAACCTTGGCGCGACGAATTTAGCTTGGCGTTGTCCATGAGGAACTTTGGCGCGACGAATTTAGCTTGGCGGCGTCCACGAGGAACCTTGGCGCGACGAATTTAGCTTGGCGGCGTCCACGAGGAACCTTGGCGCGACGAATTTGGTCGAATGGCAATGGGTGCTCGCGCAGCTTGCAACGCAGGAGCCACGAAGGCCTGCACGCTGGTCTTCTCTGCAACCGCATAGGTCAGGAAGGCCACAACGCAGACAAAAACCATCGCCGCGCAGACCAACACTCGTGTGGGCCATGCCTGGCGGGCAACAACCGGTGTCTGTTCGAAAGACTGGTAAGTCGCCGACGGGACTTCCCCGGACGACAAATGGACACCGAACTCTCCGGCAACAGCAGGGACTCGGCCTTGGGACTTACTATCTACGCCTTTCAAATCTCCGACGATCATTCGGGTCTAACGAACTTGTAAATTCTTTCTGAAGTAGTCTCCCTGCTTGCTATCTTCTTTTGAATATAAAAAAATACTTTTCCGCGTAGATATCCTTTCCCCTTGCAATACACGGCGGTTGCAATACCCAACAATTTGTAAAAGATGTCCACAGAGTCCACTGTCCAATGTCCCAAATCTTGCCGAAGCAAGGCGAGTTCGTTAGATTCCCATTTATGCCTAAACAACATATGTACAAGCACGGCAAGTAAAAACGATCATTGAGCAGCAAATATGCATTATAAAACGCTGCCAATCTCTATGAGATTTTATATCATTCTCTGCGCGCGCGCTTCTACAGCTGCGCCCCCTCTGTGCGCTCCATTGAGCTGCATCAATGAATCTGTACAGTAAAGAAACTCAGCTCACCAAGCTGACTGATTTTGACCTGCTGCGGCCACACACGAACAAACACTTTCTTTACTTACCTGTGAAGAGAGAACAAGGGTGAATTGGGGTACAGGGAAAGCGTCACAGCGTGTGAATGCCTCGATTAGGCACATGCATCGCGAGCACAGCGCATATTCTAACCCTACGTGCGCGCTGCGCACTCCATCCGCATCGCATACCTTTCATTCCTGTTTTGACCTGTGCAGAGCAGGAGAGAGGAACACCCGACCCCCCAACGAACACAGCGTTGACAACCCTAACGTTTTGACGAAACAGCCAACACGAACGCAATGCGTGTGTGTGAGATGACACTGACATACCTGAGAGGTGGGTTGTTGACCTGCTCTGTGGTGTGGGTTGAATTTGACTACTTTTCTCTGAAATTTATAAACATTTTGATGCAACTGTGCAAAAATTTCCTTTAGAACTTTAAAAACTACGGCTCATACCTTCTTTTTCAAAAGCTGTATACGCTTGCGCAACCCTGTTTTTGAAGTCCGCATCCTTTGCGCTTGTCTGCGACTTTGAGTTATGTGTAAAAATGACGATTTCCCGCGTGGTTTCGTCAATTTTTAACGAGTTCACTTGCCAAATCGCAGCCCCTTCCGCTAAACCGCACGAATCAGTCCCTGTTGGTTACATTTTCTATTTTTTCCAGCTCCTGGAGATTTGTGTCCTCCATTGGGAGTATTGCTCTGCCCTGGCCCTTGGTCAGGACGTATACTAAGACGCTGTTTATACAGCGATAGCCGTCCGCATTAGAGCGTTCGACTGTACCCTAGTGGGCAAGCATGTGTGCTCTAGGGAGGGAGTCCTGGGTTCGAACCCCACTACCCCCAAACTTTTTCCAAAAGTTTTCGTCGCACGCCGGCGACTTTTGAGGAATGCCCCATCGAAGGGACATCATTCACGGTACATTACACTGTTTTTCAAGGGTACCTACAGTGTGATAGGCTTCTATGAACTAATGAGGCTGTTTTTGGTAAGTATAATGCATTTTCTGAGGTAATTTTGGGAATATTTGAGCCTTTTTCCTTGGTCCTACTAGCTTAGCTAACTAGTACTCCAAGGGGGAGTAAGAAAACGTCACTGCCATGTCTTTCTTGGAGGGCTTGATCTAGGCCAAGCCCCCCTTAAAACCCTTTTGTTGATGCTAAGACAAACCTAAGTGTTTTTATCTCTTTTTGGATGCCTAAAGTACACTTTCTCAAAGTAACTAGGGTTGTGACCCTAGCCCCCCATGAAGTTCACCCCTACCACTCAACTGAGCGGAGGTACCTTCCTTCATGGAGGATATACCGAAATAAAATAGGCATTTCATGCTTTAGGCCTTCGAGGTTAAGCCTAGTGGTCTCCCACCCCAAGACCCCTATACTCAATTGTTTCTACCACTTTTTGTGGTCCTACTTTGTAACTGTTTCTGAATTCAGTTGCTTGGTCAAGTCATTTTCTGTGTGGTCCTGACATCTATGCCCCACATTCCTAACCAGCACCATTACACCCAAAAGAGTGCACATGAAGTGCCTAATGCTATCTCTGAGGCAAGAGTCAGACCAATTTTCATATAAAATCTTTTGTATTATCCATTTGTGATTGAATCTTTGTGTATAAACCTGCTTTGTCTATCTGCAGCCCTTCTGTGTTACACTGGATTCCAAAACCAATCATTGATTCGATCCACATCCTGTTCTTGCTCTACTTGCTGCTTTGGTTTGGGTTTTCAACTACAAAACCTGCAGGATTTCATCAAAATATCTAGGGCATAAATCAAGGACATCTTTCTCATGGCAGTGACCTCATCGCCACATGCCCTGCCACCTCAGCACATATGGGACCCAAAACAAAGAGTGCACATCTCCTGAGATGGCACTATGGAGATTGAGTGACCATGGGGCAGTTTTCCAACTCTTTTTCCAAAACATATCAGCTATCTTTGTGAATATGCAATCCAATGTGACCTGAGTTGCAGTTTCTGTGAATATCCTTTCATCTTTCACTGTTTACACTGCAGCCTTTCATGCTTTGATCCTGATTCTCTTCTACTTGCATACCTCTGGCTTGGGCTATCCTGGATTGATTGTATTTCAGCAAACAAAAGCTTTTCATCTTCAAAAACAAGCAGCAGGAAACCCTACACGAGCAGCAAGCAGCAGGAGAGGCACAAACACAGTGTTGAAATCACTATAAAACTTTCTTTTTCTGCAGCCAAAAGAAGAGGAGATTTGGCAGCGCCTCACCGCTGTGTTGTCAAGCATCTTTGCATTTGTTGTGCACAGTGCACCACTTGTGCAGTAGATCTTGCACAACTTGAAGTGCACGCAACTACCCCCAGAGTACGACAAGAACTCAATGATCGAAAACTACACAAAAAGGATCAAAACGCATCGAAGGGCGCACAGGTTTGCCCCCCCCCGCTGAAATACCTTCCTCTTCAGTTTTTCACCGATCTTGTCAGTTATCTGGTCGAGGATGTACTGCACGTGCTTTCCGCCCTTGAACGTCCAAATGCTGTTGACGAAGCTGCAGTGCTGAAACTGTGACCATCATTGTCTTCGATTTCAAGGGTAGAGTAACGGCTTGGGACCAGTTCTTTACCCAGCAATCTGGTCATCCCGTTGTCAACCATTGGTCACCAACGACTTACAACTAATGGTGGACAAGCGTAATTTGGAACACGGCGAAAGCTTCTAATGATGGATGAGTGAGTTGGATGTACTACCACAAAGAAAAAGAGAACTACTCGACTCCGTAGTAAGGTATGACTTGCTATAGAATATCCCCAAAATGCTTATATTTCAACTACTCAATGGTTAGCAAAACCTACAAAACAAAGATTGGAAAATGGGCTCATAAAACTATGTAATTTTTGGGAGGGGTGCACACCAGCAAAAATTTATCTAAAACAATTTATGTGATTGTTTGCATAAAAATGTTTCAATTCAAAATACTCCTAGGGTCATACCCGCAAACACAACAAACAAAACTACGAGCAAGTAAAGGCGAAGCAAGGAAGATACAAAGGAAATCACCACATGTACGTCCGAGTCATTGTTGTCGATGTGGGGCCGCCGTGCCGTTGCCAAGGCCCCACCATTTCTGTTTCTCCACGGCGGCGGGTCGTGGTGGCCAAGGCATTCAAGATCCTTACGGCTCTACCCCCATGGACGGAACCGGGCTCACCACGGCTCCATGCTAAACAAAGCATGGGAGACGTGTGACACCAAATCCAATATCATGCTTGCATTACCTTTATCCTTGCCCGTAACTAAACAATAATAAACCATGCAATGGACATCACTACGTGTAACAACCCAAATCCAAACAACAGTAAACAAACAACACATGCTTGAATGGAATGAATGCATAACAATGCAATGAGTGTAATGAAAGTATGTGAATGCAACACATGGAAAGCGACAAAGCAAAATAGTGGTGCACCATCATGAATCTACGATTCCCACCTCGAAAGCGAACTAATCAATTGAAGAGGATAAATGTTCAATCAGAATCAAACCTAATGAATCCTTACATTCGCATGTTCGGGCGACGGCACCGCTGGCTGCAACACAGCCTAAACTAACCAATCACGATCTTTAAACAGCACCAATATGATTACGTGACAGAATTGAATTGATTGAAAGAATTGAATGACGCACCATCCGCACTGATCGCGGCTCGAAGACGACGCGATCTGTCTGGCACTGTACTGTCCTCTGTCGGGCACTGTACTGTCTAAATCTGCAACTCAATCAGCGGAACTGTAGCGACCTTGATAGAAATCTATTTTTTTCAACTCCCCCCCAGACTCTACACTGAAAGTGGGGATGTCTACAGGGGCGCTACACCACAGAATTCGACAGACTACCCTGACCAGACATAACAGACTGTACAGACAGCTGACTGAGGACTGACATATCATCACGCTCTGCCTTCATATCAGCGCACATCTTGTCAAAGGATGAGGCGGAGACGGGCCGGCACTTGCAGTCAACCTGCCATGTGATGGGAGCGTACAGAGAGCAAACTGTGTTACTTTTGGATGCGCCAGTGGTGAATCCTGAGTAGAGGGCCATGTCTGAGCCCTGTCCGCGAGTGGCATCAACCATCCTTCCGCGGACGAGGTTGGAAACATGGGCCTGCACACCAATTCTTTCGTAGGTTGTATTCCCAACCGCTGCCCAGTTGCAGAACACGCTATCTGCAAAGAAGTCTGGTACCACCAGCTGGCGGCTCGGAAACCAACTTGCTCCAATACCCTGCGAAACATGTTTTTTTTTTTTTGAAGCGAGAACACATGTGCAACCTGTACCATTTTTCATGTGTTCACTGGGGCTGCATCTTGTCCTTCTAGGTCTGCACTGAAAAAAAACTGACGTCAGGCACCAGGCAACAGACAACAGACGTCAGACAACAGGCAGACGTCAGGCAACAGACAACAGACGTCAGACAACAGGCAGACGTCAGGCAACAGACAACAGACGTCAGACAACAGGCAGGGGTCAGGCAACAGACAACAGACGTCAGTTCTGCCAGTTGTACGCCGTGGTGCCACAGCCCAGGCCAGCCTCCAACCCCGGGGGAGACCCAGTGTCATCGCCTCGCCCTGGGGCGCCCTCATGGGCTGTGGGCGTACAGACACCCTCCAGCCAGGTCGGGGGTCTGGACACTGGTGGCACACCAGGGGGGTGTCGCCAGGGCTGTTACCGCAGTGGTGAACTTCGAGTCAGTTGAGTCATAGGACGTGCACTGATAACCCATCTGCTCTGAGGAAACTGTAGTACTGGGTCCGCTTCCAGTTTAGTCATACTGGCCCGCTGAATAGTGCTCAGTTCCAAGGTGCCAGCTGACGTTGACTGGACACAGCTTACGCAGCACAATACCGCGTGCGGACAGTGACATGACTACAATGTTGTATGTCAGAGGATCAGGAAAAATCAAACCGAACCAGTCTGCAATTGTAATGCTGTGCTGAGCAGCAACAACTCTTCACAGGCATGACCTGGCCCCTCAGTCCCACTACATCTGCCTCACAAACATGTTGTCATGCATTCTTGACCACAAAGACCTGCGCAGGAAATTGACAGTCAGACGAGGGGCCCTGTGCAGAGACAAGGCCGTGCTTGCGCAAAGAGGGGGACTCTGCAGGGCCTACAAACCAATTCAGATACAGAACCAATTCTGAGAACGTCAGCTGACACTTTTGTTTGGCGATCCGCGGTCCGCCAGCTCCGGGCACTTCGGAGCTAGTCTGGGCGCCACGGTTAGTCCAGGATTGCTCCCAGGAGGGCTGGGTACACTCGGCGGACCTGACAACAGACGGAAGGCGGGGGGTATAGACAGGAGCATCCGGCACGAGAACTTTGCTGTCAAGTCCACCGACTTCTACCGACATAGGGTTATGCACTGCACGCATATGAGAAACATCTGTCAAGTATATACCCCAGGGGGGGGTACGCACTTGTCAAAACACTTCAAAAGTGGGGCTAAGACAGGCAAAGACTTCTGAAACACCGAGGAAGGTGATCGCATTGACAAACACTGCCACCGCTGCCAAACTGGTCTCACAGAAAATAATGGTCCCTTACTCTACACCCTCGAGATGGTTGACAGCCCAATCAGTCCACGTTGGCCTCCCCGAGGCACCAGCAGCAACCCGGCTCCATGCGTACCTCACAACTGACCGTTGGCTTACGATACTCTCTGTATGCTCACCCTGCACTGCTTTTAGCAGCGCACTGTCGCACAGCCATCAGGGAGTCCAGACCTTGGGCAGTATCCCGAAAAGAAAAATTGGACACACAAAGGTCCCACAAACTGAACACTGCAGGACGGATGATGGTAACCTCAGACGATGCCTCAGACACGACAGCTGAAGACAGAGGTTCCATGAAAGCAAATTCCGGGAATTCCCAAGACACTCTCAACGGGAACCTACACCCGGATGAAAACAGACTCTATTGACGACCCACTGGTGACTGTCTGGCACTAAAGTGCAGGGGATGGCCTTTACAGACCCTCAGTTTACAAACCAAGTACGACCGTACCTCTTCAGTACACTGCAGATTAACTTACAAGTCACTACTGCAGATCATCCGCAGAAGGTTGGCTAGGGGCAGGTGGGTTCTGCTGACTTGCCTGGAGACCGTTGGCGGAATACATGACCTGCAGAGTCATACCCCCCGAGGTGCAGTGGTCGCGACTCCACGCACATGTTCGGTAAAGGGGTTGTTTTCTCCCTATAGGTCCCCCAGGTCAGTACGTCCCTTCCTGCTGTTGCCCTAGCCCATCCCTATCATTCTCCTAGACAGGAAATCAGCTACAAAGCCACTGAGTGCGGCAAACTTACCTCTATGTTTACACATACACTCTACCTCAAATTCACTACAAGCTGCTACTCAGTCCGGCTGCTACTCAGTCATGCTCTCACAGCGCTATAACCAGACTACCTGCAGTAGGCTGTCTTGCAGGCCTAAGGGTTTATCTGTCTGGCTGACTAAGGCTAAGCTATAGCAATACAGTAAAGTCATCTATGCTCACTAGAGTCCAGAGGTTACTCACCTAAAGGCGGTTTCTGTGACACTCAGGGTTACTCGTACAATACTCCTGTAATAATACACAGTACAGCACCCGCGGCCACAACATTGATGTTGCTTTACACACGGGTTTCCTGTACTGGCGTTACAGCCAATATACTCAAGTACATAGTAGGCTGTCTTCACTCACCTAGTGGTCTCCCAAGTTGGCAACCCAGGCATCTGTAACATAGGTGGTGCTTTAGTATGGCCTATGGGATATCCCATATAAGCTCACACCGTACGGGTACTAGTCCACCCAGGGTCACAGAGACTCAGTCTGCGGGTACTCACCGGGGTATCATGTACTTCAGCTACACGAAGTAGTCAGTCGCAATTGCAATTGCAGAGTAGTGGCGACAGTGCTCCCCTCTGGGGCCTGTCTCAGTGTCAGGTACACTACGCCTGGGCCTTCAAACTGGCTTCCAGGGTGCTACCAAAAAAATGCCTCGTGGGCTAACTAGGGAAGGTCATATCACAGCAGCCACAGGGCAGAATCATACACAGCTCCTTCAATGGTAACAGCAGACTCACTCATACACATCAGAACTGCTATACCACCCATCTGCCCATTGTACCGACAGTACCACTACAGGGTCTAGAACAGAGTGATTCAGAAAAGCAGGCAACACAGCAATTCCTGTAACCCACAGATAAACAAACGTTTCCCAACACGAAACCAATCTACCCCATATAGCGGGGGTGTCGCCAGGGCTTCCCACTCCTGACGGAGGGCCAACCTGCCCATGGTTGGGGAAAAAATAGATATACGGAGAGTGACACAGAGGAGAGAAAAAACAGTCGTCACTACATCCCGTAAGACCTTTAGCCCTGCGGCACAAGGACGGGCCTGAGGTCACACCAAACCAGCCAATCACCCACAGCTAGGCTTAAGGGGGACAACAAAGAAGGTATCTTCTGCATGAAACATCAACGCAACGAGCCAAGAAAACTGAGAGGCCTCCTCCAATCAACACCTGTTTAGGATTAGAAATAATTGTCTCTTCCCCAATGCCATAGCTGGGCCCTACAGACGGAAAACAATACACGGAAGAACGTCACACTGGGGTGCGGCAGCATCAGACTACAGACTACAGACTTTCGACTCCTAGAGCTCAGACCGTCCTAAGGTGCCACTGAGTTACATTAGTGCCACAGCGACTGACACTCCAGGTGAACACGCAGTACATCACAGTAGGACTAACCGTGTAGCTACTGTTACATTTCTGAATAGCTTCAGTAGACCCGGCTATGACCGTAATCCTCGGAGAGACTAGGGGTATTACCATCAACCCAAAGTTCATCTCTCGCATACGAACTAGTAAACTCAGTCACCTGTAGGGTATCACTGACCTCTGGACTTCTATTACAGTCAACTGTCATACTACCTGCATCACACTAGGCAGTTACCAGCTATCCTCGTATCAGACGAAGGTACAGACAGTAAACCAAATCTCTGGCTTCTTCCGGACTCAGGTACGGGGAAGGGTCGTCGTTCCTTCAGCCCTTGCCACAGACTGCCTTACCCTGAGGGCATGACCATCCTCAGGGTCACGAATGATTAATACATAACTAGGTACTCCCTCACATTACACGCAGACACAGGCGAGAACGACACTGATTTTTGTGCCAACGACAGGGAAGTAAGCTGGTACAAAACACTATACATGAAACTAAAATTGAAAATTCATACCACTTCCATACCACTGCACGAAAGGCAACGACGTCTCCATGCACTGACACCGTGGAGAACGCCGCAGCGAACTCGCCACTGGCATTCCAGCCAGCAAGGTGTCAGGCAGAGAGAACGAGGTCGCGCGGTCCTGGGTTGGCCAGCTGACTCGGATACGGCGGTCGCTCAGACTGGCTCTCGGTCACTGCCACCACGGATATAACTGCCTGTCACCGGTTGGCGCCAGATAACAGGGCCATAAAGCAAACAGGCCAAATGCCCATTGAGATGCAGATGGCTGTATGACATGGGTCAACTATGGGTTACTGTGGCGTATCGCCTGGTGCTGCAACCGGAACGACGGATCAGGTCAACGACAAACAATCAACCACAACCAAGACACAGACAGGCAGACCGACTGAAAGACTGGCTGATTGCAGAAAGGCAGAAAAATGGGAGACACCTATCCAACAAGAAGCACTCGCTGACTTGCAACTAAACTAACAGGCTCAAAACAACACTACACAATCACAGCGAAATCTCCCCCCCACAGGGGAAGCCAATGTCTTGCGGGGGTGTTTGCTCTGGGTACCTCTCGTGACGCAGAACACGCGCGCACAGGTACTCACGCACACACACACCCTGGCTGGCATACGTAGACACAAGCAAACAATTGCCAGCACAGTGAGACCGACACCATCAGAGTGTCGCCTCAAACATCCCCCTGGCCTCAAATCGGCAAGACCTGTATTTGCCACCTCAGGGCTGATAACGGGGTATCAATGTAACTGCATCGCACTCACAGCAGTACACGAGCAATAAATCTGTTCACCTATACACCTCCTATACAACCGCGCATCAGCACACCACGGACATGACACGGGGCACTCTGTATCCTACAGACTACCATCACCAGACAAACTAGCTGGGTACTGTTCGTCTCACTGTGTGTATTCACCTGAGTCATAGCCGCCGGTTACCTAAAATTCAGCTAGTAAATCTATATGTGTATCTCCGTCATAGTACGTTACATCACAAGGAGTTCTCATTTACATAGGGTACTGAAGCGGTACCCAGAACCCCATGGCCAGGTTACGGCATACAACCGGTCTCCGGTCCACTAACCCCATGCACGGCGTGTTCCGTGCCGTGAAGCCCCGCATCGGCAACCGATGCACCGCCAGCGGAGATTTGTGTATCAGAATATCAGGAATCAACAGGGTTTTATTTTCATATTGTTTCCGTCAATTTTTATGCTTCCGTTCCGATACTCACTGTTTTGACTGCTGGCGGTTGGTTCGCGACTTTACCGTAACCGCCAGTTTAACTGTTTATAATGGAAATTTTAACGCTATCCGCGACGAAGGCTCCAAAGTCGCCAGGAACTGCATGGATGCTTCCGCAATTTTCATAATTAATACTCGCAACCTTAATCCGAATTTTTCAGGATGTCGAAATCGGATTTTCGACTTCGACATCCCCGCACTTGATTTGACCTCTTTCGAGTGGACCTACGTGCCTCCGTATGCACGAATCAACTTCCCTTTTATCCTGCCCTCCGTTTGTCTTAAAGATATGGGCAAAACAAAGTTGATTCGTGAGGCCACTTGTGAAGGTCATATCTCATGTTGCTTGCGAGGAATTACGATAAGGAAACGCGGGATGTATTCACAATACTCCCGACGTAATTTAGGAAGCATAATATGCCCTGCGTCTCCACACGTGCGCGCTAGGGTAATGGATCATGGTCAATATGGTAGAGTTTGCGTTGTAACTCTTTGGCCATGACATTGCGTGCGTTAAGATAGCTTTCGAGTGTAGCGCGCAAGTGTTGATGTTGCATAGGAACTCTCCTTGAGTTCCTATGACCGATTGACACAAAGTTATGCCCTTGGAGGGGCATGACATATCGTGGTGGGAGCCACCTTTTTGGGCAATATTTGGTATGTGCCATGTGTTGTGTTGCGTGCCCATTTGGCGGGTCCATTGCTCCAAGACAAGCCCGCCAATGGACCGCATATTGTGCAAGCCCCTTCTCCATACTCCCTACGATCAATTGCAAGCCTAACCTTCGTGAAGGGAAGCTTGTGTGGTGAACCCGAAGCGATGCGTTGGGAGCAAAGGGTGTATTTTGCAATTTTCCATATTTTCATGTGCCCACTTGGGAAGTAGCGCTCGTAACCTTTCAAGGCGCCCCAAGTGGAGCACATATGTAGGATCGAAGGTCATTGGTGTCAAGTCATTGTGTTTAGAAGGATTAGTTGATTGCACGATCCAAGCCAAAGATATTATAATATAATTGTGTGCCTTTCGAAAGTGTTTGCAAGGCACTTTGGTTTGTCTTTGTGCCAATTTTGCCATTTTTGGCTCGTCATGATGTCAAGTGGCGAGCGTATATCTCAACGTTGCGTTCAATTGACATCATGACCCAAGTATGTTATGAGGGTACATACTTCGGTAGCCAACATATCTTGGACCCGGCGAATAACTCCTCTTAGGCTTGGCATACCGTGGCCGCCATGTTGGCGATTTGGGACTATCCCAAATCATGGGCTCACTTGGCGACCCTGCCATTCCCAATACCGGAGGAGTTGGGCGACGCCCCAAAGATATGTTGGACATATATGACTTGATACCAATCTTATGGCACACTCCGGTCCGAGTCGGGCATGTGCCTCATTTGCCCTAACCATGAGTGTGCGCAATCTTGGCCATTTTGAGCATTTTTCCACTTTTGCTGCCCGCCGTGCCCCATGTTCTAACCTTCGTGCACGCCGGACGCATGGACCAATGGACCACATATGACATGGGTGTTATGGGTGGTGGTCCCCATGGTCCACACACCACGTGGGCGAAGCGGAGCCGCCTTCGTTAAGGCGCTAGGCCAAATTGAGTATGGGCAATTTTGCCATTTTTGCATTTGTGGACCCAATTGGGATCGTCAGCACGCCAAGCAGCATGGAGATCTATGAGAGCCAAAGGCATGGGAGTCTCCGTTGGACTCCCGGTGGATCGCGTATGGAATGGCGGATCCGATCTTCAAGCCGGCGTGGAGATATACTATTGGGAGCACACCGAATTTTGGCTCATTTCAAGCAGCCAAAATGACCCAATTTTGGGACCCCAATTTCCCCCTTCCGTGTGGTCAATTGGCGGCCCCATTTCTCTAAGCCCATAGGGAGCCTGGACCTAAATCCAAGTTGTACACTCAGATATAAGTCCTAGGTCCTGCCTCCTACCCTGTGAGCCATTGGCCTTACCTTGGCCGGGCGAGCCACGCATGGGAATGACGCCAATTTTGGTGATTTTGGCATCATGACCCCACTTGACTCATCCGTGTTGCCCTGATGCCGCGACCTCAGAGGGAACCAGGTTGGGTGAGGGCTCCAGGGAGTTCGTACTCGAAGGGCATAGGGTCAGTTGCCTCGTCCCTACCTCTGGCGGGTCCGGACGAGGGGTCAATTTTGGAGTTTTTCAAGCTAATTTCAGTTTGGGCTGAAACAGCCCATTTTCAGCTACCAACTCCTGGGTGATAATGGCGGGGCCATATCTCCGGCTCAGAGTGGAGTTGGGACCTGCCGTTAAGGGAGCATAGGGAGCCACTGTCGGTTGGCCTTGGAGCCCATTGGTTCCCAGGAACTCGCCTGTGGCTGTGCGGGACACCTCTCCCATTGGCAGGGTTTCAGGGTCCGGACTGAGCAGGGCATGGGTTGTGTTTGAGCCCCCGCCCCCATCAGCCACTGAGAGGGTCGGACCTGGGATTGGGATATGAGTCGGGACTGAGTGTCTATTGTCCCTTGATGCCCTTACCCCAGTCCAGTCTTAACCCCATGTGTACATATCCTGATGTGTTGCTGTACATACTTTCGTTCCCTCTTTGCAGAGTGGCAAGGATTCTGAAACGCTTTGTCACATGACACAGGCGTATTGATGCCCTTGTGAGCGTAGTGCCTTGCCTGCCTGCTCACCTGTGCGTGTCACCGCAGCGTCCCGTGGCCGGCCCCCCACGGGAACGCGTCAAAAGCGTTTCACCGCCGCGGGGTTACCCAGCGCTCGCGTGCCACTCGGGGCCACCAACCCCGAGCAGCGCGTCGCAGCAGCGCGGCGCAGCTCGCAGCTCGCAGCGCAGCGCGGCGTCTCGCAGCGCAGCGCAGCAGCTCGCAGCGCCACTCAGCGACAGCGCCGAGTTCGTCACGGAGCCAGCAGCGCCGTCCAGAGCTTCGCCCTGACCGCGCAGCAGCCGTGAAAGAGGTGCACAGACCAGGACTCCTGCATCAGCCCCATCGGCCGACCCGGAGTCCCAACGGCCGACCAGCAAGGCCGCGTCAACCACCTCCACAACCACCGGCTGACCAGCACCAGCCGCACCTCCAATCCAGTGCTGCAGCACCCTCCCCAACAACCACAACCAGTTCGTTGAGGTGAACGAGTGCACATCAAGGACTTCAAGACCATCTGCGCCCCCGCTGCCATGGTGAATTGGCAGGAAGCGGGCAGGACGTGGCCGCGGCCCCACCCCCATGCAGCACACCTGCTGCGTGGGTTGGTTTGGGACCAGCATTATCGCCACAGCAACCCCCAGTGCGAAGGGGGCATGCCCAGGAGCTTCGAGCTCCGCACGGACATCGCCCCCGACCGCCTGCAGGCCGTGGAGGACTGGCTGCGGGCGGAGGGGTACGAGTACCGCCACCAGCAGAGGCGCTGGAGGGCGTGGACCCGGCCGGACAGGCCCGGTGAAGGGCTGCGCCCCGACGGGATCGAGGAGGACGAGGACCCCAACGCCTACCCGTCGGGCGCCTCGATCAACGTCTCCCTGTGGGACGTGATCGAGAGGAAGTTCCCGGAACCGGGGAACGAGCGCAGGCTGCAGGGCAGCAGCAGCGCGTCTCCGGGGACGGAGAAGCGGTCCGCCGGGGACAGGAAGAGGGACCGGAAGTGGCGGGAGTACCAGGAGTCCCTGGCTGCCGAAGCCGCCCAAGGCGCCAAGGGCGGAACCCCAGCCCCCAGTCCCCAACGGCCCAATGGTGGACACCACCCCGGCTCCACCACCCTTGGCGACTACATCCAAGTCGCCAAGCAGACCCAGGCCAAGCCCCGTTCGCTGCTCCTGAAGGCCCGGCAGGCCTCAGCAGGCCCCAGCAGCGACATCGAGTCGGCCCACCGCGGGAGGACGCCGGCCGACCAGGCCAGCTCCAGCAGCAGCGTCGCTCCCGAAAGGGACGTGGCGCGCGCCTGTGAGCGCGCCTGTGGGGTGCCCTGCAACCGTCGGGTTGCCCGGCAACGGGCCAAGCAGTACAGCGCTGCTGTGGAGGGCGCCGCCGGCATCGCCCAGGAGGAGGCTGCGCAGTGGGCGCATGGCATGGCCATCCACACCCAGACCGTGGCGGCCATCGCGGCTGGACTCACGGCCGTGGCCGCCCATAGTGCAGCAACTGCCCAGGTCAACGGTGAGTTGGCGGCAGTCGACGAGGAAGCCCGCCTGACGCAGGAGGCCATTGCCTGCAAGGAGGCCGAGGTGAAGGCGCTGGAAGAGGCGCTTGCCCAAGGGAGGGCAAAGAAGGAGGCGGAGGAAAGGGCCCACGCCGAAGCGACGGCTAAGGCCCAGGAGGACGCCGCCAAGAAGGAAGCCATCGAGGCCGCGCGACGGAAGGTCGCTGAGGAGAAGGCCAAGACGGAGGCGGAGCTGGCGGCGTTGGAGGCGCAGAAGGCGCAGCTGCTGCAGGCCCGGGAAGCCGAGGCGGCTCGTGCTCGGGAAGAGGCCGAAGCGCGAGCTGCCGCAGCCACCGCCGCCGCAATGGAGGAGGCAGAGGCCAAACTCCGCCACGAGACTCCCCCGGGAGGATCGCGGGTGGAGACCCTTCGAAGGCTTTTCGAAGGGGACGCCTCCTCCAGGATGAAGCTGGATGAGGCGGACACGGGCAGCAGTGGGAGCGGTAGCACCACCGCCCGTCGACGGAGGAAGGGCAAGGGGAAGACCCCCGAGAGGCCGCGGAGGCCAGCGGGTGGGCACCCCCACGACAGTGACCCCTTCTTCACCGCCAGTGACGGGGATGAACGAGGCCGTCGACATCGCCAAGTGGTTGCTTGGACGGGCGGAGGTGGCGGAGACGTCCCCATGGAAGGTGAGGATGAGGATCCCCCTCCTCCCTACCGGAGCTCCGAGTCCTCCGTGACCGAGACGCCCAGGTGGGGCGACATGGACGAGGATGACGACATGGAGTTCGGCATCACGGAGAGGCGCCCATCCTCGGACCCACCGAGGCGACCCGGCGGAGACCCACCGGGACCCCCTGGCGGAGGACCTTCAGGACCCCCTGGAGGACGCCCACCCAGTGGACCCCCTGGAGGCGGACCACCTGGCGGGGGAGGACCCCCTGGACCGGGCGGACCCGGCGGAGGCCCTCCTGGAGGACCCCCTGGGGACCCCGACGACCCACCAGGGAACGGCGACCCGGATGCCACCTGGTGGTGGATTGTCTACCTCCGCAGGAGAGTCCAGTTGCTCGAGCTGGAGGTAGACACGGGCAAGAGCGAGATGGCTCGCATCTCCACGGTCGCCGCGCGCGCGCAGAAGGACCTGGACATCGCCAGGGCCGAGACCAAGTCGCTGACCAACGTCGTCAGCGGTCTGCAGGAGAGGCTGGATGCGCTGGAAGCCCGTGGGAGAGTAGGCAGCGACCACCCACCCCTGGAGTCAGGCTCGTCGGACGACGGCTGGGGACCCGGACCAGGTCCAGGCAGACCCCACGCCCCCGGCGGAGCCCCCAGGAGTCGCCCCAGCGCCAGTGCCCCCTCTCTCACCGCCCCCTCTCACCACAGCGCGGGCCGCCGCAACGAGCGCGTGCCGCCCGGCAGTGGCAGTGAGGAATGGCGCGATGAGTGGCTCAGCGCGGACTACCACAACCGCCGTGCCCCACCGCGGACGCCTGTACGCCCCCGACGCCCGCCACCAGCCCCGGCGCCAATCCCCAGGGCTGGAGGACGTTATGGTGGACTCAGGGATGAGGTCCCCAGAGGAGACGTGGAGTGGGATGTCGGCGAAGGTGAGGACCTGGACCTGGACCTGGACCTGGAGGAGTTCGACATCAGCCCGCCGCGTGGTGTACGACGGGAGGCCGCTGAACGCAGCCGCCGGCGCCGTGATGAGGATGCGTACATGGATGCAGTACGGCGTGAACATTTTGGTTCAGCGTACGTGGAGGAACCGCGGCGTAGCCACAGGGATTCCATGGAGGAGATGGACGTGGCGGCCGTGGGAGTCCGTGGGCGAGGCCGATGGGAACCTCGGTCGACCTCGCGGCCGGCGTTCATGGTCTCTAAGGCCGCGGACGCCGCCGTGTGGGAAGACTTGAAGGACATCAAGCCCCCCATGTACGACGGCAATCCCCTCAACCTCGACCGCTTCTTGGAGAAGCTGGACGATTGGGGGCTGGCCGTCACTGAAGACCAACCTCCCGCGGATGCGGAGAGATATGTCTTCAAACGGTTCAGGTACCGCCTGCCGGAAGTGCTCGGCGAGCTATACTTCGTGGCGACCAAGGAGGGGAAAATCAAGACCCTCAAGGACGCCAAGAAGTGGCTCAACGAGCAGGAGCGGGTGGACGCTCCGCAGGTGGCTGCCAAGCGCTGGAAGTCCATCAAGCTTGAGCATGATGGACGGGAGATCCGCCTACGAGAGTGGCGGGACTTCCGAGGGAAATACACCCTCTTCCGCCGCAACGTGGAGGATTGGAACGAGGGTGACGAGCAGGCTCGCCTGCTCTCCATGCTGCCGGAAGCATGGATCAAAAGAGTCACCAAGGAGGAATCCAAGCGGGCCAAGTCCAACCACACGGTCAAGATGATGCTCCCCAAGGAGTATCATACGAACGTGGTGTCTTGGGCGAAGAAGAACGTGGCCCGGGATGTCAAACGGCACTCCCTGCGGAACGCTCTTCTCATCACCGTCTCGGGCGATCGCGAGAAGACCGCGATATGGCGCCTTGACGATTGTGAGTTGAGCGGCCAGACCATCCGTCTGCAGCCCATCCCGGCGCGGATGAGCTGCGACGAGATCCTGGAGTGGGTTGGCGAGGAAGTACTCAAAGAGTACCGAAACCTCCACCACACCCGCGGGTTGAGGCCCGGCGACCGCGACGTCAACTACGTTGGCGAGGGACCTGGCGGGGAAGACGCCATGGACCCAGCGGGAGCCGGCGGCGATGAGACTCTCGTCGACGATGACGACGACGATGAGCCCGCCGAGGTGGCCGTCTGTGCCTTCGTGGCCAAGAACCTGAGCGCGGGGAGCAAGCCGGGAAACTGGAAGCCCCTGCAGCAGGGTTGGAGGAAGCAGGAGAAGAGGGACCCTCGCCGCATTGGCGACCCTCCGCTGTCCTTTGGGGAGTTCATACGAGCTCACCCGCAGGGCTGTTTCGTGTGTTATGGGAGGAAGAAAGGCTTCAACCATGACCACCGAACATGCCCCGTCCACAAGGCGGACACGGAGGCTTACATGAAGGTACACGGGTCGAAGAAGCGTGCGCCCGCGGGTATCCGGGAAGCCAAGATGGAGGTGGACAAGGACGAGCTGGCCAAGCTGATGTCGTCGGTGGGAACCGAGTTGGCCAAGGAGATCCAGGAGATCAAGCGGAACTGGGTCCCCAGGTCGGACAACAAGAACAAGGAGAACAACCAGAATGACCAGAACAAGGACAAGGACAAGAAGGGTAAAGGAGGAGGTAAAGGGGGAAGAAAGAAGGGCATCAACGACGTTGAGGCCGAGGAGAACACCCCCTCTTCCACAACCGACGCCCCCTAGCGGAGCCCCTGCAGCCAAGGGCCCCAGCTAGGGCGGTCGCAGGATGGTGACGTGGGAAGCGCCGAACCATCCCTGTCGGGAGTCGGTAAACACAAGGGGACTGCCGCGGGAGGAAGGCCCGGTCTGGCGCCCAGTCGCGGAGGCGGGGTGAGGGCAAGTGAAGGCACGAACCCTTGCACCCGTCCGTCCTTCGCAACCAAGAACGTGTTTGATGTACTACAGGATCTATCCGAGAGTATCGGAGGATCACCCGGACCGCAGCTGGATGCTGCAGATGGGCAGCCTGAGCCCATTGTCCACGACCTGCACCAGT
This sequence comes from Eutreptiella sp. 'Long Island Sound 2002', assembly GCA_964036045.1. NCBI lineage: Eukaryota > Euglenozoa > Euglenophyceae > Eutreptiales > Eutreptiaceae > Eutreptiella > Eutreptiella sp. 'Long Island Sound 2002'. The sequence goes on along the minus strand of OZ038388.1, from coordinate 50,472,368 downwards.
CGCTTGTGGAGCTTCTGGAACGGCCGGAGATCCTGAGTTTGCACGCCGTGCGCCGTGTCGGTCGCGAGCGGCAGTTGCATCTTAAGGTCCGTGCCTTATGCGGGGAAGTGGAAAAGGTTTTCGACGTGTTGGTCGACACGGGAGCTCAAGTCAGCTTGGTCAAGGCTGGCCTGCTTCCGCCAGAGTGTCTTACCGACAGTCGGAAACCTGTCAGGCTGAAGGTGGCGAACGGCCAGTACATGGTGGGAGGCACGAAGGAAGCGGCCATTGGGCTGCAGTTCGTGAACCATCGTGAGCTGAGCCGCCCAGACCTCGGCAAGGAAATCCTCCTGCACGGTAGCTTCTACGAGGCCGAGATGGACTGGGACATGATCGTCGGGTACGACTTCATGATGGAGACGGACTCCGGCGTCCTCCCGGCCCAGGCTTCCATGACCCTGTACCAGGACGACCAACTCTCGTGGCTTTCGTCACCTGAGCACCATGTGGAATGCCAATGGATCCACCCCGAACGCAATCAGCTCGAAGTAGCCGCGCTGGACACTGAGCCAACTGGGCCAGCGAACCAGGAGTACGGCGTAAGGCCCGAAGTGGCGAACCGAGTGGTCGCGGACCTGGGAGCGTCGGATCTGGCCCTGGATGCGTTCTCCTCAGGAACCTCCGCCCATCTGCGGGTATGTGAGAAGTACTGGAGCGCCCAGGACTCCGCGTGGAAGAAGCACTGGGGTCCGCATCAGGGATTGATGTGGATCCATTGCCCCCGTTGGGACATTCCAAGAGCGATAGCGAAGATTCGCAAGGACCGCTCCAAGGCAGTGCTGGTTGTTCCTATGGGATGCACCGAGGAGGAAAGTACCCGACATTGGGTAGCCTCATTGACCAACATGACCTTGAACAAGGTCGTCCTACCGGCTGGAGAGAGTGTCTATCAGGACGCTAAGGGACAGCCCATGCCACCCCAGAGATGGCCGACAGAATTCCACTATGTGGACGGGGGCCTTGATCAGGCCGACACCACGGACTTCGTGTGTGTCAACCGCATCATAGCAGAGCCCTGGCGGCAATGCTTTGCGGTTCCCCCTGTTGACATCGAAGAATCGGACTCCGAAGACCCCCTCACTGAAGAGGAGTGGGATCTGGTTCAGGGGTATATGGATCAGCCCTTTCACGACTGGGGGAACCAGCGTGAGGGCAAGGGCCAGGACAAAGCCTGGTGGGAAGTGGACTCAATCGTCTCTGGTTCCTATGACGGGGACACCTTCGTACAGAGGGTGCTGGATCACATGTCCAGCCAAGACGAGCCGCCTGGCGGTAACCCACCCACCTACGGCGATCTGTTCCGAGGCAAGACCAGAGATGGCCCTTTGGGCCACCTGGGAAGACCACCTGAGCCGAAAGCGAGCGGGGTCGCTACCCCTCAAGTAAGCTCCGTGGTTCAAGTGCCCGGAAAAGCCAAGGCGGAGTCCGATGACTGCCCCAAGATCCAGGCGTTGAGGGCCAGGCTGAAACAGAAGTATGGCGAGACCTTCTTCAGCGGTAAGCCTGTCTTTCCCCCACCGGTGCGTGGACCGTATGGCGAGGCCAAGATACGACTGAAGCAGGACCCCCGAGTGTATCGCCACCGGGAGTTTGCCCTGAGGGGCGAGAGGAAAGAGGCCATGGAGAAGATCCTCCGTGACTTCATCCAGAGAGGCTGGCTTGAGCCGTGCCACTCCGAGTGGGCCTCTCCCTGCTTCGTCGTCCCCAAGAAGGTTGCCGGTGAGTGGCGGCTCGTGGTCGACTACCGCGGCCTGAACGCCCAAACGCAGCACGACAGCTATACGCTGCCCCTCATTGAGGACATGCAGCAAAAGCAACACCGGCGGAGGATCTTCACGGTGATTGACCTGAAACATGGTTATCATCAGATGCCTCTCGCCGAGGAGTCCCGTGCCTGCACAGCCATGAGCACCCCACTTGGACCTCTCCAGTGGAAGGTGATGCCTATGGGCGTTACCAATGGCAATGCGGCTTTTCAGCGGATGCTGGAGAACCTGCTTGAGCCGGTGCGCGACTGTGCGGACCCCTTCGTGGACGATGTGATCATCGCGTCCGGGGACCCCAGCATGAGCTACGAGGAGCTCCTGGAGGCACACGAGAGGGACGTCACTCGAGTGCTGGACCTTCTGGTTCGGCACAAACTCACGGGCAGCAGTGACAAGGCCACCATTGCGGTAAGCGAGGTGGTCTTCGCTGGCCACGTAGTTGGGAACGGGCAGCGAAAGCCCATACCTGGCAAGGTGGCTGCGATTGAGCACTGGGAAAAGCCCAAAACGGTCTCTGAGCTACGGGCGTACTTGGGGTTCTGCAATTACTACTCGGGGTATATCAAAATGTATGCCGAGTATGCAGCCCCCATGACGACCATGCTCAAGGGCAACCGAGAGGAGACCAAGAAGGGGTCCAAGAAGGCTCTGGTCTGGACTGAAGAGTCTGACCGTGCCTTTGAGGGGATGAAGCAGGCGCTGCTATCCGCAGTGGGTCTGCACCTCGTGGATCCCGACCGAGGGTTCGTCCTGTGCACCGACGCTTCCGACTACGCCATTGGGGCTGTGTTGGAGCAAGTGCTTGACGATGGGAGGCACGTGCCCGTGGCCTTCTGGAGCCGAGTCCTGGCGGAAGGCCAGAGACGGACGTGGACGCCCCGTGAAAAGGAGGCGTATGCCATCGTCATGGCTCTCAGGAAATGGGCTGGGTACATAGCCCTCCATCCCGTCACCGTCTGCACCGACCATCAGAGTCTGCAGTCGTGGCACAAGGAGCACGTGGACACCCCCTCAGGTCCCGCCTCCCGACGGGCAAGATGGCACGAGACCTTGGCCAAGTTCGACCTTACGGTTGTTTATATTCCTGGAAAGGATAACACCGTGGCGGACTGTCTCAGTAGGTGGGCCTATCCCGCCAGCAAGGGCATGCAGGATATCTCTGCCCATGGCGATGAGGCTGAGACCGCTGAAGCCAAGAGGATCATCGAAATGGAGCGCCTGATGGAGGAGGAGGGTGCCAAATGCTTCGTCGTCATGGCCGCAGATGCCCCCCTCGCTTCGAGGGTGAGCAGGACGGTCAGTGTACTCGCCCCTGTGGGTGCCGCGGGCGGAAGGCCCGGTCCGGCACCCCCTGTGGGAGTGGAGTCCGACAAGCACCTCTTCCCAGAGTCTTGCCTCCAGGACGACTGGACCGACGATTACGCCAAGTCTGAGGCCTTTGCGGCCGAGTATAGGGCTGTGACCGACCCTGATGACGGGCAGAAGTGGCCAAAGGGGCTGACTGAGGAAGATGGCAAGCTCTACCGGAATGGTAAGCTGCTAGTCCCAGAGTCCCGGGTGCTCGAGCTGTGTGAAGCTTGGCACCACCACATGCTGCACCCAGGGGTCAAGAAGCAAGCTCTTGACATGCAGCGTCGGTTCGAGATCGACCATATCGTTCTCTACACCGCCATCAAGAAGGTCAGGAAGGGTTGCTCGGTCTGTCAGGCCTGCAATCCCGACAACCGGAACGTCAAGGGGGAACCCCAATGGACCCCGGTTCCTGACCAGCCCATGGAGAGCGTGGCCATGGACGTCTTCTCCATGCCCGAAGTGCACATTGGCAAAGAGACCTTTGACTGTGTGGTTCTCTGTGTGGACCGCCACAGCGGCTACGTTGTAGCCGTTCCGGCACGCAAAAAGGGGTTGCTTGCCAAGGAAGTGGCAGTCATGATGATTCGTCATTGGCTGACCGTCTTTGACATCCCCCGCACCATTTGCAGTGACCGAGGGCCCCAGTTTACTGGTGGCTGGTTCAAGGCTATGTGTTCCCTCATGGGAATACGACATGCCAAGAGCGTTGCCTATCTCAGCCGGTCTAACGGCCGTGCTGAAGTGGCTGGACGGCAGCTGTTCGAGAAGCTGCGCAAGATCCACATCACCAATCCACGGCGGAACTGGTTCGAGGAGATGTGGCCTGCTCTGAAGGCCCATCATGACACCCCCACTCCGGGCGGTTTGTCCCCTCACCAGATTCTGTTTGGCAGGGACCCCCTGGGTAGGGGACTTCCCTTGTCTGGTGATGGCATGGCTATGGATGCCAAGGAGTTCTTCGCGCGGCAAGAGCAAACGGCGCGGGACATCCGCCAGCAGCTTGAGAAGGAGCATGCTGAGCGTCAGAAGTCCGCCCCGAGCTCGACAGCGCAGAAGTTCAGGGTGGGAGACCCGGTGTGGGTGATCAGACCCCGCCCCATGGGCACCCACCGCACCAAGACCTGGTTCACACCCGGCGAGGTGGTCCGCAGGATTGGTGAGGACACCTACCGCATCAAGGTGGGTCACGGACAGTTCCGGGAGCGCCATGAGAGTCAACTTCGTGCGCGGGAACCCGACCTCCGTGGCCGACATGTGTCCCTGGACTATGCCAGACATGAGGCCGACTCGGACGACGACTATGCTGAGCAGGACGACTATACTGTCGAGAAGATCCTGGCTCAGCGTCCGAAGGCCTCGGCACCCGGAGGTCTGGAGTTCAAGGTTCGTTGGCGAGGCTATGGGCCGTCCCACGACACCTGGGAACCCGTCTCCTCATTCGTGCCGCGGGTCAATACTCCCTTCATGGAGTACATCCGCAAGCACAAGACCAAGATCCATGTCTCGGACTTGGCAGCACTCACCCGGGCGATTGCAGCCAGGGGTGCCTGATCAGCGCCCTGAGCTCTCCCCTGATGTGTTATGAGCGCTTGTGAGGCCGACGAATCGTCCCTTACTTGCTTGCTCTCTTCCATCTTTCGGTGACAGAGTGGCCATATACCCCCCCCTGCTGTATCCAGAGGAGGATGGCCCCTCTCCTCTTTTATTCGTCACTCACCCCCCCTGCTGAATCCTTGGGACACCAGGTAGGGCGACTGACCTTCATATTTTTGAGCTCTTGGGGCCTTGAAGCCCATACGACGTTGCGCAACGGATGCCGCTGTCATCGGCATTGCGATTTCTTGGTGTGTGGTCTGGTTCCATGGCATTTGCGGAATCCAGACCAGTCGACGTGTGTCTCGAGACTATATATGCCTGAATTCAGGCGTTATCCTGTCCATCCTCCTGCATTTGCCTTATCCTGACCGTGGCGTGGTTTGGCACTCTGTTCTGAGTGTGTTTACACGCCTATTTACCCAAATTGTTGCTTGTTTTTCTGCCCTCCAGGATATGTGCATCTGTATGTTAAGTGTCATCAGCCCATCGCTGAGGGATGGACTGTTTTTCACCACGAATCGGGATACAGAGGCGCCTTGAGTCGCCGTGTACATATCCTTACAGCCTGGTCCAGCCTGGACCAGTACTTGATTACAGATTCTACTGTTTGAGTGCCCGTGATACCGTGTTGCCCTATTCGCTGTGATGTGTGGAGATCCTGATGGCGCCAGGCGGGAAGCCCAGTTGCCTGACTACACTCCCAGCGGTCCGCCACTGTCAGTCCCAGTGTGAGCCTACCGATTTGCAGACGCACTTGCATTCGGATGGCGGCCTCCGGTGCTCCTGACCTCGGTCAGTCTGCCTGGGAAACTGGTGGTTTGAGGAGTCGACGCCTCCGCCCACACTGCATGAGGACTCCCTCATGTATGGCCACGCTTCGTGGTAGTAGGGCGAGGGAAAAGACGGCCTTGATGCCCGATCCCTTCAGGAGGAGTTCCCTTACGATTTGGGGTTCGTAAGGAGTTCGACTATGGCACTCTGGACTCGCGTCGTATGGATATGGACATGGTGCGCCCGAGGAAGGACCCGTGGGGACTCTCCCCAGTCGGCGGGCCTTGGGAAGCTTGGGGTAGCCTGATGGATCTTTGTGGTCACTCTCGACTTGTGGGGCCACCTCGGCCGTCGTGTGACGCCTATGTTGGCCGTGTATGCCACTGCCACTGTGGTGGTGACCGTAGCAGCCGGCACCCGGTGCGCCTGGTATGGGTTAACGGGTCCTTTGGATGCCGAACAATCGCCGCCAGGACCCGGGACTTGATACTTGATACTATACACGAGCTGTTACAGCAGCATACCTATCCCACTGTGGGATACCTATCTTACTGTGACTTACTGAAGTGAGGATGTGACACCCCCCCCCCCTTCAGGAAGTGGTCCTGGGTACCCGCTGCCATGCGTGGGTGTTATCGAGCCCCCCCAGGGTTTGCTCTAAGGAGGGGGGTGAAGCGGTACCCAGAACCCCATGGCCAGGTTACGGCATACAACCGGTCTCCGGTCCACTAACCCCATGCACGGCGTGTTCCGTGCCGTGAAGCCCCGCATCGGCAACCGATGCACCGCCAGCGGAGATTTGTGTATCAGAATATCAGGAATCAACAGGGTTTTATTTTCATATTGTTTCCGTCAATTTTTATGCTTCCGTTCCGATACTCACTGTTTTGACTGCTGGCGGTTGGTTCGCGACTTTACCGTAACCGCCAGTTTAACTGTTTATAATGGAAATTTTAACGCTATCCGCGACGAAGGCTCCAAAGTCGCCAGGAACTGCATGGATGCTTCCGCAATTTTCATAATTAATACTCGCAACCTTAATCCGAATTTTTCAGGATGTCGAAATCGGATTTTCGACTTCGACATCCCCGCACTTGATTTGACCTCTTTCGAGTGGACCTACGTGCCTCCGTATGCACGAATCAACTTCCCTTTTATCCTGCCCTCCGTTTGTCTTAAAGATATGGGCAAAACAAAGTTGATTCGTGAGGCCACTTGTGAAGGTCATATCTCGTGTTGCTTGCGAGGAATTACGATAAGGAAACGCGGGATGTATTCACAATACTCCCGACGTAATTTAGAAAGCATAATATGCCCTGCGTCTCCACACGTGCGCGCTAGTGTAATGGATCATGGTCAATATGGTAGAGTTTGCGTTGTAACTCTTTGGCCATGACATTGCGTGCGTTAAGATAGCTTTCGAGTGTAGCGCGCAAGTGTTGGTGTTGCATAGGAACTCTCCTTGAGTTCCTATGACCGATTGACACAAAGTTATGCCCTTGGAGGGGCATGACATATCGTGGTGGGAGCCACCTTTTTGGGCAATATTTGGTATGTGCCATGTGTTGTGTTGCGTGCCCATTTGGCGGGTCCATTGCTCCAAGACAAGCCCGCCAATGGACCGCATATTGTGCAAGCCCCTTCTCCATACTCCCTACGATCAATTGCAAGCCTAACCTTCGTGAAGGGAAGCTTGTGTGGTGAACCCGAAGCGATGCGTTGGGAGCAAAGGGTGTATTTTGCAATTTTCCATATTTTCATGTGCCCACTTGGGAAGTAGCGCTCGTAACCTTTCAAGGCGCCCCAAGTGGAGCACATATGTAGGATCGAAGGTCATTGGTGTCAAGTCATTGTGTTTAGAAGGATTAGTTGATTGCACGATCCAAGCCAAAGATATTATAATATAATTGTGTGCCTTTCAAGGCACTTTGGTTTGTCTTTGTGCCAATTTTGCCATTTTTGGCTCGTCATGATGTCAAGTGGCGAGCGTATATCTCAACGTTGCGTTCAATTGACATCATGACCCAAGTATGTTATGAGGGTACATACTTCGGTAGCCAACATATCTTGGACCCGGCGAATAACTCCTCTTAGGCTTGGCATACCGTGGCCGCCATGTTGGCGATTTGGGACTATCCCAAATCATGGGCTCACTTGGCGACCCTGCCATTCCCAATACCGGAGGAGTTGGGCGACGCCCCAAAGATATGTTGGACATATATGACTTGATACCAATCTTATGGCACACTCCGGTCCGAGTCGGGCATGTGCCTCATTTGCCCTAACCATGAGTGTGCGCAATCTTGGCCATTTTGAGCATTTTTCCACTTTTGCTGCCCGCCGTGCCCCATGTTCTAACCTTCGTGCACGCCGGACGCATGGACCAATGGACCACATATGACATGGGTGTTATGGGTGGTGGTCCCCATGGTCCACACACCACGTGGGCGAAGCGGAGCCGCCTTCGTTAAGGCGCTAGGCCAAATTGAGTATGGGCAATTTTGCCATTTTTGCATTTGTGGACCCAATTGGGATCGTCAGCACGCCAAGCAGCATGGAGATCTATGAGAGCCAAAGGCATGGGAGTCTCCGTTGGACTCCCGGTGGATCGCGTATGGAATGGCGGATCCGATCTTCAAGCCGGCGTGGAGATATACTATTGGGAGCACACCGAATTTTGGCTCATTTCAAGCAGCCAAAATGACCCAATTTTGGGACCCCAATTTCCCCCTTCCGTGTGGTCAATTGGCGGCCCCATTTCTCTAAGCCCATAGGGAGCCTGGACCTAAATCTAAGTTGTACACTCAGATATAAGTCCTAGGTCCTGCCTCCTACCCTGTGAGCCATTGGCCTTACCTTGGCTGGGCGAGCCACGCATGGGAATGACGCCAATTTTGGTGATTTTGGCATCATGACCCCACTTGACTCATCCGTGTTGCCCTGATGCCGGAACCTCAGAGGGAACCAGGTTGGGTGAGGGCTCCAGGGAGTTCGTACTCGAAGGGCATAGGGTCAGTTGCCTCGTCCCTACCTCTGGCGGGTCCGGACGAGGGGTCAATTTTGGAGTTTTTCAAGCTAATTTCAGTTTGGGCTGAAACAGCCCATTTTCAGCTACCAACTCCTGGGTGATAATGGCGGGGCCATATCTCCGGCTCAGAGTGGAGTTGGGACCTGCCGTTAAGGGAGCATAGGGAGCCACTGTCGGTTGGCCTTGGAGCCCATTGGCTCCCAGGAACTCGCCTGTGGCTGTGCGGGACACCTCTCCCATTGGCAGGGTTTCAGGGTCCGGACTGAGCAGGGCATGGGTTGTGTTTGAGCCCCCGCCCCCATCAGCCACTGAGAGGGTCGGACCTGGGATTGGGATATGAGTCGGGACTGAGTGTCTATTGTCCCTTGATGCCCTTACCCCAGTCCAGTCTTAACCCCATGTGTACATATCCTGATGTGTTGCTGTACATACTTTCGTTCCCTCTTTGCAGAGTGGCAAGGATTCTGAAACGCTTTGTCACATGACACAGGCGTATTGATGCCCTTGTGAGCGTAGTGCCTTGCCTGCCTGCTCACCTGTGCGTGTCACCGCAGCGTCCCGTGGCCGGCCCCCCACGGGAACGCGTCAGTACTCCCTATTTCACGGATCAGGTCATATCCTCTAAGTATCACTCCTAAGTAAACGTACGCGTAATACACCGTAACTACATCAACCTGGGCTGCAGCGGGGTTTTCTCTAAAAACAGTAACTCACTCCTGAGCTGCTATACAGCTGCTATACAGATTTTTGCTCGGTGGGTGATCTACACCCTCGTGGTAATACCGGTTGCTCTGGTCACAGTTGGTGGCACTCACAGTGGCACACACTCTAGGGACTATGGGATGGACACAGGTCGACCTCCTACATAGACATCAACACCTTCGATACTTGCAGTTACCCCAGAATCTCCTCCAGTACCCTCTCTCAGAACTAGAAAGAAAAATGGGCACCCTGCTTCACGGCCGGCAGCTGCTGAGCGTCGATGGACTTTGCAAGTGAACCAGGAATGGAAGCTTCTCGAGCACCAGACTATCTGCATTACTGGCACTGATATCGGTTTCCCAGCAGGCTCAAGTGACAGGGTGTATGAAGAATCCAGTCTTGATGAAATGAGAGAGGGGAACAGAAGCAGGAACGAAAGAAGCGCAGGGTTAGAATCAGGCACACTTGATTGATTGGCGCCCAAGCGAAGCGCCCACGCAAGCACCGAGTGTATGAAGGGGGGGGGGGGTCTCCTGGCACAGATAATGCGTGCCGGAGAGCTGATTTTTCGTAACCCCCCGCCCCTCTGGCATGGCGTTACCTATCCTAGGGGAAGGAAATTCCCTTTAACTGGCTTGCCGAATTAGGCAGCCCAAAATGAGGGCAAAGGGCCCCCAAAATTTTAGCCAGAAAATAGGCAGGGTCTGGCAGGGGTGTCTGGGCTAACCCACAGGGGTGCCCGGGTGACGCCCGGTCCCCTGGGATTCTCGGCGAAGTCCATGTTGTCCTCTGGGGGATACAGGTGCACTGAGCACCTGATGGTCAGGTCGCCCTCTTGTTGTCCATGGGGCCCCAGACCTTCACGTCCTTCTCGCCTGTGGTGCCAGCCATCGCCCAGCAGGAGGGCAGGACGAAGTGGCAGCAGCCAGACCAGGCTTCCGAACCAAGAAAGACATCACCTGCACCTGCTTGACGGAGTCATAGGCAGCCAATCGGATGCAGCACTGAGGGTAGGCCTTGCAGCCATCGTTGGCCTCGTGCAGCGCCTGGCTGGCCTCAGTGCAGCCGATCTTCGTTGGCGTCAGTGCACGCGCCCGTCGCTGGCGTCAGGGCAGGCGAACTTGGGCAGCATCAGTGCGGGCGGACCTGGCTGGCATCAGTGCAGATGGACCTGGCTGGCATCAGTGCAGATGGACCTGGCTGGCATCAGTGCAGGCAAACATGGGCAGCGTCCACATGGTCCTGTACCGGTCGTCATAATAACCAGCGGCTGCGCCAGGGAACCGCACTGTGTTTTTGGGGGCGCCTGCGGAAACAAGCACCGTGCTCTGTCCAGTGCATAATCAAACACCTGTCAATCGTAAATGGATGGCCAGTGGATCCTCCGAAGGCCAAACCTTTTCGGTGTGCACTGGAAATTGCAGTAAGAAAAAGTGCTTTTCCAATGCTTTGGGGCATACTCTAGTTGTATTAGAGATGCACTGAGCATCCATGCATTTTTATCTTAGTATTGGTCCCACCAAAAGTGGTGATAGCACATTTTGACCTATGGAACCAAACACCCAATCAGGATATGGAGTGGACCCCTTAATCCCCTTTCAACGTGAAGCTATTCATCTTTTCCTGAGTTGACTGAGCACTGACATACCTAAGGTAGAGCCTATGAATTAATCTATGTTTTTCCATGAATTCTTAGCTATCCTAGTGGTATGCACCCTAGGGGGCTGGGCACCTCTTTTTGAGAGGTCCTGGGTTCAATTCCTGGTCAGCCTAGCTAAGTAGGAAGATCCCATGTGACATGGCAGTGACCTCATCGCCACATACCATGCCACCTCAGCACATATGGGACCCAAAACAAAGAGTGCACATCTCCTAAGATGGCACTATGGAGAGAGAGTGATCCTGAGGCAGTTTTCTAACTCTTTTCCCAAAACATTTCAGCTATCTTTGCGAATATGCATTCATATGTGACCTGAGTTGCAGTTTCTGTGAATATCCAATCATCCTTCACTGTTTACACTGCAGCCCTTCATGCTTTGATCCTGAATCCTCTTCTCTTTGCATACTATTGGCTTGGGCTATCCTGGAGTGACTTGGAGTGACTGTATTTCATCAAAACAAAAGCTTTTCATCTCCAAAAACAAGCAGCAGGAAGCCCTACACCAACAGCAAGCAGCAGGAGAGGCAAAATACAGTGCTGAAAACACTATAAACTTTTCTGGTAGCAAGAGGCAGCCTGTCTCTGCGCACCGGCAGCAAACCCGTGCCGTACATCCAGTGCGCCGAGTACGGGCAAATATAAGCAGAAGGGTGAAAGAAGATGGATCCAAGAAAGGAGGACGCTGACGTGAAGACAGCGCCAGCGCCTGAGGCACCGGCAAGGCCTGCACCTGGCACTGTACCTTCGGCGGAGCCCTTACATGGGCCAGTGGATGCGGCTGAGGACTCCCTGGATGGCCTCCAGACGGCCTTCGGGGCCCTGTCGGTCGAAGAAGTGGTCTCTCAGCCTCAGCCTGTGAAGAGGAAGAGAGAGAACGAGAGCGAGAAGGATGCTGGAGAAGGAGCAGAGGAAGGAGAGGAACAAGGGCAAGACCCGACGCATGACCCTACCTTCGAAGGCGCACCAAGCGCTTCTGGCCTCCACGCATCACCCTCTCCTTTAACCACCACACTCCCAGCCGCTGCAACATCCACTTCCTCAACCAACCCGCCTATGGCAGAGGGCACAGGCTTTACTGGCATGCCTCACTACCCCGCCTATGGTATGGGCCCACCAACCACTGCGCTCCATGAGGCAACTACTGCCAGTGAGCATGTGGCTTCCAGCTCTGCGCCGCGATGGTATGCGGCCGACTATCCCCATCCACTACACGCCACTGGAACCTATGTGGATGTTCCTGGGTATGCTCCTGGGTATGCACCTGGGTATGCACCCTTGAGTGGGTTGAGGAGAGGACCAGAGTCTCTTGGTGGCAGGAGTAGAGGATTCGGGAAGATCCTCCAACAGGTTCCTGACGCGGTCGGAGATCAACGAGGTGCTCCGAGGAGCCACTTCAAAAATCGTGGGCGACCTCACTCAAGAGATCCGTGAGAAGCTGGAGCCCCTGATGATCCCGCCCCATGCGTCACCTATCTCGGTGGGAATGTCACCCCACCGAGTCCAGGCCAACCACCTGGCGGCAGGGATGACAAATACCCTGGGGAGCCTGAGGAGCAGACCGATGCCGACGCCTGCAGCTATTCCGAGAAGTCCTTTCGTGCCGAGAACGGCCCAGCCGCCTTACAGCCACGTGACGAACTCGACGAGGGCCGAGCTGGACCAGCTGGGGCTGACAGCCCTAAGGGCAATGGTGGACGTGGAGCCTTATGGCTCCAGTGATCTAGGCGGAGAACCCTCCGACGCCGAGCCGCCGTCGATGGATTCTTCTTCACCCTCGGAGGACGATGACCCGGAGGACCCCGAGGATCCAAAGGGTAAGAAGAAGAAGAAGAAGAAGAAGAAGACCCGACGCCCTGAAGGACGCCGAGCTCAGGAGGCGGAGGCTATAGCCACCTCCAAGATCGTGGTGAACCTGCCTGAGTTCACAGGCAAGGACCTCAGCGAGTTCGCTGAGAACTTTGGCCGGTTCCTACGACTGACCGGCCAAACCCACGCGAGTGGGCGAGTGAAGTGCGATCTGCTCCTGCAGTGCTGCAAGACCAAGTACCTGGAGAAGCAGGTCAGGCAGATCGTGACTAACTCCGCCACCTTTGCCAATGTGTTGGTTGCCCTGGAGAGGCAGTACCCAACCTACGAAACCGACCTCTCCATCAGGGTCGAGATCCAGAACCTACCCATGCTGCCCAACAACCCCAAGCCTGGCAGGGTATCTGAGCTGTTGGCTGATCTGGATCACTGGGCTGGACGACTGACGCCCGGCTCCTACAGCAGCGACGACCTGCTATTCTGGCTGGTGGCCAAGCTCCCTCGAGAGCTATGGGACGAGTGCCGTTTGACGGCTGAGCGCAAGGCTAGATCCCTCCACTACGAGGATCTATGCGTGCTGCTCCTGGAGATGGCGCTGGAGAAGGAGAGCGACCAGCACCTGAACAACTACCGTCCTGGTGGTGGAGGTTCTGGAGGCAAAGGGTACCAAGGGTCCCGACCTGGGCAGGGGACTACCCCCAAACACGCCCACGCCCGTACCATGGAGAACGTGAAGGAGCTATTCTGGTGTGATGCCAGAGACGAGCAGGGCCACCTGCAGCACGCCTCTGACTGCGAGCAGCGAGACTGCTTCGTCGTCCAGGGGAAGCAGCAGGAGAAGAACACCGGCGCCAAAGCGAAGCTGCCGGATCATTACCGCTGCACCATCACGTGTGCATTCTGCGGTAAGCGGAAGCACTACGAGGATGAGTGCTACCATAAGCAACGCCTATCGGCGAAGCTTAAGGGGGAAGATCGTGGCAAAGGCTCAGGCAAAGGTGGAGGCAAGGCCAAAGGCAACGACTCCGGCAAGGGCAAGTCGAAAGGACGTGGTCAAGGTGGTCAAGACAAGGGTCAAGGTGGACGAGGAGGAGGCGCTAACCGCCAGCCCGACAACAAGAACAAGGACAAGAACGGAGGCAACCCCAACCCTAATCCAGGGGGGAACTCCGAGCCCTCTGGAGGGCAGTCTGGTCCTACCACACGCTCACAGACGCAGGCCCAGCAAGAACAAGGAGCCAAGCGTGAGCATGAAGGTGGTGATGACGGCAACGCTAAGAAGACGAGCCGTTTCATGAGGATGGCCCGCAAATTGCGGAACAAGGGGTTCGAGGTGACCTGTCCCGCGGAGTTCTGACGGGGACGCTCTGGTGGCACCCAAGACCTGGTGTTTTGGGTACGTATCCGACTAGGGGGACGTGAATACCTGGGGGTACTGGATACTGGCGCAACAATATCGATAGTGGCCAAGAAAATTTTACCTTGTGGGAGCCTGAAGAACACCATGACCACCGCCGCTATACGCATGGGGGATGGACATGTGGTGCACAGCTGCGGGGACTGTGAAGTGGAGGTACCTATGGGCTCCAGGACTATCGCCCGTCGGTTCTATGTGATGGACACTGATGCCTTCGACTTTGTACTGGGGACTGACTTCTTCGTGCAGCACTCCCAGATACAATCCCTGACGCTGCAAGCGCCCTACCTCCTCTACGTGGACCACGGCAGTGGCAGAGAGTCTGTGCCACTGGAGCAGTCGGAACATACCTCGAGTTACCTGAGGCTATCGAAGGAGGAGCCCTCGAACATGATGGCAGCCTCCAAAACTGAGGACTATCAACTGTTGGGGGAAGTCCTAGACTAAGGTCTGAAGGAGTTGGGTTACTCTCGAGAAGACCTGAGTGTGGAGTTGTTCGCCAGCGACAAGCAGCATGTACTGGACCTTTACTGCAGCAAGGGGAAGAACTGCAGCTACAAATTTTACTGGCCCTCTTTCGGGATGGCCTACGGGAACCCCAGGTTCAGTGAACTGGGGAAGGTGCTGACCAAGGTGGCCTTGGAACGTTCCCGTATGGTCCTGTGTTCCCCCGATTGGGGAGCCCATGGGGGCAACGAGTACTGGCGAACCCTCCTTGACAAGCTGACTATCAGCTCTGTGCGGTTACCTGATGAGGCCATCTACGTGCCTCTGGGACGCAAGACGCCCATTGGGAAGCCCGGATGGGGGAGTATGCTAAGCGTGGTGGACGGAGGTCTTACCTTCATTCCCTGGGAGGATCTGGACCCGACTCTGGTCCAGGCTATACAACGAGAAAGCGATGGACTCGCCTTGGGTGACTTGAAGGATCGCCTACGACCTCAAGATGCTGTTGAGACTACACCCGGAGGAGATGAGTACGTCGTGACTGACACCAACGCCCCCAACTCTCCCTGTCATGTACCTGTTCCCGATGGAGTCTCTGAGTGTGGACTATCTGAGCTACCTAGCTCTATCCACTCAGATGACGAAACTGAGCACGACGCCTTCTTCGTGCAGACCGCGGTGGAGGAAGTGGAGAACGCCGAGTACGTCGCCCCACTGAAACCCCTACTCTCCATGAGGGTGGAGGACCCCGTGGAGGAGGAGCTGGACCCTCGATCCAGGCTCAGGGAGTATGTGGATTCCAAGAGGAAGTTGGTGGCGAAAGAGCTATGCTACGCGAAGCCTACCCGCAGCTCGTGGCCACTGAAGCAAGGACGTATGGGAGACCTATCCCAATTGAAGGAGGACCTCGAACAGAAGATCACCACCTGGCAAGGGGAGGTGGATCTCAAGCTCATGAAGAGCGTGTGGGGCGCCCATGTGAGGACCCCAGAGGAGGACGACCTCTCGGAGCAATGTGTATGTGAACCCCCTCGAGCGTGCCTATGTTGCCATCGTCCATCGGAGATGGTTGAACAAGACCTTCTGTATGCCTACCAAGGGCTGAAGGATACTACCACGGGCGAAGAGTCGGTGGAGGACCACCTCCCGACGTCTATTACTCAGGGGGCAAGCAACTTACACTCTGACGAGGACATGGAGGACAAGATCAAGATATTGGACCCGCGGGTACAGAAGCTTATAAGGACATATCTGGAGGTGTTCGGAGAACTACCCCCTCCAGCCTCATGCGACAAGCTGGTACAGATGGACCTCAAGCTGAAACCCGAGTTCGTGGGTCACAAGATCCGGAGGAGACCCTATCCAGCTCCTAAAGAGCAGGCCGACGAGATTGAGCGACAGATACAAGAATGTATCGACGCTGGCCTAGTCCTGGAGTACAAGGACGGGGACTACCCCCTACACTGCAGCCCCTGTTTCCTGGTGGCTAAACCTGGGTCTACAGCCAAACGGCTGGTAGTGGACTACGGAGAGCTGAACAAGAAGACGTTGAACCACTCAGGGTCCATTCCCAATATGGAGTCTACCCTGGAGAAGATAGCCTCCTGCCGCTACAAGACCAAGATGGACAAGCGAAGCGGATTCTGGCAAGTGGACCTGACGCCCAACGCACAGGAACTACTGGCCTTCATCACCCCTCAGGGGAGGGTGTTGAACTGGAAGGTCATGCCGTTTGGCGTGGCTAACGCACCCGCTCTTTTCCAAGAGCTGATGAACAAGATCTTGTCCATCCTACGAAGGAGACCTAAGGTGCAGGAGCTCATATCCCGTGGTGCCCAGATGGAGGCTCACATCGATGATGTATGCCTCGGGACCAATACCCGGGAGGATCACCTAATCCTCTTGGGTGAGTTCTTTGCGGTCTGCAAGGAGAACCACACACGACCCAAGCTGGAGAAGTGTGAGTTCATGCAGGAGACCATGCAGTACCTGGGGTTTGACGTTGGCTATGGGTGGTGGACCCCAGCGGCCTCTAAGGCCAAACCCCTGAGGGATGCCAAGGTACGACACGAAGACCCCAAGAAAGGACTTCATGATGTACGCAGTTTCATTGGGGCGTGCAACTTCTATCGCCGCCACATCAAGAACTTCACCTAGACCAGCGCCGTTCTGACGGACTTGATCAAGAAGAGTACTACTTGGCGCTGGGGCCCACAAGAGCAACAAGCGTTTGACGAGCTCAAAGACAAGGTAGCCAACGCTAGTGCTTGGGCGTGCCTAGGGCACAAGGGGAGATTATCCTGGTGACCGACGCCAGCAATGTGGGCGGTGGTGGAACGTTGTTCCAATGGCAAGCACTAGAGAAAGAGGAGTTCGACTCGGCCATTTCCCAATGGGGGACGGAAGGTCTCAACCGAGATGGAACCCTCAAGCACAGCTACCCTGACGACAAGTGGGTCCTAGTACCTCTGGGCCACTGGAACTGGAAGTAGAACCAGGCCAGGGGGAACTACTCCACCTATGAGCAGGAATTGCTCGCGGGTATGCTGGTGCTATCCTCACAAGCACGACTGTTGGGGAGTAACCCTGTGGTCTGGCTATGCGACCAAGAACCGGTCCGCAGTTTCCAGAAGGGTCCCCCACCTGAGAAGGCCAAGCTACGGCGCTGGTGGACCTACCTCAGTCAACTACGGCTGACGGTACACCATATCCAGGGAGTGAAGAACGAGTGTGCCGACTACATCAGCCGCAACAACTTCGACGCCCTGATTGGTGCCCGGTCTGAAGCGCTGGCTAAGGAGGCGTTCAGCCGTATGGACGTACACCTGGACCTGAACATGACCATGATACGCCCCCTGGATGGACTCCAACAATCGGAGTACCTGAAGGAGTTTGGGGATATCTACAAGCGCCTGGAGAAACGCCTTGAACCCCTCCTGGTCAACCAGGACCAGTGGAAGAGGGACAAGAGCTACCTCTGGCACGAGGACCGCATTGTGGTCCCTAGTGACCGAGTCCCAGCGCTGCTGAAGTGGACCCATGAGTCCAGCGGTCATGTGGGTGCTGACCGTACCCTGAGGCTGTTCAAGCAGTGGTTCCACACTACGTGGACTGACGACCAACTGCGGAAGACACTCCAGCCTATCGTGGACAAGTGCCCGTGCAGGTCCTGTAAACCAGGGGATATCAGGGACAGAGGTCTCTACTCGACCCTGCCCATCCCACACTGTGCCAACAGTGTTCTATACGTGGACTACACGGAGATGCCGAAGTTCGGGGGCTATGACTTCGCCCTCGTGGTAACCTGTGGGTTGACCAGGTTTACCAGGGTGTTCCCATGTACCAAGCACATTACCGGGGAGGAGACTATCAAGATACTCCTGGAGGAGTGGTTTTGTGTCTATGGGGCGCCCAAGGAGATCAACTCCGATGAGGACGTACGAGTACGCTCAGATACTGGCTGGTACAAGAGGGTCCTGAGATCCCTCAATGTCCAGGTGTCTACGGGGATTCCCTACTCTCACACGAGCAACCCCCTATGTGAGCGACAGATCCGTGTCCTGAAGGAGAACGTCAGGATATGGTGCAAAACTGAACGCACCAGAGATTGGGTGAGACTACTCCCCGTCATATCCTTGATGATGAACTCCCAAGAGAGTTCAGCGACTGGCTACTCGCCCCATGAGCTATTCCTGGGGCGCCCGGCGTGGTTCCTACATGCCCCCTATCCAGAGGACACCCATTCTTCTGTGGGTGAATGGGTCCAAGAGCAACAAGCGAAGGTGGACAAGGCCAAGGCTATGCTCCAGAGAGTGAGGGAGCGTCAGTGGAACAAGAAGAACAAGCACCGTGTACCGGCCACCTACCAAGAGGGGGACTGGGTGCTGGTGCACCACAGTCGACTACCCGCCTGGCCACGCTCTACCAGCGATGACCCATACTTCGGGCAGTACAAGATCCTATCTGTGGATGGACATCGTATCACCGTGCGGTGTTCTCCCCGTCTAGGGGGGACCCTGGTGTGCGCTGCTCAACACCTGAAGTGCTACCATGATCCTGAAGACCTCTGTGGGGAGGAGTGGGAGCTGAACGACGAGGAAATCGCCGCTCTGGACCTACAAGGGGCTGCCAGCCCTATGGAAGTTGAAGGTGAACTCCCCGACATGAACGCCGAGGAGATGGCTAAGGAGGGCTTCTACCTGGTGAAGTCTGTCCTACGCCACCGCTATCGCCAGGGTTGGCGCTTCCTCACCCTCTGGGAAGGGTTTGGAGTCGAAGAGGCCACCTGGGAGCCCTTCTCTGCATTTGTTCTACCTGAGGGACGCCTAAACTCAGTTCTGGTTGACTACTTGTCCCAGAACAACCTTGGTGAGTTGCTGAGGCTCGCTGAGACGCTTGCCTCCAAGACTAAAGCTAGGGACTGAACCTTACCCTTACCTGCCAAAGCGTATGTGTGAGTGTGCTATTCCTAAGGTCCTGAGAGCAAGCCGCAGAAGTGGTGTCCTAATTATACCCAAGTCTGCGCCCTTGCTAAACCTGGAGGGTTGGCTTATTGATGCCACGGGGTACGCCCCGGGTCTCCCCTCCCCTAAGCGCCCAATTTCTGTGCTGGCGCAAAACCTTTGGGGAATACCCAGCGTACTAATCCAGGTATTGTTTTCCCTACCTATCTGTCTACTACAGGGAGGGGTGGCCAAAAGCTATGAAGGCATGAAAACGCCGTTTTGCTATGTGGCCAAAACAGTGACCTAACCACTGCCACAGCCCACCAACCCTGCTAAAATTGCAGGAAACGGGTGGGACAGTGACACACGCACTACAGGTCCTACACACCCTACAGTGGCACCATCCTGGTGGGCGAGCACTGGGGCAACTGGCTCAAGCCCCCACTCAGGACTACCACTCCTACACGCACACTCTACTGGGCGTTGCGAAGGCAAAGGTGTCGTGGGTCCTAGCGACCCTCCTGTGAAATGACAAGAGAACACAGCGCTGCTAAGCAACTGTGGCCTAACAGGGGACGCCACAACGCGTTTCCCCTGCTAGGGCTTGGAGGGAGGGAGTGCTCTCGCGTGCAAGGCGCAGATGTCGATGAAGACGGACTCCCTGCTCTGCCACAGGCGGAGCGGAGTTACTTGTTTGTGTGATCTGCGCCCTTGTTTAGCAGGGCATAAAAAAAGGCTGCTGCACCAATCACCCTACCTGCCCACCTGTAAAACAAAGGCAAATGAAAGGGCGTTTGCGGCGGAGGAACCAAGCCACACTCCAGGTATTATACCCTTCTCAGTGTGACCTATAATACACTGTCCGCAAACACGCTGGAGGACCAGCTACCCTTGTCAAGCAAGCAAGCTTTAAGGGACTCCTCAGGTTCTCTTAAAGAACGTACCGAGGAGCCCCTGGGTAGCCTAAACAAGGTTTACCGTGCGCACTTCGCGTGGCCTACCCTTTAATGCGTGTGTGCATGCACGAGTATGAGCGAAGGAGTAGGGCAAACCTGCCCATCTCAACCACAATCTCGAACTCCACCAGGGGGTGGCCCCGCCTGGGCTTACTCACCTTACCTACCTCTGGGAGAGAGAGCAAGTGAGGGGCGCACGCGAAGAACGTTGCTATGCACTGGTGTGTATGTCTAATCACCCTGATCTGACCGCTAATCATCTGCAATCTTTGTAACCAATCCCTCTATCGCGTCCTATCGTTGTTAGCGCTGCTACAAGACTCGTTCACGGAGACACGAGACGAGCAATGTGTATGCGGCATACGAGACGAACATACCTGTAGTTTATACCTGATTCATTGAAGTCTTTTTCGTTGATTGTCGAATTCTTGAATTTTCGAATCTTCTATTAGTGTGGGTGGAATCTGTATGTTTGTTTATTAATGTGTGTCTCGTCATTTTCAAGACTACGTGATACTGAAGCGGTACCCAGAACCCCATGGCCAGGTTACGGCATACAACCGGTCTCCGGTCCACTAACCCCAAGTACGGAAGGGAAGACCGGTCTCCGGTCCACTAACCCCATGTACGGAAGGCGCCCGTTGACGCCCGGTGCGAGCCCGGCGGGAGCGTGTTCCGTGCCGTAAAGCCCCGCATCGGCAACCGATGCACCGCCAGCGGAGATTTATATATCAGAACATCAGGAATCAACAGGGTTTTATTTTCATATTGTTTCCGTCAATTTTTACACTTCCGTTCTGATACTCACTGTTTTGGCAGCTGGCGGTTGGATCGCGACTTTACCGTAACCGCCAGTTTAACTGTTTATAATGGAAATTTTAACGCTATCCGTGACGAAGGCTCTAAAGTCTTCAGGAATTGCGTTGATGCATCCGCAATTTTCACATCTTTCACTCGCAACCTTAATCCGAATTTTTCAGGATGTCGAAATCGGATTTTCGACTTCGACATCCCCGCACTTGATTTGACCTCTTTCGAGTGGACCTACGTGCTTCCCTATGCACGAATCAACTTTCCTTTTATCCTGCCCTCCATTTGTCTTAAAGATATGGGCAAAACAAAGTTGATTCGTGAGGCCACTTGTGAAGGTCATATCTCATGTTGCTTGCGAGGAATGACAATAAGGAAACAAGGGATGTATTCACAATACTCCCGACGTAATTTAGGAAGCTTTATATGCCTTGCGTCTCCACACGTGCGCGCTAGTGTAATGGATCATGGTCAAGAGGGTAGAGTTTGCGTTGTAACTCTATGGCCATGATATTGCGTGCGTTAAGATAACTTTCGAGTGTAGCGCGCAAGTGTTGATGTTGCATAGGAACTCTCCTTGAGTTCCTATGAGCGATTGACACAAAGTTATGCCCTTGGAGGGGCATGACATATCGTGGGGGGGGCTACCTTTTTGGGCAATATGGAGTATGTGCCTTGTGTTGTGTTGCGTGCCCAATTGGCGGGTCTATCGCTCCAAGCCAAACCCGCCAATGGACCTCATATTGTGCAAGCCCCTTCTCCATACTCCCTACGATCAATTGCAAGCCTAACCTTCGTGAAGGGAAGCTTGTGTGGCGATCCCGAAGCGATGCGTTGGGAGCAAGGTGTGTGTTTTGCAATTTTCCATATTTTCATGTGCCCACTTGGGAAGTAGCGCTCGCAACCTTTCAAGGCGCCCCAAGTGGAGCACATATGTGGGATCGGAGGTCATTGGTGTCAAGTCATTGTGTTTAGAAGGATTAGATGATTGCACGATCCAAGCCAAAGATATTATAATATAATTGTGCACCTTTCAATGCACTTTTGTGTGTCTTTGTGCCAATTTTGCCGTTTTTGGCCCGTCATGATGTCAAGTGGCGACCGTGTATCTCAACGTTGCGCTCAATTGACATCATGACCCAAGTATGTTATGCGGGTACATACTTCGGTGCCCAACATATCTTGGACCCGGCGAATAACTCCTCTTGAGATTGGCATACCGTGGCCGCCATGTTGGCGACTTGGGACTATCCCAAATCATGGGCTCACTTGGCGACCCTGCCATTCCCAAAACCGGAGGAGTTGGGCGACGCCCAAAAGATATGTTGGACACATAGGACTTGATACCAATCCTATGGCACACTTCGGTCCAAGTCGGGCATGTGCCTCATTTGCCCTAACCATGAGTGTGCGCATGTTTGGCCATTTTGAGCAATTTTCCACTTTTGCTGCCTGCCGTGTACTATGTTGAGCCCACCCGTGCACGCCGGACGCATGGACCAATGGACCATATATGACATGGGTGTTATGCATACTGGTCCCCATGGTTCACACACCACGTGGGCGAAGCGGAGCAACCTTCGTTAAGGCGCTAGCCCAAAGTGAGTGTGGGCAATTTTGCCATTTTGGCATTTGTGGACCCAATTGGGATCGACACCACGCCAAGTGGCATGGAGATCTTTGAGAGCCAAGGGCATGGGAGTCTCTGTTGGACTCCCAGTGAATCGCGTATGAAATGGCGGATCCGATCTCCAAGACGGCGTGGAGATATACTATTGAGAGCACCCTGAATTTTGGCTCATTTCGAGCAGCCAAAATGACCCCGTTTTGGGACCCCAATTTCCCCCTTCCGTGTGGTCGATTGGCGGCCCCATTTCTCTATGCCTACAAGGAGCCCGGACCTAATTCTAAGTTGTACACTCAGATATTAGTCCTAGGTCCTGCCTCCTAACCTGTGAGCCATTGGCCTTGCCCTGGCCGGGCGAGCCGCGCGTGGGAATGACGCCAATTTTGGTGATTTTGGCATCATGACCCCACTTGACGAATCCGTGTTGCCCTGATGCCGGGACCTCAGAGGGGACCAGGTTGGGTGAGGGCTCCAGGGAGTTCGTACTCGGAAGGCATAGGGTCAGTTGCCTCGTCCCTACCTCTGGCGGGTCCGGACGAGAGGTCAATTTTGGAGATTTGTGAGCTAATATCAGTTTGGGCTGAAACAGCCCGTTTTCAGCTACCAACTCCTGAGGGATAATGGCGGGGCCATATCTCCGGCTCAGAGAGGAGTTGGGACCTGCCGTTAAGGGAGCATAGGGAGCCACTGTCGGTTGGCCTTGGAGCCCCTTGGTTCCCAGGAACTTGTAACTCGCCTGTGGCTAGGCGGGACACCTCCCCCATTGGCAGGGTTTCAGGGTCCGGACTGAGCAGGGCATGGGTTGTGTTTGAGCCCCCGCCCCCACCAGCCACTGAGAGGGTCGGACCTGGGATTGGGATACGAGTTGGGACTGAGTGTCTATGGTCCTGTAATGCCCTTACCCCAGTCCAGTCTTAACCCCATGTGTACATATCCTGATGTGTTGCTGTACATACTTTTGTTCCCTTGTTGCAGAGTGGCAAGGATCCTGAAACGCTTTGTCACATGACATGAGCGCATTGATGCCCTTGTGAGCGTAGTGCTTTGCCTGCCTGCTCACTTGGGCGTGTCCACCGCAGCGTCCCGTGGCCAGCCCCCCACAGGAACGCGTCAAAAGCGTTTCACGGCCGCGGGGTTACCCAAACCTCGCGTGCCACTCGGGGCCACCAACCCCGAGCAGCGCGGCGCAGCTCGCAGCTCGCAGCGCAGCGCAGCGGCTCGCAGCGCAGCGCAGCGGCTCGCAGCGCCACCCAGCGACAGCGCCCAGTTCGTCACGGAGCCAGCAGCGCCGTCCAGAGCATCGCCCTGACCGCGCCGCGACCGTGAAGGAAGTGGACAGACCAGACCCATCGGCCGACCAGCAAGGCCGCGTCAACCACTTCCACAACCACCGGCTGACCAGCACCAGCCGCACGCCCAGTCCAGTGCTGCAGCACCCGCCTCAACAACCACCACCAGTTCGTTGAGTAGAACGAGTGCACACCAAGGACCTCAAGACCAACTACGCCCCCCGCTGCCAAGGTAAGCTGGCAGGAAGCGGGCAGGACGTGGCCGCGGCCCCACCCCCATGCGGCACGCCTGCTGCGTGGGTTGGTTTGGGACCAGCACTACCGCCACAGCCACCCCCAGTGCGAAGGCGGCATGCCCGGGAGCTTCGAGCTCCGCGAGGACATGGGGGAGGACCGCCTGCGGGCAGTGGAGGAGTGGCTGCGGGCGGAAGGGTACGAGTACCGCTTCCGTCGCAAGCGCTGGAGGACCTGGACCCGGCCGGACAGGCCCGGCGAAGGGCTGCGCCCCGACGGGATTGAGGAGGACGAGAACTCCAACGAGTACCCGTCGGGCGCCACGATCAATGTCTCCATGTGGGACATGATCGAAAAGAACTTCCCGGAACCGGGGAGCGAGCGCAGGCTGCAGGGCAGCAGCAGCGCGTCTCCGGGGAAGGAGAAGCGGTCCACCGGGGACAGGAAGCGGGACCGGAAGTGGCGGGAGTACCAGGAGTCCCTGGCCGCCGAAGCCGCCCAAGGCGCCAAGGGCGGAACCCCAGCCCCCAGTCCCCAACGGGCCAATGGTGGTCACCACCCCGGCCACGCCACCCTTGGTGACTTCATGGAAGTCGCCAAGCAGACCAGGGCCAAACCCCGTCCGCTGCTCCTGAGGCCCCAGCAGGCCCCAGCAGGCCCCAGCAGCGACGTGGAGTCGGCCCACCGCGGGAGGATGCCGGCCGACCAGGCCAGCTCCAGCAGCAGCGCCGCTCCCGCTCAAAGGGACGTGGCGCGCGCCTGTGAGCGCGTCTGTGGGGTGCCCTGCAACCTTCGGGTTGCCCGGCAATGGGCCACGCAGCGGAACGCTGCCGTGGAGGGCGCCGTCGTCATCGCCCATGAGGAGGCCACCGAGTGGGGCAGAGGCATGGACTACCACGCCTCGAAAGTGGCAGCCATCGCGGCCGGTCTCACGGCTGCGGCCGCCCATGAGGCAGTGGCTGCCCGGATCAGGGCAACCGACGAGGAAGCCCGCCGGACGCAGGAGGCCATTGCCTGCAAGTAGGCCAAGGTGAAGGCGCTGGAAGAGGCGCTTGCCCAAGGGAGGGCAAAGAAGGAGGCGGAGGAAAGGGCCCACGCCGAAGCGACGGCTAAGGCCCAGGCGGACGCCGCCAAGAAGGACGCCATCGAGGCCGCGCTGCGGAAGGTCGCTGAGGAGAGGGCCAAGACGGAGGCGGAGCTGGCGACGTTGGAAGCGGAGAAGGCTCGGCTGCAGCGGGCCCGGGAAGCCGAAGCGGCTCGCGCCCGGGAGGAAGCTGAAGCGCGAGCTGCCGCAGCCACGGCCGCCGCAATGGAGGAGGCAGAGGCCAGACTCCGCCGCGAGACTCCCCCGGGAGGATCACGGGTGGAGACCCTTCGAAAGGTTTTCGAAGGGGACGCCTCCTCCAAGATGACGCTGGACGAGGCCGACACGGGCAGCAGTGGGAGCAGTGGCCCCACCGCCCATCGACGGAGGAAGGGCAAGGGGAAGACCCCCGAGAGGCCGCGGAGGCCAGCGGGTGGACACCCCCACGACAGTGACCCCTTCTTCACCGCCAGTGACGGGGATGAACGAGGCGGCCGACATCGCCAAGTGGTGGCTTGGACGGGCGGAGGAGGCGGAGACGTCCCCATGGGATCGGAAGGTGAAGATGAGGATCTCCCTCCTCCCTACCAGAGCTCGGAGTCTTCCGAGACCGAGACGCCCAGGTGGGGCGACATGGGCAAGGATGACGACATGGACTTCGGCATCACGAAGAAGCGCCCATCCTCGGACCCACCGAGGCGACCCGGCGGAGACCCACCGGGACCCCCTGGCGGAGGACCATCAGGACCCCCTGGAGGACGCCCACCAAGTGGACCCCCTGGAGCCGGACCACCGGGCGGGGGAGGACCCCCTGGACCGGGCGGACCCGGCGGAGGCCCTCCTGGAGGACCCCCTGGGGACCCCGACGACCCACCAGGGAACGGCGACCCGGATACCACCTGGTGGTGGATTGTCTACCTCCGCAGGAGGGTCTTTTCCCTCGAGTGCAAGGTAGACACGGGCAAGGGCGAGATGGCTCGCATCTCCAAGGTCGCCGCGCGCGCGCAGAAAGAGCTGGACATCGCCAGGGCCGAGACCAGGCAGCTGAACACGGTCATCAGCGGCCTGCAGCAGAGGCTGGACGCGCTGGAAGCCCCTGGGAGCGTCGGCAGCGACCGCCCACCCCTGGAGTCTGGCTCGTCGGACGACAGCTGGGGACCCGGACCAGGTCCAGGCAGACCCCACGCCCCCGGCGGAGCCCCCAGGAGTCGCCCCAGCGCCAGTGCTCCCTCTCTCACCGCCCCCTCTCACCACAGCGCGGGCCGCCGCAACGAGCGCGTGCCGCCCGGCAGTGGCAGTGAGGATTGGCGTGATGAGTGGCTCAGCGCGGAGTACCGCAGCCGCCGTGCCCCACCGCGGACACCGGTACGCCCCCGGCGCCCCGCACCAGCCCTGGAGCCAATCCCAATGGCTGGTGGACGTTATGGTGGACTCAGGGATGAGGTCCCCAGAGGAGACGTGGAGTGGGATGTCGGCGAAGGTGAGGACCTGGACCTGGACCTGGAGGAGTTCCACATCAGCCCGCCGCGTGGTGTACGACGGGAGGCCGCTGAACGCACACGCCGGCGCCGTGATGAGGATGCGTACATGGAAGGAGTACGGCGTGAACATCTAGGTTCAGCGTACATGGAGGAACCACGGCGTAGCCACAGGGATTCCATGGAGGAGATGGACGTGGCGGCCGTGGGAGTCCGTGGGCGAGGCCGATGGGAACCTCGGTCGACCTCGCGGCCGGCATTCATGGTCTCTAAGGCCGCGGATGCCGCCGTGTGGGAAGACTTGAAGGACATCAAGCCCCCCATGTACGACGGCAACCCCCTCAACCTCGACCGCTTCTTGGAGAAGCTGGACGATTAGGGGCTGACCGTCACTGAAGACCTGCCTCCCGCGGATGCGGAGAGATATGTCTTCAGACGGTTCAGGTACCGCCTGCCGGAAGTGCTCGGAGAGTTATACTTCGTGGCGACCAAGGAGGGGAGAATCAAGACCCTCAAGGAAGCCAAGAAGTGGCTCAACGAGCAGGAGCGGGTGGACGCTCCGCAGGTGGCTGCCAAGCGGTGGAAGTCCATCAAGCTTGAGCATGATGGACGGGAGAACCGCCTACGGGACTGGCGTGACTTCCGAGGGAAATACACCCTCTTCCGCCGCAACGTGGAGGATTGGAACGAGGGTGACGAGCAGGCTCGCCTGCTCTCCATGCTGCCGGAAGCATGGATCAGGAGGGTCACCAAGGAGGAATCCAAGAGGGCCAAGTCCAACCACACGGTCAAGATGATGCTCCCCAAAGAGTATCATACGAACGTGGTGGCTTGGACGAGGAAGAACGTGGCCCGGGATGTCAAACGGCACTCCCTGCGGAACGCTCTCCTCATCACCGTCTCGGGCGATCGCGAGAAGACCGCGATGTGGCGCCTTGACGAGTGTGAGTTGAGCGGCCAGACCATCCGTCTGCAGCCCATCCCGGCGCGGATGAGCTGCGACGAGATCCTGGAGTGGGTTGGCGAGGAAGTGCTCAAGGAGTACCGAAACCTCCACCACACCCGCGGGTTGAGGCCCGGCGACCGCGACGTCAACTACGTTGGCGAGGGACCTGGCGGGGAAGCTGCCATGGACCCAGCAGGAGCCGGCGGCGATGAGACTCTCGTCGACGATGACGACGACGATGAGCCCGCCGAAATGGCCGTGTGTGCCTTCGTGGCCAAGAACCTGAGCGCGGGGAGCAAGCCGGGAAACTGGAAGCCCCTGCAGCAGGGTTGGAGGAAGCAGGAGAAGAGGGACCCTCGCCGCATTGGCGACCCTCCGCTGTCCTTTGGGGAGTTCATACGAGCTCACCCTCAGGGCTGTTTCGTGTGTTATGGGAGGAAGCGAGGCTTCAACCATGACCACCGAACATGCCCCGTCCACAAGGCCGACACGGAGGCTTACAAGAAGGCGCACGAGTCGAAGAAGCGTGCGCCCGCGGGTATCCGGGAAGCCAAAGTGGAGGTCGACAAGGACGAGCTGGCCAAGCTGATGTCGTCGGTGGGGACCGAGTTGGCCAAGGAGATCCAGGAGATCAAGCGGAACTGGGTCCCCAGATCGGACAACAAGAACAAGGAGAACAACCAGAATGACCAGAACAAGGACAAGGACAGGAAGGGTAAGAAGGGTGGAAGGAAGAAGGGCGTCAACGAGGTTGATGCGGAGGAGAACACCCCTTGTTCCACAACCGACGCCCCCTAGCGGAGCCCCTGCAGCCAAGAGCCCCAGCTAGGGCGGTCGCAGGATGGTGACGTGGGAAGCGCCGAACCATCCCAGTCGGGAGTCGAAAAGCACAAGGGGACTGCCGCGGGCGGAAGGCCCGGTCCGGCACCCAGTCGCGGAGGCGGGATGAGGGCAAGTGAAGGCACGAACCCTTGCACCCGTCCGTCCTTCGCGACCAAGAATGTGTTTGATGTACTTCAAGATCTATCCGAGAGTATCGGAGGATCACCCGGACCGCAGCTGGATGCTGCAGATGGGCAGCCTGAGCCCATTGTCCACGACCTGCACCAGTCGCTTGTTGAGCTTCTGGAACGGCCGGAGATCCTGAGTTTGCACGCCGTGCGCCGTGTCGGTCGCGAGCGGCAGTTGCATCTTAAGGTCCGTGCCTTATGCGGGGAAGTGGAAAAGGTTTTCGACATGTTGGTCGACACGGGAGCTCAAGTCAGCTTGGTCAAGGCTGGCCTACTTCCACCAGAGTGTCTGACCGACAGTCGGAAACCTGTCAGGCTGAAGGTGGCGAACGGCCAGTACATGGTGGGAGGCACGAAGGAAGCGGCCATTGGGCTGCAGTTCGTGAACCATCGTGAGCTGAGCCGCCCAGACCTCGGCAAGGAAATCCTCCTGCACGGTCGCTTCTACGAGGCCGAGATGGACTGGGACATGATCGTCGGGTACGACTTCATGATGGACACGGACTCCGGCGTCCTCCCGGCCCAGGCCTCTATGACCCTGTACCAGGACGACCAGCTCTCGTGGCTTTCGTCACCTGAGCACCATGTGGAATGCCAATGGATCCACCCCGAACGCAATCAGCTCGAAGTGGCCGCGCTGGACACTGAGCCAACTGGTCCTGCAAACCAGGAGTACGGCGTAAGGCCGGAAGTGGCGAACCGAGTGGTCGCGGACCTGGGAGCGTCGGATCTGGCCCTGGATGCGTTCTCTTCAGGAACCTCCGCCCATCTGCGGGTGTGTGAGAAGTACTGGAGCGCACAGGACTCCGCGTGGAAGAAGCACTGGGGTCCGCATCAGGGATTGATGTGGATCCATTGCCCCCGTTGGGACATTCCAAGAGCGATAGTGAAGATTCGCAAGGACCGCTCCAAGGCAGTGCTGGTTGTTCCTATGGGATGCACCGAGGAGGAAAGTACCCGACATTGGGTAGCCTCATTGACCAACATGACCTTAAACAAGGTCGTCCTACCGGCTGGAGAGAGTGTCTATCAGGACGCTAAGGGACAGCCCATGCCACCCCAGAGATGGCCAACAGAATTCCAATATGTGGATGGGGGCCTTGATCAGGCCGACGCCACGGACTTCGTGTGTGTCAACCGCATCATAGCAGAGCCCTGGCGGCAATGCTTTGCGGTTCCCCCTGTTGACATCGAAGAATCGGATTCGGAAGACCCCCTCACTGAAGAGGAGTGGGATCTGGTTCAGGGGTATATGGATCAGCCCTTTCACGACTGGGGAAAACAGCGTGAGGGCAAAGGCCAGGACAAAGCCTGGCTGGAAGTGGACTCGATCGTCTCTGGTTCCTATGACGGGAACACCTTCGTGCAGAGGGTGCTGGACCACCTATCCAGCCAGGACGAGCCAATCGGGGGTAACCCACCCACCTACGGCGATCTATTCCGAGGCAAGACCAGAGATGGCCCTTTGGGCCACCTGGGAAGACCGCCTGAGCCGAAAACGAGCGGAGTAGCTACCCCTCAAGTAAGCTCCGTGGTTCAAGTGCCCGGGAAAGCCAAGGCGGAGTCCGATGACTGCCCCAAGATCCAAGCATTGAGGGCCAGGCTGAAGCAGAAGTATGGTGATACCTTCTTCAGCGGTAAGCCTGTGTTTCCCCCAACGGTGCGTGGACCGTATGGCGAGGCCAAGATACGACTGAAGCAGGACCCCCGTGTGTATCGGCACCGGGAGTTTGCCCTGAGGGGCGAGAGGAAAGAGGCCATGGAGAAGATCCTCCGTGACTTCATCCAGAGAGGCTGGCTCGAGCCCTGCCACTCCGAATGGGCCTCTCCGTGCTTCGTCGTCCCCAAGAAGGTTGCCGGTGAGTGGCGGCTCGTGGTCGACTATCGCGGCCTGAACGCCCAAACGCAGCATGACAGCTATACGCTGCCCCTCATTGAGGACATGCTGCAAAAGCAACACCGGCGGAGGATCTTCACGGTGATTGACCTGAAACATGGTTATCATCAGATGCCTCTCGCCGAGGAGTCCCGTGCCTGCACAGCCATGAGCACCCCACTTGGACCTCTCCAGTGGAAGGTGATGCCCATGGGCATCACCAACGGCAATGCGGCTTTTCAGCGGATGCTGGAGAACCTGCTTGAGCCGGTGCGCGACTGTGCGGACCCCTTCGTGCACGACGTGATCATCGCGTCCGGGGACCCCAGTATGAGCTACGAGGACCTCCTGGAGGCACATGAAAGGGACGTCACTCGAGTGCTCGACCTTCTGGTTCGGCACAAACTCACGGGCAGCAGTGACAAGGCCACCATTGCGGTAAGCGAGGTGGTCTTCGCTGGCCACGTAGTCGGAAACGGGCAGCGAAAGCCCATACCTGGCAAGGTGGCTGCGATTGAGCACTGGGAAAAGCCCAAGACGTTCTCTGAGCTACGGGCGTATCTGGGGTTCTGCAACTACTACTCGGGGTATATCAAAATGTATGCCGAGTATGCAGCCCCCATGACGACCATGCTCAAGGGCAACCGAGAGGAGACCAAGAAGGGGTCCAAGAAGGCTCTGGTCTGGACAGCTGAGTCCGACCGTGCCTTTGAGGGGATGAAGCAGGCGCTGCTATCCGCAGTGGGTCTGCACCTCGTGGATCCCGACCGAGGGTTCGTCCTGCGCACCGACGCTTCCGACTACGCCATTGGCGCTGTGTTGGAGCAAGTGCTTGACGACGGGAGGCACGTGCCCGTGGCCTTCTGGAGCCGAGTCCTGGCGGAAGGCCAGAGACGGACGTGGACGCCCCGTGAAGAGGAGGCGTATGCCATCGTCATGGCTCTCAGGAAATGGGCTGGGTACATAGCCCTCCATCCCGTCACCGTCTGCACCGACCATCAGAGTCTGCAGTCGTGGCACAAGGAGCACGTGGACACCCCCTCAGGTCCCGCCTCCCGACGGGCAAGATGGCATGAGACCTTGGCCAAGTTCGACCTCACGGTTGTGTATATTCCTGGAAAGGATAACACCGTGGCGGACTGTCTCAGTAGGTGGGCCTATCCCGCCAGCAAGGGCATGACGGATATCTCTGCCCATGGCGATGAGGCTGAGACCGCTGAGGCCAAGAGGTTCATCGAAATGGAGCGCCTGATGGAGGAGGAAGGTGCCAAATGGTTCGTCGTCATGGCTGCAGATGCCCCCCTCGCGTCGAGGGTGAGCAGAGCGGTCAGAGTACTCGCCCCTGATGGAGCTGAGTCCGACAAGCACCTCTTCCCGGAGTCTTGCCTCCAGGACGACTGGACCGACGACTACGCCAAGTCTGAGGCCTTTGCGGCCGAGTATAGGGCTGTGACCGACCCTGATGACGGGCAGAAGTGGCCAAAGGGGCTGACTGAGGAAGATGGCAAGCTCTACCGGAATGGTAAGCTGCTAGTACCGGAGTCCCGGGTGCTCGAGCTTTGTGAAGCTTGGCACCACCACATGCTGCACCCAGGGGTCAAGAAGTAAGCCCTTGACATGCAGCGTCGGTTCGAGATCGACCATATCGTTCTCTACACCGCCATCAAGAAAGTCAGGAAGGGTTGCTCGGTCTGCCAGGCCTGCAATCCCGACAACCGGAACGTCAAGGGGGAAGCCCAATGGACCCCGGTTCCTGACCAGCCCATGGAGAGCGTGGCCATGGACGTCTTCTCCATGCCCGAAGTGCACATTGGCAAGGAGACCTTTGACTGTGTGGTTCTCTGTGTGGACCGCCACAGCGGCTACGTTGTAGCCGTTCCGGCACGCAAAAAGGGGTTGCTTGCCAAGGAAGTGGCAGTCATGATGATTCGTCATTGGCTGACCGTCTTTGACATCCCCCGCACCATTTGCAGTGACCGAGGGCCCCAGTTTACTGGTGGCTGGTTCAAGGCTATGTGTTCCCTCATGGGAATACGTCATGCCAAGAGCGTCGCCTATCTCAGCCGGTCTAACGGCCGTGCTGAAGTGGCTGGACGGCAGCTGTTCGAGAAGCTGCGCAAGATCCACATCACCAATCCACGTCGGAACTGGTTTGAGGAGATGTGGCCTGCTCTGAAGGCCCATCATGACACCCCCACTCCGGGCGGTTTGTCCCCTCACCAGATTCTGTTCGTCAGGGACCCCCTGGGTAGGGGACTTCCCTTGTCTGGTGATGGCATGGCTATGGATGCCAAGGAATTCTTCGCGCGGCAAGAGCAAACGGCGCGGGACATCCGCCAGCAACTCGAGAAGGAGCACGCTGAGCGTCAGAAGTCCGCCCCGAGCTCGACAGCGCAGAAGTTCAGGGTGGGAGACCCGGTGTGGGTGATCAGACCCCGCCCTATGGGCACCCACCGCACCAAGACCTGGTTCACACCCGGCGAGGTGGTCCGCAGGATTGGTGAGGACACCTACCGCATCAAGGTGGGTCACGGACAGTTCCGGGAGCGCCACGAGAGTCAGCTCCGTGTGCGGGAACCCGACCTCCGTGGCCAGCATGTGTCCCTGAGCTACGCAGCACATGAGGCTGATTCGGACGACGACTATGCTGAGCAGGATGACTACACAGTCGAGAAGATCCTGGCTCAGCGTCCGAAAGCCTCGGCACCCGGAGGTCTGGAGTTCAAGGTTCGTTGGCGAGGCTATGGGCCGTCCCACGACACCTGGGAACCCGTCTCCTCGTTCGTGCCGCGGGTCAATACTCCCTTCATGGAGTACATCCGCAAGCACAAGACCAAGATCCATGTCTCGGACTTGGCAGCACTCACCCGGGCGATTGCAGCCAGGGGTGCCTGATCAGCGCCCCGAGCTCTCCCCTGATGCGTTTTGAGCCCTTGTGAGGCCGACGGATCGTCCCTTACTTGCTTGCTCTCTTCCATCTTCCGGTGACCTGCCATCAGAGTGGCCATATACCCCCCCCTGCTGTATCCAGAGGAGGATGGCCCCTCTCTTCTTCTATTCGTCACTCCCCCCCTGCTGAATCCTTGGGAAACCAGGTAGGGCGACTGACCTTCATATTTCTGAGGTCTTGGGGCCTTGAAGCCCATACGACGTTGCGCAACGGATGCCGCTGTCATCGGCATTGCGATTTTTGGTGTGTGGTCTGGTCCCATGGCATTTGCGGGATCCAGACCAGTCCACGTGTGTCTCGAGACTATATATGGCCTGAACTCAGGCGTTTTCCTGTCCACCCTCCTGCATTTGCCTTATCCTGACTGTGGCGTGGTTTGGCGCTCTGTCCAGAGTGTGTTTACACGCCTATTAACCCCGCTTGTTTTGCTTTTCTGCCCCCCAGGATATGTGCATCTGTATGTTGAGTCTTGTCGGCCCATCACTGAGATGTGGACTGTTTTTCCCCCGAGGGTAGCCTGGGGTAGCCTGATGGATCTTTGTGGTCGCTCTAGACCTGTGGGACCACCTCCGTCGTCGCGTGACGCCTATGTTGGCTGTGTATGCCACTGCCACTGTGGTGGTGACCGTAGCAGCCGGCACCCGGTGCGCCTGGTATGGGTTAACGGGTCCTTTGGATGCCGAACGATCGCCGCCAGGACCCGGAACTTGATACTTGATACTATACATGTGCTACGAGCTTCTACGGCACTATACCTGTCTTACTGTGGAGTTTGGGGCCTAACCTGCGAATCAGCCTGAAGTGAGGATGTGACACCCCCCCTTCAGGGGTTGGTCCTGGGTACCCGCTGCCATGCTTGGATGTTATCGAGCCCCCCCCAGGGTTTGCTCTAAGGAGGGGGGTGAAGCGGTACCCAGAACCCCATGGCCAGGTTACGGCATACAACCGGTCTCCGGTCCACTAACCCCAAGTACGGAAGGGAAGACCGGTCTCCGGTCCACTAACCCCATGTACGGAAGGCGCCCGTTGACGCCCGGTGCGAGCCCGGCGGGAGCGTGTTCCGTGCCGTAAAGCCCCGCATCGGCAACCGATGCACCGCCAGCGGAGATTTATATATCAGAACATCAGGAATCAACAGGGTTTTATTTTCATATTGTTTCCGTCAATTTTTACACTTCCGTTCTGATACTCACTGTTTTGGCAGCTGGCGGTTGGATCGCGACTTTACCGTAACCGCCAGTTTAACTGTTTATAATGGAAATTTTAACGCTATCCGTGACGAAGGCTCTAAAGTCTTCAGGAATTGCGTTGATGC
This sequence comes from Eutreptiella sp. 'Long Island Sound 2002', assembly GCA_964036045.1. Lineage (NCBI taxonomy): Eukaryota > Euglenozoa > Euglenophyceae > Eutreptiales > Eutreptiaceae > Eutreptiella > Eutreptiella sp. 'Long Island Sound 2002'. The sequence goes on along the minus strand of OZ038388.1, from coordinate 50,437,763 downwards.
ATCCGCAATTTTCACATCTTTCACTCGCAACCTTAATCCGAATTTTTCAGGATGTCGAAATCGGATTTTCGACTTCGACATCCCCGCACTTGATTTGACCTCTTGCGAGTGGACCTACGTGCTTCCCTATGCACGAATCAACTTTCCTTTTATCCTGCCCTCCATTTGTCTTAAAGATATGGGCAAAATAAAGTTGATTCGTGAGGCCACTTGTGAAGGTCATATCTCGTGTTGCTTGCGAGGAATGACAATAAGGAAACGTGGGATGTATTCACAATACTCCCGACGTAATTTAGGAAGCTTTATATGCCTTGCGTCTCCACACGTGCGCGCTAGTGTAATGGATCATGGTCAAGAGGGTAGAGTTTGCGTTGTAACTCTATGGCCATGATATTGCGTGCGTTAAGATAACTTTCGAGTGTAGCGCGCAAGTGTTGGTGTTGCATAGGAACTCTCCTTGAGTTCCTATGAGCGATTGACACAAAGTTATGCCCTTAGAGGGGCATGACATATCGTGGGGGGAGCTACCTTTTTGGGCAATATGGAGTATGTGCCTTGTGTTGTGTTGCGTGCCCAATTGGCGGGTCTATCGCTCCAAGCCAAACCCGCCAATGGACCTCATATTGTGCAAGCCCCTTCTCCATACTCCCTACGATCAATTGCAAGCCTAACCTTCGTGAAGGGAAGCTTGTGTGGCGATCCCGAAGCGATGCGTTGGGAGCAAGGTGTGTGTTTTGCAATTTTCCATATTTTCATGTGCCCACTTGGGAAGTAGCGCTCGCAACCTTTCAAGGCGCCCCAAGTGGAGCACATATGTGGGATCGAAGGTCATTGGTGTCAAGTCATTGTGTTTAGAAGGATTAGATGATTGCACGATCCAAGCGAAAGATATTATGATATAATTGTGCACCTTTCAATGCACTTTTGTGTGTCTTTGTGCCAATTTTGCCGTTTTTGGCCCGTCATGATGTCAAGTGGCGACCGTGTATCTCAACGTTGCGCTCAATTGACATCATGACCCAAGTATGTTATGAGGGTACATACTTCGGTGCCCAACATATCTTGGACCCGGCGAATAACTCCTCTTGAGATTGGCATACCGTGGCCGCCATGTTGGCGATTTGGGACTATCCCAAATCATGGGCTCACTTGGCGACCCTGCCATTCCCAAAACCGGAGGAGTTGGGCGACGCCCAAAAGATATGTTGGACACATAGGACTTGATACCAATCCTATGGCACACTCCGGTCCAAGTCGGGCATGTGCCTCATTTGCCCTAACCATGAGTGTGCGCATGTTTGGCCATTTTGAGCAAATTTCCACTTTTGCTGCCCGCCGTGTACTATGTTGAGCCCACCCGTGCACGCCGGACGCATGGACCAATGGACCATATATGACATGGGTGTTATGCATATTGGTCCCCATGGTTCACACACCACGTGGGCGAAGCGGAGCAACCTTCGTTAAGGCGCTAGCCCAAAGTGAGTGTGGGCAATTTTGCCATTTTGGCATTTGTGGACCCAATTGGGATCGACACCACGCCAAGTGGCATGGAGATCTTTGAGAGCCAAGGGCATGGGAGTCTCCGTTGGACTCCCAGTGAATCGCGTATGGAATGGCGGATCCGATCTCCAAGACGGCGTGGAGATATACTATTGGGAGCACCCTGAATTTTGGCTCATTTCGAGCAGCCAAAATGACCCCGTTTTGGGGCCCCAATTTCCCCCTTCCGTGTGGTGGATTGGCGGCCCCATTTCTCTATGCCTACAAGGAGCCCGGACCTAATTCCAAGTTGTACACTCAGATATTAGTCCTAGGTCCTGCCTCCTAACCTGTGAGCCATTGGCCTTGCCCTGGCCGGGCGAGCCGCGCGTGGGAATGACGCCAATTTTGGTGATTTTGGCATCATGACCCCACTTGACGAATCCGTGTTGCCCTGATGCCGGGACCTCAGAGGGGACCAGGTTGGGTGAGGGCTCCAGGGAGTTCGTACTCGAAGGGCATAGGGTCAGTTGCCTCGTCCCTACCTCTGGCGGGTCCGGACGAGAGGTCAATTTTGGAGATTTGTGAGCTAATATCAGTTTGGGCTGAAACAGCCCATTTTCAGCTACCAACTCCTGAGGGATAATGGCGGGGCCATATCTCCGGCTCAGAGAGGAGTTGGGACCTGCCGTTAAGGGAGCATAGGGAGCCACTGTCGGTTGGCCTTGGAGCCCCTTGGTTCCCAGGAACTTGTAACTCGCCTGTGGCTAGGCGGGACACCTCCCCCATTGGCAGGGTTTCAGGGTCCGGACTGAGCAGGGCATGGGTTGTGTTTGAGCCCCCGCCCCCACCAGCCACTGAGAGGGTCGGACCTGGGATTGGGATACGAGTTAGGATAGAGTGTCTATTGTCCTGTGATGCCCTTACCCCAGTCCAGTCTTAACCCCATGTGTACATATCCTGATGTGTTGCTGTACATACTTTTGTTCCCTTGTTGCAGAGTGGCAAGGATCCTGAAACGCTTTGTCACATGACATGAGCGCATTGATGCCCTTGTGAGCGTAGTGCTTTGCCTGCCTGCTCACTTGCGCGTGTCCACCGCAGCGTCCCGTGGCCGGCCCCCCACGGGAACGCGTCAATACATACGTTTATAATTCCATTATTTCTCCATTTTCCGGCGCTTCGCTAGGAGCCGCTCCTGCGCGCCGCCATTTTATGCGTATGAATTTCTGGATTTAAAAAATCCAGAGATGACTATAATTTCCATAAAAATGTGCTTCTGATGCACAATTGGATTCTGCTCAGGTGTGTCGTTTCAGAAAAATTCTAGGCCGTCATTTGACGGATTTTGGTGTCGTCGCTTCGTTTTTGCGTGGATTCGTCCATAATTCTCCCATTCCTGCCTCTGCAGATACCCACGCGCAGCCTCGCTGAGTAGGCCGTGTTCGGGCCGAAATGCAGGTGCCTGGAGAGACTGAGCAGAACCAAGACCCCACCAAGGGGCAAATTTAATTTTCTTTCGACTCCCTTCGCCCTAAGACAGGTCACAGGTCGCCAGCAGGTTTACGAGAACCCGTGCGAGTGTGTATATTGTGTCTTGCGTTGGGGTTGTGTCGACGCTGCGTCTTGGAGGGAGGGATGCATATGCACATGTTTTGGCATGCTCCCATACTAACCCAATCAAGCCACAGGAGCCCCGGCAGCGCCATGAGCGCTGAGTCTTCTGTAGGATATGATACAATCAGAGCAGCAAAAGAGCGCCAGCCATGGTGAGCGCCCATTTTTCAGTGTGAGGGAAGCTATAGGTATTTTAAAGTAGATGTGGAAACCAAGGAAAGGCCAAGAAAAAAATCCCTTTTTCCTAAAATGCGACAGTGGTGGCCACCACAGCACAAGGGGGGAGTAAGAAAAAGTGCTTTTCCAATGCTTTGGGACATACTCTAGTTGTATTAGAGATGCACTGAGCATCCATGCATTTTTATCTTAGTATTGGTCCCACCAAAAGTGGTGATAACACATTTTGACCTATGGAACCAAACACCCAATCAGGATATGGAGTGGACCCCTTAATCCCCTTTCAACGTGAAGCTATTCATCTTTTCCTGAGTTGACTGAGCACTGACATACCTAAGGTAGAGCCTATGAATTTATCTATGTTTTTCCATGAATTCTTAGCTATCCTAGTGGTATGCACCCTAGGGGGCTGGGCACCTCTTTTTGAGAGGTCCTGGGTTCAATTCCTGGTCAGCCTAGCTAAGTAGGAAGATCCCATGTGACATGGCAGTGACCTCATCGCCACATACCATGCCACCTCGGCACATATGGGACCCAAAACAAAGAGTGCACATCTCCTAAGATGGCACTATGGAGAGAGAGTGATCCTGAGGCAGTTTTCTAACTCTTTTCCCAAAACATTTCAGCTATCTTTGTGAATATGCATTCATATGTGACCTGAGTTGCAGTTTCTGTGAATATCCAATCATCTTTCACTGTTTACACTGCAGCCCTTCATGCTTTGATCCTGAATCCTCTTCTCTTTGCATACTATTGGCTTGGGCTATCCTGGAGTGACTTGGAGTGACTGTATTTCATCAAAACAAAAGCTTTTCATCTTCAAAAACAAGCAGCAGGAAACCCTACACCAACAGCAAGCAGCAGGAGAGGCAAAACACAGTGCTGAAAACACTATAAACTTTTCTATTGCTGATCGCACTAGGTCACATGCAAACGGTCTCCGATCACCCAACGCTACGCACAGTAAGCTGAATAAGGCGCTCGGCTGAATTTCCAAGCGAACCCACACCCGGGGTTGGTCTGGGCCACAGTAAACAAGAAAGCAAAACGAATAACCAAATCCACCGACACGGCAAACCAAGGTGAGGGCAACCTGGACGGTAGCGACGGTACATAAAGGCAGACGCATAAAAAAAAAACATATACCAAGTCAATATACACTAGTACACTGATGGGACTAGGTAAGGAACTTGACTGGTAAGACAGCGTACTCAACGTAGGCAATGTAACTAAACCAAGTACAAACGTAGTACAACTGTAGGCATACATTATTCCTAACAATCATACAATCCACAAACAGTCCTAAACCAGTGAATATGGCGTCTCACAGCCATCCAGGTACATCGGGTTGTATCTCACCTTGAGTTCTAGGTATACGGTAGTAAAGCTAACTACATGCGTATCATCGCAAGAACTGTGCATCATCTAATCAAAATACACCTGTGGACTCGAGGTTTGCTCGTACTCACCTACGCAAGAGTGAACGCAAACTCCTCCACACACGAGTGTACTCCTCACGTGCCAGCACATATCCACGCACGCACCGAGAAGTGGCATTCCAACACACATTCTCACACCCGTGCCCGTACACACACAAATGAACACCACGCGTCAGTCGCTCAACCATAGAGACGTACACATGAAGGCAAGCACTCACAACCGGCAAACGCATCATCAAACTTACCATTTTTGCAGCTTGAACACGGCGGTGGCTAAGCCGTACATCGGCGATGACCACGGCTCTCAAGAGACGATGAAGCAAGAGAAGGGGTAAATTCATGAACCCAAGCACGAGGCAAATTTTTGGTGCACGTCCGTGCCTCCTACTCACAGAGTAAGCAACATGATGAGCCGTACCATGCACACACCTACGAATAATCTTCACACGCACGACAAAGAGCAGGAACTACTGCGGCAAAGGCAAAGCCCCAACAAAGGGATGCCACACACAAAAATATTATTCCTAATTGAAAAAATGTCGTTCTCGTAATTTCTCCCTTTGGCCACATGGCCCGAAGAGGCGTCATGCCCAGCAGCAAGGCAAGGGCGATGGCGCGGAGGAGGATGAGTCATCGTTCATATCGGCCTGCTCGTCGGTCTTCGTGAGGGTCTTTGCAACCAAGTCTACGACGCCCACATTGCGAGTGGGAACATGGGGAGCGATACCGTTCAACTCGCCCTTCGACTAAGGCAGCAGGAGAACGAAGGCTTCGGTGACTTCTATGAAGTTGGGCACGATGTTCATAGCTCCAACACGGTCACGAAGTAAATCAGAGTGACGGCCGTCCAAGATCATCTTGTCTCCATTGTAGGAGTGGATGGTGGTCATGGTACCGTACTCAATGCCGAAGTTCTCACCCAAAAGCTTGCAAACACCGAACGTTCCGTTGGTGAAGCATGAAGCTTTGGAGATAGTGGTGTCGAAGACTTCGTTGTCGATGGGGTGATGGAAAACAAGGAAACCAAGACAAGCAAGGACAAAACGGAACAAAAATTTACGGGATAAAATTGTCCCAAAAATGTTTAACATCCTATGGGAAACCGAGACACAAGAAAACACGACCCACGGGGCTTGGGAATCCCCGGGGCTAGTCACCAAGGGGCCCGGGTGACTCCACCGGTCCTTGGCAACTCTTGGCGATGTCCAAAGTGTCAAAGGGGCATGCTTGCATTTCTTGCAGCACCCAAGCGGAGGTGCGGCTTTGTTTTTATTTTTAAAGGGCGCCCAAGCGCAAGCGCCCGGTAGTCCGTGAGGAAGAAGGAAAGGGAAGCAAAGCAAAACTCAACAACCCATGGCAAAGCAAGAATCCCTTGCTCGAAAAGAGCATTTCCGGAGTCGGCGCAAGAAAGTCCTAAAATTTGTTGGCTTGCCACAAAATTAGGAAAACCTCTGCTACCACAAAGAAAAAGAGAACTACTCGACTCCGTAGTAAGGTATGACTTGCTATAGAATATCCCCAAAATGCTTATATTTCAACTACTCAATGGTTAGCAAAACCTACAAAACAAAGATTGGAAAATGGGCTCATAAAACTATGTAATTTTTGGGAGGGGTGCACACGAGCAAAAATTTATCTAAAACAATTTATGTGATTGTTTGCATAAAAATGTTTCAATTCAAAATACTCCTAGGGTCATACCCGCAAACACAACAAACAAAACTACGAGCAAGTAAAGGCGAAGCAAGGAAGATACAAAGGAAATCACCACGTGTACGTCCGAGTCATTGTTGACGATGTGGGGCCGCCGTGCCGTTGCCAAGGCCCCACCATTTCTGTTTCTCCACGGCGGCGGGTCGTGGTGGCCAAGGCATTCAAGATCCTTACGGCTCTACCCCCATGGACGGAACCGGGCTCACCACGGCTCCATGCTAAACAAAGCATGGGAGACGTGTGACACCAAATCCAATATCATGCTTGCATTACCTTTATCCTTGCCCGTAACTAAACAATAATAAACCATGCAATGGACATCACTACGTGTAACAACCCAAATCCAAACAACAGTAAACAAACAACACATGCTTGAATGGAATGAATGCATAACAATGCAATGAGTGTAATGAAAGTATGTGAATGCAACACATGGAAAGCGACAAAGCAAAATAGTGGTGCACCATCATGAATCTACGATTCCCACCTCGAAAGCGAACTAATCAATTGAAGAGGATAAATGTTCAATCAGAATCAAACCTAATGAATCCTTACATTCGCATGTTCGGGCGACGGCACCGCTGGCTGCAACACAGCCTAAACTAACCAATCACGATCTTTAAACAGCACCAATATGATTACGTGACAGAATTGAATTGATTGAAAGAATTGAATGACGCACCATCCGCACTGATCGCGGCTCGAAGACGACGCGATCTGTCTGGCACTGTACTGTCCTCTGTCGGGCACTGTACTGTCTAAATCTGCAACTCAATCAGCGGAACTGTAGCGACCTTGATAGAAATCTATTTTTTTCAACTAATGAACATTTGTGTATGGTTCAGCTTTGAATGGGGACGACAGTTCATTTTCTGCTGCTGCCTGAATCAGGGCGCTTCGCGACATACAAATCGCGATACCTTGTTTTGGTGTGTTCTGGTTCAACAGCCTTTTTTTTTCCCTTTTTTAAGCTCGTGAGAGGTCGTTTCCAAAGTAAAAAATATCAGCGTAATCAATTATGGCGCATACGCTGGGGAAAACCAACATATGAAATTTCATGACAACCATTCCACTTCTAAATGCATACATCATGGAAGACACCATAGTTGAGTGTCAAATTTCGAATTTTTTTTCCCGAACCCCTTCCTCCTGCGGAGCAATGCCACCCTTTGACCCTAGCTCCTAAGGACCCACGCCCCTAGCTCTTGAGTAGCAATGACCGTGGCTCCTTAGGAGCAAAATGCTTAACAAGACAACCGCCGCTCCTGAGAATCGACGACCCTGGAGGTGGTACAGGGTCGGTGATCCTGAAGAGCATTTATCAGGGTCGGTGCTCCTGAGGAGCAGCACCAGGGTCGGTGCTCCTGAAGAGCCAGGGTCGGTGATTCTCACCAGCGGCCATCTCCCACCTACCGGGGTTCCGGTGGTGCCGGGCCCGTGCTACTAGCTTGTCGCCAGTGGGACCCCTGTGGGATGGCGCGGAGGCTGCCTAACCGAAGGTTTGGTGCGTGGCGCCGTGCACCACTATTGCCTTGGCGGGTGCAGTGCCCTGTTGGTGTTTGTGCGGCGCTCGCGGCACGTCAAGAGGGCGGAGCTGGTGCCGCTTCTCGTCGCCCCCCCCCCTCCCCCCTCTGCTGTCCCTCCCTCGCGTCCCTCGCGGTGCTTGTAGGGTGTCCCTTGCCCTCACCTACTGGTACGCCATTCCAAGAGGTATGTGCGTTCCGCGTGCTCGGTCCGGTTGCCTTTTTGGTGCGCGCCGCGTGTCCGTTGCGTGGTTGTGTGTTCGCGCTCCCGCGGTGTTCGCCCCCCCCCCCCCTCCCGCTGCCTTTTTGCGCGTGTACTTCGCGAGGTCCCCTTGTAGGGCGCTGGTAGTGGTGGTTCGGGCCCCTCCGCGTTTCCTGCTCGAGTCCCTTGCTCTGCTTGTCGTCGGTTGGGGAGGGAGGGCGGCCCGGTCCGCGCGTCTCGCTTTCTGTTTCCAGGTGGTGTTGAGGGGTGTCGGGGTTGGCCCCTCATCCTCCCCCGGCTGCCCGTCCCTTGGGAAGGCAGTCTCGGTCCGCTGCCCTTGTTCCACCAGCGCGGGATGTGCCGTTATGGGTTCCCGGCACCGATTTCACAGCTCACGTTTGCGAGCTAGTGTGGCGCGTTGTGGCAGGAGGGCATCCCCCGGGAGGGGTGCCTCGTGCCTTCGTGAGGGGCGTCTGGGGTTGACGGACTTGAGGAAGAAGATCGCCGGGATCACCGGAAGTTCACAGTTTGTCGCTCATTCTCCCTCCGTGTTGTGTGTGTTGTGTGCGCTGTGAGCCTGTGCTGAATACTGGGATCTGACGCGCGCGCTGCAAGCGTTTAGGCCTAAAATCATTTGAAAATTAAATTTTTAAAAATGTTTAAAAATGTTCTATGATTCCACCGACCTATTTTCCTGTTGATCAAGGGACGATTTACGATTGGTCGCCATTGGACTCTTGGAGCATTTATGGACTCGATATTTGCAGGTCTACATGATATACTTGAATCTCAAGGGAGCAGAAGTTGTTTGTTTCATTTGGTTCTTATTCGTGATGATTTTGAAGTACGAGTAGTGTTGATGAGGTGTGGCATCATCTACAAGTTTGTGTGTGAATGAATGCAACGAACGATCTTGTCCTTTTCTCCTTTCGAGACTTTGTTTTGTCGAAGGAAACCTTTTCGTTACCTTGCTTACGGACCGTGGAAAAGCATTTCTTGTGTTCAGATATTGTCAACTGTGATTTAAGCAATCAAATGTTGTATTTTCTTATTTTTGATCAAATGGTGGGGCGCTGTGGAGTCACTGTTTTCGAGCGAGTAATAACGGTGTTGCTGCTCCAGATAGACTTCGGTTGTTAACCATTTGTGGTTGCTTTTTGGAAGGAGAAGGGGTTGATGGAAGGAGAAGGGGTTGCTGTTTTAAGTTGTGCCTTCAGGAGACCATGTCATTTGCACGTGTCATTTCAAATCGTGTCAATGGCGTTTGGAGTTTTGTTTACGTCGTGGTGAGTGGTGGAGTTGACAAGATTCATATTTTGGATGCATATGGAGAAGAACTTGGTTGGTATTTGGTTGAATGGGGGAGCACATGTCAAGTCAATGTCTTGGAGTGTGCAGAAATATAGCTGTTTGTGCTCCCTCTGAACCATAGGCCTTGAATCATTGATGTTTGCTTTGTTGAAGAAGGGGGTGCTCTTTTGAATGGTGTCTTCGGGGGTGGTGGAGGGAATGGGTCTCACAAGTTGGTCACCCAGGTATGATGTTGTGTGGAAGTGAAGGCAAGTTGTTGGCATGGTAATGATTTCCTTGTTCCAAAAGATACATGAAACATTCCGATGAAGATAAGGGGTTGCATTGACTCACTAATCATTGATCCATGCACTCGTGGTATTTTGTGATGGAAAAGGACAACAATGTTATTTTATATGCGTGGCATAGGCACAAGGATATCTACAGATATCCGTGGTATATGCCACAAGATATCGCAGCGGATATGGCAGTGGTGATATCCTGTGGCATAGCCACAGGATACAACGGAGATATGCGTGGCATTAGCACAAATACTGTACCGAATCATGGATGAATTATTTGCTCGTTCAATGAAGATGCATGCCTAATGCAAGGTTAAAATTTGTGATTTAATCATTGGGTTATGATGCTAGGCCGGTGGGCCATGAACATTGGTATGTCCATTGATGTGGTTTGGTTTTGCTGTAATGGGACCCCAATGGCCTTGGTTTGGTGGCCCTTTGAAGTATGGTCCATGAGCATCGGTGTTGCCATTAGAGTATGTTGTGTTGTATTGCCTATATTCAGCCTTGCCGCCTTCGTCATCATTTATGCAATGTGGAACGCCATTGTGGACTTGCCTTGGTGGCCCCACGGGGGAGTAGGAAGGGGGAGGGGGGTATTTCACCCACCCCGACCCACGATCCGCATCATTTGGTGGTGGGCGGTTTCCCAACCCCGATCCATGCCCATCCATTTTCAATATAGTTATAATTATGTGAACAACACTAGCTTTGTTTCCTTTTTGGGGGGGGGGTTGCTTTGTTCATTGTAGCATCATTTTTGGATCAAGAATTAAGTTTGTTGCACAATGTGGATCAATAACTTCGTTGTGAGTTTGTTTGTTTTGAATTTGTTTGTTGTGCATCTTTGTGCCCCAATCTTGCTGTCCAACAACAACTTTGTCACATAATTCATTTTGTGACGTGCAGAACATTCTTGTGCACGAAGAATTTTGTTGCCATGGTACGGGGAATATGTTGTTCAACCCTAGTGGTTGGTGTGTGACTAACGGCGGTGGGTATGCCACATCCCTTGGAGAGGGGACCTTGCTGCGCAAGGTCCCAGACAACAGTATTCTTTTTGGAGGCAAGCAGGTGAGTGAGGGAAATGCAGCATTTATCCTTTTCACCTTGGCTCTGCCGTCCCGAGGGTTCAACAATTTGGTCACTTGCAAAGTGTGTGCACACCATGGATTGAGTAACTTTAGGCAAGGGTCGGAAAGGGATCACGAAGTTGGTGTGCCTCTTTGCTTGCCTAAGAACAATACTCATGGTCCATTGAGGATGGCATATTAGGAGTGGAACAATGTGGCGACAATGATTTGTGAAGAAAGTTCCCCACTAGGACCATTGGATCGTGGGGCGTGCTCTAAAAATTGTCCGGTGTCCATGTTTTTCGCGTGGTGCTTCCTTTCCTCTAATCGGATACCATGTAAAGTGCATGGAGATTGTTTGGGGAGCTCGACAGAGAAATAGGCAAATGGAGTCGTGAGGCTTGCAATCAATATGGTGGGTGTGGTTCCCTAAATTGGCGCTACCTCGACTTTCGTTGACATGTTGGTGCGCTCTTCGTAGTTGTACTAATGGACCAACCGCCATACACCAATCCAAACCCACGCCCACCCGCATATCGAGCGCAATGCCTATGCGGCGCCGTCGAGTATCATGTGTTAGCCGATCCGGTGGATGCCAAACTTTGCCATTGCAAGGATTGTCAACGCCAACATGGGGCACCTTTTGAATGGGCTGTGATCTTCCACAAGAACGATGTGCGGTTCACCAAGGGGCTAGATTTCTTGCAATTCTACAACCATGAGAGCGAAGTGCATAGCCACATCCTCCCATGCAAACTTTTTTGTCTGAAGTGTCGGAGCCTCATTGCAGATGAAGGTCGGCGGATGTTTCTTGCCTATGGTGCACTATTTGATTTTGGTACCCCCCCGAGGGTGCCTGAAGCATTCAAGCATACGTGCCACATCTTTTATGGCTCACATGTGGTTGACGTTGGGGATGATAAGCCCAAATTTGTTGGTGCCAAGAACAAGTCCGCGTTGTGGGAACCGTAAGTGGTGCACATCTGTCCTTCAACGATTTGCACTCACTTGTACACACGCGACATTATCCAACACAAACAAAAAGTTGAAGGGGTGACCTTCTCGTTTTGCGCTGGCGGCCATTATGATTCTGGTGCACGAATTTCGTTCTCGGGCTCATTTTGGTGGTGGTGGGGATCCACTCGTTTTACGCCATCCAAGGGTCCAACAAGAGCGAAAAGAAACACTGGCTCACGTTCTGGACCCTGCACGCTTGTGTGCAGGCCTTGGAGCTCGCCATCGACATCTTTTTTGCATTTTTGCAATTTACTTTAGCACTAATTATGAGTGATGTGCCCAATGCCGACCAATTGGGTGTCGTCAACCATCTCAATTTGCTTTGTTGTGTCCTACCTCTTGCATGTGCATGCCCATTGTGGCTCTACATTGGAAGGTTGGTGTAAAACTTGGTGAGGTTGGGGCTACTGGGGAGCTTACCCCCCCCCCCCCGACAGTAGACCCAGGTCTCTTAATTTTTTCCCCCGGAGCCAAAGGCCCGGGTCTCTTAAAGTGTACTTTTCCAAGTGGGTCTCTTATGTTGTAGACCCAAGCCCTGTTGTGACCTGTCTTCTGCCTGGATTCTATTAATCAAGCTAATCCATGTGCATCCTAGGTACCTCTCAACCACTCCTTCGGCATGTGAGTTTTAGACAAAGGGCTGAGTTCTGACACTGCAGACAGCATTTCTGAGGTGGTCAATTCATGGATTGATAAGTCTAGATGCTCCTGCAGCGCAACAATGCCAAAGTTCCCAAACCTACGAAACAGTACTTACTGGTCATCTGATTCTAAGACAGGCGAACCAGTGGTCCGATGTCCTGCCTCCGACCGAGGCTCTGACCTTCACAAGGAATGCCAAAAGCAGGCTTTTTATATGGTTTTTCTTTATTTGTTATTTGTTTATGCTTTTTTACTTTTTTACTTTTTTACTTTTTATGTTTAGCACTATCATGGATGTTTCCAATGAGCCACAACAGGAGTAGTGCGAAGTGTTGGCCTTGGGCTCAGGCACTAATGCCATAGTTGGGCCCATTTCTTCTTGAAGTGGTTGCTATAGTACTTGAACTATCATATGTAGGGGACAGTTTTTGTTGTCCCATGACATTTTCACTAAGGCTATGTCATTGGAAGGCCTATTTCTTGGAGGTGTGTAGCACAATACCCTAAGATTCAATTTTGGAGCATTTGGTTACATATGTTTTGTCACACCATGGCTGGGGCGTGGGTTAAGGTCCGCCTTTGTCTCCTTTTGCAAGTGGGTCTCTTAAAGTGTACTTTTCCAAGTGGGTCTCTTATCGCTTTGGTCGGGCTGGACTCAGAAATGGGGATGGGTCTCTTAAATGGTCATTTGCTGGTGGGTCTACTGTCGGGGGGGGGGGGGAGTACCCAGCCACGGGGGGGAGGGGGGGACGGGGTCGCAAACTCTACATGAGCAATGTCGCCCGGAAAGCTCAATGTGGATGGACTTGTGTGTCCATTGTCTCCATTGTGAGACTATGAGATCGCAGGTCCCCGGAACCCTGATGCATGTCGTGCAAAACACATCAATACAACTACTCCTGTCTTGTTTGCAAACCCAGCGACCTCTTCAGTGGCACACAAGCAAAGCAGAAAAGGCCTTAGGCCATAGGATACATCACACTGCAACGAGAAGGTCGTGTGGGGTATCAACTTTCAGTACATTGGGGTCAGTGCATGTCATGCCATGCTACAAGTTGGGGCAGAGCATGGTTTATGCACATGGGCAAACAGCAAAATCAAACTGCAGACTGCAGCGGTGCAGTGGATGCGTTGTCTCGTTCTGTCCTTGTATGCATGCATGCAATTTGACCCGGTCCCTATTGTCACACACACGGGGACAGGCCCCATTTCCTGAGGCATTTGTGCAGGAGGGGGGTCCACCACGAGTTGGGGTAACCTTTGGCAGCAAAGTCGCTGGTGATTAGTTTGATATTACTCTGTGCATCCTCTCGTGCGTCTCTGTAGTAGCCGGAGTTCTTAGCAAGCGTGGGTACTAGTGATTTCAGGGTTCCTTTGGCTTTGGGTGCATGTGCAGCTGGATAGCGCATGAGGAATTGGTGTGGTGCTGTGTGCTTTTGACTTTTATCAGCGAGTCGGAGGTGGATACATGGTGGGCGGGTGGTGGGATCCTGTGGCTCAATTGTCATGTCCCCTTGAGAGTGATCCAGTGGTCACCTCCTCCTTCCCACTAGAGGTCAAGGTTGTAGATTCCCTCAAAGGTCGTTTGGAGCACGTCTCTGGGTGTATCTATGAACATGATTCCATTAATATTAATAGCAACACCAATGTTCATGGGCCACCGGCAGCGAATCAATAACACCAAGGCCATGGTGGCATTCCACATTACATAAATGATGACGAACACATTCCACAACACCCAATAATAATACAATGAAATCAATAATGGTCCATGGGGCCACCACGCACAATTGCAAAACCAAACCACATCAATGGCAATACCAATGTTCATGGCAGCAAATCGATAACAATCCATGGGGACCAGGCGATGCGATCCGTCGCGGATCGGGGTTGGGGAACCCCCTCCCCCCCTCCCCACCGAATGATGCGGATGGGGGTTGGAGCCCCCCCCCCCCCCTTCCTACCCAAGAGCCTACCCCCCACTTGCGCAAACAATGCTCATGTCCCAGGGTGTTCCATTCCTTCTTTCCAACACCTTTCCATTCCTACGCAGCCTACACTATGCTACAGGCTCTCACCCAAAAGCTGCCGAGACAATGTTGCTTGTGTGATGATCACACTGCAAGTTTGTGCAAAGGGGAAGAAAGTCACATGGCTCACCGTCAAGTTCCTATCGGTATCTCTAATTTATAGTACAGCATCCAATCCACCCGGGAGAGTGGAAATGGGGAGAGTTGCAAATAGGCGAAAAACGGACCATGGGATGCACACTTGCGGGCTCTACGTTTTTGTTGTGTGGAAAAATTTCTAGATATGTTGATTGTGTCAGTAACGCCGCTTTGAATGAGTGTTTGGTAGAAGGCATATCATGCTTGTGCATATCTACTGTGGAGAGCTGACCTTCGCAGACATACCAAGAGTCATTGGATTCGGAGGCAATGTGTGCGATATCTGCGAATCTGTTTTGAGAAATCGTTTTACTTGACGTGTCGAGCACGCATGGTGACCGTAGTGTCCCGATTAGACGATCCGCTGCACGTGATCAACTTGTATTCTTAGAGTGGGATGACAAGTCTAGGGTTTTGATCCCGAGGCGACTACGTGACAAGAATTCTGATCAGGATTTCGAATCACTGTCCCAGAGTGAGAGTGAACCCGATCTGGCCCAATCCATTTCGAGTTGCACGCACTCCTGTCCGATCTAGTGTGATGCATTTTGGGTTTGGCATATTGATGTGGATGTTGTGTTTGCCATAGTAATTTTTTTGAATTGCATGGCCAACTCCCCCATGTGCATATTCTGAGAGCGTGGCACCACTCCAGAGTGCCGATTTTGTGCCCGTGAGTGGTTCACTGCATGGCCTGTAGACTGTCGTTTCTACAGCACAATCTGAAGCACAGCACATTTTGCCACCAGTGTCTTCTATCAAAAGATTTTTCCACACGATGGCATGCGTTGCACTTCGCAGCTGACCGCCAGTACTGCATCTTGGATTTTCTGTGGACACTGAGTCTTGATAGCTGTGCATATTAATGCTGTTTGAGCGGTTTGGTTGTGTATACCTTTGAATTCATGATTTGCAGCCATATTCTGTCCACATTTGTGTGATACAGCCCAGAGAGGCGAAACCAGTTCAAACTCAATACATAGACCCGTTGCTTGCTTTGCTTGTGGAGGTCATTTTTGGCGCCAACCACAATCAACAAGAGTGGATAACAATTTTATTGGCTTCTATCTTCACCACGTGACACCATACCTCAGGGATGATGTCCTCCTCCACCCCGTGGCGACCGTTTTATGTAAATGTATGCCTCTCCTTCCCCCGCTGGCCAGCCTTTATGCACAGCCCCCTGACCAGCTCCGCTAGACCCCCTCCCCTCCGTCAAGGGGCCCTCAGCCTACTTCGGTGGGATGGAAGCGTCGTGCATCCCCCCGACAAGTCGCCCCTCCCCGTGAGTAGCAGGTTGGCGTCGGCCACAAAGGCGTCCGGTGAATCATGGCACTACGCCAACGCAAGACACTGGACTGCAAAATCGCAGGTCTTCACACAGTGCAAAGCGTATTGACCACAATGTAAGGGATGCACACCGCAAGATGTTCCCACAGTGTAAAACAGCATGAAGAACCCGCATTCCACAATGCGTTCACCAGAAAGTGAAATGTCACCACTACTGTGAAGTCGTTGACTGTTACTAATTTGTGTTTCTAGAGCCGTTTCTCTTGTGAGCATTGAAACCTGCAGCCATGGCAGAGACTGTAACTCACTGAGGTGGTGCTGACACGACAAGAAGTCAAGCATCGCTTTTCTGCTGCAATTCGCCGCGGGGATGATGACGATATCTCGTTGGCTGCTGATCGCTCTGCTGTTTACGCCTGTGTCTGTCCATGGGACAACAACACCAACAGTGACTTCAAGCCCAACACCGACGCCATCCACGACCAGCACACCAACCATGACACCATCCAGCACAACAAGTGGAACACCATCGGGCACATTATCGAGCACGCCATCAAGCACCCCATCCCCTACCTTGTCAAGTACACCATCGAACACCCCTTCTAGCACTCCATCCAGCACCACATCACCAACCACCTCCAGCACACCATCCCAGACACTTTCCAGCACGCCATCGAGTACGCCGTCCCTCACCCAATCAACCACCCCATCCAGCAGCCCGTCCAGCACCCCTTCATCAACTCCATCTGCCACACCATCTGCCACTCCATCTGCCACTCTATCCCCTTCACCATCTGACACACCATCCAGCACACCATCCAGCACACCATCTACCACGCCGTCTCCCACCCAATCCAGTACACCATCAACCACCCCATCCAGTACACCATCGAACACGCCATCCACCTCACCATCCGCTACACCATCCACAACCCCATCCAGCTCAACATCTGCCACCCCTTCCAGTACTCTGTCCAGCAGCCCATCTAGCACCCCATCGTCCACCCCATCCAGCACACCATCTGCCACACCCTCACCATCGCCCACACTATCCATTACACCATCCGTCACACCATCCCTGACTCCGTCCACGACGCCATCCACCACGCCATCCCTCACGCCATCCACCACGCCATCCAGCACACCATCGGTTACACCATCAAGCACTGCATCAATCACGCCATCCAGCACTCCATCAGCGACACCATCCACCACACCGTCTATCACATCATCAACAACCCCATCCAGCACCCCATCCAACACCCCATCCAGCACTCCCTCCACCACACCGTCTGCTACACCATCCGCCACACCGTCCACCACGCCATCCACCACGCCATCCACCACGCCATCAAGCACTCCTTCAGCCACACCATCTGGCACACCATCTAACACACCATCCAACAGCCCATCCACCACACCGTCCACTACACCATCCACAACATCGTCACCAACCCCATCCAGCACTCCATCCAGCACCCCGTCAGCCACGCCTTCCGGCACCCCATCGCCTACACCATCCAGCACACCATCTGCCACCCCTTCAGCATCCCTTACACCATCCACAACACCATCCAGCACACCATCCCACACTCCATCCAGCACACCATCCCACACCCCATCCAGCACACCATCCCAAACCCCATCCAGCACACCATCAATGACACCATCCAGCACACCATCTTGCTCGCCAAGCAGTACACCATCTCTGACACCGTCCACGACGCCCTCTGGCACACCATCAGCAACTCCATCCAGCACCCCATCCAGCACTCCCTCCAGCACCCCATCGGGCACCCCATCGCCGACACCATCCAGTACACCCTCGGCTACTCCATCACCATCACCCACCGCATCTAACACACCATCAAGCACGCCGTCAAGCACGCCATCAGTGACACCATCAAGCACACCATCTGCAACGCCATCCAACACACCATCAATGACACCATCAAATACCCCATCAAGTACCCCATCCAGCACGCCATCAAGCACACCATCTACTTCCCCATCGGGTACACCATCTGCCACACCATCTTGCTCGCCAAGCAGTACACCATCTCTGACACCGTCCACGACGCCCTCTGGCACACCATCAGCAACTCCATCCAGCACCCCATCCAGCACTCCCTCCAGCACCCCATCGGGCACCCCATCGCCGACACCATCCAGTACACCCTCGGCTACTCCATCACCATCACCCACCGCATCTAACACACCATCAAGCACGCCGTCAAGCACGCCATCAGTGACACCATCGAGCACACCATCTGCAACGCCATCCAACACACCATCAATGACACCATCAAATACCCCATCAAGTACCCCATCCAGCACGCCATCAAGCACACCATCTACTTCCCCATCGGGTACACCATCTGCCACACCATCTGCCACACCATCTCTGACACCATCCAGCACCCCGTCATCTACACCATCCAGTACACCATCTAATACACCATCCAGCACCCCATCCAGTAGCCCTTCTAGCACCCCCTCCAGCACCCCATCGCCAACACCATCCACAACACCATCCGCCACACCGTCTGCCACACCATCGATCACCCCATCGCTCACCCCGACATCCACGCCATCTAGCACCCCATCCAGCACACCATCCATCACACCATCCATCACACCATCAACAACTCCGTCAAGTACCCCATCCAGCACGCCATCTAGCACGCCATCCAGCTCTCCATCACCCACACCATCCAGCACACCATCTGCTACGCCATCACCGTCACCTACACCATCCAGTACACCATCCAGCACACCATCCAGCACACCCTCCTCGACACCATCCACCACACCATCCACCACACCATCCACCACACCATCCACCACACCATCGATGACACCATCCAGCAGCCCGTCAGGCACCCCATCCACGACTCCATCCACCACCCCATCCAGCACACCATCGCCAACACCATCTAGCACCCCATCCACCACCCCGTCGCCCAGCCCATCCAGCACGCCCTCTGCCACTCCAACACCCACGCCTTCGGGCACACCATCCAGCACACCATCTGCTACACCTTCACTGTCGCCTACCCCATCCAGCACACCATCACTAACGCCATCCAGTACGCCATCAGGCACACCATCCAGCACACCATCCAGCACCCCATCTAGCACCCCATCCACCACGCCATCTAGCACCCCATCCAGCACCCCGTCACCTACACCATCCACCACGCCATCAAGTTCACCAACCAGTACGCCATCCAGCACACCCTCTGGCACTCCGTCCGGCACACCATCCGGCACACCATCCAGTACACCATCGTGTACCCCATCCAGCACACCGTCGCCAACGCCATCCAGCACCCCATCTACTACACCATCCAACAGCCCATCGCTGACCCCATCACTCACTCCATCATTTACGCCATCCAGCACCCCATCCAGCACCCCATCCGCTACACCCTCCAGCACACCATCAATATCGCCATCCAGCACACTGTCGAGCACGCCATCCAACACGCCATCCAGCACCCCATCGCCCACACCATCCAGCACACCATCTGCTACACCTTCACCATCGCCCACACTTTCCACCACCCCATCCCCAACACCATCGACCACGCCATCCGCCACACCGTCCACGACACCGTCCAACACACCATCCGCCACACCATCCGCCACACCATCGACTACACCATCCACCACCCCATCATCCACACCGTCTACTACGCCATCTACTACACCATCCATCACACCATCCAGCACACCATCAACCACCCCATCCTCCACTCCATCCTCTACCCCGTCAAGCACGCCTTCAGACACTCCATCGCCCACACCATCCAGCACACCATCTGCTACCCCATCGCCGTCACCTACACCATCCAGCACACCATCCAGCACACCATCCAGCACACCCTCCTCGACACCGTCCACCACACCATCCACCACACCATCCACCACACCATCCACCACACCATCGATGACACCATCCAGCAGCCCGTCAGGCACCCCATCCACGACTCCATCCACCACCCCATCCAGCACACCATCGCCAACACCATCTAGCACCCCATCCACCACCCCGTCGCCCAGCCCATCCAGCACGCCCTCTGCCACTCCAACACCCACGCCTTCGGGCACACCATCCAGCACACCATCTGCTACACCTTCACTGTCGCCTACCCCATCCAGCACACCATCACTAACGCCATCCAGTACGCCATCAGGCACACCATCCAGCACACCATCCAGCACCCCATCTAGCACCCCATCCACCACGCCATCTAGCACCCCATCCAGCACCCCGTCACCTACACCATCCACCACGCCATCAAGTTCACCAACCAGCACGCCATCCAGCACCCCATCCAGTACACCGTCCCCTACACCGTCTTCTACACCATCTAGCACACCATCAACAACCCCGTCTGGTACGCCATCCGGCACTCCGTCCAGCACACCATCTGGTACCCCATCGTCAACTCCATCCAGCACACCATCTGTGACCCCTTCACCATCGCCCACGCCATCCAACACGCCGTCCAGCACACCATCATCTACACCTTCCAGCACCCCATCTTCCACACCCTCCGGCACGCCATCCAGCACTCCAACCAGTACACCATCAAATAGCCCATCCAGCACACCCTCCAGCACACCATCGGCCACCCCATCGCCCACACCATCCAGCACGCCATCTGCCACTCCATCATCCACACCATCCAACACCCCATCGAGCACCCCATCCAGCACACCATCTGTGACCCCGTCACCGTCAGCTACACCGTCCTGCACGCCATCCAGCACACCTTCCAGCACGCCATCCAACACACCATCGGTCACACCATCCAGCACGCCATCCAGCTCGCCATCCAGCACTCCATCGAGCACGCCATCAAGCACACCATCTCCAACACCCTCCAGCACACCTTCTTTTACACCCTCAGGCACACCATCCAGCACACCCTCAAGCACACCTTCAACAACCCCATCTAGTACACCGTCCAGCACGCCATCGGAAACCCCATCACCAACCCCGTCCAGCACGCCCTCATGCACGCCATCCTCCACCCCATCTCACACGCCATCAAGTACGCCGTCCAGCACACCATCCAGCACACCATCCCCAACACCATCGAGTACACCAACCCACACGCCCTCTCCCACACCATCAAGCACGCCCTCTACTACGCCATCTAGTACACCATCGCCTACACCATCCGGTACACCATCCACCACACCATCCACCACACCATCCATTACACCATCCGTTACACCGTCCAGTACGCCGTCTTGCACACCAACCAACACACCGTCTCCCACGCCATCCTTTACACCATCTGTCACACCATCTGTCACACCATCAGTCACACCATCCCCCACGCCATCCTTTACACCATCTGTCACACCATCTGTCACACCATCAGTCACACCATCCCCCACGCCATCCGGCACAACATCCCCGACACCATCCCCCACACTATCCAGCACGGCATCGCCAACACCATCCCCCACGCCATCCCCCACGCCGTCCGGCACCCCATCCAGCACACCCTCACCTACACCAACGTGCACCCCATCCCCCACGCCAACTTGCACTCCATCCGGCACACCCTCCCCAACCCCATCCTGCACACCGTCGAATACTCCAACTGGCACGCCATCCCCCACGCCAACCAGCACACCATCGATTACTCCATCTAGTACACCATCTCCGACCCCATCCATGACACCTACACCATCCCCTACACCCTCCCCAACCCTGTCAAACACACCATCCGACACACCATCCGACACACCATCCGACACACCATCCGGCACACCATCGAGTACTCCATCCAGTACACCATCGCCCACACAATCTGGCACGCCATCTTTCACACCATCCCAAACGCCATCTTGCACACCATCCCCCACGCCGTCCATTACACCATCGCCCACACCATCGGCCACACCATCCTGTACACCGTCGAGCACACCATCTGCAACACCTTCCGCAACCCCATCGCCGACACCATCCCTGACCGTTTCGCCGACACCATCGAGCACACCGTCGGGTACACCAACGCCCACGCCAACTCCCACGCCGTCTGCCACACCATCAAGTACTCCATCGGGCACACTGTCCCCCACGGCGTCCAACACACCATCAAGTACGCCATCCGATACACCCTCCGCCACACCATCCTCCACGCTATCCAGCACACCGTCACCGACACTTTCACCAACACCATCACTCACATTGTCGTGCACACCATCAAACACACCATCACAAAGTAGTACACCCACTGTGTCACTGACACCTTCATGCAGCCCAACGCTTACAATCACGTGTACGGCCACACCATCACCGACCCCCACTCCAACTTGCTCTCTGTCTGCTTCACCCACACCATCACCCAGTAGCACACTAACACCTACACCATCTCCAACGCCATCTCTCACACCCTCTCCCACACCATCCCCCACACCAACCGCGAGCATTACCCCCACGCCCTCTCCCACACCAACCCAGACAGTGCCTGGTACACTAACCGTCACGTCTACCCCGTCCCCCAGTCCCACAAGCACCCCTTCGCCCACACCGACCAGTACACCCAGTAATACACCAAGCCTGACCCCTACACATACTCCTACCCCCACTCCCTCGCCAACTCCGAGTCCTACACCCACCCCTTCACTGACGAGCACCCCCTCGCCAAGTCAAACACCAACAGGGACATGCACCAGCACACCTTCACCCACTCCATCGATAACACTCACTCCATCCGATACGCCCACGTCAACACCTACCGGGACGCAAAGTCCGACACCGAGTACCAGCCCCACGAATACCCCATCCAGCACACCATCAAGCACACCAACAAGCACACCATCAAGCACACCCTCAAGCACACCATCCAGCACACCGTCTGGCACACCTACACCAACGCCGACGGGCACTCCAACGCTGTCTCCCTCCCCAACTCCTACATGCACCCCATCCGGGACACCAACTCTCACGCCCTCCTTGTCACCAACGCCAACACCGAGCAGCAGTCCCACGGCGACTCCATCCAGCACGCCGACCACCACGCCTTCCCCCACGCCATCAGCGACTCCAACACTGTCTGGCACGCTGACCGGCACGCGCTCACCCTCCCCGACATTGACCTCCACGCTGTCTTCAACAGGTACACCTACGTCCACCAGCACCCCCAGCAGGTCTCCGACGGGCTCAAGTACCCAGACCTCAACCCCAACGCAAACCCCCACACCAACACTTAGCCCCACAGTCTCTACCACGCCGACTCCTTCATCGACACCTACATCAACAAGCTCCCCATCGTCAACGCCCACCGCGACATGCAGCTCAACTGCAACCGCCACCCCTACACACACCATGACCCGCACGTCCACACCTTCCCCCACTCCCTCCCCCACGCAGACGACCACACAGACAAGCACGCCAACGGGTACAGCCTCCCCAACACCATCGTCCACACCATCACCCACAGCGACGGGCACCGGAACGCCCAGCGTTACGAACACCCCAACCTCCACGCCGTCCTTCTCTGCGACTGCTTCTCTGACGCCAACCCGCACTGCATCACCGTCTGCAACTCCAACGCAAACAGGGACCAGTACCCACACGTGCACCTCCAGTGCGACGCGGACAGCGTCTGCCACTACCACCTGTACTGCGAGCCCCACCCGAACAGCGTCAAATACCCCATCATCAAGCCCGACACCAACAACTTCGCACACTGCCTCTGTGTCCTCGACAGCGACCACCACATCTACCCCCACACGTACGCCCACCTCCACAACTTCTCCGACGCTCAGCCCTACCCCGTCCATGACCACAACCCCCACGTGCACCTCCACAACCACGCCATCGCTCAGCACCACCTCCACCGCCAGCCCCTCCCCATCCCCCACACCCACCAGCACCAGTACCCCAACGCTGACCCCGACCGCGACATCGACAACGACCTCCAGCCTGACCCCGACGGCCACATGCAGCGGCACAGCAACCCCCACCCCCACTCCGACCCCTACCCCCACGCCCACCGCCACAGTCTCGTCTTCACCCACCCCGACGGCAACTTCCACCGGAACACCGACCGTCAGCGCCACGCGCACGGGCACCGCCACCGCCACGTCCACGGCCTCCAGGACCCCGACCGCATCGCCCACACCGACCCCAACCCCCACGCCCACGCCAACCCCCACCCCCACGCCAACCCCCAGCGCCTCGTGCGAGGTCAGCACCACGGCCTCCCTGACCTTTTCTGGCTCTCTCCGCCCCACCCTTTTGGGGTCTTCGACCCTGACGCTCTCCCCGCCAAGCAGCTCCTGGTCCTCCTCACCCGCCGTCACCCTGAGCTCCGCCACCCTGTCCCGCCTCTCAACCCCAACCGCCACCCCCACCCCGTCCGGCGTGGCCCCCAACACCCGGACGCCCACCCTCTCCACGAGCCCCTCCACAAGCCCCAGCCCCTCCCCGACGTCGACGCTGTCCCTCCTGCTCAGCGCCACCCTCACCCCCACCGCCACTTTCACCGCTCCGGCCACCCTCCGTCCCACGCCGACCGTCAGCCCCTCCCACCCACCCACTGGCACTGCCACCGCCTCCTCGTCCCAAGCCCTCACCCGCTCTCCGGTACCCACGCGCACCCCGACAGCCGTGCCCACAGCCACAGCGTCGCTCACCGCGGAACGCCTGCGGACCCCCACCCCCTCCCACAGCCCCAGCCCCTCCTGGTCCTTGCGCCCCAGTCTCAGCGCCTCCGCGACGGACACGACTTCTGGGACCACAATGGACAGTGCCTCCGTCTCATGGCTGCCCACGGTCAGCGGTACGATGGTGTTCTCCTGCACTCCTTCGCCCCCCACACCCTCGGGCACGGGGTCTGGGTCGGACACCGCGCCCGCGACCGCCACCGCGACGGGCCCGGTCGCGGTCACTGCGACCGCGACCCGCACCCGCAGCGGCACGGCGTCGCCAACGATGACGCAGGCGTTGACGGATGCGGTGACGCGGCCGGCGACGGCGACGCGGACGCCGACGGAGAGTCCGCCTGAGACATGGACCGGCAGCCGCACCGCCAGCGCATCCGGCCCCCCCTCATCCTCCGCGTCGCTCACGGCGACCCTCTCCCGCCTCCACATCACCGGCACCGCCACGTCCACGGCGTCCGTCACCTCCGAAGGCCCCTTCACTGCCACCGCGACGCCGTCCTGCGCCCCGACCGCGACGCTCCCGGCCACACTGACCCAGAGCCGCACGCCGACGCGCCGCCCGACCGTGACCGCGACCCACACGCGGTCCGACGGGGGCACTGCCACGGCGACAGCCACAGCGACGGCCACCGCGGCATTCCACACTCTCACCGCCACTGCCGCGCCCTCCGCAGTCCCCACGCCCACACTCAGCCGCACTTCCACGGCGGACTTCACCCGCTCCCCCACGGCCCTGCGGCCCCAGACGTGGACGGGCTCCCGCTCCGCCTCCCGGTCGCTGTCGGACTGGCCCTCCACCACCGCCTCCGAGACCGCGACCCTCGCGGCCGGCGTCTCCCTCACCCTCAGCGCCGCCGCGGCTCCCACGGCCACACTCAGTCGCACGCGCACCGGCTCCCTCCCGCCCGCAAGCAGCGCCACCGCCACCGCCACCGGCTCCGACGCCCCCACGCGCACCTCCACCGCCTTTCCGTCCCTCACCCCCTCCCGCACCGCCGCCTCCACCGTGTCACACAGCCGCTCCACGACCCCCACCCCCGCAGCCTCCGCCACCCCCACGGTGACCCCCCGACTCTCGCTCTCCGCCTCCTTCGACTTGAGTCTCACGCTGTCCGTGTCCCGCGGGCTGACTGCCACCGCCACTGCCTCCGAGAGCCAGGGGCGCAGCCCCACCGCGACAGTTGACGCCACCCCCACTGCCACGGCCACCGCTTCGCTGGGCCCCACAGCCTCCACGACCCTCACGGACGTCGCTCTGCAGACCCTCTCTTGGAGCCCCGTCGCCGCCGCGTCGCAGACGCAAACGTGCACCGCTACCCTCACGATTCCCTGGACCCAGGCCCTGAGCGGCACCGGGACCGCCTCGCGCACGCCGTCGCTGTCGGACCTGCCGTCCCCGAGTGCCAGCGCGGCCGCGACGCTGTCATGGTCCGGCACCGCCCGCGACACGTCAACGCCGACTCCGACGCCGACGCCGACGCCGACGCCGACGCCGACCACGACCCCCAGCCCGACCGCGACGCCGACGCCGTCCACGACCGGGTCCCCGACGCGGACCGCGAGCCCCACGCGCACGCGCACCCCGACCGGCTCCCGCACGGCGACCGCGACCCGCACGCAGTCGCGCAGCGCGAGCGCAAGCGCCAGCCCCAGCGCATCGCCCTCTGCGACGGGCACGCCCTCGCCGAGCCGGACGCAGAGCCCGACGCGCAGCGGCACCCCGACCCCGTCGCACACTCCGAGCGGGACGGCCACTGTCACAGCGCACGCGACCGCTACCCCCACGCGGTCCCCGTCCCCCTCCGCCCCCGCGTCCGAGACGCCGACGGCGTCGGCGACGCCCTCCCGCACCGCCACCGGGACCCCGACGGCGACGCCTACGCCGACCCCCACACCGTCCGGCAGCCCGTCGCTGACGCCCACGCGGTCCGGCACGAGCTCCCGGTCGCCCACCGGCACCAGCACCGCCACGGCCACGCTGGCGCCCACCTTCACGCCCCCGGCGACCGTCGAGAACCCGACGCGCACCGTCTCGTACACGCGGACGGGCACGCGCACCCCCACCCCCACCCCCACCGCAACCCCCTCGCGCACGGCGAGTGCGACGCGCAGCCGGACGGGGACGGGGACGCGCACCGCGACGGCGACGCGGTCCCTGACCCCCACGCGCTCGGGGTCGGGCACGCCCTCGCGAACGGCGACGGGCACGCGGACCGGCACCGCGAGCCCCACCCGGTCTCTGACGGCGACCCGCAGCGCCACCCGCACGCGCACGCCGACGCCGACGCCGACCGCCACCCCGAGCCCCAGCGCAAGCGGCACCCCCACCACAACCCACTCCATCAGCCGCTCCGCCCCGCAGACGCCCATCCAGACCGCAACGCCGAGCCCGACGCCCACCACCACGCGGCTCCCGACCGGCACCCCCCTCCCTACCGCGACCCCCAGCGGCAGCCCGACCTCTACGCCGATCCCCACCCCCACGCCCTCGCCCAGCCCCACGGCCTCGGCCTCCGCGACCCCCACGGCCGCGGCCACCGCCACCCTCACCCCGACCCCCAGCCCCACCCCAAGCCCCTCCCGGACCCCAACCGCCAGCCCGACCCCAACGACGACCGCCAGCCCCACGCGGACTCACACGGACACGCGCACGCGCACCGCCTCCCGCACCACCACCCCCCTCCCCACCGCGACCGCCACCGCGTCCCCCAGCGCCACCGCCACGCGCACGCGGACCCTCACGGGGTCCCGCACCGCCTCGCCCACCAGCTCTCGCACCGGGACCCCCAGCCCCACCGGCACCCGCACCTCCACTCCGCTCCCCACCACCACCGCCTCGCCCATCGAGTACGCCGAGCAGGTCATGCAGCAGGGCGCGAGCATCGACGCGTGCCTCAGCCTGTCGCTGCCCGCCGCCTGCAGCGAGCTGGTGATGGACGCCGCCTGCACCGGCGCCGACCCCGCCGTGGCGCTGGACTACCACTGGGACGTCGCGGAGCGGGGCTTCCCCGCGTGCGAGTGCCAGGAGTACATCGGCCCGGCGAGCCAGACCTCCGACCCGTACCTGTGCCCCGAGACCAACGCGACGACGCGGATCACCACATGCCACCGGCCCGGCTCCGACGGCAACTGCTCCGGGGCCGCCAAGTGCCGGACGCTGGCCGGCCGGACGGGCGATGCCCCGACGACGGGCGACGGCGACGTCGTCATCTGCCACGCGCCCGGGACGTTCTTCGAGATGACGATGGTCGTGCCGGCCTCGGAGTTGGCGGGCCACATGGATCGCGGGGCGACCGCGGGGGCCTGCCCCAGCCCCAGCCCCGGCGCCGCACCCCCCGCCCCCGGGGCCCTGCGCGCCGCGCTGCGCGGGAAGCCGACGACCACGACGGAGGTGGTGGTGCCGGTGGCGGAGCTGCCGGTCGGCGTGCACCTGCTCCAGCTCGGCGTTTGCGTGAAGGGCACGGCCCTGTGCCGGTTTAAGACGAAGCGGCTGTCGGTCGTGGGCCGGGCCCCCAATCAGCTGCTGGAGTTCCAGGGGCCGGAGACCGACATCACAGCGCAGGTCCCTGCGTGCTGCCCCCCCCCCCCCCCCGGAGGGCGCCGAGGGTGTTCGGTAGGGGACGAGCATCACCTGTGTTCAGGGCTGTTGTTGGTCAGCCTGAAACACCGTCGGTTAGAAACTGCCGTTGGTTCTGCATTGAGCCGCCACCGCCGCCGGTTGGCCCACAACCGCCGCCGGTAGGCACAGCCCCGGGCAAATTTCCAAAGCAGCCTACGGTACGGCACGCGTTCCGACCAACTTTGTCCCCACCCCCAACAACTTCGGCAGCGGCGGCTAATTGGAGTTTGCTTCGGGCATTCCAGAAAAAGCTAAGCACTTGACAGCCAAGTCAAGATTTCAAGTTAAGGGCCTTGGCCACATGTGTTGGGGATTTTTGTCTTTGTCGGCCACCACTTGGCCCACAACCGGCGCCGCTCGCCTCCGAAGCAGCCCAATCGAAGATACGTCTTGTGCTCTTTAGCTTCAACCCTGAGGCCCTTTGGTCCGTGTCGTTGAGAAAACCAAGAAGACGTTTTCCGCTGCCTCGGCGACAGGGCCCCTCCCGCGCACTCGTGGCCAACACATCCCATGCCTCTGCGTTCTGCGGGCGCTTCGCAGTGCTCGACGCTCTGTTCTCTGCCGTATCACGTGTCGCACCAAGTCCACGTTCCGCCGCCGTCACCCAATCGTAGACCAAAGCCCATCCAACACCTCGAAAATCCCGCCGAAACACAAACCCGAAAAAAACGGACGGCTCCAACGTCACCCAAAAAATACCGACCACCGATGCCTCACTTCTCCAGATATGTACGTGTACGCATGTATACGCTTACACGCACACGGGTGTACGCACGCGCGACGTATACGCGTATACGTATACGTGCATGCGCACGTATACGCATGCACGTATATGAATACGTGTATACGAACACCATGTCTATAGAAGGAGCTTGTGTAGACGTGTATAAATTGCGTTTACTGAAGCCATTGTGTAGTCGGTGGACACTGTGCATACATGTCGACACTGTACATAGTTTGTAGACATTCTGCATAGTTTGTGACTGAGAATGTGCACATACACGTTTACCCGAGTATAGTCTGTACTAGTACACATACAGGGGGGGGGGGGGAATTCTGCGGGGGGATTTTTCCGCGGGGAAAATTCCGTATTTCAACTTGGTGCGGAATTTACCCCTCATTTTTCGAGGGGAGGTGCAGAATTTTCCCCGTGCGGAATTTTGTCCATGTAAGCCACCGTACCACCGTCTGCCTTGTGCTTCGCCGCGCGCTCCCATTTGTTTTGTTCCCGCTCTTCTGCAGTTGTTGTCAACCAATAGGGGGGGGCAGGAAGTTGAGTAATTTGTGAATGGCGGGCCACGCCATCTACAGAGGTGATCTCAGGCACAATGGTCATTGCCTTCTCCCAGGGTCTTTTGGGGATCGCAATCCCAGGATCCCTTTTGCTTCCAATGCACTGAAGATTTGGGAGGTGCGGAATTTTCCCCTTGATTTTTTGGGACAGGTGCGGAATTTTCCCCATGCGGAATTTTCCCCTGCGGAAAAATCCCCGTACAGAATTCCCCCCCCCCCCTGTACGTAGTAGACACTGTGCACCACAAGTAGACACGGCCTGCTAAGTGTAGGCACACATTGTACACGCACACGCGCAAACGTGTGCGCGTACGCGCGTATACGGAGACGCGCATGCGCGCGTATACGCACAGCCCCCCAGCGCTCCGTCCGGCGGCGGTCTCTGCGCAGGTGAACGAGGAGCAGGTGCTGGACGCCTCGTGGTACGTCCCGGAGGCCTGTTCCCAGCGGCGCACCCTGACACTCCCCAACGCCGCGTATTCCTGGCGCCTGTCCCCGGCCGCGCGCGCGCGCCCCGCGCAGCTCGACACCGAGGGGCCCATCGTCACGCTCCCGCCCCACACCCTCGCGCCCGGCACCAAGTACCGGGTCGTCGCCGGCTACGGCCCGCGGAGCGGCGGGACGCGGGTGCTGGTGACGTTCCCCGTGCGGGCCGTGCAGGCCCCGCTGTGGGTGACGGTCGGGGGCGGCCGGCTCCAGCAGGCGGCCGCCGATCAGGCGCTGCAGCTGACGGCGTCCGGCCCCCCCAACACCCCCGCGACCTTCCGCTGGACCATCTGCACATACGACGTGACGCGGCCCGACACCTGCGCCGCCGCCCACCCCGGCCTCGCGCCGGTCGACGCCACCTCCGCCGTCTTCCGCGTGCCCCCGCCCCTCCCGCCGGGCGACTACCTCGTCGTGGTCGAGGCCAAGCACGTGGCGTGCGCGGGCGCCTGCGCCGCGGCCCTCGGCACCGCCCGCGTCGGCGTGCGCGCGGGGCTGACCGTCCGCATCGAGTGGGTGGCCGCGCCGGGTACCGCGGCGTACAGCCCCTCCGACACACTGCGCCTCGAGAGCGTCGTGCGGGGGGGCGCGTGCGGCGCGTACCTCTGGACGATGGCGCCGGTCGGCCGCCCGTCGCAGCGGTACCCGCTGGAGCGCCCGGAGGTGGCCCCGACTGGCCGCACGAGGTCCAGCCTCCGGGTGCTGCCGCACGTGGTTGGGGAGGCTGTGCAGGTCACGCTGGAGTGCACCGACGCCGCGCTCGGGTCCGTGGCGGCGGCGGAGACGATCGTTCCCTACAATACGCCGCCGCAGGGCCGATTCACGGTCAAGTCCCTCGCGAACCCGCAGTACATCTACAGCGGGGACACGCTTGTGCTGGCGGCTGTCGCCTGGAAGGACGCCGACACGCCCGCGGCCAATCTCCTGTACCAGTTCTCCTACGACCTGAACGCGGGGGAGGGCCCCGTGGCGCTGAATGCGGCCCGGGCCCGCACCCCTGTCATGACCGCCGCTGCGCCGTACTTGGCGACTTCAGGGATTGCGACGGAGGTGTGTGTGTGCTCTTGGGGCTGCGGGGGCCATGGCAAAGGAGGGAGCTTAACGCGCGGCGCGCTGGCTTTTGGGCGTTGTTGCTAGTTGACGTGGCACTGTTATATCTTTCCAACCAAAGGCTACAAGACAGTGTACCAAATGGGATTCATCCTCTTCATCTTCATCATCTTCGTCCGGCTCATCACTTACGCCCGAATCTTTTGGTTTTTTTGGATTTTGAGCCGAAAAAGGATTTTTCAGGTCCCGACTCCATAGGGTTTGTGTGGGCAGGGTGGGACGAGCACTCGAGCAGTTTGTGCCATTTTTGGTATGTTGGTGGTTGTGGCAACCCTAGTGACCCCGTGGTACCCACTCTGAGGGATGCAACTGGGGATGTTGTGACAGTATACAGACTAGGCTACAAAAGCACCTTTTTGCAGCCTCTAGCCTTGCCTAGGGCCGGTCATGGCCCGCGTGACGTGAAACAACCGTTTCCACTAAAAATGGCCGACATGTGTTGGCTGAAAAATGCACTTTTTCCGGCAACCCTTGACAGTCCTCAGGTGACAATAGGAGTGCGTATAAACCCATGGGGAGCGATGTACCACCAACTAGGCACTCTTAGTGGGGCTTACTGGCCCTCAAAAGCGTTGCGTTGGGCTTGTTTGCACTATTGTGGGCAAAAGTTGGTCGCCCTATAGATGCCACTGTGCGTCCATTCATCCCTGGTCCTATTTCACTTTTTGCTTCCATATGGAACCTTTAACCTATAATAATGACAGGGGTCCCGGGTGCTATCTCCAAGTTTTCTAGATTGGCCCCCCTGCAGGGCCCCACCGGTGAAGACCATTTTCAAGCCGGCATGGTATGCTTGAAAATTGACGATTCCTAGGCGACCTCCGACCACCTCTAGGGGCGCTTGTGCTGTTGTTGGATGATCATCTGGTGACAATGGGGGTACGTATAAAGCCATGGGGAGCCATGATGCTGACACGTCTCATGGATGATTGCAAAATCAGCTACTGAGACGTTCATTTGCTCAAGGCGGATTCTGTGAAATGTGGCAATAGAATTTTCGAAAATTGGACTTTTTTCCAAACCCTTTTGTCGCCCCTAGGATGGGTTTGGGTGATCATTCGGTGACAATGCGGGTACTTGAGCACCCATAGGGACCCATGTGGTGGCCACTAGGCCCATGTTGTGTGGCCATGCCCCCCCCCCCCCCCAAAGCCCTGCCATTGCTGTTGTTTCGGGCTTTTTAGTAGCACTTGACAATTGTTGAAAATTCCACTTTTTCTGAAACCCTGTTATCGCCCCTCAGACGGGTCTGGGTGTTCATTTGGTGACAATACGGGAAGTTGAGCACCCACGGGGACCCACATGGTGTGCACTAGGCTCATGTAGCACAGGCCATGGGCACCTCAAAACCCCCGAAACTGTTGTTATTTAGGTTGTCTCGTGGCACTTGAAAATCACCTTGAAGAGGGTTGTTAGATCAAGCGCAGGTGCGGATGCCATATACCCCCCCCCCCCTCTTTCTTTTGTAGTCATTTGCGTAAGATATCCCAAGGTATGGTACCATCTAACCCCTTATAAAATCATCTTTTTGGGAGACGAATGATCCCCCAATGAAGTTTTCGATTTTGACCCCTTTACCTCCCCCCCCCCCCCGTACCCAGGTACCCCACCTTAAGCTCAAGAAGGGGAGCAAACCTATTGCTCACCACCCTATTACAGCCGTTGGCCTCCGAGATGAAGGACAAGATTGACAAGTCCCGTGGCTATATTGAAGTTGCTAAGTCGCCCCGGGTTGCACAAGGTCGTCCCCAACCCGGGCACCAACAAGTGGAGCCCTCTGGTACCCCCCTCACTTACGTCACCTCTGTTCAGGTCACGTATATTCTGAAGGTCTGGGACACGACCGGGGGCTATGCCGAGCGCACCGTCCCGGTGGTGGTCATCGGCCGCGCGGTCACGGCGAGCGACGTCAGCGCCCAAGAGCAGACCGTGGCCGCGCAGCTCCAGAACCTCCACCCGAGCCCCACGGAGCCCATCCCGCCCTCGCTCCTGGAGACGGTGACGAAGCTCGTGACCACGGTCCAGGCCAAGAAGGCACAGCAGCGCGGCACGCTGACAACGGCCGACACCGCCGCCGCCGGCGCGGCCGCCAGCGGCCTCGACCTGCTCGCCACGAAGGCCGCCGCGTCGTCGCCCGAGACGCGCGATGCCCTCCTGGGCGTCGTCGCGGGCGCGTTCTCCGTGGCCGTCCGGCAGGATTACCCGAAGCTCGTCGCCGCGGCGGCCGCGGCGGCGGCGCCGGGGGTGTCGCAGGACGGGTCGCGGCTGCTGCGCGTCTCGCAGATGATGTCCATCACGGCCCAGGCCCTGGACGCGCAGATCGCGGCGTACCGAAGCAACCCGGTGCTGTGGCCGCGCCCCCCGAAAGACGGCTGCGCGCTGGAGGCGCCGCGCGCGCGCAAAGCCGCGCCGAATCCTGCGGAGTGGACGCAGCTGGTGCAGCTCCCGGAGACAGCGATGGACTGGCTTGCGGACGGGCTGACGTCGGGGGAGGTCGCGTGCGTCCCAATGGCGAGCGAGGGCGGGGTCGTGCCGTGCGTGCACCGCGGCACCACGAAGCCGGGCCAGACGTACGCGTTTGCCGGGGACGACGTGCAGGTGGAGCTGCCGGCTGACTGGTATCAGTCGCAGGGGCTGAAGGACGGCGAGATCTTCGACGTGCGCTTGCTCAGTTGGCGCGACTCCCCGTATTTCTGGACGCGCTCCCTGGATCTGCCCGTCCGCGGCATCACCGCCCGCGACTCCGCCGGCGGGCCCCTCATGACGTCGCGTGACTCGGACCGCGAGATCCTGATCACGATGCGGGACTCCAAGTGCCTCGCGGGCGCGCCCGCGACCTGCGCCTTCTTCGACAGCGGCAACGGCGACGACTGGAGGCCCGGCGGCGTGGAGGTTGTCCGCCGCGGCCCCCGCAACACGACGTGCCGCAGCACCCACCTGACGGACTGGGCCGTCGTCCAGCCGCTGCCGGACCCCGCGGCCTCCCCGGCCCCCGCCCCCTCCCCCGGGGGCCCCGAGTCCCCGGCCCCGCTCCTGTCCCGCCCCCGCGTGTGGCTCACGCTGGTGCTGTGCTGGGCCGGGTACGCGGTGCTGCAGGCCGCCGCCTTCGCGTGGCAGACCACGCACCCGTACCGCGCCGCCACGGCCCCCCGGCGCGGGTGCGGGTGGTGGGTGCTGTCGCACCACGTGCTGCTCGGCATCCCGGTGCCGCACCCCAACTGGACGCCGGTCTCGCGCGCCGCGGTCCTCTTCTCGTCGTGGATGGCGATCCTCCTGGGCGCCGCGCTCGCCGGCCCGTCCCTCGGGCTGTCGTGGTACTGGGCCGGGCTGCTCGCCGGGGGCTGCGCCGGGCCGCTGGAGCTCGCCCTCGGCGCGCTGTTCCTCGTGAGCGCGCGCGGCGCCGGGCCGGCGGAGGGCGGCGTGAGCGCGTACCAGCTCAAGCAGCCCGCCACCCCCCGCAGCCCCGCCGCCGCGCGCGCCCCCGCAGCCGAGGTCTCGGTCGGGAAGGTGGTGAAGCCGACGGCCACGGGCACGCCGCTCCAGCCCAAGGGTCCCCCCGCGTTCGACTCGGACGGCGCCGCCCCCCCCCCAAAGCCCGCCGGCCCGGCGTACTACAACTGGACGACGATCGAGCCCTCCCCCGATCCGGCGGTTCCTACCGAGATCGCCGCCCGGTCGTCGGACACGCAGTCGTCGGACCCCGGGGCCTGGCTGGCCCCCCCGGCCGCCGCGGACTGGGCGCGGAAGGCGTCGGCCAGCACCGCGTCGCAGACCGCCGCGGCGCGCCCCACGCACCGGGCGCAGTCGGAACGCCTGATGGCGCTGGCGCTGGCGCAGCTCGCGCGGCGCCGGTACGTCCTCGGGACGCAGCTGCTGTTGGAGGCGGGCTGGGCCGGGCACGTGGAGCCGGACGGGCTGCCGCCGGTGGTGAGCGTGGAGGCCGCGCGCGCATGGATGGCGCGGAACTGGGCCGTGTCGGAGGCATGGACGGCCGCGGCGCTCAAGAGCGACGAAGTGTCGGTGCCCGGCTGGTTCAGCGCGATGCAGTCTGTCAAGATGCGGCACTTCCCGGAGGCGGTGGAGCAGTTTCAGCGCGTGCTCGCGGAGCTGGACGCGCAGGTCTGGGGGCGGCCGGATCAGGCCATGTCTATGTGTTTTGTGTTCATGTGTGTGTGCGTGTGTGTGTTTGGACAAGGGGGCTGGGGAGATGTGGGGGTTCTGCTCGGCCTGGAGATGGGACCAGAGTTTTGCTTAACAACTCAGCATCTCCTGGGGCTGGGGGGGGGGGCTGACCCCCCCCCCCCTTCAGTGATTGGGCAAATTTTTCTCCGGGTCTTCAGCCAATCAAAATTTTTCTCTGGCGGCAAGTCAGTTTGGGCCAAAAAATTTCTTCGCGCCTTCGGCGCCTCTAAAAACTCAGGGTCTCCTGAAGGGGGGGGGGGGGGGGCACAGCCCCACCCCCCCACCCCCCCTGGACCCACCCACCCACCACCACCACCCGTTAAGGAAGAACCTGGATGGGACCAGTGCGGCGGGGTGGACAACCCAACAGTGGGAGGCTGCCATTCCAGAGGCAATACAAAAGATGGCACTGGGCAGGAGAGAAGAAGGGAAAGTGTGCGTATTGTGCGTCTTAGTGAAAGCGAACTCACTTCGCACAGGCAAAACGGGTTTTTCGAGGCATCTCGGCTTCCCTGGCCCCCATTTTGCAGCGAGTACAACTCCATCTGGCGGCCCATGGGTTCACCTGCATGCTGCGTCTTTCGCAAACAGAGGTGCAGCACAGTTTTGCGCTGTCCCAACCTTCTCCGAAACATATTTTTTTTGAACTCCCCACCCCCAAAATAGGGGGTGGGGTCCCTCATCCCCCCCTCCCCCCCAAAGCGCACCTGGTAATGGGGGAAGGGGGGGAGGGCAAGAATGTCTGAAACCTGATTAGAACAGGCAAAAAAACCCAAACCGTCAACGGCAATGGCCAATTTTCAAAAAAATACGGTTCTGCCCCCCCCCCCCCCCCAACCCATACATGTCCAAAAAGCCCTTTTCAAGGGCATTCCTGGTATGCCCCACATATCCCTACCTACCAGACACTCAGTGGGCACACACGAGGCAACAATGACAGTGGCTCTGACAAACACTCCGAGTTGGCACGTTTCGCGTGTCCCCGAGAGATGTGCGTATTGCTGAACATGCGTATCCCGATACACATGTTGCCTTTTTTAACGCGCTGGCGTATGGCCCATATTAGAAGAAGGCGTATTAGAACGCCCACGCCATGTACTGATCATTACGTGTATGAGATACTATGCATATTCGAAATGGAGACAGCACGACCAGTCCCAGGCAAAACGGTGGTTCAACCTGTAGTGGTGTAGCACCGTTTTTTTTCATTCCTCACCCAACACATACCGCACCCGTTGGTGGGCAGTGGCAGTGGTATTGTTTGTCTTCGTCATGTAGAAAGCGTAACATACTGCTGCCTTTCCTTGTCCTGAATTGCACACATGATCTACTCCGTAATCATACTACTTCTAATCCGCGCATTACGGCAAGTGAACCGCAGCGCTGCCCTGACACTGTGCAAAGAGGTGCCACCCTTCGGGATCATCTCAAGACACGTGCACACGTGTATGTCCAGTGTCTGACCCCCTGAATGGCCTCCAAGTCTCCCCTAGTGTGGTAGGGCAGTTGTGCTTTTGTCTCTGTCAGCACATGGGGGGGGCACTGGCAAGTCAATGTTGTTTGGGGTCTTTTTGCAGGTTTGTGTTTGAGGTGTTTTGCTGATTTTGTTGATTTTGGATTTTTCAACAGCAGAATTGAAAGGGCCAAGCGGCATCTTTTTTCGCAAATTCGAGGCGGGTGTCTGCGGAGCAGAACTGGAGCGGCCAGGTGGCCAGTGTTCCAGTGCCTCCATCGCTGTGCAGGCGGCGTCCACCGTCGGCAACCGCTTCCACGTCATCCCGTGGGTGGAGTACTACGCGGCCGCGTACCGCATCCCGCAGTGGGAGGTCCGCGACTTCCAGGCCGCCGCCCGCTTGGACGTCCCTGGCCCGCGGGCCACCCTGCGCACCCCTGAGCCCGGCGCCCGACCCAAGCCCATCGGCGACCGCCCGCCGCCGTCGCCCCAGCTGCTGCCGGGCCCTGCCTCCCGCTCCGGCCGGGACCCCCCGCCCTTGGGCGCGGCCCACACCCTGTGGCCCTTGGTGCTGTACCCCCCCCCACCCCAGACCAGCCCCACAGCCCCGCAACCGGACGCTCCGCCGACCCCCTGGCCCCTCATCAGCCCGCCGACGGATCTGGTGCGCTTCGCCCAGCCCCCGCGACCGCCGCGCCGCAGCAGCTACGGCGGCGGCGGCCCCGCCGAGGCCCAGCCGCGGGATCGCCGCGGGTCGTACACCCCCGGCGACGCGGGCCCGCCGCCCCCGGGCCGGCGGGCGCCGCCCGAGGCCGTCCCCATGTGGAAGGACGGGGTCCTGGAGACCACGAGGCACAAGCGGTACCTCTACGCCGCGTGGGTCTTCGTGGTGCGCCACAACGCCGGGGCGCCTGGGGACCGCAAGGGCCTGGACTTCGGGCGGCAGTGGGCCAAGTTCTACGCCACCAGCGGCGCCCACAGCGTCGCGCCGGAGGAGTTCGAGGCCGCGTGGGCCCGGGCCGTGGCGGACCCGGCGGCGGCCGCGTTCCTGCGCGACCCGCTGGGGCCGTTCCCCCCGCACCTGCGCGGCGCGCGCGGCCGCCCCACGGGGGGGACCCCGGTCAGCCCGCACTCGACCCTCACGATGGACACGGCCGAGTTCGTGCCGCCGCCGCTGCCCGTCGACTTGGGCCGGCAGGCGCAGGAGGCGTCGCGGCAGCTCCGCTCGGTGCTCCACGCGGACAGTTTCTCAGGGGCTGCCTCGAGGCTGCCCTCCCCGCACAGGCCGGTCCCGTGGCTGGACGCGGCGGATCCTGCCATCCCGCGGAACCCGCTGGGGCCGTCCCCCCTGCACCCGCGCGGCGCGCGCGGCCGCACCGCCACCGGGACTCCGATCAGCCCGCAGTCCGCCCTGACGATGGACACGGCCGAGTTTGTGCCGCCGCCGCTGCCCGTCGACCCGGGCTGGCAGGCGCAAGAGGCGTCGCGCCGGCGCCGGTCCGTGCTCCACACGGAGGGTGTCCCGGATGCTGCCCTCAGGCTGCCCTCCCCACCAAGGGACATGGCGGACCCGGCCATGCCCGAGCCAGCCCCGCGAAGGCCTTCTCGGGACCAGGCCCCGAATCCCCTGGCAGGTGGCCCCAGCGCCTGCACCTTCTGCCTGTTTGTGCTTTGTGTGCTTGTGTGTTGCCCCGTTGGGTGACCGGGCCATCCCCAAGAGTACATGCCTATCACCATCACATTTATGTTCCAGCGTTTTCTGAAAGTTTTCTCCCCCGGGTGGGGGGGGGGGGGCTGCGGGGGGGTCACATACAAGGCCTGGGCCCAGCCGCCCCCCCCCCCCCCCCGCCGAGGTTTGAGAGATAGTGGTGCAGGGGCCATGGTACCAACGGCGCCGATTTTTTTTTTGCATGCTCAGTTGAAGGGGGTACTATGTGTTTGGTCCTTGTTCTGCTCCCTTTGTACAGCCCAGTGACACACCATGGCAACAAACCTCCCCCCCCCCCCCCCCCCGGCGACATGCCCCCCCCCCGCCAAGTTTTGACAGATAGCGGGGGGAAGGGGGGTTGCATCAGGTCCGGTTGTAGTCGCCCCTGTGGTTTTCTCAGTGTGCAAAGGTTTGCACCATCTTTTGGGTCGCCCAAATATTTTCCCCACCAGCCTCCCCCCTGGTTTCCCCATTTCCCCCCATTTCCCCCCAATTCTCCTTTTTCCTCGTTCGTTCCGCGGGAACGTGAGCAGGAATTTGAATGTCAGAATGAGCGGGAAATTCTTGGGCCTGCTTTTACTTTATGCCAAATTAGGGTTTGCACATTATCATAGGTACAAAGAGCGCTCCCTTTTCAGGTGGAGGATGCCATTATTGCTGTGAACACCACCTTGGCATGCACCAGCAGAGAGGTGATTCAGGGGAACCAAACGTGTTAATAGTGTGGTGCATGCACCCTTTCCTTTCACCACGCAGCCATTCCTTGGGTCTTATGGACCAACACCATGCCTCAGAAATTCTCGCCAATGTTTTGGGGCGATCTTGCGTGCAATGGGATCATTTGCAAGCATGGCACAGTGTTAGTGCCCTCTGTGACCAAATCACCCGCTTGCTCATGTGTACCAAAGGATGGTGTTTCACTGTGCGTATGGAAAGTGCATCAATAACTTGGACAATCCCTTGCTGGACAGTGGTTCAAACAGCCAATGCACAAAATCCACTTCGCTGGGCATCGTGTGCATGCCAAAACTAGCGCCAAAACATGCAACCTCAATTTGGCGTTGCCGGGGGCTTTGCCGCCAACACAATGCAACCAATCGCAAACATCTCGTATAGCTACTGCCACATGCATTGAAGGCACCCTGTTTGGTGACATGTTCGATTCAGCCACCGCGGGTGCCAATACTTCTACAATTTCCTGGCAGCACCACTGTATCGGGGGCATTTTTGTGGTCTGGTGCATTGGAAAGACCGGCACATTAGGGGCCAAAAGAATCCCATGAACTCCTTTGGGTACACCTCCGAGGTGCCGCCCAATGGCTGATGCTTGCAAAAGGTGGTTCTGCCACAAAGGGGGTACCCCCCCCCCCCCCCACACACACCTCATGGCACCACATTTTGCAGACCCCCCCCCCCCCGCCCCCGCCATGCTCTGCACTTCCCCTGTCTGTGTGATTTGCAGTGTCCTTGTGCGTCTTTGTTGCCCCCGTACATCCACATGAAAGCACTGCACACAACATTTGACGGTGCGGTGTGGTACGGTGCAGTTGCAGTGCATCCCACCACAGCTCTGTAAGAGGAACCGAAAGTTAGGGTAGCACCCGCCAGTGGTTGAGTAAATGCACCAGTAACGGCGAGCGAAAGGCTTGGCCACAATCAACGGGACAGTGGTGCGGGGGACACATCGGCGCGGGGGACATTGGAATGTCCGGCTCCGTTACAGGGGGCAAGAGGAGGTGGGGAGGGGGGGTGTCTCCCGCAGCCCAGATGGGCTGTTTGCGCAACAGGAGCGGGAGCCCATCAGGGGCAGACCAGCCGTGAGGGGGAAAAGGACATATGGTGGACGGCCCGGACAGCGCGTGGAGGAACAGGGCGCCTGGGCCTCACAGAAACACAGCGAGGCAGGCTATGGACGGCCTGTGGACAGAGGTGTGTGGACAGCAAAAACAGTCAAACGACCCCGGCAACAACCAGCACATCCTCAATACGCCAACTACTGGGCGCCGCTGACGCGCAAACGGCACACCATGCCACATCCAGCACAGCCCCAACACACCAACTACTGGGCTCCGCGAACACGGAGACACCAGCAGGAGCACCGGCCGCAGCGGCCGACAGAAAGCAGCGACCCGACGCAACATGCGAAGGGAAGAACGGGTGACCGTCCAGGGCCCCGTAAAGAAGCAACAACCCGACGGAATGTCACACAGGGGGTGGGGGGGGGGCTAATGTTGGGCGCTGATAATTTCGTGGGAAAGTTTTGTCTTTCAGGAAGGCAGCGAAATTTTCCCCTGGCGAAATTTTGCCCGGCAACATAATCCCCAACATAATCCCCGCACAACCCCCCCCCCCCCCCCCTGTACTGTTAGCGGTAAGGTTGGGGGGTTGCAGCT
Source organism: Eutreptiella sp. 'Long Island Sound 2002' (assembly GCA_964036045.1). Taxonomy (NCBI): domain Eukaryota; phylum Euglenozoa; class Euglenophyceae; order Eutreptiales; family Eutreptiaceae; genus Eutreptiella; species Eutreptiella sp. 'Long Island Sound 2002'. The sequence continues at coordinate 50,396,887 of OZ038388.1, read as the reverse complement.
GGTGCAATCACAGAATTTAGTATCTCAGCGCCCCCAGACCCCCCACCCCGGCTCGGCGCATTTTGGAAGGAATTTTGATATCTCAGCCACCTACCGGCTCAGCACATTGTGTAGCAACTTGATGTCCTAACAGCCCGGCGGAGTTGATACCCCAGCGCCCGGTGGCCCCCACGCACTTGAGTAGGAATTGGATACTGCAGTGCCCATGTTGTACCCTCACGTGCGGTGCTCACACTGGCATGGGGTCAGGGCCAGCAAATCTAATGGCTTTCTTGTGATCCCCAGCAGCCTTCAATGAGGGTTATGGGCGTAATCAGGCCTGAGGGGCTCGTACCCCTGATTGGGGATTCCTGGGGATCGCCTTCTGCATCAAATCGTTTACTGGCAAATCCTTATAAGCTGCGGCGCCAGGGTGCCTTATGCCAAATACCCACCTACCCCCCCCCCCCCCGCCCCAGTGCGCTCAAGTCAGTGCTGGAGTCGGCAAACCCCCGCACGGACTCGGAGGGTACATCTGGATGCCCCTGGTCAACGGCACGGGCAACAGCCCGTCTCCGGGACGGCCGACCCCCGGAGTAGTCAAACAGGACAAGTCATCCGGGGGCTCCGTTGACACAACAAAACATGTTCGGGCCCACAGAGGGTCAGAATGAGCAGTGGCGAGAGGCCAATAGGCCAATAGATACCGAGGCCTTGTGCCAAACCCCCCCCCCCCCCGCCCCCTCCCCTCCTGCCCAACAAAATCCAAGTCAGCTTGTGTGTGGCAACCCCCATGACCACGCCGCCCATCCGTCGTCAGGGTCTCCCAACAGCGCCGGGAAGCCCCGGTCCCCCTCACAAATTGATATTGCGAAGCCGCGGGAGTTCCTGACGGCGCTGTCACTGGAGATCGCGTCCGGGTTTGAGGAGAGCCCCAAGGCAAAGCACGAGCCGGGCCCCGAGGGGCCCCGCGTGACGCTGTACGTGCAGCACACGGACGTGGGGCCGCTGGGAGAGGGCACAAAGGAGCGCCCCTACGCCTCCGTGGCCACGGCGGTGGAGGCCGCGGAGGACCACTCCGAGATCGTGCTGCTCGGGGGCCACTACCCCCCCTGATCTGCATGGCCCCCCCCCTGGGCCTCACGATCAGGGCCGAGGCGGGGGAGCACGTGGTCATCAGCAAACCAGTTCGACACCGGCAGCGCCATCGTGTTGGTGAACGCCGAGTCCTGACTCTGGAGCGCCTGGACATCAAAGGACCCGTGGGCATCCACGCGGTCAACTGCAACGACATCGTGTTGAAGGTCGTGATCCAAGTGCACTCTCCATTGCATTCGGGCAACGGGGGGATCACAGCATCCATCTTTGTCTCTCTCTCTCTCTCTCTCTCTCTCTCTCTCTCTCTCTTTCTCGTTCTCTCTTTGTATCTCTCTCTCCCTCTCTCTTTGTCTCTCTCTTCCTCTCTCTCTCTCTCTCTCTCTGTCCCCCCCCCTCTCTCTTTGTATCTCTCTCTCTCTCTCCCTCTCTCCCACCCTCTCTCTCTGTCTCTCTCTCTCTCTCTCTCTCTCTCTCTATCTCTCTCTCTCTCTTTGTATCTCTCTCTCTCTCTCTCTTCCCCCCTCCCCCCCCCCCTCTCTCTTTGTATCTCTCTCTCTCTCCCTCTCTCCCACCCTCTCTCTCTGTCTCTCTCTCTCTCTCTCTCTCTCTCTCTCTCTCTCTTTGTATCTCTCTCTCTCTCTCTCTCTCTCTTCCCCCCCTCCCCCCCCCCTCTCTCTTTGTATCTCTCTCTCTCTCCCTCTCTCCCACCTCTCTCTCTCTCTCTCTCTCTCTCTCTCTCTCTCTCTCTCTCCCTCTCTCTCTCTCTCTCTCTCCCCTCTCTCTCCCTCTCTCCCACGCTCTCTCTCTGTCTCTCTCTCTCTCTCTCTCTCTCTCTCTCTCTCTCTCTCTCTGTCTGTCTGTCCCTCTCCCTTGCTTTCTTCACTTTCCTTTCTTTATCCAAGTGCATTCTCTACTGCATAGGGGCAGGGGGGGGGTTCACAATTTGGCAAGGGGTTGGGGACTGCGGCACCCATCTTTCATGTCTTTCTAGGACAACGTGTTCCGGGTCCAGCACGCACCCTACGTGACGTCGAGCGGCGCCCAGCCCGACGTCAGCGCCCAGAACAAAGTGCACATCGGGTACACGCGCTGGTGCCTCAGCCGCACGCTCGACCACCGCTGGGCGTGGCTGGGCCACGCGCTCAACTTCCTGTGCGCGGTGGCGTTCTCCCTGTTCGTCTGGCGGGCGGAAGCCCAACTGGAGCGGCCGGGGGTGGACCCCACGTGGTCCCTGACGGCGTACGGCCTCTGGTGGGCGGCCATCGGGGTGGCCTGCGCGGTGGACTGGGTGGCGTACCAGTCGCTGTTCGCCGTGGCGGCCCGTGTGCTGCAGCCCCCGAGCCCAGGGCTGCCTTGACGGGGGAGTCCGCGTCAGACTTGCCGCTAGCGTTCGGCCCCTCAGACGCGCTCAGGCGGAGCTCGGTCCTACTGAGCCGTGCACAGTATGCCGCCGGTGCCCGCTGAGTTTTGGATGTGAACCGGGCGGGTATTACTGAGTGGCTCATGAAATGGGGCCGGCTCCGAGCGGGATACCAATACCACTTCCGTGCCGGCCGCTCGTGGCATGTCGGGTCCGTGTACTGGACAGGGCGTCAACCAAACAGCAGCAACAGCAACAGTACGTAACCAGACCAGTGCCTGACCTGGTGAAAGGCCTGGGGACCGCCCGGCCTTGTGGCTGCATATCGACGACTACACACACACACACACACACTCGCATACCACGTCGAATGCCGCGGAGGCGGCGTTTTCATGGCCCGACTTGCGCCTGACGCTTGCCGGTATGTGTGTGGGTTACGCTCTGGCGGATGCAATGCTCACAAGAGACTGCGTTATGACCCCCCCCCCCCCAAACTCGGTGCCGCCCGAGCAGAGGGTGCGGTACTGCAGCGGGTGCCAGTCCCCACAGGCATCCCACTTGGACGGGCGCGACCTGCACGACGCCTGTGGCCATGGCCACAGCAGCCAACACATTGGCGGCCGTTAATAGTGCCAAGCTTTCGTTGGGTATGAGCACCCATATGCTCATGCCTTTGACTTCATGTTGCGCTGGATCACAACAAATGGGGGGGGGGGGACCCGGTGCTGCAGCGGGTGGCAGCACTGCAGCTTTCCTGTGCTCCCCCTCACTGCCGTCGCCTCCATATAAGTAGGGTTGGTTTGAATTGGGGGATACCAGCGTTTCGATCAGGAATGCAAGGATTTCCCCCATTTGACCTGACAAGCAATTGAATGTTCTTATTCTCAAAATCTTTTTAGATTTTTCAGAGATGGAGGGCACCCGCAACCCCCCCTCCCCCTTCAGTGCGACCCCTTGACCATGAATGATGATCAAAGGCGGCAGGACATCACCTTCGTGGATTTCGTCAATGGGTTGCATCCCGAGGGGAGCTGCGGACCCACGTCAATGACGGGGACGGCGAGAGTATCTCAAGAGTATCTCAGCCGCACGCTCTCCGCAGGGCCCCTGCCGATGTAGGCCTGCACTCGTGCGGCCCCGGCAGTGCACCGCGCAGGCCCCCAGCTCGGGACGCGAGCCCCGAGACACACCAGTTGCGCTCTGCACGCGCCCGCGAACGACGGCCGCCCGGCGCGTCCCTCGCATTCAATGGGCTCTTCATGCCGCCCGCAACTTCGCAAAGGCTGTGGATACCCCGGAACGGAGAGGCCCGCGCATTCCTGTTTTGTGTGCCGGGGGCCGTGCATGCCCTCGGGCGGTGCATACCGGGCACCTGCTGGCAGTCATGGGCCAATCATTCCCAGTTGACCGCCGGCGGGGACCGTCTGTGCACCCCAAACCACCGACCGCCCATGGACGTCGGCTAACCACCAACCGCCGAAACGGCAGCCTCAATTGACTGGCCCCCACTTCTGCCCCCCTGCCCTGTTCTGAACCCTCCTCCCAGACATATGAATCCGCCGGCAACCATTGATTTCCGGTTTTTCCAACTCGACGCGTTGCGGCAAAGGTCAGGGTTCGCCGCGGGCACGAACACGCGCATTCTTAGATTTGCGCTGTCGTGATCTGCGGTGTGCAGCCGGTGTCACGCGGTCCGTGAGTGCAGAGGTACGCCGATGGCGGACAGACCATTGGGCTGTCGGTTTTGCGCTGTACCGTTCTGTACTCTTCGCCGTCCGTATCACAACGGCCACAACTCAGCCTTTGGACGCAAACGCCAAAGAGGAGGTGCTATTTTCCAACAAAGCTCTCGTCTGCGCCGCTTGTGCCACCGGATTGCAGGCTATCAGCGGGCCTCAGGCCTGCATTTTACTCGCGAAGTGGACGACATCACCCCAGCCCCCCCCCCCCCCTTTACGCACTGGCACCCGGGACCGCCGATACGCCTTATAGTATCACCGCCGGAGACCCTCTACTGGGCAATCGCCCTATTGGCGGAGTCAGGTGAGCAGCCCCCGGAGGCTGGCGTGGCCTTGCTTACGGCCGTACCTCCTGGGGACCAAGCCCTGACTCTCCCTCTACCACTGCAGCCTTATGCCCTGGGCCCACTGTGGCTATTTGCCTCTGCAGGTGTGGGCCACCGCTGGGCCCTCCAGCCGGCACCCGAGCCCACACAGTGAACTACCAGCAACAACCCGAAGCGACTCCTGGTTCTTCCACGTGCTCAGGGAGGCAGAGGTAGGACCAGTGTGCCCCCCCCCCAACGCACCCTCCCCCGCGAACAGAGCCCACAGCCGCGGATGCAGACGGACCAAGCCGCAGCAGGGGGGGCGTGAAACACCAGAGCGGCACCAGCGCCAGCGGGCAGGGCCAGGCGCGGCGCAGCCGTGTGACCCGTCATGCCCTGCAAGCGCCACCAGCATGCACGCCCTGCCCCCCTGCCCCGCGCGCGCCACACACACAGGCACGGCGGCATCTCCCTCCCGTGTGTGCCACCACGGGGTACGGGGGCGGTCAACAGTCCGGCAGGCCTTGGGACCGGACAACCGCGATTCGCCTAGCCCAGTCGTGTCGGCACAGAGGCGTGAGCTGACCGTGGGCCCAGGCGTCCGGCACAGGCCTTGTCCCAAACCAAACCAAACCCCCCCCTTTACCATTGGGCGCGTCATCCCCTACAACTCCATAGCCCTCTCCCCCGCAAAGGTCTTCTAATCGCCGAAACCGTGTTCCGTATGTGTCGCACTGCAAATGCAGCTCTTGCACCCCCATGACCTCCACACCGGTCCTCGTCGCCAAGCGGGGAACACATCCATCATGCGTGGCATCCTCCTTCCCTCTGTATACTCTCCGTTGGACGCGCTGCATTCGCGTTCCGCCCTGCCGTACTCTCCGTTCCCCTCACGTCCCATTCCGCTGCGTGGTCTGTGCCGGCCCAAAGTATCGCCCCCCATTTTGTACATTTTGCGCCCCTGCTGACGTTTTACGTTTGCGGGCCGTTGATGTCCCTGCCACGACCAAAGAATATTGCGCAGGTGACCGCCCAGTCCTGCCGCGTCCTGAGGCTCTTCGGTGTGACCGCCGCCCCGCACTGACCCCCACTCCTCTCTGCACTGGGCGACCTCAACGGCTTTACCCAGTCCCTACGGTGCTGCCTCACTGACCCCCACTCCTCTCTACACTGCTGGATAGGGCTGGGTACCGCTTTGTGGTCGTTGCAGTGGAGGTTCCCACTAGAACAGTACATTTTGATGCGCGGATGCCAGGGGCAGGGCCGGTGCCGTCTGCCCACTCGCCGGCTTGCACACTCGACCCGTTCACTCCAACGCAAGCTCGCAAGCCGTCAGCAGAGCAAGGGCCATCCATTGTGCTGTAAAAGCCGGGCGTCTTGAAACAGGATGCAGCGGATGCTCTCACAAAGCATTGCCATGCTGTACAACGCCCCGGTGTCATGGTCGCAGGTTGTGATTTGTGTCTTGTGCGATGCACATAGTCGAACGCATGTGTCTGCACTGTGCCTCTTCTGCGCCGGCTCTGTCGTTTTGGACTGTGCAAGCAGTTCTTGCAAGGGGCCTGTGCTGGTACAGATGCAGACACAGCGTGCTTCCCTCGCGCTCATTGAAACGGGGATGCTCAGGTCCCTGCATTTGTTGGGGGCCAGGAGTTAGCAACCCATGCCACAACCGCGCGTGGTGGTCCAGTCTTTGGGTTTCCGGACCTGTGCTCCCACAGTGGGGTACATCAGACACGCAGTCGAGCTAGGACCGTAGGATTGTTGAACCTCGCAGTTTGAGCATGATTGGAATTGTTACCTTGGCACACACACACACAATGGGGAGCGACCCGACCCGAGGACGCCAGTGTGGCCATACAGGCTCAACTGGGAGGGGGAGAAGTACGTGCTTTTCAGGGACCACAGGTTCTTGCATATCAGGACAAGCTTTGGCCACATGACCGATGTACAGAGGCTTGGCTGCTGGCATACTTCAGTTATAGTGCGCGCACACACACATGCGGGTTGAGCATGATGTGGGATCGATATATTCACACACACACACACACACACACACACACACACACACACACACACACACACACACACACACACACACACACACACACACACACACACACACACACACACACACACACACACACACACACACACACACACACACACACACACACACACACACACACACACACACACACACACACACACACACACACACACACACACACACACACACACACACACACACACACACACACACACACACACACACACACACACACACACACACACACACACACACACACACACACACACACACACACACACACACACACACACACACACACACACACACACACACACACACACACACACACACACACACACACACACACACACACACACACACAACACACACACACACACACACACACACACACACACACACACACAACACACACACACACACACACACACACACACACACACACACACACACACACACACCACACACACACACACACACACACACACACACACACACACACACACACACACACACACACACACACACACACACACACACACACACACACACACACACACACACACACACACACACACACACACACACACACACACACACACACACACACACACACACACACACACACACACACACACACACACACACACACACACACACACACACACACACACACACACACACACACACACACACACACACACACACACACACACACACACACACACACACACACACACACACACACACACACACACACACACACACACACACACACACACACACACACACACACACACACACACACACACACACACACACACACACACACACACACACACACACACACACACACACACACACACACACACACACACACACACACACACACACACACACACACACACACACACACACACACACACACACACACACACACACACACACACACACACACACACACACACACACACACACACACACACACACACACACACACACACACACACACACACACACACACACACACACACACACACACACACACACACACACACACACACACACACACAACACACACACACACACACACACACACACACACACACACACACACACACACACACACACACACACACACACACACACACACACACACACACACACACACACACACACACACACACACACACACACACACACACACACACACACACACACACACACACACACACACACACACACACACACACACACACACACACACACACACACACACACACACACACACACACACACACACACACACACACACACACACACACACACACACACACACACACACACACACACACACACACACACACACACACACACACACACACACACACACACACACACACACACACACACACACACACACACACACACACACACACACACACACACACACACACACACACACACACACACACACACACACACACACACACACACACACACACACACACACACACACACACACACACACACACACACACACACACACCACACACACACACACACACACACACACACACACACACACACACACACACACACACACACACACACACACCACACACACACACACACACACACACACACACACACACACACACACACACACACACACACACACACACACACACACACACACACACACACACACACACACACACACACACACACACACACACACACACACACACACACACACACACACACACACACACACACACACACACACACACACACACACACACACACACACACACACACACACACACACACACACACACACACACACACACACACACACACACACACACACACACACACACACACACACACACACACACACACACACACACACACACACACACACACACACACACACACACACACACACACACACACACACACACACACACACCACACACACAC